>CM051825.1:36876135-38076135 GCA_028451465.1 Erethizon dorsatum
TTAAACAAGGAGTTAAGTAGGACTTTATGGAAATTTGTGCTACTGAGGTAACAATTGAAGATAAGTATGTGAGTCAAAGGAACAATAAAAGGTAGCATCAGGGTAGAGGGAGAGCTAAATAGTTTCCGTATGCTGTTGTTATTGTGTTTGTGCAGGACCTATCCCAGGAACAAGGAAATTACTAGAAGAGAGAAGACAGACCAGGGATTCTCAAGGAGAAACCCATGGGCCAGTGCTGTGGGAGAAGAGAACAGCAGAAAGCAAGGTCAGGAAATAAGAAGCCTGGGGGCTTATAAACCACATGTGAGCTAGGGTTTTACTCATAAGTCATTGCTCCATGAATTTATACCTAACTGGACATGAGTGTGAGAGAGGGATCAGGCACAGTTTTATTCCAAGCAACTGGAAAAATTTAGTTGGCATCAATTGATGAAGGAAAAGTTCCAGATAAGGCAGGGCATATTTTTGTGGGAGGCAGAGCAGAAGTTCAATTTTGTACACATTGAATTTGATATGTCCATTGGACAAGCAAATGGTAACATTGGCAATACTGAGTATGCTGTCAGGTATTTGGTTCTGAACTCTCAAGATATGTTTTTATCTATTTTATATCTATGTCTAATTTATTTGTTTGGAATGTAGATGTCATTGAAAGCTATGAGACAGGATGACAACATCCAAAAAGTGAGTGCAGACAGGAAAGATAAGAAGACTAAATTCTTAAGTTGAGATATTAAAAAATTAAGAGGAACTAGCAAGGAGGACAAAGAATAAAGTGTGAGAGGTAGGAGGAGGTACTAGTAAAGTCGTGGTCAGAGAAACAGAACCACTATGAGATAGAAAATGGACTTTACTATAGAGACTGGATTTCCTGTTAACTGTGAAACCTAGTTAAATAATTTACATATGCTGTTGCTACTGTATCCGTGCTAAACCTCTTGGACTCCAGGAGTAAGAGAACATGAAGGAGGAGATTTGGCAGGAGGCAGAGGTCCTGCAGGCTAGGGTGAGGCTGTCACTCACACAGTGTGCTAGCAAGTCTGCATCACCAGAGCATTGTGCACCACACAAACCTTTACACCATAAAGGATGTTGCTGCTGTTTTACTTCCTCCTTCCAAATCTCATGCAAAATGTCTCTAATGTCCTTTGCAAATTGAGACTGAAAAGGGTCAGGGACTTCAGGAGACACAGCTAAACTGATTCACTGCCAATTAATTACCAAGAAAAGTCAAGAAATAGTAGTAACCTAGAAACTAACACAATATAGAAAGAGAAAACTATGCTATTCTCTACTGATAAGTAAGGTAGATTGAGATTTTGCTATTCATTTTAGCTGTGTAGAGGCCACTGATAATTTCAACAACAAAAAAAAGGCTTAACAGAGTTGGGGAAGGATAGGAAAATACAGTGAAGTGGATTTGAGAGAGTGGGATCAGAGGGATTACAGATAGTCAACATTTGTGAAAAGCTAGAGAGAGAGAGAGAAGGAGAGAGAGAACAGGGAGAAGGAGCAACAAATAGGGAAATGAAATCTCATTGCTTTTCAAAGAAGGGTGGAATAACATTTTAAAAGTTGGTGAGAATAAACCAGAACCATATAAATAAATTAATTGAATTTAAAGAATTGGTGATATAGGAGAACAAGAGTTTTGCTGGGTGATATGCGCTCGTAGGCAGGAAGAGCTCTGATCTGGGGGACAGGTGAGGGGGTAGGCTGTATGTACTAACAGAGCTTGCTCCATCATAGAGTGGAAAGGCAGAACACGGGTACAGGAGAGGACTGCAGTCTGAAGTGCTGGTATTTGTTTGGGCAGTATTTTACCAGATTGCTCCAAATGAAAGCAGGGAGACATCAGCTAAGGGAAAGGGTGTGGTGGAGGTGTTTGCAGTTTGGAGAGAAGATAGAAAACTAGTGAAGATTGTCTAGAGATTGGGAGAGTGAATGGGCTCAGGATTTCAGTGCCATTTCCTGGCAACTTTACAGACCCTCTTTGTTTTCACAGCTATAGTCTGTAAAATAAATAGTTGTTCATTAGTCTCATTTTTAATTACAGAGGAGTGTTACTTGGTAGGGAATTTACATCTCCTCGAAAAGTCTTCTATTAGGCTACACCACCAGCAAAATGCCATGCTAGGTAGACAGAAGCCAAATCCCCTGGAAGTTATTTACAATGAGCTCTGTGTAGCAATAGTTCAAATTTAATAATATACTCATAATAAAACTCATAACCTAAATTTGAAAGCCTTTCAAAAACACTTAGTAAGGTGAAAGTATAAGTGCAATTCTAATTATAAACTGTAGGGAGTTATGTAGAGATTAACATACCACATCAAAAATTTTTTTAAGAGTAAGTGCAAACTAGAGCTCCAGTCTATGGATTGGCCATGACCTCTTTATTGCTGTGCCACAGCATGCAGAGCTGGAGGTGTACATATTCATTAAGCAGCCTGCAAAGAAAAGCAGTTCAACATTTAATGAGTGCATACTGAGGTGAATCAGTTATTGGCACCAACCACCACCCCAACCACATGCATCTGGTTTTATTTATTTATTTATTTATTTATTTATTTTATTTCTCCAGTCCACCCACTAAATTGTATTCTTTTTTCCAAGCTTCACTCCATGCTTGGTTTAGAAACAAGATACACTTGAAACACAGAATAACATTGATTTCTGATCTCTCTTCATTTGGGATTATATTTTTAAGAACCAATGACTTGAAAATGAGAACTGGACTGAAAGAACAAAAGAAAAAATTACCCAATGGATATGCTCAAGTACACAGCATAGGACAATGGAAGTGTACACATCTGTAAAATACATCTTTTATTTTCCAAAGTAAAGCATATTTTTCCATGTAAATTCCCTGTGTTTTTGTAAGGAGGACATTTATCCTTCAATCACTGGTGGGTAGAGATCTAGGCAATATTTAGTGTTTCAACTCTTTATATTTTTATCTATTTGGGGAGGTGTGTAGCTTTTATGTCTTTCTGGATTTAATTTTCATTTTCATGAGGGCTGATGGGTTTAAAGGCTCCTAGGTATGTTTATTTGATACTTGGAAACCATCTTTTGTGAAGTACTATTTAAAACTTTCCCCTAATTTTTATCATGTTACCTTATTATTTTGTAACAATACTTTGTATATTTTGGATATCATTTTTTGTTGATTCTTTTTAAAAAAATTATCTTCTAGCATATGGTTGGCCTTTCTACTCTTGTCATAGTGCCTTTTGCTAGACATGCTTTATTTCAACATATTCTAATTATCAACACCTTTTAATTTTATTGTGCTCTGGATTCAGTTTGTAAATAATACCTCCTCTAATACTATGCATACATTTTCCTTTGTTAGCTTTATTAACATTTGCATGTAGATATATAGACTACTTCAAATTTTTTGTTTTTATATTTTATGTCAGAAGTCAGAATACTTTCATTACTTATGAATAGCCCAGTATCAATAGACTACTGGCAAAGTTATTCTGTAATATAAACCACCATAAAACTCAGTAGCTTAATAAAATAAGAGTTCATTTAGCTTACAAAACTATGAGTCAATACTTAGGTTGTACTAGCTGGAGATTTGGCAGTTGGCCCCAGGTCAAATGAAATATAAATGAAGAGAAAAGACTACCCCAACAGACTCTGTTTTTCTCTGCATCTATTGAACTAATACTATGACTATTTCATAGTATTTTTAGTTTATTAATGTGGAATTAATAGATTCTTTGATCTTGAATCTTCATTAAATTTGCAATGTAGACCAAAATTGACTTGATGCATTATTCTTCATATTAACATGTCTGAAGCTGATTTGCATGAGAGTTAATTTTAAATTGGATAGGCTATGGTGTCCAGCTATTTGGCTAAACAACAGTCTAAATGTTGCTTGAAGGTGCTTCAAATATATGATTAACTTTTCAATTACCAGACTCTTAGTAAAACAGATTACCCTTTTACTATGGGTGGGCATCATCTAAGTAGCACAGGCATTAAGTGAAAAGACTGACTTTCCTAAGAAAGAATGACTTTTCTGTCTGTGTAAGTCTCTTTTCGTGTGTGTGTGTGTGTGTGTGTGTGTGTGTGTGTGTGTGTACATTTGGAGGCCCAGAACAAGAGAAGTTTCTGCAACAGGTAAAACCTACTATGCTACTTTGGTCAAAAAATCCAGTAGCTCCATTGTTTACTTGAAAGGTGGGGATGCTGCTTGTATCCTTTGGTGAATCACAGTGCAGGCCCCTAGGATATTGGGTCAAGACTTACTACCATTCATGGGTAGCTGCTGTTCTGTGGAGACACAGCTCTGGGCTTGTTACAGATCTAGAGTAGATGAGACTAGCTGCTTCGCCTTGAGATTGAAACTACCCATCCCTGACTGAGTACTGTTGACACTAGCAAGCGTGTAGTTGAGCATGAGCAGCAGCACTTCTTCTAATGAAATGGGAGTGGGATATTATGACAGGGTCAGAGAAGGCCCTTAAGGCATGAATAAGTTACATGAAGAAGTGGCCCTAATGGCTGAAATTCCTAGCCTGCCCTCTCACTCTCTCATGTTACACTATGACCTCATGGAGAAAACACCTACCATAAATTGACAGAGGCAGAAATGGCTCAGCCCTGGTTTCCAGGAGATTCTGCCCAACAGGCAGGCTCCACCTAAATATCACAGTTGTGGCATGATGGTCTATTTCTCGGGCATCCCTGAAGGAGAGTGGCAAAGTAAAATACTCCCAGTCGGGAGCATTTCAAACAGTACACTTGGCTGTTCTCTTTCTTTGCTTATTTGAGTGTGTGTGTGTGTGTGTGTGTGTGTGTGTGTGACTTACAATCATTGCTTTCTGCTTGAATATTTTCTTAGTTTTAATTAAAAATCTAACCATTTCAAGTATTTGTGTTGCATGGAAACAATATCTGAATATTCCCACCTATAAATTCATGTTCATTCAAATATTAATATAAATAAAAATACTGTATACTCTTTCATTTGGTTTTTTCTATCCTAAACTTCCTGGCTCATTTATTTTGCAATACAGGATATACAATACACGGCATCATTGTAGCAGACATCCACTCTTTGTTCTATTTTTTTATGTCCCTAAGGGAGTAACTGAAGCACATACCTTCAAAGTAATAATTTCCCAAAACTATTTGTACCAGTGCCTACTGACCACTTGATAAAAGCCATCATAGCAGTGAGTAACATCGGAGCATAACATCCTTCCTTTCTGAGGTGTAAACACTTTTGTGGAGCTAACAAGTAATAAAACAAGCAATAGCAAACATAAATAAACACCTCTTCATTGGCAGAGTTGAAAAACAAGTACACTTTTGAGGTGTATGAAATGGTCACTTCTAAAAATACCAGAAAGTAAACCGATAGTTGAAGTAGGAATGGCGTTGGGCAAGTGATTACTCCAGATTTTTGCTTTGTTTCTCCACCAGATTTAGCATCACTGATTTCTGTTTGCTCTCTTTTCTACTCCAGAAATAACTACTTTTATGTAGAGAATGCAATGGGGAGACAAAAGAAGATGACATATGACATCAAAGTTCTTATTGTTATGACTTTAGACACAAATAAAAGGAAGGACAAGCTGTTTTTCTTGTCCAGTGGTAATTTCTTAGTGTGAAGTATTTATAACTTTATTGTTTACATATAGATAGCATTTGCTTCCTTTTGATGAAACGAATGTCATCTATAGGTAATATTTCCACTCTGGTATTGAATAATTAAAAGAATGGTTCTGATTCAGAATCATATCAGAGGACATGACCTTTAACTGACAGGATTCAAACAGCCACACCCAATGAAGCAAGATGATTTCCACAGCTAAAAGACACTGATTGTCAATATGTCCACATAAAGTTATAATCCTGAAATTCAGGAGTTCCAAGCTGGCCTAGGTATTGAGTAATTATCTTCTGCTGAAAATATACTATTATTTTTATTTTTTAAAAATTCAATTAAAATTCAAATTTTCTAAGCACAAAGAAAATATATGTATCATTAGCTTTACATAGAGGCTTCCTAGGTATTTATGTTAGGCATCAGTTTACTTTACATCTGTATTCATAACAAAAGAAGGTACAGGGAAATATTAATTTTATTTAATTAGAGATATAAGCAGACAACATAGATATGGTTTAAAAAAAACTCAAAACTTCAGCATCATTTTCTAAGTGTACAGCCCAGATCCCTCTGTAGTCACATTGATTTTCTGAATGCTCACTAAGACATAGGTTTCTTTAAAATAAAAAGGTCTCATGGAAAATGTTTAGATTTGGCTGACACCTCAGACTTGTAAGTCATGAGCAGATTCCAAGTCAAAAAGATATTAATTCCTTACTATTATGCATTCATCATAAAATTGAAGAGATGATAGTAATTAATTTCTCTTATGACTAATGATTATGGCTTTGGCTGAGGTAATTCAAATTGATCTTTGAAGTTCAGTGTAATATATTATTTTTCAAAGATAAAGGGTCTCTTATTAAATATTTATTTATTGCCTTGTACACCTATGAATCTCAGTGAGGAGCTAAAATTATTCTGCCCATTAAAATGTCCCTGTAGTATTTAGGTACATGTAGATAATGTGTCCTTTATATCAGCAAGAATAGCAAATTTTAAGTTTACTGCCTAAGGGTAAAATTGGCTTGTTTGGTGTTATTGAACTTTTCCCAAGTTGAGTTATCAGAGATATTAGAATTATATACAGGAAAGTGAGAGACACAGTGAAGAGAGTGGATATGTTTCACTTCCAGTAAATTTTCTAGAATTTATATCTATGCTTTCTAGGATTCATTTTATAGTTTCAAGCTGACATCAAAGATTAGTTAACAAATATTTAAGATGTAAATGTGGTATCCCAAGCTCCACCAACTAATGAATACTGTATTATGTCTTCACATATATCAATATTTCAAATATCAATCTTTCTATAGTTTTTAATTGAATAAAATCTAGCCATTTGCTAGTATTAGACTCAGACTAAATTCTTATCAAAACTCTGATCATTACAGTAAGTTCCTGCTGCACCTCCATCACTAGTTACTCAAAGATTTACCTTTCTCTTTTTACTGTGGCAATCTGGAAGTCATTTTTTAAGGGGCAGGTGTTTCTTCCTCTATACACATTCAAAAGAAACCCCAGAGCCAAGTCCTTAAGTTCTAGCTAATAAAAATAAAGCAAATAAAAATAAAGCTAATAAAAATAAAACAAATATAATTAATTATTGTATATATATATATGCAATTCACTTCACACTTAATTATGGCAAAGAGAGAGGACTTCCCCTTGCTGTTAGTAATGTATAGAATTGCCCATTTCCCTAACATCACCAGAGCACTGTATTCTACCAAAACTAGTATCCCGCCCTCCATTGACCTGGGACAGTGGTGACTGGTGGGAAGAGTCTGAGATCTGCTCCTCCCTCCCTCCACTGGTGTGACTCATGACCTGGAGACCAGAGGGAATGCCAGCAACACAGCAGGACCCCGGCTAAGGGCACATGCAATGGACAGGTGGGACTAGAGGAGCAGAAAATTCTGAAGCAACAGTAACAATAGGAGCCAACAGGTGGTAAGTTAGGTGAACCAGCATTTTGCTTGAAACAAAGACACCTGGAATAGAAATGATGGGTAGGGATACCCCCTTCTCTTTTCTTTCTTTTTTTTTTTCTTCTCTTTTCTTGCTCCTTTTCTAAACAACAAGGGAGAACTCCAGCCACAAAAATCTAATCCCATCCCCCAAATCAAGAGGCAAAAATCAGACCCAAACCTAGCACAAATCCACCTGCAATCTTGGCTAGAGTACACATCTCTGGGATCTGACTTGGACCTACCACAGAACTGTAGAAACTAGAGGAATTTTACTACTTTCATTTTTCTGTCTGATTGGGTTTTCCTCTTGGTATTCAGCTGGGTTAATGTTTTGTTTTGTTTTATTTCATTTTGTTTTTTTGTTTGTTTCTCTTTGTTGTTTCTTTTTTGTTTGTTTTCCCTCTCTTTTCTCTTTTTCTCTCTGTTCTGTTTTGTCCTGGTTTGTTTTTCTTTCTGTGTGTTTGTTGTCTTTTTGGTGGGTGAGGATATTTTTATTTACTGTTTTTTGTTGTTTTTTCCCTTTCCTTTTCTTCCTTCTTTTCTCTCTCATTCACAATTTAGATCTCTAAGCTTTGTTTTTATTTTATTCTACTCATCCTCTTCCTCTCTTTCATCAACTATCTCACTCAATTTTGTACTTTCATGTGAGTAAAAATTGTCTCTTGTCTTTCTAGTTCACTTCAAAACTCCTAGGCCTTCTCTTCCAATCTTTCCCTTCTGTGTCCTCAATTACCCAAAACCTGGATGATCATTCTATGCCCTCCACACTTGCTCCTACTATATTTAACCTCATTCATCTTTCCATCCTACCCTCTAGCTCTCTTGCACCACCCCCCACAACAGGGTAAAATCACTCTACTAAGTAGAAAATCATTCCATATAAGTTCCTGGTATAAGTTAGATTATACTATATATCTGTAGAACTTCCTCCTATAGTTATAGATACCAGGCTGAGTTATCACAGTTTGTCAGAAGCCAGGCTGTGCTTGAGTCTATTGTTATTTCTAGCTGAACTACTGTAACTAGGATGTCATACCTGCTATTACCAGTTTTTCTCCCCAGTATGACAACACTGCGATTGGAAGTGGTCATAATCATCACCATAGTCCAGTACCAAAGGAATGAGCCATAAATCAAATAGACAGCAATTCCACATTCTTAATATATTGGGAAGGTAGGTACTTGGGATAGACATAAGGACCAAGAACCACATATATCTAGAAGACAGCCTGTGGAACAGACATCTCCTAGGAAAGCCTTGACACAGGGGATGAAGCTATCTAACATAAGAAATCTACAAGCATCAACACAGAAAACAAAATAAAATAAAAAATAGAAAATAGAAAATGACAAGAAGAAGAAGCAAAATGCAACCCCAAATGCCCAGCCTACACAGGACAAATCCAGAGCACAAAGAGATAGAGGAAATCAGAAGCCAACAAGTGGAACTCTCTGAAATGAAATCATCAGAAGTGAAAAAAAAAAAAAAAACAAATGGAAGAGACCATAGAAAAAAATAATCTCTATGGTGTGAAAAGAAATGATGATCAAAATGAAAGACATGAAACCAGACACAGACAAACAAATAGAGGAGCTCAGAAAAATGATGGAAACCATGATTGCCCAACATAGACAAGATATAGAATCAATGAAACAGATCCAAACAGAAATCCAGGAGATTAAAAACTCCACTGAAAGTATATGGAAGAGACTGAATGAAGATGAGAATAGAATAAAAGGTCTAGAAGATAGGAATGTGACTAGCAACCAGGAAAAGAACGATATCTTAAAAATAGCAAGAGACCACAAAAAGTCAATCCAACAGCTACAGGATGAAGTAAAGAAGAATAACATAAGATTGCCTGGAGTTAGTGAGAGAGCTGGAGACAGCACAAAAGCCATTGAAAACCTCTTCACAGAAATAATGGCAGAAAACTTCCCAAACATGGATAAAGAATGTGACATATAAATAAATGAAACATAGAACTGCAAATAGCCATGACCAAAATAAATCTACACAAAGACATATAATAATCAAGATCCCAGAATTTCAACACAGGAATGAAATATTACAAGCAGCTAGAGAAAAGGAACAAATCACCTCTAAAGGAAAGCCCATCTGAATCACAGCAGACTTCTCAACACAAACCCTCAAATCAAGGAGAGCTTGGAGTGAGGTATTTCAAGCTCCAAAGGAAAACAATCTTCAACCCAGATTGATATACCCCACAAAACTATCTTTCAAAACCAAGGGAGAAATAAGATACTTCCACAACAAAGAATAACTGAAGAAATTTATGTCCACCAAACCAGCTGTACAGAATGCTCTGAAAGATATATTGGAAAGAGATAATGAAGACCACAAACACATGAATATCAACAGAAAGAAGCTGCCAGGCAGGGCAAGCAATTAAACAGAGAAAGACAGGGAATAAATAACAGGAAAATAACATGAAAAAGATAAGCCTATACATAGCAGTTATAACCATCTATATAAATGGTCTCAACTCACCAATCAACAAAAACAGACTGGCAGAATGGATCAAGAAGCAAGATCAAACAGTATGCTGCATTTGAGAAACATTTAACTGAAAAAGAAATTCATAGATTAAAGTCAAAGGAGAGAAAACAATTCTCTATGCCACAGGAACCCAGAAAAAAGCAGGGATAGCTATTCTATTGGCAGACAATGCGAACTTTAAGCCAAAACTGATCAAAAGAGACAAAGAAGGTCACTACATACTTGTTAAGGGAAAACTCCAAGAAGAGATAACAATCATAAATATATATGCACCAAACACAAGTGCACCTAACTACGTAAAAGAAATGTTAACTGACAGACAAAGCAAATAAGCACTAACACGATTGTAGTGTGGGACCTTAATAACCCACTCTCACAAATCGATAGATCAACTAGACAAAAAATCAACAAAGAAATATTAGAATTAAACCAAGCCTGTGAACAACTGAACGTGGTAGGTGTCTACAGAGTGTTCCATCCCAAAACATCAGAATACACGTTCTTCTCAGCAGTGCATGGAATATTCTCCAAAATAGACCGTTTATTAGCCTACGAAACATGTTTAAGTAAATGTAGAGGAATTTAAATCATCCCATGTGTACTTCCAACCATAGCACAATGAAACTGGAAATCAACAACAAAGGAAATCATAAAAACTACATAAACAAATGGAAATTAAACAATGCCCTCCTGAACAACCAATGGGTCACAGAGGAAATTAAAGATGAAATTAAACAATATATACAATTAAACAATAATGGTGATACAACATAACAAAACTTATGGGACACAATGAAAGCAGTCCTAAGAGGGAAATTTATAGCAATAAACTGTCACATCAGGAAATTAATTTGGAACCAGAAGAGACTTAGAATAGCAAAGGCAATCCTAGGCAAGAAAGGCAAGTAGGGGGCATCACAATCCCTGACCTGAAGTTATACTACAAATCTACTGTGATAAAATCAGCATGATATTGACAAAAACACAGGCCTGAGGATCAGTGGAACAGAAAGGAAGATGCAGACACAACCCCAAATAAACTCAGCCACTTTAACTTTGACAATGGAATCAAACATAGTCACTGGAAGAAAGATAGTCTCTTTAATAAATTGTGCTGGAAAAACTGGCTCTCTACATGCTGAAAACTAAAACTAGACCCATGCCTTTCATCATGCACTAAACTAAAGTCAAAATGGATCAATGATCTACATATTAAAACAGAAACACTAAATTTACTGGAAGAGAAAATAGGTAGAAATCTTGAAGATGTAGGTATAGGCAGAGACTTCATGAACAAAACCCAGACTGCATAGGAAATAATACAAATAATCAACAAATAGGATCTCATCTTTTTAAAAAGAATTGCACAACAAAAGAAATCACTAACAGAGTGAAAAGACAACCCACAGAGTGGGAAAAAATTATAGCCAGTTGTACCTCAGACAAAGGACTTATTTCTAGGACATATAAAGACATGAAAAAAAATTAGTCCACCAAAATTCGAAGAATCAATCCAAAAATGGGCATCTGGGATGAAAACACACTTCTCAGATGAAGAAATACAAATGACAAATAAATACATGAAAAGATGTTCAGCATCATTCATCATTTGACAGATGCAAATTAAAACAACACTGAGATTCCATCTCACCCCAGAGAGAATGGCTATCATCAGGAAATCAACCAATAACAAATGCTGGCAGGGCTGTTGGAAAAAAGACACACTTATCCACTGTTGGTGGGAGTGTAGACTGGTGTAATCACTGTGGAAATCAGTGTGGAAATTCTTTAAAATACTAGGACTAGAGGTTCCATTCAACCCAGCTATTCCCCTTCTGGGTCCTCCCAGAAGAATTAAAAACATCATACCACAGCAGTATATGTGCACCCATGTTTATAGCAGCACAATTTGTAATAGCTAAATCTTGTAAACAACCCAAATGCCCATCAACAGAGGAATGGATAAAAAAGATTTTTTTTAATATAATGGAGTACTACTCAGTCATAAAGAAAGATAAACTTGAGACTTTTACAGGTAAATGGATGCAACTCAAGATCATACTCGTAAGTGAAATAAATCAGACCCACATGTGTAAACATAGTATTGTCTCACTAGTGTGAGAAACTTAACGAGTAAATAAGATCCAAATTGTACAATAGATACTGTGAATTGGAAAGAAACTGTTCAAAAGAAAAGACAAACTATGATGGGGAAAAAGAAGGAAAGGAAAAGAAAAAAATACACAAGCTAGTTAAGTTAGTTATACAGCTAGTTTCTCTTAGTTCATTGAAAAGGAAAGTTTGTGCTAATATTGTTTGGACAAGATTTCATGCATATATCTTGTACTCTGAATAACTACTATGAGGATAACTACACAAAATGTATTAATTATTGCTACTCTCCTGGTCTGAAAGTCTTCTTTTTTTTTTTTTTTTTTGTGGGTACCGGGGGTCAACCTCAGGACCTCACACGCCAGCAGGCGCCCATGCCGCTGAGTGATATCACCGGCCCCTTTTTTCGTATGTGGGATCCGGGAGTCGAACTTGGGCCCTCGCACTTGCCAGGCAGGCGCTTACGCCGCTGAGCCATCTCACCGGCCCTGAAAGTCTTCTTTATTGTTATTTTTTTTCCTTTAAAATAAAATTTATAAAAAGAAACCTTAAAAAAAAATGCAGACTAGGGCCGGTGAGATGGCTCAGCGGCATAAGCGCCTGCCTTGCAAGCGCGAGGGCCCGAGTTCGACTCCCGGAACCCACATACGAAAAAGGGGCCGGTGATATCGCTCAGCGGCATGGGTGCCTGTTGGCGCGCGAGGTCCTGAGGTCGACCCCCCGGTGCCCACAGGAAAAAAAAAAAAAATGCAGATTAGACATATTTACTTAAGGATATTTTTGATATAGTGTCCTATTCTTTTTTTGTGTGTGTGTGTGGGTACTGGGGATCGACCTCAGGACCTCCAGCGCCAGCAGACACCTGTGCCACTGAGCGATATCACCGGCCCTTTTTTTGTATGTGGGTTCCGGGAGTCGAACTTGGGCCCTCACGCTTGCCAGGCAGGTACTTATGCCGCTGAGCCATCTCACCAGCCCTAGTGTCCTATTCTTAAGAGAAGTCTAGGGGACATGCATCTAGTGTTCTGAAAATCAATGATGGCCAAAAATCTCAAATCTCTTATTCTCTGGTGAAAATTTCTTGATACCTTATTCAAATTAGAATGTACAATTAGATATACAGCAGGAACTTGAATGATGCCTTTTTATCTTCATCCCAACCCCAGTTCTGATGCAGAAGAGATTTATCCCCAACCTCATCATGATGAGAAGGTATGGGGCTGCTCTAGATGTTGCTATTTTTCTTATTGTTATCATTTATCAGTATACAACAACTATCTTTTATAATTCATAATTTTAAAAAGGGATTTCAGTACATGAAACTATTGTCTGGGACTTTGATTCAGTATAAGAAAGTGGCTCAGCACAGGGAGTGGTAATTTAATTGTCATGAGGAGATGAGACAAGAACAGAGGAGAAATTAATATGTAGAAAACTCTTTTAGGTCTAAGAGAAAACCAAAGAATGTCATGACGTACTCTGTGAATAAAGATTTTAAAGTAGTTAAGCCAAGCTAAGTTGTTTGAGAACCGAGTCATCAATAACACAGTTCCCTCCTTGGGACTCTGAAGAGCAAGCAGTGTAGCCGAGAGCCCTGTTGCTGCTACACTGCATATGCTTTGTTAAGCTCATCTTTGCACATACCCAGTGGCAACAGTTTTTTAGCATTAAGCCTAGTGAAAAATGTTCAAGAAATATTTTTGGTTCATATGTTATTTATATTATATTGGGTAGCAATATCAAATAATTACTTTATATTGAATTATCAAGTAATTAGAAGACATTATATAATCCTAAATAATGTAGGTCAACGTTGGTGGAAATTAAAATAGTTTTATTATTTTTATAATTCTTTTTCATGAGTTTGAAAGAGTGTGACCTAATGTAAAGTTTGTTTCCTTGTCTCCTACTTGCTGATGCAATTAAAACTTCCAGTGGCTGCATAGCCACTTTGCTGACATCATATCTCCAGGGCAGAGATGAAGGAAGAATGATGTTGATGTCCCAGTTAACAAATACATAAAGCAAAGATAATTAAGGTATCCCTCAAGAGGGACAGGAAGATGTTGGCTCATTAAATCCTTTCTCAGGACATACCTTTCAAGCTACAGGTGAATGTCAGAGTATAAATCCCCAGAGAGTTTATCTTCCAGGCACTTCTAACAATAGAAAATGAGTTTTGAGCTACCTTCTTTTGTGATTGCTTTTAAGAGTAGGATCATATGACAATATATGATTTCTTTAAGGTATCATTTCAAACATGATCCAATATTGTGATATTATTCCATAAACTCACTAAAGCTAAATAGAATCGTCCTCTTGGATTTAGGACACATGCATCTCAATTACATGAAAACAGTTTTACTAAAATCTCAAACACCCATTTTTCAAGCTAAATTGGCTTTATTTTACAATTCACCCTAAGTATTCACTATATGTACTAATCAAATGTTGAATATTCATACATGTACAACATTACACAATTCCAAATTCTTATCTTTTGTAAGAATGCATAGCTCTTCTGTGGCCTCTGCATTCCCAGTTTATTCCTTCTACTTTACTTTAAGGAGTTTATTTATTCTTGTTAGAAACAAATGAGTTGTGAAGATACTGTTTTTCATGCTTACAGCAACTCCACATCTACTTGCAACTCTATTTGTAAAGTTTAATTCTTTAATACCAGCGCTGCTTTTGTTTCACTAGCTAATACCTCGAACTGTTTTTAAATGGGTATAAATGTTCTCTGCTTTGTTGACATGCTCAAATGCCTCTTCTAAGCTGTGTTATATGCTACCGACATATTGAAGACATTATTAGACTAGAAAAAATAAATAATAATACTTTTCCTGGGTAATCTAAGTGTCTTTTCACATAGGTTTCAAATGTTCACACAGTTAGTATGAGTGATTCTAAGGAAAATGATATTTGTTTTGTAAGGTGAAATGTTTATACTAAAAGATGGGAAGGCATTTTAAAAACATTCATAAATAGAATTTTTTCCCAGGAGTTAATCCAGGTTTTTCTTTTACCTTAGGCGAACTTTGTGCCACATTTTCCCTATACTTCATGGGTGTCACACAATCTCCTTTTCAGTGATGAGGCTGTATCCTGTGACACATTTGTCAGGACACGAAAGAGCCAGAATTTCTGTCCTGTGAATAGATTAGGTTAAGAAGCATTCCACATGAATACCTGCAATCTCCTTCAAAGATCATTGCTGACATTACCCTCTTAAATGTGGGCTCAATTTAATTTTTGTATATTTTAGTCATATTATCTACTCTTTATTTATTTATTGCCTCTAGTAGATTCCAAGTCTAACCTAGCAGTCCTTTCACTACACTGCTTAAAAACATGTCTCTTAATCCCAGTACACTATAGCACAATGTAATTCATCTCTTACATTCAACATTTTCCACACGAGTGCTTACTCATAGTTTGGTTTTTCCCTTGCCACTCTTACTTGGCAATCTGTCACACAGCTCATATTTTTTCTGTGTTGAACATTTATAAAATTTTCATTAGAATATTCTTTATTCTTCCTTTCTTGAGTCATACATAATATCTGTTTAAAAGTCAAAAAACTGGTGCCATTTAACCTCTCTTTTTGCTTCTTAAAAATTTCCTACTGACTGGTTAAGAAATTCATTATCTTATTTGTTTATTCATCAGTCAATAGTTGTTGATCATCTCTTCTGTGCCAGCCACTGTGTTGAGTAGAAATTCAATATCCAGAACCTATTCAATATCCAGAACCTATCCCAGGAGAATTTAACAGAGAGAGGCTATAATGTGTTTTATGAGTGTGAATTAAGCTTATTTCTTCAATCTGCTTTACAGTAATTTTCAAGTGAGATATATATACCTTTGTCTTATTAGATGTAAACTTTAGACAAGCATTTATGAAGCAGTTGTGTATTCTTTTAGTTAATTTAAAAGAACCTAATCCTCAAGGATGGAGGGTAGGCATAAAAGTAGTTCCTGGTCCCAAAAGAAGCAAAGACTTTGTAGATAGTCTCTTGCAGAATTCCTAAAGTAAATCAAGAAACTTTATGTATCTACTGATCTAATTTGAGCCAAAGAAAAATTTCACTGGCATGTTTAGAGGGCTGAGATCCACATATACACTTAGGGAACTGTGGGTTACAAAAATCGAAGCATAGGTAGAAAGACAGTTGGGAAAAGTCTCAGTGGTAACAAACTAAAGAAGAAATTAGTAAATCACTGTCTTAGTTACTTTTCTCATTGCTGAGACCAAACACCAAACACCCACAAGTTAAGGTAGGAAAGGTTTATTTAGTTCACAGTTTGTAGAGGTTTCAGTTCATAGTTGGCTGGCTCTAAGGTAGGGTAGCACAGCAGAGGGGCATTGCAGAGGAGAAAGAGTTCATGGTGGGAAGAAGGCAGAAGGGCAGTGAAGTAATGAGGAAACAAGCATCAAACAGTGACAGTAGTCCTAGAGGACACTAGAGGACACTAATCCTCTTTCTGTCCTTTATATTTTACCCAGGCTACACACCCTTAGAATGGGAAGCACTCATACACAAGGTGGGTCACCCTTAATCCTACCCAGAACTATATCAAACCAATTAGTGGACTAACTTAGTAATCACACACCCTTGAACCCAGCATCACACACTCTAGATCCAGCAACCTCTAAAAAGCCCTACCTATGAGGCTTTGGGGGGACATCTAAACAAAAGCCATACTATTTTACCCTCCCTGCTAAAGACTCATGTACATCTGTTTATGCAAAGGCATTTGATCCATCTCCAAGGGTTGCCAAAGTGCTAACAGTTTCAGCATTTCCAAAAAGTCCAAGTCTAACATCTCCTCTGACATTTAAGGCAAACTCTTAGCTGCAAACCGCTATACAAATAAAAAGAAAGTTAAATACTTCGAACATACAATGGCACAAGATAGACAGTTCCATTACAAAAGGTACAAAGAAGGGGATAGAAAGGAATGGGAACAAAGCAAGAAAAAATCCAGCAGGGCAAACTTTAAATCATGTAGCTTTATGTTCAGGATCCCTGGCAATCTGTGGCAAGTTGTGAACTCCAAAGGGATTGGGTGGTTCCACCCTCTGGCACTTCTGGTGGTTGTAGCTCCCATGGCTTCTCTCTTTGGCTGGATTTGCTCATTTCTTGCAGCTTTCCTCAGAACAACCCATACACCTGGCTTCCCCAACCTTCTAACATCTCCACACTTTCAGCTTCACACTCACAGCTTGACAAACTTCCCTCTCATGAACATGCTACCTGGCCTCCCAGGCTTTCTTCTGAAATCTGGGTGGAAGCCTTCCTGACCCGACAACCCTTGCATTCTGCATGCACCTAAAACCAGCACCACCGGCAGCATTTCTATCAGCATTCTGGTCTTCTGAGCTCTGAACAGAATCTCCCATCAAGTACACCTTAAGGCATTCCAGGGCTGCTTCTTCAGCTGGCATCTCCAAACCTTTTCAATCTCTTCCCATAAGCCAGTTCTGAAGGCTGCCAAGCCACATAGTCAGGTACAGTCACAGCAACAATCCCACTTCTCTGGTACCAACTTCTGTTTTGGCAACATGAAAAGAACCTAAGACAACCATTTTTAATATTTATTATGAGTGCAAAAGTGATGAAAATAAGTTACAAAGTACATTTCAAATCATCAATCCTAACTTGTTTTTCAAGTGTGCTTTCAGGATTAAAAAATCTGTTACAATTAATTTATAAGATAAAGATGGCAGATGAATATGCAAAGTTTAGTAAATAAAATCAAGTTAGTGTGTGATTTCTAAAATTAAAAATAATTCTAGGTAAAGCTTTGAATTTATACACTTTTTACACTATGGACTCTTCCATATTTTCCTGGTATCCGGCACCCAGTTTTGCCCCTTTGTAGATTTCATAACTATCTAAACTGCTTTTTTAAGCTAGTCATGGTTTTATGCAGTGGTTTGTTTTTTAAACTATGGCTTTGAAACTGAAGCTTTATATAAAGATTCCAATCAACCAAGGGTTTCAAAATTGGTGCCCTTGTAGCAGGCACTAGATGTGCTCATCATGTTCCTGGCCTTCACAGCTCTAGTTATAGCACAGTGTACTGTCTAGCCAGCTCCTGCTTTTCACTGGCAGAGAAGCCAGAATGCCTAGAGAATTAATACTTGATGACCACAGGGAATTGTTGCATCTCTCTCTCTCTCTCATCCTCCTATGTTCTCCTATATAGGTAAATCTAAAGCAAGTAGTACAGATTCACTTCATGGTTTTCCAACTGGCACTGAATTCCATGTACCCACATTGATTATGGATTTGAGAATATACTCAGCATTTTGTGTTCATTTCCCAACTAATGTGTCTCAGGTTCACTTCCCAATAAAATGTATGACTGCAGAAGGTCCATTTCTGAGAGAACCTGAAGAGAAACTTCAGTCTGAGATATAAAAACATCTAATCTACCTAAGCTTTAAGACAGGTTTCTATGAGTTTGTAGCTTATTCTGTCATTGCCTCATGAATAAATATCACAGGAACTGTAGTGATTGTCATGTCCTTCAAATTCTCTTCATTATGGCATCATATTTGTGGGATCTACTACTATTCCTGTCAATCAGCTGAGGGTTCTTTTCCTCAATGCAGACTAAAATTATCAATTGGCAAAGATCAGCTCCATTTACAGCTTTGGACTTTGAGTATCAAGGGCATTTAGGCCTTAGTGTTACAACTCTGTGCCCTGAATGCCAGTTGCCCTTGGCCTTTAGTGCCACAGCTCTTATCAGCTCCTAGACACCCCATCAGCTGATCAGCAGCTGAGGTACATAGACATCTTTGGCAGCTTTCTGAAGTTCTCTCAGGGAGCAGCTTATACTGCTTCTCTGGGATGCCCTGCAGGTCTCTGCAGTGACACAGATGGTTGCTGATATTTGTCATTGGTCATTTCCAGCTACCACTGGTCAACATTGCCTGTCTCTGTTAATCTCTGCCAGTCTTCATCACCTGCTGCTGGTCTTTGTTGCTCATTTTTTAGCTTTTCAGAGATAGCAGAACCTAGTGTTTATAGCTCCATTTAGTACAATATTCTCTACCCATCATAAGAATCATGAGTAGGTTTACAGAGCTTTCTGAGTGGGGCTTTACTTCAATCAGTGCTGAAATGTAAGGGGCCACTGCACTGGAGGGAGCTCTCTTTCACTGACCCAGGGAGTGTGATGAACATGGCTGTTTTCTTTCTTTAATTAAGGTACTGGATAGTGAAGATATTATAGTAGGTATTATTAATAGTTTTAAAGCAACTCCTTAGAATATTTTGTTGGAATATTCTACATTAGATAAGTGAAATTATGCTTTTTCAGTAGAAAGTTCTTCAGTTTTTCCCAGAAAAACTAATTGAGGACACGGAATGAAAGCTCCATTTTGAAATGGTTTTGAAATGTATATTGACAAGTTTCACCTGGTGCTCGTAAAGAAAATAATGTTTCATTAAACCATGTTCTATATACACACATGTCCATAAAGCCTATTTCATTTTAATAGTTTTCTTTGAGTTTTTTAAAGATAAAATATGATATTTGTTTAAAAATAAAAGCTGTTTGAATAGTCTCTGACAGACATTGAGCCCAGAAATCTTGATTGTAATCAATATTAAATAATAGATATCTGTACAATTAGAGAGATTTTCTTTCTGATGTTTGAAAATCCAAGCAATTTAGTACTTTTTGCTTCCATTTTAATTAAATTATTTGGTAAATATTTATTCTTAAGTATCTGTCCATAATGAATCATATATTCCTTTGATTTCTCAGTATGAAGGAAGAAAAAGGTTTTTTAATTTCCAAGCTGGCTATTATGATTATTTCCTGATATTTGCAGATTACTCAGTTCAGAAAGTTTGACAAAGTACTTGGCTATGCTTATGATAAAGGTAGTGATGCTACATAGAATGTTGATTTATATTCATTGTGTTGTACATCTATTCTTTTGTTAAAATATATGACTGCCTTTAGATCTGCTAGAGGAGTGTCATATTGTAAAGAATAAAAGCATATCTCTGAAGCTAAATGGACTAAACTGGAATTTTAGTTCAGCCATTTAATAAAAGGATAATTATTTTTTTTAGTGGGTACCAGGAGTCGAACTCAGGACCTTGAGCTTGCCAGCAGGCACTTGTGCTGCTGAGCGATATCACTGGCCCTTTTTTCCTTTATGTGGGTACCGGGAGTTGAACTCAGGATCTCTCGCTTGCCAGGCAGGCGCTTATGCTGCTGAGCCATATCACCAGCCCATACAAGGATGATTTTTAATGAATTATCCAACCTCCATCTTTCAATTCTTTTTCTTGAAATGAGGATGCTACTAAATGAAACAGTGAGTTTTTCATGAGAATTCAACAAGCATACACACATATCTCCCAAATCAATACTATAGAAGTGTTAAACATTTTTTCCATTGACAAAAAATTTTACAATATAGCAGATAGAAACAATTGTTTCAAGATTTCTAGCTGTCTTAGTTAATAAAGAATTAATAAATTCATCCAAAGAGGAACTTGAAATGCTAGTTATATATTTAATAGTCAACAAATTCCTTAATTAATGATTGTTTCCCAATTTCAAATGGTAATAATTTGGATTCTCTAGATATATTTAAGCAGTCTATGTTTTCTCTACGCAATGTTTCTTAATCGGCATGAAAACTATTAGAAATAGCAGAGATGACAATGGATTTTTTTTAAATATGTTGATTTAAGTATGAAGCCAGAAAGTACAAACTAAACTATTTTTTAATAAAAACGTTTGCATTTGTTGTAATGTCGTGGTAAACACAACAGGAAAATGTAAATAAAAGTGGTGATAATTTGATTTTCTATGTTGGAGTTGCTAAAATATTATTTGAGTAGGAATAGGGTTGAAATAGTAGTTGTATTCTGGAAATGTGGCTAGTATTTAGTTTGTAACACTTAAGCTTCATTCATAAGGAAAGATATTTAAATTCAGTAATATGAAAGCCCACCTCCCAGGTATAGCTACATTATTCTACACTGTTGAAGGCAGTAACAGACTTTAGATGTCCAGGAAAAGGTCAAACATTTTGAGAGCCATGATGAAGTGTCATATAATTGGTATAATTCAATAAAATCAGAGTCAGGAAATGAATGGTTATACCCACCAATAAATATTCTTAGAACTTGAAGGGATAGATAGATGTGAAACCTGTGCTTTGTGAAATGGGCCATTCTTTCTAGGACTCACCGACTGTTGGGAATAAGTGAGGTGGCCAAGATTAAAAAAAAAAAAAGAAGGGTGGGAAAAAATGGAGATATTTAGCACCAAGAACATGGTAAACTTGGTAAGCAAGGAAGGTGTTGGAAATATTTGTATTCTCCTGGCTCACACGGCAACCCTATTTTATATGGCCATGTTGGCTTAGCAAATAAAGAGGATCGTAATGTTTTGTGAGTGATGAACTCAATCTGGGGCATCTCAATATGGGCCACTTATCACCCAGCATATGAGCCAGAGGTCTTTCTGAAGATTGATTTGCTAAAAGCATGGCTTTACATTTGAAAGAAAACAGAGGCAAAAAAAAACCCCAAATTGTCCCACTTTCTAAAGCTTTTTATATTGTTCCAGTTTTCTGTAATTATAGGACAGTTGAAGTTATTTTTTATTTATAGATATATTCACGGTTTCCTTAAGCTCTCCTGGAATCAGAAATACTGTATTCAGTGAGCAGTCCTTTAAAAAACACTTAACAACAATAATAAGTATTTCAAGGTTATGTCCTCTCCTGTTTTTTTCCTTTATGTCATTTGTAACAGCTATGGACTCTGACATTTAGTTAATTAAATCTTTCCACATTGTCTGACTTGGTTGGCAATTGCTTTAAGAATGCAATTTTTAAAGGTGGCAAGAAGAATGGCTAACCTTGATGAGTCAGTTAGCCAGAGTAACATGCTGTTCAAGAAGATAGGAAAGGCATTAGAATACTTCTACAATACATAAATAAAAAGTCCCTCAACACAGCATGGATGTGGAATGTCTGTGATCTTTGTGATGCTTCAGAAACAAGATATCAAAGGAAATTAAATGATTGCACAATTGCAAAATCTGCAGCATTCCAATCAGAGATCTCCATACATATTAATATATCTATATTTTTCTCAAAATCTTTTACATGATTTTTTTGTTTCCTTTTACTCATGTTGAAAACCTTTCAGTTTGAATTGGCAGTCTTTATTATGACTTTCTAAAACTCAGGAAATATCTAGAATGTTACAAGTATTTCTAATTTTTTTTTGTTGGTACTGGGAATCAAACTCAGGACCTTATGCTTGCCAGGCAGGTGCTGCACCAATGAGCTAAATCCCTGGCCCCTTATTTCCAATACTCTGAGCAAACAATTATTTTTTAATTAGTTCTTTAGAGGGAGCAAATTCAGCTTTTTAATTGGTAAATATTTCCAGCATTGCTAAAAAGATTCAGTGTTGGTAAAGATTTCCAGTATTGCTAAAAAGGCAATCTCATGAAACCTGTTTGTTCCTTCATAACACAATCCCATGACTCAGAGACTCAACCTGTCATTATGGTAATGGACCTTGTTGGTATGTAGAATTTTTGGACTGTTTCTGACTTTACAATTTTTGGCAGAGCTTAATGAACATTATAACATCAAATTTACATTGTGTATTCACTGCTAATTTGGCACCAAGATCAATAGCATTTGTGATGCTTAACAGCGAATGCTATTTACAGAAACCATATGAAGTATCACCAAATCATGTCTTTCATGAGCAAAAGAATATACTGAGGACAGAGAGACAAAAAAAAAATTAGAAAACACATTCCTTGAGCAAAATTCTGTAAGACTATCTAATATAAGGAATTTTATCCTGGGAGCTATTTTTGTACTCATGTTATCCTAATCATTTCCATGACCATCTTCAAAAATTATAGATTTTAAGTATGGTTCTTTGGTTCTATTAAGAGCTGAATACAAATGATGCATACTAAGATGCTACATTCATTAGCGTTAAAGGGCAAAATTTGCCCTGGATTTATTTTCTAGTGTTCAGAATACTTAATATAGCAATGGATGTAAAATAGATAGTTAATATGTGTTTACTGGTTTTTATCATCTGTTCTGAAAGAAACATCACGTAGCAATCATAATTTTGAGCAATGAACTTTGTACTCTGGTGAGTTATTACAAATACGTTTTAGATTAACAAGTTTGAGTGATAGAGTGTGGAGGGGGCTGAGTTGCTAGAACTTGAAAGCTGCTGAAGAAGTACCTGACATAAAGAAGTTAGGTCAAGTAGTATTGGTGCAAAATGTGAAGGAATAAGACAACTATTATCTTTATGAGAAATAACGTCTGAACTTTGTGTTTCTAGCTTTAGTTACAAACAATGCAATTCCAGTCAATAGATTTGTAGTCTACTCTTACTATTGACAGGGAATGAAAGGACATTTACAGTCCGATGCTGCATATTGAAGTGGGATTTTAAACAGAAGAGAAAATAAAACTGAATTTAATGAAACTGCTATATTGGTTTTAAGACAGTCATGAAAGATTTCCAATTCTAGCAATAGGGCAGAGTGAATATTCTAAGAACAATACCTGATACAATCACACTCCTGTATACAACACAACTGAATGCCAGTTAAAATCAGAGCAGTGATTAAAAGCAGAAGCTGGGGTTGCCGGAAAGTACAAACGTCTGTTGGAAGACACTGAATATAAAAAAAATGGAAAAATCCAGCGAGAGTTTGCTCAGCATAGTAGGGAAGTAGATGTGTGGGACATTTGGATCATCAGTGTGGCCAGATTTCTAGACGGTGTGGGCACGGAAGGGGTTTTAAGTGAACGTAGTAAGGATATGAAGCATGGTGCGATTCCCTGATGTAAAGTTTCATACAAGTTGTAGAGTTAAATTTGAGTGGTATATAAAAGAAAGCGCTCAGCTTTACTGCTCTTGGTAGAATCTGCATAAGTTTAGTGATAAATTATGACAGGGTGAAGAATGAATACAGGATATTTGTATTCAGGATGGCAGCAAATTCCCTTATTGTGTTATGGGGGTTCATAAAACCTGAATTCTAACAGATCCTCAGAAAATATGCTGGGGGAACCCTGGATGGAGTACAGAGAGCTTAAGTGGATCTCACTGTAGTCAGAGTCAGGGTGATGGTGAAGGGTTTCTGATGGACTGTGCTGGGAGAACATAGAAAAGTTTCTTCTAAGTGAACCAGGATGAATTGAAGTAGCTTTACTTAAAGAACAAACAAGGGATTGGAAGTGAAAAAGAGAATGAAAATCCAGTTGCTTCTCTTTGAATTTATGTCCAAATATTTTTAAAATGTTTTACATGTTTCATTCCATTGTGTTGTCTTATATTTAAAAACAGATGCCTGAGAGACTGGAATGCAAGGTAACTTGCTTTAGTAGAGAAAAGGAGGATTTGGTTTTCTTTTTTCTTTCTTTTTTTCCTGCCTACATATAATGGTGAGGAGGATAGTCAGCTCATACTTATAACCATCTATTTGTTGTTATAATACTTATTATAACATGATTACTAACAAATTGAACTGAAAAAATTAGTGAAATTGAAAAGATTTGAAGAGGTGCCTAGTTTATTTTTGTCATTGTTATTCTACACCAAATAACCTATAGAAATGAACATGTAAGAAAATGCAGATATCAGTGAGGTGCTACATGTTCATGTTAGTGATCACAGTCCTACAGTCGTGAAGGCAAAACCTTGAATATTTTGAAAAAATTAAAAAGTGTTCAGAGGAGTGAAGAGGAAAACAGGGAAGGATAGACACACATGAATGAACATATATTTGTTAGAAATATGTGTTTTGGAAAAAATTGCATCTATAAATATATGAAAGAAATAGTTGTAAAAATTCCACTAATAAAGGGAGAAAAAAGGGAAAGTGCAAGTATATCCTCTCTGGTCAAGTTTTATTTTCAAAGAAATATTTTGCATTTAAATACATATATATTTTGTCATCTTACCTGGGAATGATCAGAGTTTTTACTAAGCTAAGTAAGAAGGGTTGGCTACATGGTAATTGCCATTATATCTGGCCATACGTGTATGAATTTCTGAATTAAAAACATATGATAATCAGAACCCTTAATTCTGATTGTTATCTTATGACATCATATTTCTGTTTTAAAATTTTTCTCATTGTCCCAAATAGTTTTCTGGCAGCAATCTGTTACTTTCCCTTTGGGATTAAATATATCCTAAGGAGATCAAGTGGAAGTCAGTCTTTTAACTTCATAAGCTTATTTTATCTCAAAGCTCATTGTCCCCTGGTCTCTAAATCATTGTTTCCAGCTTCCTCTCTAGGATATATACAATGTGCTTTTTACATGGCTAATGTGCACAATCCTCCTGAAATGGAACAGTGGAGTTAATCCACTAATATATGCTGTCTGCTTAGTATCTAGCGTGAATTCCACCTGCTTTAAATATTTAGTCACTTACCTGAATTTTGCAATGTTAATTTTTATGAATTCATAATTAAATATCTTTCTTTTTTTTTTGTGGGTACTGGGGGTCGACCTCAGGACCTCGCACACCAGCAGGCGCCTGTGCCGCTGAGCGATATCACCAGCCCTTTTTCTCGTATGTGGGTTCCAGGAGTCGAATTCGGGCCCTCACGCTTGCCGGGCAGGCGTTTATGCCGCTGAACCATCTCACCAGCCCAATAATTAAATATGTTTCTAATGGCAACTCTATAAAGAAATCCACATCAATAACATACAAAGATATGGGTACTCTCGGGGAAGTTGGAAGATACAATTCTGACCAACTGCATTGTGTGAAGGATATGATTTCAATGAGTGATTCTTTGGGGAATTAATTTTATCAGATTTGGAGTTATAGAAAAGATTGAAATTGCTTCAAACATGAGAAATGAGGAATCCCAAATATCCTTTATATAGCTTATCAAAGATAAGAAACATTTACCAAAATTTAATCAGATTTACTTGATCAAAAAATGCACAGTTATGCACTCTAAGTCGTGTGCAATTTAATTATTTCACGTAGGGAACATATAGATTATTGAAAACTTTCCCATAAGCCACTCTGTACTGAGCTTTGTGTTATAGTACAGTGGGAAGCTAGGCCAGGTAGATACGAACTGGTAAGACTATACAAATATAGGGAAACTCCCTATAATCTTCCTATTTTCAGTGGTGTCTCAAAGAAGGTAACAATACATTTCTTAATGATCACCAAAAGATGGGTGGATTTCAGAATAGATCTTGATTTTCCATATGGAATACAGGAACAGTTTATTTCAAGGAAAGTAATATATTTAGTGACTAATTACCTCCCCATTCAGAATAATGTAAACCATTTTTTTCATAATTTGGTATTTCCAGAAAATTTGCTATGTAACATCTATTGACAAATCATTGTTATAAAATTTCAGAGTTCTCTTGGACTTCAAGGTCCATTCAAATATTTTCTTTTTATACATATAATTTAATTTTGTCTATAGGAATTAAAAACCATATTAGTAGGTCATTTTTTGTATAGCACTTAATTATTTTAAACTGTATTTCCTAAGTGTTAAAAATTTAATTCATTCAATGTTTAAAACATAACATTCACATTATTATTTTTCTTATTTTATTAACAGGAAAAAGGAAGGACCAAAAAGTTCAATAACTTGCTGAGATTATAACTTGGAGGGGAGAATGTAAACAGAGTTAGGATTCAAGGATAATTCAAATTAAAGCAATATATTGCCTCCCATTTCAACACTACTTAGACACAGAAATATAGAATAAGTTGTCCACAATCTTTTAAAGCAAAGACTAGCAAGTTGCTATCTTTACTGAAGACCTATTTTGGAGTTTCTAAAACTCAACTAATTAAATCTCTGTCCCAAATTCTGAACTATCACTATTACTATTATTATGACTATTACTATTATTACTATTACTATGTAGTTGAACATTTCTCAACCAAATTCACAGTGTTTATCTACATACTTATTAGATCTAGTGTCCATAATTTCCCTGATTTTATATATTTCTTTTGACACTTCCATTTCCTCATGTGACACTGATATATTCCCAAGGATGCCAGAGCCACAGTGAACTTCTCACTTGCTTTCTTATTTTATCATTCCTTTTGTTGGCTTTATAGATGAAGGCTTGGCTGGTTTTTCTATGTCCTGTGGGTCAAATTATTATTTTAAAAAGGTTTTCAAAGTATCTTTTAAGAAAAGAGAGCATTTTATAAGTCTCATATCTATTCCAAAAATCCACTTCCACTTTAATCACTCCCTATAAAAATTTTAATGACCATACATCAGCAGAGCTATAGGAGAGTTATTAAAATACTACCATGAATAATCCCCAAAGTCCTTTCTACTTCCTGAGAGAAGGTGATAGCAACAGATAATAATAATTTAGCACATCTCCCAGTATTAGCTGGCTCAGTAAGAAGCCATCCCATTTGGCAGGCAATCACTTCTTTAATCACACTTGAGAGAAAAACCACGCAGAGCTGGTGCAGTGTCACACCATCTCATTATACTACGTAAACTGCAGTGGGTCAAATCTGTAAGAGAGATAACAGGTGAGCAATTCTCGTTGTGTTATGAATCCAACTGAATAAATACCAATTTGAGTTTGAGGTGGTAATTCAGGGAAACAAAACCAGACAGGTGCCATTCTAGTCATGCTGTGGCCTCTTAGTTTTTACAACTAAAACTCATAAATCAATTAATGTCAAATTAGTTTCTTAGGTTTTATATGAAAAGCTACGCTTCAAAAACAAGAAAAGCTGTGAGTTTTCTTCATGTTAATTTCTGTTCTACAAGAGCTTTTGTAATCTTAATATTTCTGCGTTTTGTTTGTAATCTCTTAACATTTATCTCCTTTGAATTTGGATTGTTTTGAAGCAATGATACCAAATAAATAGTGGATTTAATGTAATTAGCATGGAAAAAAGAGAATAGGAAGAAAGAAAATAGAACATACACAAAAAGCAATGTTAATATTGTCTCTGGATTTGTACAGCATACTCATCTGGGTCCCTCAAATGATTTATGTTATTGAAGAGTTTGACACAACTCTTACTAATTTTCTTTTAGTTTATGCTCATGTTATCTAATGGTAATGAAAAAATATGATCTGACTGAACCAAGGGCTAAGAAAGCTGTAGATCTGGGTTTTTTTCCCCCATGTTCCATTTCTTTGTTCAATTATTGTGGGTCATTGGCAAGTAAACATTGTACATCCTCAGCCAAGTTCCTCTACACCCTGTTTTCTTATTCAGTTCTTCTGGGTCTCTGTAGATCTAGCTTTCCACAGACCTCCCGCATTTGCCTTGGAGTCCTTCTGTCTGCACAATACATGAGGATGCCTCCAAGTTCCCAGGTAACTCTTAGCCCAGGACTGACACAGAATCACGAAAGACCAAGTATTTTATCTTTTATTAAAACAAACTCTGAGGCATAATTTATACCCTGAATGTCATGCAAGATCAGGCTAAAGTTGATCTTTTGTGGGAGAATTTATCTCTGAGTGTTCCTTTGTTTGGATGCCTTTCCTTCTCTGCTCATCTTCCCATACACTTCCTAATTTCTCCTAGAAACAGCTCCTTAATCAATCAAAGAAACACTTAGTCAAATTAATACCTATTTAATCACATGCACTTGGGTTCTACTCCAGAGATCCTGGGTAAAGGATCTAAAGACACAGCCTAATCCTGTAAAAATCTAATGTCCTTCATATGGACCATGAATTGAGCAACACTTCCATAGCTTTACCTCTTATACCTAAATATCTACATAGAATACAATCTTCTGGAAAATCAACAAACAATTAAAGGATAGTACTGTATATAACACTGAAGACTGTAATAGCTCAGTGTATGTAGCTCAGTGGTAGAGTGGTCACCTGACACATGTGAGGCCCTGGATTCCATCCCTAACATTGCAAAAAATGTTTCATATGTATTCATACACACACACATCTAACTGCTTGAGAAATAATTTATGATATTCAGAACTAAATACTTTTTTTATACTGTAGCAATTTTGTCACAGTATGGGAAATTGAACCTGGGCTTTAACACTGAGTTACATATCCAGCTATTTTTACTTATTTTTTGAACAGTTTCATGCTTAGTCACTGAATTGCCAAGGTTGGGCATGAAATTGTGATCCTGATGCCTCCGTCTGTGAGGGTGCTTGGATTATAGATGTGTGGTGCCAAGCCTGGTTTAAGTTTTTAAATGTTTTCTTTAAAGAAGTAAAAGTATTTCTTAATTTTTTCATGTTCACTTTCATGAGGCAGCGATTTCATGTGGAGCTAATACAGTAGATCTTAACCACAATGAAACATTTTTGAAGACCTGATCACCCCTATGTACTCATTGCTCCCTTAAAATCAGCTGCTGTAGGTAAGCCTTATTTTGGAAAGACTCATAAAACTATAATTCAGTACTTACATGATGATTTCTTTCATCACAGTTTACAGAACAGAAACTTGATCCAGAATGATTTTCCCATTTTTCGCTATACGCATTTTCTAGTATTATACCGAGAGATCCAATTATTGTGGAAACAATATACTTTCCTCACCACACTTAAACTATGTTTTATTTATTGCTAGCTGATTGATGGCAATCACTTTCATAGCTACTGAGTTTTGAAATCTTGGGGACAAAGAGGTGGAAAATCCAATTGGTGGTCTTTGGCTGTGTGTGTCTGATTTCCCATATTAGCAATATCTTCATTTACCTTGGGGATTAATTTAAATTATAAATGCATGTATTAGTGAGGTTATTTCCAGTAAGATATGCCATGGAAAGATATGCTATTTTGTTCCACCTAATAATAAGCTTAGCTCTGGATAAAGCAAAGGAAAAAAGTATCATTGGAGAAATGCAATTTAAAATGTACCATGTTAGAAAGCATGGCAAACCAGAGTGAATACTTTCTGTATCAAAAAGCCTTTTATAATTACATGGTAAACTAAATATAGAACTGATGATGTGCAGAAATGTTTAACTGAAAAATAAACTTGTGTCTAAAATAAGTCAGACAAAAGCTGAGCTCACTTTTATATCATTATGAAATCTTTATCTCTTTGCTTTCCAGTGTATTTCACTTTCTTACATTCTTCGCAAACATTACATATACATACTTGGTGGAAAAGTGTCATGATGAAGAACATATTTCCTTCTCTACTCTGCTGCAAATCCTACATATCAACTAAGACAATTTCCCAGGGGCCTGGAGATGTAACAATATTACAATAAAATAGTATTACAATAGAATAGTAGGCAATGCTAGACATCTATTAGAGAACTTGATGAAGCAGACATGTTTGCATACATAACAACTAAATAATATAAAATGACTTTAACTTGGAAAATACAGAAACATTCAAAGAAGGCATTTCCTATAATCATCATACCAAAACATAGCTACGAGTATTCTCTGTGAGTATAACTTACTTCAACTATTACAATATATCCAATCACTCAGTTTTATGGTTGTGTCCCCAGTTGTTGGTAAGTAATGAACATTTCTGAACTTAGAAAATAAACTTCTAAAGCAATTTTATGAGAAGTGTTTCTGTTTTGGTTTTCATCATAATTCACTTAGTTATTCCCCAATAACTTTGTCAATGGGTAATACTTGAATTAACTAATATTTTTGCATTAATTGTTGTAATTTAATGTGGCTGTCTCACCCTGATCGTTTTTCAGTTTTAATTGATAAGGGGGAAATCCACAGCAGAATGACAAACATGGAATGATAAATTTTCATTTTTTGAGAACCAGAGTTGAATATTAAAGTTCTTAGGACAGAGGATAAAAAGGTGGTTAAGACTTAGAACCTCAAATATCTTAATTTTTAATTTTTGACACCACTTCTTTTTTATCACAAACAAACAATGAAAATTTCAGGCCCGGGCCTGGATAAGGCTAAATACCAGTGTCTTCCTACACTAGGATTCAGTTAACTAGGATTCAGTCAGAAAAAAGAATTAATTTCTGAGGGAAAAGTAGTGTAACTGCAGAAAAGTGAGTTGAGATAGTAATTCCAAAGTTAGAGAACTGCAAATTGACAGTGTGTTTCTGAATTAGTTAAAATTAAAATCTGCGAGTTTAGAGGAATTGGGGTCGAAGCAGACATTGCATTCAGAATTAAAAACTATGCTTTGCACCAGCAAGATTATAGCTAGTATGATTGATGAACAGTTGAAAATAGTTTCATTTATCTATAAATATTATTTATCATGTTCAAATAAATTATTAGAAGTTGAACTTATATTCAAAGTTTCTAATTTAGTGAACTGATTCTAAGCATGAACAGGAATCACACACATACATATATAACACATTCAGCCTGCTTTAAATATACGAATACACACAATATACTATCCTTGTATTGAAGTTCATTTTTTTGTTATTTTCATTTTCCATATTTTACTATAAAAGGAATGAAAGCAGAGACTAGATTTCTTTTGCTGAATTTTAAGCCTATCAATAAATTGGTCATTGGAAAATAAAAAGCATTAAATATTACAAATGAATGAATTTAATTATTTAATCACTTAATATCACTAATATACAATTTCTTTGTACTTGTTCCTGAATGTGATCAAGTAGGCAAATCAAACAGAAATTATATTGAAATAAAATACGATTTATCTTACAAGCCTGATAAATCATGGTGGTGATGCTTTTATGTTTGTCTGCTTTCTCTAAACCTTTATGAAAAGGTTCAGGCATTACCTGCCATAATATATCCTACAGTTTGGGGGTACAAAATAGTAGTACTGCACTTTTATTTTTCATTATTATTATTTTCACTCATTCTATAAATTAACATCGTGTATATATTAACATGCATTAATATCACTTTTGTGACCCATGAGAATTCAGGCTGCTTGAATAACTTTCCCATTAAGTTGAACTTTAGAAGAAAATGGTTGAATGTTCTAATAATGATGCAGTTCCTACACTATTATTCAGCTGAATATTTATTTCTAAGTATGTGTTATGCTAAAATCAAGCCAGGTTTGATGTGCTTACCTTTCAAGCTCCTTCTTACACAGGGAAACTGAATTCAATAATCAGTTTATCAGTGTATTAAACCATGATATGGGGAAGGTATTGCTGCAGCTTTTCAGTAATGCTTCAGTACTCCCCAGTGCTCTGACTCTTCTTGTAAATTGAAATGCAGAATAAAAGAGAAGTAAGCTGAAAGTGAATTTGCTCTCTAGCAGGCAATTCAATATCCAACCATTTACTCAGAAGTGAGAAACACATCTGAAATATATGAAATGCATTTTGAAATGGCACATCCCCTCTTTTCCCCAACTGAGGGATCTTCTAAACATTCTCTCCCCTTTCAAACATTTCCATATCTTGTTACTTGTGTTTGTGTGTGTGTGTGTGTGCAAGCGCATGTGTATATATGTGTAAAGAGTGTGGTTAAAAGATATTAGCAGCACTTTTTCCTGCAAGTATATACCAAGGTGACTATTTTTACACTGAAATAAATTGAACAGAGCCCGTTGGTTTATTTTTATTTTAATCTCAGCCCTGATGGATGAGATTAAAAGAAGCAGATTTGCTTATCATAAGTAGAAAACAATTGCATTCACCTCTCTTTTAACCGGATTTGTCATTGCGCTCTGATAAACCAGAAGGGCACGTTAATCCATAAGCATTCCCCTCCCCACAGGCCTATTTCAAGCTTAGGAAGTCTATGTGATTGTGATTTTTTTTCATTTCAAATTACAAGGTCATTAATATTTTAAAAAGTATGCACCTTCTTGTCTGGAGAGTGGCGTATCCCCAGGAAACTCCTGCTACCTCTTTTCCCTCTTCATGGTGAATTCATACACTTTTTCCTCCAGTCAAATATATGGAGCACAATTAAACTCCCACATCTGTAATAAGGTGGTTGTAATATTGAAGTTTTTAGTGTTAAACAAGCTCATCTAAGTCTTTATAGGACTGTTTCCATGTATGTATTTAAGAAAGTCATACAGGGCTAATGTATTATATCACCTAAAATACACAGATCTATTGGTCTCCTGAACTCGTGATTTTATGCTTTTGGAGCTGAAGAGTGTGTTTTGGTAAGGTAGAGAGATACTATGATGTGTACCTTAGTTTAACTGAAAAGACTGTAAAGACACAATGATACCTGGGAGATGACTACTTGTAAAAACTGGCTGCAAGGGGGGGGCAAACAGACATGTTTCAGGGAGGCAATGCATGCATAATGGCAAAATCAAACATCTATCATGTCTATATTTAAAGTGTGAAAAGTCCCTTAAGCTCTAAAGAAGTTCTATCCAATCTATTATTTCTTAACTCATGCTTCTAGTACCTTAGATTTACTGCTTTTCCATAAATGTTTCAGTTTATAGTTTATTAAGCTGGAAGAAATAATCCATTCAACTATTTTTTAAAGAAAAGTTAAAACTAAAATAAACAGAAAACATGCGATCTTGTCTAATATTTGTAATTATTTATGAATTTGTGGCCTTTACTTATTACTCCTCAAAATGTATGTAATGAGGCTTGGTAACAGGCAGATTCCAAAGTGGACCCAATGATGCCTCACCATGGTACTCAGGCACAGTGAACCTTCATTCCCTAAAGTGAGACCTATGGCTAGCTTGTAACAAACTAAATATGGCAATGATGATAGGATACATGAGACAGCAATACATAAAATCGCAATTTACGTGTTGCTGGAAAACTCTGTCTGTTGCCTTCTTGACTTATCTACTCACTGGGGAAGGTCTGCGGCCAAGTCCTGGCTAGAAATTGAAGCTCTTGTTCTAACAGGCTGCCAGGGATGGAAGCCTGGCAATGGCCAGAAAATTTGGTGTAATAAATGTGTTAGTGTAAGCTGAGGGTTTGTGGTAATTTGCTGTCCAATAACATAAATAAAATAAGCATTCTATACTTACAAGCAATTCAAACCCTCACTTTTTAACAATTCTTCCTTTCTTCGACAGAAAATCAAGGAATACAGGATCTGGAGCTTTACTACCTATTTTTTAATCTAATCTTCCCTAGTTACTAGCTAGCTGATTTGCAGTTTGCTACATGATCAGTTGGTTGTCATAATTTCCTCACTTTTATGATAGTAGAATATTTTCCCTAGAGTATCTCTGTGAAAACAAATGAGTTAGTGCACTTAAAATGCTTAGAATGGAGCCCGGCATAGTGCACAATTCATGTGATTGACCTATAATAATGATTATGCATCTAGATATGGGAAAACCCTTTATAAGAGTATGAAATACAAATGCACAGGAAGGGTGTGCATTTTGGAGGCGTGGCTGTGCGAGTCTGCTCAGAGCTTTCACTCACTTGCCAAAAGGGATTACTTTTTGAGGTCCTATTCCACTCAGCTTTGGATACTTACATACAGAAGTAGAGGAAATACACACTTAAATGTTGCAGATCTGTTCTCAATAAGTATCCAGCTTTGCAGTTCCTAGGTTTTATTTGGTGAAGTAATACAAGATTACTCTGGTTTTCATTTCAGAGCTTCAAAGGATTTTGGAAAAGATGTTAGTGCTGTTGGTAAAGAGATTCCACACCTGCAGTGTTTAAACATTTAATAAGTGCCTATTAAATGAACGAGCAAATGAATGGAAATTAAACTCTCACAATTGTCTTTGATTTGATTAAATCATTAAAGATGGCTCAAGAATCTTGGTCTCCTTTTAGGTCAGTAGGTGATCTCACAACACATAAAAAAAATAGAATAACAATACTTTTACTTTTTGTAGCACTTAAAATATATGATCTTATTTTATATTCACAGTATTTTTGGAGGTAGATAGGTCAACTTTATATTACTTTAAATTTACAGATATACTAATGAATTCTAAGAGGTGAATCACATGCAGTACAGTTGCTGTTATATGCAGAAATGTTGAAAATTCAAAGAAAGTATTTCACAAATTAGCATACGCATATAGTTTATTTTAAAAAATGCATTTTTTTGTTGTGTAGTGAGACTGCTAAGCTTCATTGTGTCATCTTCCTTAGACTGGGAGCCTCCTAGGGACTTGGGTGTGTCTGGGTGGGTTATGGAGGTGTGACCCTGGGCATTATATATGGCCTCTGGTCCTTTCTCTTTAGCCCCGTGTTCCTCTGTTCTCTTTCCAGGCTGCCACGAAATAAACATGTTCATGGAGCACGTGTGCAGCGCTGTGTGTTCCTGCCCTGGAGCCAGAGACTGTGGACTGAATCTCATGATGTTACAAGCCAAACCTCCCTTCCTTTAAATTCAAGGGTCCAGTATTGTGCCCCAGTGATGGGGAAGCTGACCGATACGTTTAGCGCATTAATAATAGTAGAACATTTGAAATTTTAAATCCTCATTGTATGTCCCACTTTTATTACCAGCCAGATGACTCAGAGCAAGTCATTTACAAAACAGTTATAATTTCTTATCATGAAGTGATGATTTAAACACCTAATTTGCGATTTAATGATAATAATATACAAATAATATATTTTACAGCTTTAAAAACTATATGCAAAGTTACATATGTATATTTCAAATATTTTTGAAGTACTATATCTATTAGCATAATATAGTTTTTAAAAGTAAAATATTATTACAGATACAAGTTATCACGTGCAATATCTGTGTTTTACCATACTATATGCAGACCATCATAGTCAAAGTCATTTGAAAATTTTGTTTGTGCTTTTGATATGTACTCCTAGATTTCTCAGTGTATGTTTATATCACCAGGTACTGATTGGCCCTTTTTAGACCACAGCTGCAGAATCCAAACTGTGGAAGAAGAGTTAAGCAATTATAATCCTGCTTCCCCCTTAAACACACACATATTTCTTCTTTTCCAATATTCCCAAATTAGTTATAAATAAATTTTTATTAAATCATTTATAGTTTTGTCTCAATTAATGTGTTGCTTTTTCCTGACAAATTTTAATTGATTTTTTGTCTTCTGTCTCATATTTATGGATCTCCCACTATTTCTTAAAATGTCAAGTGAATTCAGAAAAGGCATTTTCAATAAGATGAAATGATAAGGGAGCCAGTCAGTTCCGAGTCTCCTGACTGGAAATGGTGCTGCTGGCATCTGCCACCCATGTGTTCTCACCTGCATCAGTCCTCATCTTGTGATGCTGCTCATTTCTCTTGTGAATCTCCCACTGATAGATTTACTCCTCTATTTTGTGATACCCATGTGTTTCCTGGGAAGAATAAATGGAATGTAATTTTGATACTTTTAATGCATAATGTTTTCTTTGGTATTAGTAATTTATCTATCTTTCAAACACTAAAAACCACTTAATTTTATGCCAAGCATAGTCCTGATTACAAATATTAGCTCTATAATATGTTGTTAGTTTCCTGGAATAAAACTGTAGCTTGAGAATAATTTACTTTGAAACATTTGAAAATATTTTTATTTTTATTTTTATTCATTTATTTATTTTTTTGTGGGTACCGGGGGTCGATCTCAGGACCTTGTTCACCAGCAGGTGCCCGTGACACTGAGCGATATCACTGACCCTTTTTCTGTATGTGGGTACTGGGGGTCGAACTCAGGACCTAGCGCTTGCCAGGCAGGCGCTTATGCCGCTGAGCCATCTCACCGGCCCTTGAAAGTATTTTTACATTTTTTTCTAATAAAATATTTTAATTAAATAGCACCGGAAATGTAATTCCAGGAGATGAATTTAATGGATTTTCTAGCCTGTTCAGATGGAACAGACCACTAACAAATTTAGGAGAAGTATATGCTACCTATTCATCAATAATTAATTCTCAGCATGTGCTGAGTTTTAAGTGTGTGGCTAGGTATTATGCTAATTACATCTCTGTTATTAAAGTATTTAATTTCCATAAAAGTCTTACATGCTATTCTAATTTTACAGGTGAGGATATAGGTTGTGAAAGAGAAAAAGTTCATTTAGTAGTGGTCTACTGAATTAAGGGGAAAAACAGAGATTTGAACATAGACCTTTAAATTAATTGGCAAGCTTTTCTGTCTCTCCACAGAAAACTAATATAATTATTGATGGTTCTAAATCTGCTTCAACACTTCTGGCCTCATAGATTTCATTGGGAACACGAACTATCATCAACATAATTAGTATTTTATTATTAATAAATTATTAGTAAATTGTATAAAATATAATTTATTTTATAAAGAAGGAAAATTTGTAAGTTATATCTTATGAAAATGAAATATTTTCTTTTTATGAGGCATTTACCAGCCATCCAATGAATCTATATTTTCTTTTGAGTAAGTATTTATTTTCAATATTTTTCTACCTTGAAATTATAATAAGTTGAGGAATTATGATTAAGTAAAAAAATAGTTGTAGAAGGTTTAGAAACTCCTGGGTTTTAAAGTATCCTCAGTTAGTTTTCTTATATTCTAGCTAATGTTTTCCTTATATATGCTTTTAAAATTTTAGTGGAGTTAAATTGGAAATGAACACAGGCATTCAACTCACCATAAATGGCCTCAAGTTTATGTTTTGTCACCAGATATGTAAGCTTGTGAAATTCACAAAAATTTCGTGTATCAAATTCCTCAAGAATAAAAAAAAGATAAGTTCTTTAAAATGTGATAGAAATTAAACAAGAAATACTTCAATGATAAGTAATTTAATTAATAAATGGCTACTTTCTATATATTATTGTACTCAATATGGGCAAGAAAAGTTCCATAGATGTTGAGCACTCACTCGTGCTGGAGACATTTTTCTACAGTTAATGTGGAAATACTATAATGTATAAGCAGTTATTTAGTGAATTTGGTCTAAGGAGACAATTATAAGAACAACATATGTTTCACATATGTTCCTGCTATAACCTTCATGAATTCTTTATAAACTTACAGAAAACTGGTTTTTCTTGTTTTCCTTCTAAATTTTACAGTTAGAAAGACTGCGGGCTGGATGTGTTCACTGCATATGTGAATTAAATATAATGCGAAAGAGAAGGACACCCTCAAAAACCTCAGTAATGATGAGTGCAAAACATGAGAGATTCCTTTTAACTCTTCTGTCTGTTCACTCTGACTGAAATATAAGTAGCCTAACAAAACGAAAGGAATGAAGTGATTTGGAGAACAATTGAGGCTAGATAAATAAAATGTTATGTATTTGAGAAAAGACGAGATAATATTCATAACTTTTGTTAGTGACAGTAAAAGCCTTATTTACATTTTGAGAGAAGGAAACTTAGAACGAAACTAAGTACCTATATGTAGTGTGTTCAACTGATTAGGTGAAGTTTATGATGGTATAAGTAAAATGGATAAAGAAGAAACACTGAAGATTAAAACCCAAATTCATTGTTTCTTTATAAATAAAGTTTGTCTGATTATATCTGTCCTCTAGAAAGAAGAATTCTTAAACAAACTTGAGGATAAACAAATAAAAAATTAAGTTTAAAGTAAATGTGATGATCTTTTTCCTTTGTAATTTATAGATGGTTATTAAAGTATTTGTGGTTTTTCATTGTTGGTGGTAATGTAAAATTGTGTAGTTTCTGTGGAAAAGTCTGGATATTCCTTGAAAATGAAACACAATATTTCCATGTGGCCCAACAACTTCACTCCCCTAAAATAATTCAAAAGGATTCGAACAGTATATATGTGCATCAGGGTTCACTGCAGTATTATTCAGAAGAACCAAAAGGTAGAAAGGATCCACATGTCAAAAAACAGACGAATGGAAAAAAATGTGTTATTTGCATACAATTGGTTATTTAATAATAGTGTTGAACTTCTGGCACATTAGAGTATAGATGAAACTGGAAATAATCATAAAAAGTGAAAAAAAGACACAAAAGAAAAATAATATGCAATTACATTTATGTAAAACATTTATAATACACAAATTCTTAGAGAGGAAAAGTAGATTAGACATTGAACTGAGTTCAAAGGATGAGACTGTCGAGTTACAGCTTCGGTGTTACTGAGCTTCTGCTTGGGGATATTGCGAGGCTTTGGAAAAAACTGGCAGTAATGACCACAGAGCATTGTCAGTGTAATTAATGCAACTAAACTGCATACTCTATAGTGATTAAAATGTTAAATCCTATGTATATTTTACCATAATGGAAATCCAAAGTATATTTTACCATAATAAAAACATTAAAAAAATAGTTCATGTAGAATGTTTAAATAATGTTCATACTGATTCCATGTATAAATATGTTTTAAATTGGCAGATAATAATGAATAGTAAAAAAGAAAACACAAATTTAGTGTCTATTAATACATAGTTTATTTCAGATGTTAATTGTCATCCCCAAAGAAGGAAAATTTTCACATCTTGAGGGAAAAACAATAAAACAAATATCACAACTGGATGACTCCACCCAAATTGCACTTCACTAGTTAGATTAGAAATAAAGAATGACTAAAATCTTCACCAAAACAGAAGAATTTCTTCTGTAATGGTAGAATAAAAATGAAATATGTCATTCCATACTATCATATAACTATTATGCTTTAATTGCATTATTAAAATGATTCTTTTGACTTTCTCTATAATTATCATAAAAGGAAAGATTGTATGATGTCTCAGAAGAAAAGACAGTTGTAAAAGAAGGAAATGTAAAATGCCCAATTCACACATCTACTTCATTTCTAAAACCATACTAAATGAAGAGAAAGGGCTTTAAAGTACACAAAACCCTGTAAGGATGAATGGAAATGGAGAAAGATAAGAAATCTCAAAATTTTCAAGTTGTAATACATTCAGAGGAACGAAAGCTGATGCAGGAGAAAACTGGACCCTAATAGGCAGAGCTCTGAAAGCGTCAGGAATTGAGGGCCCCAGCTACCTCCCAAAACAAAGGTGGGAAGAATTTGAAAACAACAGGAACAGTGGAAAACCAACAGGAGAAAATTTTTAGAGCTGCAGATTCTCTCCCTGTCCTTGCCCAAGTGAGCAACTACCCTTCCTCTGTGCAAGTGACAGGAGGTTTACTCTGTAATGAGGTGTAACTAAGAGGACTGTGGACACCAGGACCAGCTAAGATGGGATTGAAAGAAGTACACTCCGAACCATGGATTCTCCAGGATAGTACTATAAACTTTCCGTTGACATCTTAGGAAGATTTGTAAGGTGATATTAGTCCATTTCAGATAGTTATTAAGACATTCTAAGGCTTTCAAGCCATACAGATTCTTTTTGTTAAATATCTGTATTCTAAGAAACTAAAATTGTTATTTCATGAGAGATCTCATGTGAACCCAAAGTAAAGAAAGATAATGTGAGGGAGATTTGTGGGTATGACTTTTGTATAATGGAGAGAATTAAGCATTGATATTTGGTTCTTTTTTTTTTTTTTTTTTTTTTTTGTGGGTACCGGGGGGTCGACCTCAGGACCTCGCGTGCCAGCAGGCGCCCGTGCCGCTGAGTGATATCACCGGCCCCTTTTTCGTATGTGGGTTCCGGGAGTCGAACTCGGGCCCTCGCGCTTGCAGGGCAGGCGCTTAAGCCGCTGAGCCATCTCACCGGCCCCTGATATTTGGTTCTTAAAGAAATTGAATAACATTCTGCAGAATGGATGGAGAGGGTAAAACAAACAAACAAAAAACAAGTAAACAAACTGACCACAGGACGGGACTTAGGGTCCCCAATTCTAAGTGATCAGATTGAGAAGGTTACTCACTTGCATAGATAGATTCTTCTTACGCAAAAGCAAGGTTGACTTACAGAATGAAAGCATGAGCTTAGAAAGTGAAATCAACCAGTATGGAGAACAAGTTCCCAGGAGAAGAATCAAGCCTTAATCACGGAAATGGCACCACACCCAAGAAGATTTCAGAGTGCTGTGAATTAGTGCTGGCCCCATCTGTGCCTCCCATTTTCCTCCATTTTTAAAAAAAAGTATCATAGAAACTAGAAATTCCATTTGACCCAGCTATTCCCCTTCTATGAAAGAGTTAAAGGCATCATATTACAGTAATACATGCATACCCATGTTTATAGCATCACAATTCATAATACTATATATCTGAAGTGGGCTATATGTCCACCAACAGAGGAATGGATAAAGAAAATATGGTATTTACACATAATGGAATACTACTGTCCCACAAAGCTGAACTTGAGTTATTTGTAGAAAAATTGATGTACCTTGAAACCATAATGTTAAGTGAAATAAATTTGATACATAAGCTTAAATATCATATGGTTTCTCTAATTTGAGAAAACCAAATGATAAATATACAGCAAAATAAAAGATGGATGGTAAGAAGTATGGGGGAGATGGATCTTTCTCAAATGGGAAAGGGATCAAGAGATAGAAAGAAGGGAAAAGACCAGAAGAAAAGGGGATGAAAAAAGGATTTAAGATTTGTTATACACAAGTACAAACTCCACACAAGGACTGTAAACATTACGTACTGCAAACAGGTGCTAATAAAAATAAAATTTTAAAATGGTATGAATCTGAATAGAACCAGCCTTCTCTGAAACAATGATGGAGGACAGTAGCTCTAATCCCTTCAGTTTCTCAAACAAACAAACAAAAAAACAAAAAAACCTATCTTCAACAGAAATTCTTCTTTCAGCTAAACAGCATATAAAGATAAAAACACATTTATATATCAAAGTTTAAAAGTATTAACTTTTTTATTTTAAAGAAAATAAAAACAATGGTACAAAATTTCAAAACAAGATTGTAGGAGAGTAACAATGGTGATTACATTGTGTATTTTTTTTGTGTGTGTGGGTACCGGGGGGTCGACCTCAGGACCTCACACGCCAGCAGGTGCCCGTGCCGCTGAGCGATATCACCGGCCCCTTTTTTCGTATGTGGGTTCCGGGAGTCGAACTCGGGCCCTCGCGCTTGCCGGGCAGGCGCTTAAGCCGCTGAGCCATCTCACCGGCCCTACATTGTGTATTGTTATCTTCAATGTAGTTGCTCATATTACAAGATACAGGTATGAAAAATTGATCAAACAGTATAGGCACAAATTTTTCTTTTCAATGAACTAATAGTAATTAGTAGTATAACTATCTTTTACATGTCATTTCTCAGGATGTTTCACTGAAGAAGGGACTAAAGAAATATAGAGAAATACAGGAAACCAAATAAGGAGTATATTAGCCTACAAGATATACAGTACTTTTTTTTTTTTTTTTTTGATACTGAGAGGGATTCTCAGAATGAAACCTTTGCAACTGACCTTGACAGAAACCAAGATACCAACTTTACAGATTTGTGAAGGAAAGTTTTCAAGAAAAATAATGAAACTATTGTTGATTCAAGGACATGAATGTGGAGCAAATTGATTCACACATTTTAATGGAAGTCTGGTCATCTGTTGGTGATAGACATAAAAAATGCAATTATAAACACCATACCTAACCAGCAACTCCCCTGGCAATTTTTAACTCCAGGAGTAAAGAAGAGCAAATCATTTAAAATTTAATTTGTTTTATTTTATTTTATTTTACTTTAGTTTAGTTTTATAGGGGAAAGCTCGAAAGCAGTCCCCCACTACCATAAATTATGCAGTCGAGTTTCCCACATGTGGGGAAATCGTGGAGTCAGCACATCTGGAGTGCAATGGATGAGCCTCACCCTGGGAAACCACCCTCAGGAGCATGGTATCTCCCCAGCCAGGGAAGCATAAAATTTTTTAAAAAGAATGTACAATTAAAATCTTATACATTGCTGAGTAGATAAATGTTTAGAGTCTTATTAATAAAAACACTGAGAAACAAAGCAAACTGAGACAAAGGCCATCAATTTAAAGCACAGATTATCTTCTATGCTTTAGAACCAGAAATTTATGAATTTGCTTGTTCAGTGGAGAAAATAACAACTCTAAGTAATGAAGCTGCAAGACTACTCTTTCCTGGTATGTCAAGAAAATTATTTCGCAAAATATGCTTAACTTGAACAGCCGGTGAAAGAATGCTAACGTCAATTGAAACTACTGCTCTATGCAATCTGTTAAATTTTGTGTATGTGGGTATGTGTGAATAGGAAAAAGCTGTTACTGCCAATATCCCTGTGAAAACATTCAAATACTGAATAACTTGGTCTTTTAAATCTGAGGAATGAGTAATTTGGGAATAACATGTTGTTACAATTACTGCTCTCCAAAGACTAATAGCACTGTTTGCTACTGAATTTTCACTCCCCCCCCCCGCTTAGTTACTTTGCTAAGTGACTTATGTATGACTACATATTTTTTATTCTAATGCTAATAATATTTTCTGTCTGTCAAGAAATCATGTTGGCTCTATCTTCATATTGTATGTCTCACAAATGCCACTGGTAAACACTTATATTCAAATCAATATCCTTTCTCATCATTTACAATAGTCACTCCTTAGTTATGCCAATTATAGCAAAATGATCATAACTTGATCAATCTGCATTTCACTCAGAGCAAAAGCCAAATCTTCACAAAAACTGAGCATGATCTTCCCTCCAGTCATCAAAATCCTATTAATTCTGGGACCTCATTCCTTCCCTATCTCAATTCCTTGGAAGTCCGGAGCATCCTAGCTGATACTCAGAGATGTCAAAGTCTCTGCTTGAACCATATTTTTTTGCCACATATTTTTGGTTTTCATTGATTGACTCCATTTCACTAAAATAATGTCTGACACATAAGCCTCACCTCAACAATTGTTTCTTGTATGAATGAACATAAACAACATTGTTACTACGTTATGTTGGTAGGCACAGGGGAAAAAGATGACAATTCATGGCATTTTTTCTAATTTAATTTTTTTTCCCTTTACTTTCCATTTCCCAATCTTGCCTTAGTCATTTTGCATTTTTTCTACACTCTATAACTTATCTTCCTTCCAAGTTTCTATGCTTCTAATCCATATGGAAACAATAGTTTTATACATGTTACACTAAAATCTTTAGTGTAAGGTTCAAATTTCCAAATATGGGGAGGCCAGGAAGAAAAACATATATTGAAAAATAAAGTTCCCAAAGTCAAGAAAAAACAATACCGTAACTTAAAACCAAATTCCCCCGATTACAACATGCCTTAGAGAATGAAAGTATGGAGCTGACTGAAGTATATATTCAGTATATATTCCACATGAAAGTTTATAGCAGGCATTTCTGAAAAGAAGACTGAATAGGCTCACACATCTACCCTAACAACTGGAACCTATTATATAATTTACATTTTACAGATATGTCCCTGGAAATAAGAACTAAATAAACTACAATTCCAAAGGAAGTGACTATTTATTAAGTAACTGATTTTTGGCCATGTTCTTTTATGGAGGCACAGTTAATTCCGGGTGTAAGTTAATGAGAAGATACAGCCTCCACAGAAAAAATGTATGAGAGTGGGGACAGGGTCAGGAAAAGACTCAGGTAAACCCAAATAAACTAGATTAGAAAGAAAACCACAGAATAAGAAAAGTAATAAAAACTGAAAAGATAGAGCAATTTTCAAAAGGAACTGAAGGAAAAACAAGACACACAAACTCACGCTAGAATCAAAGGAAAAGTAAGAATAAATTTGTCTAAGTAGCTCTTGAATCTGTGGTTTAATGTCTTTCATCTATACTGATAAAGGCTTGACAATTATCTTTTACAATATTTCTTCTGTGTAATTTTCATTTCTGTTTCCAGGATTCTACATATATGTTAATTTTTTTGTTATCGTTATTTTCCCCAATATATTCTCTTCTGTTCTCTGAGCTTCAGTTTGTATATTTTCATTTTTCCTGTTCAAGAATCTTGTCTTTTTATGTTTAATGCACTTATAAGCCTATTAATCATATTCTATATTAATTTCAGAAAATATTTTTTAATTCTAGAATTTCAAGAATTTTTTAATTTAAAATTTTTCTTGATTACCAGCCTATGTTGAAATTATCTGATTTACAAATATGATCACCCATATTTATTCTATATTTTAATATATTAACCATACTTTAAGTTTTTTCTTTCAAATGTCATATCTTGTAACTGTGTGGTTAAGTTTTTATTCTATATTTATATTTTTAATCATTTAATTCTGATTCTTGTAATACCTAGTAATATTTTGATTGGATTTATCATGTTTGATGTAAAATTATTAAGGTTTAATTTATTGTTAGATTAAGTGATGAGATTATCACTGGAGCTAGGTGATGTATTACAGAAATATTGATGAAGTGTAATAGGTTTCTAGTTTACTTTTATTCCTAGGTCACAGACATATAGATTTTAACTTGAGCTCTTGATACGGTACCAAAACAAATAATTTCATTTAGCTTTCCAGGAGTATTTAGATTACTTTTTCCCTTGATTCTTACAACTTCAGAACTCAGCGTATTTATTTAAAGGACAATTAGACATGATTATAGGAGACACTTAAAATCGTGCTGTTCCATCATCATGTAGCAACCCAAAATTCTGCTATTTTCTCCATAGTCAAAGTTGTCTCTTTACTGATGACACACCTAGATTCTCGGTCTTTGGCTTGTGCAAAGAATTGTCAAATGAATGAGAAAATAACCTGCTACTGGTCCCTAACTACATTTTTTATGGCTTCTTTATTTACATAATTTTAATACAGTCAGATGGAAGACTTGGTTTCTACAAAGAAGTCTATCCCATCTAAAAGTGGATACAATTGAACTTGCAAGCATTAAATATATTTTTTCTGAAATTGAAAATCTTTGAAAAATCAATATTTATGGATTCACCAAGGAAAGCAAAAATAAGCAATGTTAAATAATTAACATATTGCTAAATCAGTTTTTGTGCTAGAAAGATAGAAAGGAGATAATCGAAATAAATTTATGTCAATACATTTGAAAAAGGTAGATGAAATTAACAAATTTCTGAGAAAATGTAAATTGCTAACAATAACACAAATAAAATAGGATATCTGAGTAATATTATATGCTAACTGAAACTCAATACTTGAATGAACTCTAATAAAAAAAGACTCAATAAATAAGTAATGCCATTTTTATTCCAGTTTTTAAGATTGAAAAAGCGGGGGTTATGCCAATGCATTTTATGAGTCCAGCATAATTTGGCACAAAACCTATTGAAAACATTGTAACATAAAAAAAACTAATGCATTTTGAAAATCGTAAACATCTTTTAAAAAATGTATTGAAGATACTATATGAAAAAGGAAACAATTTTATACATACATGAGTTATATTTCATAAATATAAGGGTGATTTAGTATTTAACAATGAGTCAATTCAAATAATCATCCCAAAATTATGAAAATAAGATGTATGGCCATCTTAATAGAAGCTCAAATCGAAGTTCTTGAATTCAAGATTTTTTGCTTGTTTTTCTTCTACAAAACTAGAAATAGAAACTTTTTCAACCTCATATATATTTATCAAGATTTACAGCAAACATTATAATTTAGAGTAAAATAAATTTTTAATGAAATTGGAAATTAGATAAGTACGTATATTTTTTCTAGAGTACAATTTGTCAATAGAAAGAAATAAAACACAAATGATAGAAAGAAAATGAGAAAACTGAACTTAGCCAAGAAAGCATGTTAACTTTTATAGGCACCCAATAGAATCTAAAAACAAATGCTAGTAAATTTATTGACACTGGTTGACACATTAAAATAATGTTTTCTAGATATCAGACAGATGTAATTATAAGATCAAAAACACAAACCTCTTCCAATAGCATAGAGCATTAAGTATCAGAAAAACAAATATATATGAAATGAAATGCATGCTTCCACTTTACAAACACATGGAATATAATTTATATGAATTAAAGAAGACCTATATAAATGATGGACTATATTAAAGTATATGCATGAATTAGATTAATACATTTTGAAAAGTCATCAGTTATTCACAAATTGATCAAATATTGTAATTAAACCTCAGTAAAATTTCCAACAAGATTTTGATTGTGGTATTTAGACTAGATAACCAATTCTAAACTTACATGGGAACACAAAGGCATTAGAATGACAATGATCTTGATACCGTATTTGGAATATGTCCTTTTCAGTTGTCAAGACATATTATAAAGCTATGGCAAATAAAATGCTCAGTTTACCTAACATATTCACAGATTGTGGAAAGCAGGACATGGATATCTTGGGGGACAAAGGTGAAATACAGATTTAGCTAGAGAAATGAATCATAATAACTAATTCACATGATACATAAAATCAGTCGCAACTGGACTATAAATACAATGGTTTAACTATAAAGATTGCAGAATATGCTTGTTTATGATTTAGATTTTGAGAATGTTTTTTAAAAGGTATGCAAAAAAGCAGTTACCAAGTTGAACTGCCTTGAAGTTGAGAACTAAGAGGTTCCTTTAAGAGAATGAAAAGGCAAGCTGCAGCATTGGGAAATTTTGTATTTTATAATACATAAATTCGACAACTGCAAAAAGAGAACTTTGATTATATCACACTGCATTCTCATAAAGTGTTTCTCAAGGTCTCATAGAATTTAGCATCCATTTTTATTCCTAGATGTATTTTATTTTACACTATCTCTTCCCCTTCCTAAACCTTTTACTAACTCATGATTCTCTGAACACAAAATGCACCTTTCAACTGTATACGCTTTTTAGTAACTTTTCATATTTCTATAGTTCAGAAGAACAAATTCGTTTTCCCTTTTCTTATCCAAGTACGGTTACATTCTGATTTTTTTAAAAAAGCAACTCTGGTATCATTTCTATTGTAAGAGACTATGATATTTCTTCCATCTGTGGTGAAAGAACCTGTGCCCTTCATCAATTCACTATTTTATTTCTCTCTGATAATAATCAATATTGTATTTCTTTCTCTTTTTCATCATTTGGATATGTTTGCAATATATGATAATTACAGGGCCGGTGAGATGGCTCAGCGGCGTACGCACCTGCCTGGCAAGCACGAGGGCCCGAGTTCGACACCCGGAACCCACATAAGAGAAAAAGGGCCGGTGATATCGCTCAGCAGCACAGGCGCCTGCTGGTGCGCGGGGTCCTGAGGTCGACCCCTGGTACCTACAAAAAAAATTACATTATCTTGGGGAATTAATTATCCTTAATTTTTTAATTTGTCATATTTTATAATTTTATTTCTCCATCTTCTCTTCACCTTCCTGCTTTTCTTCCTCCCCTTACTCCTTTTCCTCCTTCCTCCTTTTCCTCCTCCTTTCCTCCTTGTGGTTCTTCTCCTCCTACTCCCACCATCCTCTGCCTTCTCCTTTTCCTTCTTGTGCTAATTCTTCAAAAACCACAACCTCTTTTACAGTTTTATCATCTACCATCTTAGGTAAACCTTACCCTTCTGTACTTATATTTAGGTTCCTCACAGTGTACATATCCATCAACATACTTATCCTTATACACATTCTAATCATTCTGCAGGTCTTATAACTCCAGTGAAATGTTCTGTAACCATTGACAAATCTACTCCTTCCTTCCACAAATTCTCTAATATTTGACTAACATGACTTCTTGATGGTCTGATTTTGTTTTTTGCCAGCCTTATAACGTACAGAGCTCTTGGATTTTTGTGAATGAATGCCTTTCTATTGTTAAATTATTTGTGGTAAACATTCACAGTGAACAAGGTCATTGCAGAGGTAAAAGAGTATTGAAGTTTGAATTTTGGGATATTTTGAATGTGTTGAATATAGACTTCTGTCTTTATTGTATCGCAAGGCACAAACAAGTTGTGACCTTAGGTTGTCAAAATGGACATATTTTATTCTGGTTAGCCCTTAAACAAATACTCATGGGACCCTCCCTCACTAATTAAAGGTATAGCATAATAAATGGCAGCTTTCAAATAATGACTTTTCTGCTGGCTGGCATGTGCCTATTATCAAGCTTTTGGATTACTTGAAATGCCATTTATGCAATAATAATAGGGATATTAATAAACCTAAGAGCACAGACCTACCTCTACTCATGTTAGGGGTTTTAAATGCATGTTTACATTAAACTTTCCATAAAACAACATGAGATAGCACTCATGTCCTTTTTTACAGATGACAAGAGCAATAAAGAGAGAAAAGTGTAGTTCAAGTCTAAACAGCTAGCAAGTAGCAGAATTGGGATTTGAACCCACTCAGTCTCATCCTATAACTGTGTCGTATGTTGACTTTCACTGTGGTCCTGATAATGGCACTTTGTTAAACATTCATAGCTTCCCCTCTGTTAACTTCTCAGAAATCAGATATCCTGATTCACTTGATGAATCCACATCACTGAAATACATATATGCTTTATTTACTAACCATCCCAAAATGTAAGTGGTTTTTAATTTTTATGAATGTACTAGTAAATACATTACAGATGTATGCTGTTTGTTCTTTGTTTTTAATTTAGAAATAATCCTTAATTGTGGGTATTAAGCACAAAATAATGCATATATGTAGTGATAAATTTAATCCCAGGTCTTAAATAAATTATCATTTAATAGAGTGTTCATTTCTTAATTTTTTTCAGAAGAATTCCCCTTTTTCTAATACTGAAAGGAATTTCTGGGGTCAGGCATAGAGGTTGTTCATTACACAGACAAAAAGAGTACCAATCAATATCCTTCAAGAAAGAGCAAAGTGTCTTGAAGCTGGTTTGCTGTTTGTAGAACATTACATATAAAGTCTGTTTTTCTAGCTAGTGGCTGAATTGAACTTTCCTTTATTGATAGGTAAATAGACAGAGGTAGATATATATAGACTTATGCTGAATATTTACAACTACCACTAGAAACTATTTTATGTCAATTTCAGTGTCTCTCCCAATGACCAAAGTTGTAAAGGCCAGAGTGTCACAATTATAAAGGTTATAAATAAATTAAAGAGCAAAATAAAAGACAGATAATAGAAAGCAAGGTGATGGATCTTTTGCAAATGAGAAGCTGACCAAGAGATGAAGGGAGGATGAGGGAGGGGACGGGAAGAAGACATAAAAGCATTTAAGACATGTTATATACCTGTACAAACTCCCTACAATGAATGTAATCATTATGTACTGTAAACCTGTACTAATAACATTATAAATAAAATTTAAAAAGAAATGGATTCCACTATTCAAAAGTGGATCTGTTTTGTGGTTGCATTCTTGCTACCAATTCCATCACTAGAGGTAGAACACAGGAAGCATCAAGTCTTACTTAGGAGAAGATTATGGTTTATGGAATTGCATTATAAAAAATAAATTAATATAAAAGGGGACAGGAAAAACAAAGTATGTGCTAAAAGTCAGAAGACACCTAGGAGTTGTGTGAAGTGAGGGTGCATTTGGTGAAAAGGGCAGAAAAAGAGGCCGTTATCTTTGTGCAGAGTGATAGCAGGAGGTGGCAGTTGCAGCCCTGGGGTGGAAGAGCTCCTTGGGAGGACAAGCATGTGCACCTGTAGGAAAAAGCAGGGGTTTCAAGCATGGATTTCCACCCCATCAGTGGACACTGTTTCCCTGAACATGGGCTAAAAACCTTAAAATCTTTATTTTAAAAAAAAGATTTATAGGAAATTCTGAAAGGTAGATTTGATATTATTCATTAAATTGTTCATTAGGAAATGAATATCTCTACCAAATAATAATTTATTTCATAACTGAGATAACAGTTATTTCTTACCTGTGTTTAGCCTGTATTTGAAAAGCTGTTTAAATTAAGCAACATATAGGCAATATTGCTAAATTAAAAACAAAGAACAAACAGCCTATCTGTAATATATTTACTACCACATTCATAAAAATTAAGTGTCACTTACATTTTGGGATGACTAGTGAAAGAAAGAATATATGTATTTCAGTGATGTGGATTCAAACACCACTGATAACTTGCATCATAATAGCTATGTTAACTAGCTTGATTTAATCATTCTTCATTGTACTAAAAAACCATCCTCTTTTTCCCCATATATACAACTATACCTATCTATCTAGCTGGCTATCATCTATCTAAAAAGGTCTGGAATCCTAAGGAATATTCAGTTTTATGTAACTTATAACTTATGTAGGAAAAAATTACCCAAAATAAAATGTTTATGTATCTGTCACTACTATAATCCAGTTTTAAATTTGAAGGAAACTGAATTTTAAAAGAAGTTAACTAAGTTTCTTCAAGGTGCTGAATGGGCAAGAAGCAGGGCTCCAAACAAATTCTTGTTGGTCTATCACAAAGGGTATAGCTTAACCTTTCTTTTAGTTCTGCATCCTTAGAAAAAGATAAAAGATGAAAAGGTAGCAATCAGGTGGGAAGGAATTATCCAGCCTTGTTAGAAGCATTATAACGAAGAAAGCCAAGATCAGATTCTCAAGAAAGAGGTTAAGCACTGAAAAATTCAGAATTTGAATAGATACAAATACATCTCACCAGAGATTTCTTGGAATTGATTAGTATTTACTGTCTGGTATTATTCTTAGCAAAAGCAGCGAGTTTTTAGAGGAAAAAGAGAGACACTGGATCTAAAGTTACCAAGAGGTAAGTGGAATGCATTTATTTATTTCGTACTGGAGATTAAACGCTGGGCCTTTGCTCTGAGCTGCATCCCCAGCCTTTTTTATTTTTATTTTTATTTTATTTTGAGACAAGGTCTCACTAAGTCACTAAGTGGCCCAGGCTGGGCTGGAACTTGTAACCTTCTGATTTAGCCTCAGACAGTGCAGGGATTACAGGCCTGTGCTACCATGTCTGGCTGGTATACAGTTTTAAGTAATTAACTCTTTAAGAATACAGAGTATAAGAGAATAGATGCAAGTGTATCCTGCTATAAAATGCCACAAATTAATGTTCTCATTGAGCTTTCAAGTAAATGTCTGAAAATTTAAGGGCATATTTCAGGTGGAATTTTTCCTTTTCCAGTAAGGTCTACTCCATAACTGTTTGAGATATCTTATTTTTTATTTTAGATAATTTTTTGAGAATTCAATTTATTTGCATTTTGCCTTGGCCCAGAGATACCGAACCAAAATTGGCAACTATGTCTCTAGGTGGCTAATGCCAACAAGGAACAAAATATATACATCTCATTCTTTTTGAGAGGGAGAGGGAGAGAGTTTCTTTTTAGTTTGTCCTAGAAAAAAAACAAAAGAGAGAACCTGGCAAATCACTGAGGGTTAGTGTACTTCCTCATCATCAGTACCTTACACCCACTGACCAGGTCAATTAAATTCTCTACAAATTTTGCGTTTGAACAGGAACAAACAACAATTTGGGGGGAAAGGTGGAATAAATTTAAAAAAAATGTGGTTCCACATGTTTATATGTTTGACTCCCAATCCCTAATAAAAGGGCTGTATATTTTTCCTTCCTGGGCATTTTCCAAATGCATTTTTTTGGCCTTCATGGTGCTACACAGGAATCAGTGCTAACACAGATTGGAAGATAAATCTGAGGGCTCAGGACTGCTTCCCACACCTCAACAGGAAGTAGTTTTTTCATTTCCTGGTCAGGTTGCAGTTACTTATGTAGTTACTTGTATCTGTGAGGTTCCCCTCCTTCTTTTCCCCCAGACTCTTACATCAGGTGTCATGTGTTTCTACTATATACTCAGAGGAAAAGAAGATAATTACTATTTTTTCTTTTAATATATGTAGAAAACATTATCCTGGTGAAAATTATAAAATTATAAATCATCTCCTTAAAGTGCTACATATTTTAAGGAGCATGTTACTTATCAAAACGTAAATTATTTTAGGTGCTCATAAGTGACAACATAAGGGTATTCTGAAGGAAATGCCATAATAATGATTGCATTTTGAAATTTAATTTTAACATTTTAAAATAAACTGGTATTTTATTCAAGGTTATCTAAATTTAGAGAATTTAGCTTAGGGTAGGAAGATAGAGTTTTAAAGTTTAGATATCGTGTAGATATGTAAGTTTGATCACCACGAATAATACCACAAGAAACTAAGAATAATACAAAGCCAGGCATGGTCACACATGCCTGTAATACAAGCACTCTGGGAGGCTGAAGCAGCCATATATGACATGTTTGACCCCAGCCTAGATAATTTAGTGTCTTAGCAAGACCCTGTCTCTAAATCAGTAAATAAACAAATAAATATATTTAAAATAGTTGGAGATGTACCCCAGAGTGAATGCACTAAGTTCATTCTGCAGTACTAAAAATGGAATTTTGATCTTATAAGATACATTAAAATTTTTTCTCCGTACACATTTTAGTGTCTCTTATGTAGACAAAACTAGTAACAGACTGTCATGTGGAGGAGGTATGAAGAAACCTAACTCTCACTGTAATATTGTGTGATTCAGGAGTTTTTATGAGTTGAATTTACATAATCACATTAAAGTGGAAAACTAAGGACATAAATTTTCTGAGTAAGTAACCCCCAATTTTTAATCTAGTGATAGGAATTTATTCATATTTTAGCACCATTACTTAGAGGGAAGAAAATATATGGGATAAACATATATTTATATTGCATACACTACACACACAAAATACACTCATATACATGTACCCCAGTGAATCTTGAGCCTACAAGTTTTATAATGACATAATGATATTTAATAAAGGGTCATGTTATCTTGCAACAAAAGAACTAGCTCAAAACTACAGATACTGCAAGTGGAAATATTCAAATCTTATATTTATATTAATGCTTCTATCAAATATGCTCAGTTGTTAATGGGTAAGTTTTAATATGAAAATATAATATCGTGAACAAAAATACTGTTTATATACATTGTATATTACTTACAAACTAATTTTTGATAAATAATTATAGCATGTGACCCCTGTAATAAGGCCTGTATGTGGATTATCATAATTCACTGAGAATAGTTTCCAGGGTTGGGAAAGGGGAACAGTAGAATTTATAACTTGACAAATGACTTTTCAGTGTTGAAACATGATGAGCCATAGCTTTGTAAAAAGTGGAAAAATACCAAAAATCTTTAGAAACAAGTGAAACACGTCATTATTCCATTTTGGAATTGCTTATTTAGCACTCATTATCTTTAATGGTTCCCATAAACAGCTGAACAAAAAACCAAAGTGCTGTATTTAAAATATTATAAATGATCACTTCTTCATCTGTCTGTTGCTTAAGATTCATGGGCTTCAAATCTAAGTAAATGTTTTCATCCTTATTATGCAATAGGCAGCATCAAATAAGTAATAAGGAATAAGTAATAATCATTCCTGTCCCTGGCACAGTGGAAGGAAGCATTTCACTATTCACTGACTTTATAGAGTTTATTGTAAGAACTATTATAGGTAAAGGAAAATAATATTCAGCTTTTTAAATATTTTAAAGAATCTTACCTCCTATTTTGCATTCCATAATGAATGTTTTGGTTGAGACCCTGCAATTTTGTTGTGGAGGACTCGCCTGTTATCTTCCACAGCCTTAAGATTTCTGGAGATGGGAGAATAAAACACTGGCATTTTGGATTGAATAAAACACTGGCATCTTCATTGTGTGGGGTATACCCCCATACCACAGGGTAGTTAAGTTCCTGGTTTCTGGTGCTAAAAGCCACTGGCATTGCTCAGTAATTACAATAAAAATAAAATCAAACACCCTCCTATATATTTCCATCCATCATTACGTTTAGAGACCCTCAGATGTCTCAAGTGGCAAAAGGATTTCTTTTCTTAAATACCTTCAAATACTAAGCAACGAATAACAAACAAAAAAAGTTTGTGCAAGTTGTCTTTATTTCTTCAAACCCATAGCCTTTACAGCCCATATATTTCTACCAGTGTCTCAATCATATTGTGGAATGGAGGTGAAAACTAACCAATGCATGCAGTTCATGAAAATGTCAATCTTTATCCATCCTTTTCAGTTCCTGTAGCAATCCATTCCTCCTAAATTTTAAAAGTAAGATTCTAGCTACTCTTCATTTCTTAAATGTCTGTATATATAACCACTTCTCTCAAATTGCTTCTGATTATTCTTCCAAATAATTTGGCTTCATTTCTTTCTTTCCCTTTCTTTCTCTTTCCTATTTCCCTCCATTCCCTCTTCCCTCTCTCATTTCCCTCCTTCTTTTGTTTTCTTTTCTTTTCTCCACTCTTTCCATCTGAAAAATGGTAATCACTGTGTAAAAATGACCCTTGACTTATCTGAACTCAGTAAACAGATATCAGGCACACATCCATGTGCACATATACATGGAAGTACACACATATATCCACATAGCATCTCTTTCTATCTCTCCCCTCCCTTCCCTTCCTCCTCTTCCTCTTCCTCCTCCTCCTTCTTCCTCTCTCTCTCTGTCTCTCTCTCTCTATCATAGGGGATTGAACACAGGGCCTTTGCACTGTGCTACTTCCCCAGCCCATTTTTTATTTTTTTATTTTGAGACAGGGCCTCACTAAGACACTAAGTTGCCCAGGCTAGGCTTGCATTTGCAGTCCTTCTGCCTCAGCCTCCCAGAGTGCTGGGATTAAAGCAATGTGCCACCACCACAGCTACATACACGTAAATATTTTCATTTTGGGTTGAATTGGGGTTAGAGTTCCAGATAGAATATGTCCACCTGCACTTAGGAAAAATATCAATTTATCTTAGAATCTAAAATGTGTCCTCTAGGCTGTAGAAGAGACATCAAGGTGTGTGTCAAGATGTGGGGAAAGAGTTATTAAGGGCTGGATACCAATAGTCCTCAAGCAGTGAATAGGGTTCTTGCATTTTATATTGGTACCTGGAGAGCTTTTAAATGGTTTACCACTTGTATGAGCCCTTCACACATTACAAAGCCCATTATGGTCACTGCTATGGCCTTAGAAATCCCTGCTGCTCCTCTCTCTTTTATTAATTCCTTGGCATTTTGGTCTGTAACACTTGTTTGGAGTGTGGTGTGTTGTGTCAGTGTGCTGCTTGTTCATTCAATTTTCCTGAGTGATTTTTGTCTTACTTGGGATTTCCTAGAAGCACAAGCAGGGAGGGAGAGTTTGGCACTCAAATAACCTTGCAGAGCCAGAGGGAGGTGGAGGCGGAAGAAGAAGAATGCTCAGTAGAAGCACGTGATGCTCTGGAACACGAAGGCACTGTTGAGTTCCTGTCACTTGCAGCAAGGGGCCTGGACTTGCCCACCTCTGCTTGCCAGCCCCCAGCTTGGGGAGGAGGAAACTGCGGCCTCCCAACATTTTCAGAAACACTGCCTTCTTTAGACCATAGCACTTTTCAGAAGGGTGAAGCTGTCAGCTATTAACAATTAACTCTCAGAATACTTGTTAGTTACCAGCCCGTCAGATGTTCCAGGGAGATCACATTCTCCTCTGTGCCATTCACTTGTTGGAATTCCAGTGCATTTAGATTTGTAATTTTGAAGTTCCACACCTCCTATCAAAGTCAAATTATTATTTTTTTATTTTAGAGGAAAAAAATATAAACAGTGGTACAAAATTTCAAAACAAGATTGTAGGAGAGTAACAATGGTTAGTACATTGCATATGGTTATCTTCAAAGTAGTTGCTCATATTACAACATACAGGCATGAAAAATTGATCAAACAATATAGGCATAAACCTTTCTTCTCAATGAACTAATAGCAATTGGTAGTATAACTATCTTAACTATCTTTTATATATGTGTGTATATCTTTTATATATGTATGTATTTATTTATTTTTTTCCCTTCCTTCTTTTCTCCTTTCCCCCATCACAGTTTCTCTTCCCTTTTGAACAGTTTCTTCCCATATCATAACATCTATTATACATTTTGGGTCTTATTTACTCTTTCATCTTCTTACAGTAGGGAGACAACACAATGTTTACACATGCGAGTCTGATTTATTTCACTTATGAAACATGGTCTCAAGTTGCATCCATTTCACTATAAATATCTCCTTTATCCTTCTTTATAGCTGAGTAGTACTCTATTGTATAAAAATACCACATCTTTCTTATCCATTCCTCAGTTGATGGGCATTTGTGTTGTTTCCGATATTTAGCTATTCCAAATTGTGTCGCTATAAACATGGGTGCACATATATCGCTATGGTATGATATTTTTAATTCTTCTGGGAAGATGTCCAGAAGGGGAATAGCTGGATTGAATGGGACCTCTAATCCTAGTATTTTGAGGAATCTCCACACTGATTTCCATAGTAGTAGCACCAGTCTACATTCCCACCAAGAATGGAGAAGGGTTCCTTTCTCCCCACAGCCCATCCAGCATTTGCTATTGGTTAATTTCTTAATGATAGCCATTCTTTCTGTGGTGAAATGGAATCTCAATGTTGTTTTAATTTGCATCTCTTGAATGACCGGTGATACTGAACATTTTTTCATATATTTATTTGCTATTTGTATTTCTTCATCTGAGAAATGTGTGTTCATCTCAGATGCCCATTTTTGAATCGGGTCTTTGAATTTGGGGGTCTGATTTCTTTCAATTCTTTATATGTTCTAGATATAAGTCCTTTGAGGGAATGTTGGCTAAAAATTTTTCCCACTCAGTGGATTGTCTTTTCACTCTGTTGGTGATTTCTTTTGAGAAAGCTGGAGAAAGTGCAAATGCCATAAAAAAAAAAAAAAAACTGCACAGAAATAATGGCAGAAAACTTCTCAAGCATGGATAGAGAATTTGACATCCAAATAAATGAAACATATAGAACTCAAAACAGCCATGACCAAAATAGAACTACGCCAAGACATATAATAATCAAGATTTCAGTTATATAACAAAATCAAACATATACCATGCACTTGTATGTAGTGATTTTCCCTACTGGAGTGATTTTACCCTTCTGTAAGTGGTGTTGGGAGAGGCAAGATGGTTAGGGGACAGGCTAAACTGATGAATGAGGTCAGATATAGTAGAGTCAAGGCTAGAGGTCAATGGATGATCACCCAAGTTTTGGGAAGCTGGAGGACACAGGAGGGAAAGAATGAAATAGAATACAAAGAAATAATCAGAAAGGGTGGAGACAATGTTTACTCACTTGAAAGTTTAAATTCAAGAAAGAGTTGAGGCAAGAGAGAAAGAGGATCAGTAGAAGAAAATGAAAAAGAAAGGTAAGAAACCTAAACAGTGAAAAAAAGGAAGGAAGAAAGAAAGAGAACAAAAAAGAAAAGACACGAAAGAAAGAAGGAGACCAGAGAAAGAGAGGAGAGAGAAAAAAAAAAAAAAACTCAAATACGAAAATAACCACAGGATACAAAACAAAACAAGATGACATCCAACCAGACAGGAAAGGGATAGCCAATCAGACAAACAAGGGAGAATAAAAGTAGCAAAATACCTCTGGTGTTTCCAGTTTAATCCCAGAAATGTGCTCAGTATGGAGCTGATCTTGGCCTCTGGACTGGTCTTCTGTTGGTGGAGTTCTCCATAGTCCAACTGCTGGCTTCTCGCTGCTGCTTCAGATGCTTCCACACTGCTGGTCTCACTGATGACTCCACCCTCCAAAGGTGCATGTGTGTCCACGTGGCCAGGGCCCGCTGTTGTCCTGGGTTTCAGCCTTCCAGTCAGTCCACCCGCCAAAGGCGTGCATCCTTACACTCCTCTTGCAGACTCAGCCGTCTTGGGGCAATGGAGGAAGCGCAGAGCGTGGGCTTACGCTCCTCTCGCAGGCACCTCTGTCCCAGGGACAATGGAGGAAGCGTGTGCAGAGCCAAAGTCAAATTATTTTTTAATAATTCACTAAATGAGCATGAATGTTGGCATTTGGAGTCTAATGAAGTTTATAATAGACTTGTTGGATATTACATCACATATTAAAATAAATATATACTAATATATATTAAAATCATATATATTGTGTTATGTATAACATGGTGCATAGTTAATGATATAGCGTATTGTATTTGCTAAATCATTATAATTATATAATGCGTATATAACACATTACATAGACTTGTCATATTCTGTGTTATATTTAACATAATAATGTTAGTGAAATTTGATGATAATATACACTGTATATAGTTATATTTTTGTTATCTTGTATTTTTATAGGAGCATTTTAAATTATTTCCTCTACTTATTAGTCATCTTTAATACAAAAAAATTCCTATTGTCCTATAAAACTCTGCTTAATACCAGAGCCTCTACTAATGCCCAGTTAGAATTAGCCTCCTTCTCCTCCTTACTCCTGACCCTTCATTCTGTGTCTTTGCTTTGATTCTATCTCAGCTTTTTCCTTATGTATCTTCTGCACTTTTGTGGGCTAAATCTCACCTTTGCAGTCTACCAGCTGAGTGATTTTGGACAATTTCAGTCACTATGCCTTCATTATTGTCCTTAAAATGGGATAATAATGGTTCCTACTTCCCCTGGTTTTGTAAGAACCAAATGAGAAAACAATCACTTAGAGGCACATGAGTTATTTTTAGTCCCCTTGACTTATGTTTCATTTCCCCTTGGGGGTTCAATTAGAACTTTCAGCAGAATATTCCCTTACCACTTTGTTGGAAGACTGAATTCTCTTTTTTTGTCTTTTCATTCCTGGGCTCACAGTATCATCTACCTTTGACAGCATCCATTCAAACTCTCTTTTTACAGACATGGCTCAATTGCTTCTATATACTGTCTTTCCTATGTCAGTTCTCACTAATTTGTCTCTTTCCAACTTTAACAGTACATAGACAATGTTCCACACAATTTAGCACTCAATTACATGCTGTCTTATAGTCACATTTTTGTCATGTATTATAATCATCTTCTTAAATACATTGTTAACTCCTTGAGGGTGCAGTATCGCATGGTAAAGCTATTAAAACTGTCACAAAGATTACTTTGAGTTCAGAGTAGGCTTCAAGAGAAATTGTGATGATTAATCTATTCATCAAATGTTTATTGACCATATACAAAATGTGATCCACTTTTGAAGTAGTAGCTTAGCAGACTGGACTTAAAGATGTTTATGTGCTAAGTCATGAAACAGACATTACACACATGCACTTGCACACAACACACACACACATGCACACACACACACACATGAATATTTTCAATTTGTATCGAACTGGGGTTAGAATTCCAGATGTAATGTGTCCAAATGCACTGAGGAAAAAAGATCAATTCACTACAGAATCTGAAGTAGATCTTTCAAAGCTATAGAGAAGAGAGTAAGGAGTATAATAAAACATGGGAGATAAACATTTACTGCAATAAATGCAAAAGGTATATTTTCAAAAATCATGCCAGGGGTTAAAAGGGTAAGGAATGCATGAGGAGCCTTCTGCTCTAATTTCCTCATGTCTTCACAGAATCTGCATTTAGGCACAAGGTGATAGTCCTGCTCCTGTCCCAGATGAAACTAGGGGTCTGACCTGGTTTCAGAAGCCCAGGGCTCTTATACCTGAGCAGTGCAGATCCTTTCTATGGTCACCACTCAGGTTGTCTGAATCTCTCCTCAGAGCAATGAATGTCCTTTCTTTCAGGCATTGTCTTGCAGAAGAGAGCTTGTTATATAATAGTGACATGGGCTTTGCCTGAACATTGTTCTTCTTGTTCTAGAGGTCAGAGGAGAGTGAATGGGTCATGTCCAGCATAGGTCTGCACAGACCTGCTGATCCTAAAGACTCAGGTGTGTTTAAAAAGACAATACATGCATGCAATGACACAGACAAAACTGAATGCTCTAAGTGGTCAGTGGTATGTCTTAACAGTTTTTCTTTGCAGAAACTTGAAACATTAGAAATACAGAGTATATGTGATGATTCTTAGTCTCAAATAATTGTAAGTACACCAAGATTTATGTGTATATATATATATACATATATATGTATAATCTATTTTAGTTACGTATATGTGTGTATATATACACAAAGACATATGTATATATAATTTCTTAATGCATTTCAGAAACAATTTTTAAATATGCTAGTTAATTTGTATATTTATTAGCTGGTAGTTATGTCATAGACACATTGTGTAGAAACCATATTTTTTATAAAAAGGAAGTCATATATAGTAGTTTCTTCACTAGAAACTTCTACTGAAATGTCTCAAACCACTGTCAAAACACATCACCAAACTGTTAATGATAGCATTGCTACTAACTCTCTTGCTAATAGAAGTGCAGTTTAAAATACCACATCTTATTTTAGCACTAAGTACAAAACATTTCATTGTAACAAATTGACATGCATTTCATTATATTACATGAAAAAGTTTGGGTACTGAAAGAAAGGTTGACTTGTTGGTCTATAAAATTCAATCCTGTACTTGATCATTAATTGAGTGATGTGAGAGAAAGAGGTAACTTAGATAAAATGTAACAAACTAATATTAATGGGATTTCATTGGTGCCTTTTCAACTGGATTATGTACTACCAAATATAAATATGTTTTTCTTTAACTTAGAAATCGTTTTACTTATTATGTTTTAAACAACACAAATTTATTATCTCATAATTCTGAAGGACAGAAGTACAAATGGGTCTTATGGGGCTAAAATCAAGGTACCGTAGGGCTGGCTTCTGGATGATCTGGAGGAGATCCTGTTTTCTGGCCTCTCCAGCACCTAGAAGCTTCTTCCTCCATCTTCACTTTAAAAATAGTTTTTTGTCCCAATGGTATTTGTACACGTAAAAGTTTCCTTTAAACATAACTCCAAAACATAAACAATATTTAGTTTTTCAGATCTAAACTATAGTAATTGGAATTAATTTATAATTGTTAAAATGTTGAAATTATTTGGAATGCATTGAGTAAATGAATTTTTACCATAAGTATTACTTCATTTTTTCATGACTGTTTATCCCCATTATCAACAATTTAGAAACAGTTTACAACAATTACGGAAATGTTGATAATTGTGCTAATTAGAGAGTTTTAATAAAGTCTAACTTCAACAGGGTCTTTGTATGCTGTTTGTGTTTCTGTCCTCTTAACAACTCTATTAACTGTGATACATCAACTTGAGAAAGAATCATCTAGCAGATTAGTAAAGCACACTTCTGGGTTTCTCTGTGGATGACTGAGATGTAGGCCAGCATACTGCGGAACAAAGACCATTCAAGTTGTAGGTGGCGTCAACCAATAGGATTGTAGCCTAGGTGAATGGAAAAGGGAAAGAAGGGCTTGTGCCTATTTTGAAGAGCTCCAGTCTTCTTGACCAGCTGCATTCTTCACTGCAGTCTCCTTTGAACATCAGCTTGCAGGTCGTGGTTTCTTCAGTTTTCCAACAAAGACCTGGATCAGTAAATCTTCAGTGAGCCTCCAGGCCTTTGATCTTAGTGCTGCGTGCTTGATCCCTCTTGCTTTATGGCTTCTGTCTTTTTGAGCTAAGCAGCTACTGGATCTTCAGGCTTTCCGATACACACACAGACATTGTAGATTCTCCTGCCTCTGATCCTACCTAAGAAATCCCCTTGCATAAATGTACTTATATTTTCTATTGATTCTATTCTTCTGGAGAACTCTAACTGATACAAAAACATAACATTCTACCTAGAGTCACCCTTATGAGAAGCAGTTACAGAGCAATGTAGTACTTGGCAATTTGTAGTAGGTTTTTGGCATTTTACTGATACACGTGGTAAAATAAATGTTATAGTGGAACTCTGGGCATTTGGTTCTCAAAAAGGAAGTTCAAGGGAAAGTGTGGAATTCTAGATGTGGCTAATGACTTTTCTTTATCCCACCTCATTCAAATGTTCTGAAAATTCCTTATGCCTTTCTGTAGTCCCTGGCCTATTCATTCAGCTGCTCTAGGGACTCAGTAATTGGCACCAAAGTAGTTCTATTTTTGGGACATTTATTATTATGCACCCATCTCCATGTTTGTTTGCATTTTAGCCAAAGTTTGATTGGTAGTTTATTGAATCTTACCCTCAAATTTGGGTCTTTCTTTTTCTTCCTCTCTCACTAAGTCAGAAGTGGGATACCAAATTGCAGTGGGCATGTGATAGCAACATTCTACTTTTTTCCAGCATATATTATTTGCTCTGGTGTGCTAACTCAGTGATTAACATTTTGCCCTTTTGCTTTCTGCATAGTCTAGATTATTGGGAATTTTATATTTTCTCCCTTGTTATTACAGTATTACTTTCCAATTGGAGTCAAGCTTTAAATGACTTCCCTAAATGGGCATAAACATGGATTTTTCTGGTACTCTGTGTGTAACATCATTAAACATCCTCTCTGGAAGCTATTGATCAATATTTTACTCATTTAGCATTTCATGTCTTTTGTTAAATTTAGCAGTTAACAACAGCTGGGACATGCTCAGCTGGTCCTGAGAGACAGGCAAGTTTCTTTTTTTCCTCTTTTCCTTTTCTAACCTATGTAGTAAGCCCAAGGATGCTTTATACTTATCAAGCCCTGATTTACTTTGATATTCTGTAAGAAACTGAAACGATCTTATTTTTCCTTTCCATCAAACTATGTCTACAGGGTATGTTTCTAAAAGCCCTGTATTGAAATGTTTGGAATACACTATATTAACTTAAACTTTTTTCTCAGTAGCAGGATTTACCAGAAATTTTTAGTGCACTGCATACTGTCAATTTTGGCACAATTAAAAATGCCAAGAAGTGAATTTAGTATAAAGAGTTTCCAGAAATTGGTTGAACTAAGGATTTGTTATCCTAGGATTTTAATAGCAGCTAAAACAACAGCGACAATGAAAGACTGTAATAGAAACAAAAGGATTAGCAAGCTAAAAGTAACACTGGTATGTACTTTTAGATCATTTATGACTTTATAGTTACAAGCCACAACAGGTTGTGTATGTTTGTACAAATCTTCAACATATCAGAGATTACTCTGCCTGTAAAGGACTTTTGCTTCAAAATGTGAAGATAGACATAAAGATTACACAGTGTCAGCAGAGATCTATTCTCTCTAATTCTCACAGAGCATTTGCTTAGAAATCAAACATTGATTGTAGATTTCTCATTAGATTTGTTAATTGACACAAACAGGTATCAAGTTTTGCAAAGATTTTTATTTTAAGAACTTAGCATCTTGTAGAATTCAGATAAAAAGTCTTAACAATAGAAAAAATACGAACTTGATAAATATACTTTTTTATGTGGGTTCTGGGAGTTGAACTCAGGACCTCACTCTTACCAGCAGGTGCTTATGCTGCTGAACAATATCACCGGCCCCTTTTATTCCTTTATGTGGGTACCGGGAGTTGAACTTAGGACCTCATGCTTGCCAGGCAGGTGCTTATGCCGCTGAGCTATCTCACCAGCCCAATACATATTTTTTACAAGTTGAAATTTTTATCTTTGAAAGATTTTTAAAAATTGTTTTCCTTTTCAACCTGATATTTGGGGTATTATGCCCTAAGCATGTATATTATAAAATTATTCAAGTGGTTGTATTACCCATTTTATTTTATTTATTTTTTATTTTTTATTTTTTCTGAGACACGGTTTCACTGTGCAGTTCAGGCTGGCCTTGAACTCACTTTGTAGTCCAGGCTGGCCTCAAACTCGCAGCAATCCTCCTGCCTCAGCCTCCCTGGGATTACAGGCGTGCACCACCACACCTGAGTATGTTACCCATTTTAATATCAAAATACTAGAACTAAAAATTCAAGTGCAACCTGAAGCTTAATGTTATTTAGTTTCAATTTAATTTCATATCTCAGTTTTCAGAATAATGTAATAAGTTCTAGATAATATATGGATAAATTGAAAGATTTTACTTTTACAAGCTTTGGATGGAAGGAGAAAAAAATAATTTCAGCAGTGAATAATGTTTTTCTCCTAAAGTTTTGTGATATCTACTGGTTGGAAGCACATGAGTTCCTACTTAACATAAAATATTGACACTATGAGTTATGTGTGTGTGTGTGAGAGAGAGAGACAGACAGAGAGACAGAAAGACAGAAAGAGAGACAGAGAGGGACAGAGAATGAATTATGAGTCTGTTTTTGTAATATATTTTCAAATGCAAATGTTATATATTTTTGTGAAGCTGTAGGGACACTTGCTGAGTACTTCATTCTTTGCTGCTGGAGAGGTGGTAATACCATGGGATTCATCATGAAAAATTCATTTAATATCATGCAAGTAAAAGTGGGTTCAGTCCTTGTTTTGTATTTAATTCCATTCTCCCTTTAAATGAGTATTAAAACCATCATTTTACAAATGAGTCCTCAAACCAATTAAATAATTATTCTGTTAAAGCATAAATCATTTGAAAAATTTCTTTTTCACAAGCAATATACCAATTGTTATTAAAGTTTATTTATTAAGGCAATGTCAATCTGTATTTGTGGAAAAATTTATGTTCCAGTAGTGCTTTATATATGTTTGAATATAATTTACATTTCTTTTATATGAATGTTTTTACTTTTACTTGAATTCAATGTTTTCCCTCAAACATTCAGAAAGATCAAATTTATCAAAATTTTGTTTGCTGTCCCTAATTATGAGACCCAAGGCAAAAATAGAGATCAAAATCTACATGGTATATGCCTGAGTACTTAAATATTAGAAACTATGCTAACACTTGATATCCAAAGTGGTTCTTCCTCTAATTTACAATTTGGCAAATCATTCAGATTGTTGGTCTTTCTCGTGTTCTGTAACTTGGCTGCTGCTCTTGGGGTTAATTACAAATAACTCATCTCAGATTGTCATCTGTATTTGACTTTTCCTAAAGTGTTTTTCTCTATGGAAATGTTTTTGATTTTTACATAGCTGGATTTGTCAGTTTTCTTTATTGTTTTCTGGGTAATTTTCCAGTCTTAAAACAGTCCTTTTCTGGGAACAAGAGTTGGAAGGAGCAGGGAAAGAAAGATCATAGCGAAAGGGGTAAAAAAAAGAATTAAGGTGCGTCATGTACATGTATAAACTCCCCACAATAAATGTAATCATTATGTACTGCAAACATGTACTAACAAAAAACTAAATAAAATGAAAAAACGTGTGCTTTACAAAAATTCACCAAATCATACAAAGGTCCTTTTCTATCTTCAGATTTTGTTTTTTAATTTGAAGTATAAATGTAGGGTTATTTTACAGTTTTATATTTATAGGAATGTTTTCTTCCACCTGGAATTAATGTGGTAACCAGACTGTTGTACCACTCCATATAGCAGAAAAATACATGTGCACCATCTGTAATGCCCCAGCTCACTGGCCGCATTAGTATGTCTAGAGTTGAATTGGAAGCCATGCATCAAGCATAGTGGGACTTCACACTTTTCATGTCCTCTCTTTGTTAAGTTCTGAAGTTTTGAAGGTGTTCATGGTTATTAACTTACCTTAATAAATACTGACTTACATTTGTTTCCAATATTCTAACTTACAATTTTCAATGTTAATAATTTATGATCCATTTTTCCACATGATTTAATAGTAGAAATAGAAAGGACTGATAACCTTATCTACAGGTATCAATTTATAATAACATTTAGTAAATGTGAATGTGTGCATTTTAGCCTATTAATCTTGGTTCATTAGTTTCCCTAACAGTTAATATATAATAAATATATTTGCCATTCTTTATATCATTTAGAGAATGTGTAACTGCTTTTAACTCCTATATTTGTATATGAACTAGCACTATAACTAGCTAAGGTCTAATTAGTTAGTACCTAAAAAGAAAGCAATTACATGTTATTTGTGGTTCATTTAAATACAGAAGTAATTTTATAGATATTTCTCTATTTTTCACTCTAAATTTTAAGGTCCCCAGGATTCTCTATAAATACTGACCATAAGAAATGACTACTCTCTAGTTCCTCCAGTACTCCTAATGCTAGGACCCTTCTGTCTGTGTCTACAATACAGCTGGTGGGGTTCTCGTCTACTAAGTTATCATTCATATTCTTAGGAATTGTGGATGAGTTACAGCTCTTACTGTTAAAAAATCTCTGTCCAAGTCACATGTGTATCCTCAATTATCATAAAAACAATTTGTCAATAGTTGCCTGCAAAATCCAGGTTTGAAAGAACCCCAATATGATTTTAACACCATTAGTGGGAAGACCTATATTCTACTCAAAGCCTGATTTAATGTAGAAATTTCCCATTGCTTAGAAGAAGCTTTATTTTAGCCACCTTTATTTACTTCCCTGGCATCTCACATTGGCTGGAGGAAACATGTGCTCCCCAAACATATTTTAAAGAATTTGAATCTCTGTGGAAAGGATGTAGGGCTAATCCTGACCTAACTTTATTTTTCCAGGCAAGCAGTATTCCATTAAACATACTTTGATAATGGAAATGTCCCACATTTGTATTACTCATTGCATTAGTCACTACCCACATGTATCCTTTGAGTACTCGAAATGTGGCAAGTCATTATAGAAGCTGAATTTTATTTCTTTTTAATTTAATTTAAGTTATATTTAGTTAATTGAAACTTACATGTTAACTGTCACTTATATGGCTATGGTATTTAGTTTCACAGCCTGAAATAAGATCTCTGGCCCACATAAATGATTAATGTATATATATGAGAGAAATTCTACCCATATCCAATGCAGGGCATCCAAATCCCAAATATTAGAATTTCTGGTAGTGGAAGGCTAAGCATTGCTAGCAAGAATGCTGAGTCCTCACTACTGTACAAAGCTGCAATTGTCCTGTTACTGATATGTTGGTCTTTACTAACAAATATATACCACTAAATAAAAGTCTGTAACATTTTCTTGCAGTATATTACCTACTAAATAACTATATATGATCTATTTATAAATTTACATTTTTGGAGGGTCAGTCATGATATCTTATTCAGTTGCTACTATGCAGTTAGGTTAAATTATCATCAAAAACAATTCTAACTTTAAGTATTTAAGTATTTTTCTTGGTATGAAAGAATAACAGTTCAGAAAGTGTTAAGGTACCTTGTAAAAAATTAAAGTCAACAATTAAAAGCTAAAATTTTTATTGAAAGGACAATATATGGAAATTAATTTAGGAAAGACCCATTGAAAATGTCTACATAACAAATAAATTTACAATTTTACTTGAGATTTGAAATGTTTGAATCACTTTATGAGCATTCTTTTATGTGTTGGAGAACTTTTATGACAAGGAAAAGGATAATCAATATTACATATTTTCACCAGTAGAGGTTAGAGATTGTAGATCTGGAGTTGATTATGTGGTAGTACTTAGTGGTATGGCATATATTGGATTGAAATTTTCATTTTCAAAACATATTAAAGTCTTAACCTAATTTTTTGAATTTTAATATCCCAGAATATGAACTTAGAGAACTTATATGTTAACATTTTGAGTTAAAATCAGTAGGATGTGTCCTAGTCCAATATGACTAGTGTCTTTATAAAATGGGAGATTCAGAGAAAGATGTGCACACAGGAAAAATGTTATGTTAATCGGAGTCAATGATTAAGATCCATGAACATTTCAATGGATATCTGGGGTTATCAGAAAATAGAAGAGGTAAGGATCCTTCCTTAGAAACTGCAGAGGGAACTTGGCCAAGTCAACTCTAATATTTGATTTCTAGAGTCCCTATCCATGAAAAAATATAGTTCTTTATTTTAATTCTCCAATTTTGCAATATTTTGTTATGGAAGCCTGAGCAGATTATTACTTCTGATATGTGCAAAGAACAGGAGTGCCCCTGTAACATATATTTCAAATTCCAAAAGTACATTTGGGTTTGGGTAATGGCTTAAGGCTTAAAGAATTTTGTAATTCATATTAGAAAAGGACTAGGTTATTTTGGAGATGTTGTTGGAAGAAATGTGAATGTAACAGGTGATTGTTACAGTGGATCAGGTGAAAATGAGTATTTGACTGAAAATAGAGGAAGGATGACCTTTGCCATAAAGTGATGCATTTATGTTCTGTTGTGTAGAAAGTAGAACGTTTAAATCATAAGATTGGAGAGTTGGCTCAGGACATCTGTGAACCAAGTGGTAAAGGAGCATCATGGTTTCTTCTTGCTTCTCACAGCAAATGTGAGAGGAAAGAAATTGAAGAAGAGATTGCTAAAAGAAAAAAAATGGACTAAAAACTGAACATCGAAAAACTGTTTATATATAGTGAAAAAAGACACAAAACAGTACTTGTGGAAAGAACATGAAGATAGTGACATAATGATCATTTACTAAAGGCATTAGATGTGTGACTCCTGGATCCATTTAACCATCTCAGCAGAAACATTTCCAGCTTACACTGAAGGGGATAGAGACAGGGCAAAATAAAGAAGACTGTTGGACATCTGAGGTTCTGTGAGCAGAACAGCAGTTATTTTGCCATATATTCTATACTTCTAGAGAAAGGAAGAATTACCCCAGGGCTGGGTGAGAGGCTGGTAGGGCTGCTTCTCTACCAGAGACTCAGAAGGATGGGCCTGGGTGGGCAGTAGACACATTACCTGTTGTGTTCCAGTAGGCTGTACTTTCACCCTGGGTGGGCCCACAGGGGACACATAATGACACGAAGAGGATTATTCTCAAGCCTTAAAAACATAAGGGAATTTTGCTGAGTTTCCAATGTATTTGGAAGTGGTGACCTCTTTTCTCTTTCTGACGTTTTCATTTAAAATAGGGAGTCTATCCTAGCCTGTTTTACCATTGCATTTTGAAAGCAAATGATTTGTTATGTAGTTTTCCTAGTTCACACATGAAGAAAAATTTAGCTCCTGTAAATATTATATCCTCCATTTAATCCATAACTAATTGAATGGATTAAATTAGGAGATTTAAAGCTTTGAGTTAAAGCTGGGATGATGAAGTCTTTTGGGATACTGGGGGGAAGTATAAATGTATTTTATTTCTGGAAAGGACGTGAACTTTGAGAGGCTGTGGCATAGATTGTAATGGACTGAATTACTTCTCCATAAAGGAATATGTTGAAGCGCTAACCAGAAGTACTCTAAGACATAACCTTATTTGGAAAGGTGATCAAGTTAAAATGAAGTCTTTAGACTTGGTCAAATTCTAACAGCACTTGTAGCTATGACCTCACGGGTGGATCAATCTACTGATGATTATTAGCATCCCCATGATCCAATCATCTTTCAAAAGTCCCACCTCTGAAAACAGGAGAATTTCAGGGGGCATTTTATATCCAAATCCTGACAGACAGAGACAGCACAGAGGTGAGACGATGGGAAGATGTATAAGGATAACGCCCTAGGAGGGTGGAGGCAGAGTTTGAAGTGATGCTGCTATGAACTATGGAACACCTGGGGCCAGCAGAGCATGGAAGAGGCAAGGAAAGAGCCTCATGTAGAGGCTTCACAGGAAACTTGGCCCGACAACTACTTGATCCAAGATTTCCAGGCTGTTGATCCATGACTCAATCCTTTTCTGATGTTTTAAGTCATCCAGGTTGTAGTAGCTTCTGTTTCAGCCCTAGGAAACTCGCCAACACTTACAGGAGATATTTTAGTCCAGACTGTGGTTCTGTCACTTTTTCGGTCTGTTAATTTAGGCAACTGATTAATCTTTCTAACTTTTATTTTCATCTAACGTAAAATGGGTATAGAAAATATGACTAAATTGTTAGGCTGTTTTAAAAGTTCCACTAAATATTTGAAATACACTACTGTGGAGCCCATTTTTGTACTTAGAATTCTGGAAGCAAAGAAGAAAACACAATATTTTCTAATTCAGCTACACCAAAAATTCAAATTTTGCTGCAACAAATACAACAGTGATGTCTGATGATGCTAACTTGACTCGTTTTGTCTTTTAGTACCTTCTCTCAGGCCTTCTCACTGACTTTTCTTTCAGCTTGCTAGTAAACACCTCCTTTTCACCAGTCGCACAGCAGGTGTAGATAAACGGTGACACCAGTAAATGAGCTAGGGTGAACCTTAACATCCACAAATGCCACTAGGAGTAGAGCTCTTGCAGATCTCCCAAACTGGTACCATTTATCCCTGGATAGTGCTGTTATTTTCTCTGTCATCCAGGAGAACACATTTGAGGCATAGGCAATGGTTACTCTTCCACAGTAATCTCTATTTCCAACAGTACTCTACACTGTGTAATCCTGGATTCCCCTTGTTGTATTGATGCAGGTTGTGGGAAGTACACATGTTTTTGAATCACCTTCCTGAATATTTATGTATACAGATACTATATTTTATTTTGAGCAAAAATTATTTATATGTCTTTTGATAGATTATTTACTTTTGAATCCTTAGCTGGTAAATTGATCATATACTAAAGATGTTTGTTAACTTTCAAATACCCTACAATAGTGATCTGTTTTCTCCTATTGTAGAAAAGTGATCTTGATGTCAAGAACTATCATATTCTAGGATTACTCCTGAGGTGATCTAATTCCACGTATGACAGTGAAAAAGTAAGTAGAGAAATTACTGTATTTAGGTAAAATTGCTTTCTCATCCATCTGAAATACTCCTTTGATACACTGTAGTTTCCCCCCAGACTCTAACTCCTTTGTGGTTTTTCCTCTTTGATACACAGTAACACACAAAAAAAGCAAAATCAAAATACCTAACCAGAAATTTTCAGTGCTGTCAGCATCTCTGATGGGGACCCAGTGAATTCTTGTCCTGTGGTCTCTTTCAGGCCACTTTGTCTGTGTTATTGCCTTGCTATGGGCATGTTAGCAGCAAATTTCATTCCATTGCAGATCTGTCCAAGAGTATAAATTAAACAGCTGGAAACAATTGGGAGTAGAAGTTTAGTTCTTAATTGTTATTACACTTCTTTTAAGTAATTCCATCATTAATTGATTCAAAAAAACTTATACTAGTAAGTCATGAGAGACATCTTATGAAATAATCTGTGTATATTAATGACTTAGTAAATAAAAATATCTAGAAGTGCCCTTCTTTTCAATCATGCCTTCATTTTTCTAATGGATTTTTTTTTGCAATTTTATAATTGCAACAAACTGGCTTTAATTAATTGAATAAATTGTAATATAATTAATACAGTGAATTCTTACAGAAATACTTAGATGATTATGAACTTTGAGTCATAAGGATACAATTTGCATCTTATTAAAATAATCAGAAGGACTTCAGTATTAGAAGCAAAGTAACTTTTAATTTTAGCTTATTTAAATCATTTGGTTACCAAAACAAAATGAGATAGATAATTACATGATTTATTAAAAAGTTATGACATATGAAGACTGTGAAGTTTTTACTTGAACTTCACAAGAGAAACCTGTAAGACATCATCGGGATCATCTTTCTCTTTAGTTGTTTACAAAGATCTGAAGTGATATTTTACTTATAAACTTGTCCCTTCTCTCAAAGAATCCTCCAAAGTTCTTTACTTTCTGAAAATCACAAAATGTGCATATCTTGGTGAGAGCAAAACACAAACAGCTGTTACAACAATTCCTTGCTCAGAGATAACCTTGAGCAGCAAAAGTGATAGAGATTCTTGCAGTGAGCAAAGGTGCAAAAAAGCATTAGTTACTTTTTTTATTGCTGAGACAAAATACACGACATCCAAATTAAAGGAGAAAAGGTTTATTTCAGCTCGTAGTCTGAAGAGGTTTCAGTCCATAGTAGGCTGGCTCCAAGGCAGGGTGGCACAGGAGAGGGGCACTGCAGAAGAGAAAGAGTCCATGGCAAAGCAGGCAGGAGGCAGCTAAGCACCAGCCAGCAGCCTGCTTTTCCCTTTTATCACATCCAGGCCAAAAGCCTTTCGGGTGGTGCCACCCACATTGTTCTCAGTGTGTAGACTCCTTCCTACTCCCCAGTACAGGCCTCGGTGGTGGCAGAAGTGCATGTTATTCTCATTATCCTAAGCTTGGAGACACTGGTTTGAGACATGTTGGAAACGTGATTTTACTCTAAGCAATAAAATCCCTTTTGACTTCATTTTACTTGCATATAAACAGAATGTATCCCTTCTTAAATTTAGGGCATTGTATTTGTTACTTCATATTCTTATAGTATCACCTAGAAAAGGTGTAATTTTAGTAGACTTTGGTGAGCATTTCTCATTTTGCCTTGCCTGCTATTTTGATGAAAGACTCTGACATAGGTAAATGGTTTCCTTTCTTATCCATTTTACTTAACACTATTGAATCCTCTATCAACTGTTCTCACCTATCTTTTTCACGTGCTTCTGTTCAAGTAAGTATTTCACCTGTCCTTACCTGTGTGAATTTGTTCTGAACCTCTCAAGAGCTATGAAGTCATTTGTTCCCTTTAAATTACACTCCAATGCACTCTGGATATATTTCAGGAGATACTGATATTTTGAACTAAGCAAAATAAAATTTAAATTTGTTCACTAAAAATACAAATTTCATTTTAACATAAGTTCTTTGATATTTGTTAATACTTATTTTTCTATATTGTATGCATATCTGTCAACATAATTTTATGATGCATAACTAGTTATTATGACTCAAATTTTTTTTTTTTTTTGGTAGGTACCGGGGTCAAACTCATGACCTCGCGCGCCAGCAGGCGCCCGTGCCGCTGAGCGATATCACTGGCCCTTTCTTCCTATGTGGGTACCGGAAGTCAAACTCAGGACCTCGTGCTTGCCAGGCAGGTGCTTACGACACTGTTATCTCACCGGCCCAACTCAAATATTTTTAAGACGTATGTATGTAATGTTGACTGACTCATTAGTTTTGTGTATAGAAAAGAAATTTTGGAATTTTGCTAAAATCTAATGTTCAGAATGGATATGACCATTAAATCCTTTTGAATTTCAAAAGATTAAAATATTCCTTTGTTTATTATGTGTGATTATTAGATGAGGACAACCACTTCTATGTCTGATTAGTGGTTGTACTGTTAAATTTGCTCCACTGTAAAGAACTATGAACAATTAAAATAATGTGCTCCAAACTAATCTCTAACTTATCTCTAAAGATCTCTTTTATCACATAGATATGAGTTGTGTTTTTGAAACATTAAGATAATTTTCAGAAATCAGTGCACCACATGTAGTAGCAGCATGCAGGTTTATTTCTGTATCATTTATTATACGAATGAAGACTTTCTTAACCGAAAAGTGTAGTTTGATCTACCGTGCTAATTTTGATTATCTGAAGCTCCATAACATAGCAGAATTCCAGTTTGTATCTCAAGAAACAGAGCTTTATAAAAGAGTAATAGACAATATCTCTATAGGTAAGAGAAAGACATAAAGGTGCAAGATTCTGTTTATGTTCACTTAGCAATATTGCCTCCAGGTTACTTTGATTTTCAATTTTAAGACTATGTCATATTTCTACACATATTTCTAGATGTATTTAATTAAATTCACATCTCATCTGACCCGTAACCATTAAACATTAACTACTCTTATCGTTATGCATTTTGTCCATCTTTATCTAGTGATCATAGTGATGAGGGACAGAAAGCAGAATGTCTATTACACAATTCCCTTTAGAAATTCAGTAGGCAATTTTGTTATAAAAGGGAATAGAGTTGACCTCAAAACAAAACCAGATTGCCTCTGGATTTCATAATCATTTCAGATTCCTTGAGTAAATTTGTTCTTTAAAAAAAAAAAAGATGTGTAAATTTGAAGTAATGCCATTCTCAGAAATAGACTCACTCTAACCATAAACAAGAGACAACATATAGTACTCTGAAAAAATTGTAGTTCTTCTAATCTTAACAAGCATGTTTCCTGAGCTATCTGTCCTCACCTTAATATTTACCATTATTTTGCAGTAAAATCCCATCTCCAGTCTCATATTTTCACCCTCATACGTTCGTGTTTAAGTAGTCTTCATTCTACTTTTTCTTTTTCCTTTTTTCTTTTTTCTTTTCATTTTCCTTTTATCTTTCTCCTTTTCTTTCTCTTCTTTTGTTTTCTTTCTTTTTTCTTCTTCCTTCCTTCCTTTCTTTCTTTCTTTCTTTCTTTCTTTTTTTCTTTCTTTCTTTTCTTCCTGTTCTAGTGCTGTTCTACCTATATGGTAGGTGGATATTTTCCCCTCCTAACATTTTTTCTGCTTTAAAGAAGAATTAAAAAAATCCCTTAACATGCCTCCAACTGAGGCTTAGCTGCTCTAATCTGAGTTCCTGCTAGAATGCATATTTCACAGTACCAAGAATTCTGTGTCCTCAATTGCCCATCTCCTTATTCTGGTGCATAAGTAGAAGCTGGAGGTACAGTTGTGGAATAAGTCAGTGAGGCTTCTCTCCAGGCTTAGTGCACTGCGTACTTTATACTTATGGTAAGGGTTTGTTATTTTAGTTGGCATGACTCCACTGGCACATAGAGCTTTCTGAAAATAGAAAAGCATTTTACTCTACTTTATATTTTTTGCACTTATCAATGAACCCGACATTCTCCTCAAAGTATGAGTGAGTTAACAAAAATTGAATTCAAGGGAATTTTGGTGGAGAATTTACTAGAGGAATCAGCAAGTGCCCATGGATTATTGGAGCTGATTATGCATTTGCTGTGTAGATAAAATTAAACTAGCACAAAATAAAAACATCTAGAATGTTTACTTTTAGCAATTAACAATTAAGTAGTTACCCACACTAAGTGTTTTGTATATTTTTATAGCATTCTTTGCAGCCTGGTGTTAGCCATTCTTTATATACCTGCAATGCTATGGGATAGAGTGGTTACAGATGGTGGATACTGCTTTTATTAATTAATAATGATAATAATAATAATAATAATAATAATGATATTTTCTTTCCAGTGTATTCTAACAAGTTATTTAACAGTGTCTCCTCTGAGTTAGGATCAGGTGGTCAACAATGTGATTTAAAAATAAAGGACACATTTACTGGAAAGGAAGCTACTGTCACACTACTTCCACAATAGCACCTAGTTAATATCCCCGAAAGTGATCTCATTACTTTGAGCTGGTTAGAATTAAGAGAGTTGCTTATGTCCCTCCTAGCTTGAGGAGCAATTGTCTCCTAAGGGAAAGATCGCTTATTACGCATCACGCACAGAAAGATGCTAAGACTGTGAATAATGTAAATCCCGAAAACCAAGCCAAAGATTTCACAAGTTGAGTTGCTCTGAATTCTTCTAATTTCCCCTTTGGTATACTGGAATAAGCACACTGAACAGGAGAGGAAAACACTGGAAAAAATGTAAGTATCATAATCAATTTAGTAAGTCTTTCTTGAGCACCTACTATGTGTGATAGGGTGAAAACTGTCAACCCAAGTATTATATCACCAAATATGCATTCATGGACCTTTGCCTATGAATCTGAGAACATTTTGCTCTGATAGGGTGTGAAGGGATGGCAAAGAGCCCTCTCTAAACTATAGATCATGTAATTAGAGTAAAGCTTTTCTCTAGGCTGAAAAGTAATTGTTAGCAGGTGCACATATCAAAACCAATGCCAAAATGTATAATGTTGAAGAATTATCACTCTGGTTATCACAACTTCCCTCAGTAATTCTAACTGTCAAGTTTTGCTAAGTGATTATATAAAAATAGATAATAATATAGATGTGTTGAATTGTGTCTCTGGATGTTTGCTTTGTCACATTAAACCATTAAAACTACTGAATTATTATTTGCACATCTTCTTGGACATGCAAAATGATAGTCCCAATTTTTTGCAACTAAACCTAGACTGAGGCAGACCATTACTGACACATATTGAGTTTCGGTCATCCAGTGAGTTCTATTGTGGGTGAGGCAGACATGTGTATGCAGATATACACACACACATTATAGAATGCCAAGATAAAAGAGCATAAGTATCTCTAAAATTTCAAAGTGGAATAAAGTATACTTTAAAATATGAAAAATATATTTGACTGCATAAATTAAGAAAAACTGAAGATCACGTTAACCTGAAAAAGTATTTTTCTATGCAAATTGCATTTTACAGTCTCTAAGAAATGGTACCTCATTGAATTAAAACAACTTATAATTATTTTCAAAACTAACTTCATTCACTCATTGACTGATAATATTTACTGGAAATGACAGAAATATAGGCAATGTGCTGTGAGTGCAGGCATGTTTTGCTACTGAACTATTTAAAAGTCTACAGTTTTCTTTATTTTTTTAACTTCCTTTTTAAATTTTTTTAATTAAATTTATTGGTACAATTTAGATACACATAATGATCACATTCATCATAGGGAATTTGTACCTGTGCATGACATAGCCATGTGTAATGGTTGATACATCGTGTCAGTTTGAGAAGTTTAGAAGTTTAAGCGACTCAGCAGGGGGCCAGGGTCCTCCCTTTGTAAACGTCTTCATCCTGTGCAAAAAGAGGGCACAGAGATGGTATGAATGCTACACCCGCCTTAGCCGGTGGTAGCCTGCTTTCAATATAAGGGAGGAAAAGAGGCTTGTTCTCCCCGTTTTGCTCTTGTTGCCTTTGCTGTCTTCTGCCACCCTGAACAGTTGCCCCTTATCATGCCACCCTGCCTTGGAGTGAGCTGATTATGGGCTGAAACCTCCACAAATTGTGAGCTAAATAAAGCTTTCCTTTCTTAATTTTGGGTGTCCGGTATTTTGTCTCAGCAACTAGAGAAAAGTAACTAAGACATCCCTGTTCCTTTTCTTTTTTTTCAATCCCCTCCTCTGCTTTAACACCTGTTCCCTTCCTTACTTTCAAAGCTTTGTTTCCATTATATTATTTTATCATTGTTTCCTTTTTCCCTTCCTTCCTTTCCTCCTCCCCCCTCCCTAGTTCCCTTTTCCTTTGAACAATTTTTTCCTATTTCACAATACGTATTATACACTTTGGTCCCTTTCTAAAATTTTTCCAACTATGTTGGGCTTGGATCTGTATATGTGCATGTATACATTGTACATAGGTGTGTTTATTTGTGTGTGTGTGGTGTGATGTGAACATGGTGTCTGTGGTAAGGGTGGTGCTGTGTGTGTATATGACTTTGAATACTAGAAATATTTTTCCCAGACAGGATCTTTCAGACTCAACTCTCTTGATTTGTTCTCTGAGGTTGGTGTGTGGATAACTCACCTAGAGAATAGGGCTGACTGAGGGAGCTACTTTTATTAAATCATTACTAATAAAAGCATCAGTTGCTGCTCTGATTATTACTGATGTATTACAAATAACCCCCAACTTAGTGCATTAAGCAACCACTCAGGGTATGCTCAGGTGCTACCCTGTGACTCATCCTTACCTTTTCTTAAGAAATGACCCATGTTTGGGCATCTCTCAAGGTAACTTCCTCCCACCATTAAATGTTGCCACTTTTTAAAATCTCTGCTCTAGTTCAGGCTACACTGTTTCTGCTACACATTTCTATGAGAACTTTGGTTTTAATATTTTAAATAGCATTGGGGATCACTCCATTAGATAAAATCCAGAATCACAACCTCTTAAAAGTCTCCACTTTTTTCCTGGAAAGTTGTTGTGGGACTTTCAATACTCAGATAAGCCATATATTTTAACAGAGTAGTCTAGGAGGCATGCCCTTAATATCTTTGAAGCCTATTTTCTTCCCTTAAAAGGTCTATAAGGTAAGAAATTAGTAGATTTACAGGCAAACGTTTTGCCTCTTCTTTTTTTTTTTGTGGGTACCGGGGGTCTATCTCAGAACCTCGTGTGCCAGCAGGCTCCCGTGCCGCTGAGTGAAATCACCGGCCCTTTTTGCATATGTGGGTCCCGGGAGTCGAACTCGGGCCCTCGCGCTTGCCAGGCAGGCGCTTCTGCCACTGAGCCATCTCAGCAGCCCCTTTTGTCTCTTCTTAACACTAAGGCCATGTTTTATTGACAAAAACCAGAAATTGATCACTGCATTTGGGTCCTTTCTTTCCTTTGGGAGAGATATTTTGATAAGAAATAGTTTGATTTGCAGAACAAGCAAATCCTAGCTAAGTTATATTTCCAGAAAATTCTTCCTGAAAACCAAGTAGGTCATTCTTTAGCTCATCTCTCTTCTTGTATTTTGCCATAAGAAGTGAGAAAAAATAGCAGCATGGATTTTCCTTTTCTAGATTATTGTATTATTTTTCACGTTACCCCAGGTGATTATTATCAGTTTTCCACAGTGACATAACAGGAATAGGACTTCCTCCAGTTTCACTTTCCTTGAAAATCTCACTGACATCTTTATTACCACCTTTTAAGCATCCATGGACACTCCTCTTGAAGCCCTTCATTTCCTATTCATGGTTGCCTCAAGGCCCTTCTAATTCTGCCCACCATTTTATCCAAAGCCAATGAATCTCTTTTAGGTTTGGGGGAGCTGAAGCCTGCTAGTAATTTTATTCATTTATATGTCTGGCCCCTGCACCAGGAGGACAGAAGCCCATTGGCTATTAACTGGGATGTCTAAACTATATTCCTCCATGTGACTTGGTCTGAGCACCACATGGCAGCTGGAAGTTTTACAGTTCCTGGATAGTGACCCAGGACTTCCAGTTGTGCTGCCCCTATGACTAAGGTGGCAATTACATGTGCTTTTGTAAACCAGCCTCAAAAGACACTTAGCTATCCTTCAATTGTATGATATTGAACTAAAATTTACGGGTCTGTCCAGACTCAAGAGAGGTCCTAATTTGAAGGGAAAGTGATAAGGTCTCATTGTAGTGGAAAATGTAGAATAGAAAAAAAGTTGCCATCTTCTTTGAAACAAAAAGTGTCAAAAAGTAGTCCAAAGTTACCATACCAAATATACTACTGTTATGGGATAAATTATGTCACCCTAAATTTGCATGTCAAATCTCTAAGCCTGAGTCTTAGAATGTGATTGAATTTGGAGATAGAGCCAGTAAAGAGGTAATTAATTGAAAGTATGGTTCATTGGGTTGGCCCTAAATACTAAATCTGACTGGTGTGCTTATAACAGATTGGTTATTTGGATGCACAGAGAGGCGTCAGGGATATGCACACATGTGGGAAGATGATGTGAGGAGACAGCGAGTGGCTACCTGCGAGCCAAGGGAAAGACCCTCAGGAGAAGCCAAACCAGCTGGCATCTTGGACTTTCAACTACTGGAACTGTGAGAAAATAAGTTTTTGCCATTTAAGGCACTCAGTTGGTGGCATTTTGTTATGACAGCCTGAATAGTTTTTGCCTTTATTTCAGGAAGTTGTAAATAAAAAATATTGTTATCTGAAATCTTTTTCCCCTAATTTATCTACATAGGAAATTTATTGAGAAGAAGAAAAAATAAATAAATAAACTAGAAACGTGGAAAATGCAAATATTTGTGGCTCAGTTCAACAATTATTAAATATTTTTGGTAACAAAACATGTCTGTGGGCTGGAACTAGCAACAATAAAGTGGAAACCAGTATTATCCTCCCAGTAGTATTGTACTAGGATTTTTCAAAACTGTCCTGAGAAAGGACTACTCCTCCATCACTTGGACTTATGTTTTCTTTTGTTTTTGTTTTATGCCTTTTCCCACACTTGTGCTCTACCATGTGGACTACATTTACTTGTTTTGTAATAGGTTAGTGAAGGTTGTGCAGATCAAGTGCAAGAAAAGACATACCGGGATCCTTACCCAATGACACTTCTTCTCATCGCTAGCCTGACATACGGTTTGCTACTATAAGTTACACTTCCAGATTAATTAGTTTATGTGAAAGTATATTTGTCTTCCAGCCTAAATATTATCATTTATTCTTAAAACAAAAGAAGAAAACCATATGTCTAAGTGCTTCAGAAATTGTTCCTTTTTTGATCAGACCATCTTGAGCAACATATGAGTGTATAATCTTTATTAAGTGAGAGCTAGGAAGTAATATTTTTTATGGTGCCTTCACATATTGTTGTTTTCCAGAGAGGAGCAATTTACATTGTCATAATACATATTTTTGGTGTACAAAATATTTTACCTCAGAAAACACATGGTTATCTCTCTGCTTGCTTTATGCTACATTCTTAATAAATGTGTTTTGAAGAATTGCGGAAGTGGTAGGACAATCACTAATTATTAATCAAGTATCTGACAAAAAGTCAAATTAACAAAAACACATATACATACACAATGATATGTTTTAAGAATATTCTTTGTTGTGCACTTGATGTCAAGATACCTAATGAGGATTATGGTATTTTAAAGTCAAATACCTTGAAATATTGTTTAAAAGTAAAAATCAATTTTTTTCCTGGTAAACTTACGTAGAGAATACTATCGATAATTTTTTAAAATTTTATTCCTATTGTGGGCCACTCAGCTTTGAGGTAATTGATTTTTCACTTTTTATTTTTTATTAGTACATGTTTGTATTACATAATGATTACATGTTTTGTTGGGAGTTGGTACATAACACATTTCCATTCTTTTTTCACCCTCCATCTCTTGATCCAGTTCCCTTTTGAAAAACATATATCTCCCTATTTCCTATTATCTTTTATTTTCTCTTTATTTTTATTTAGCTTGTATGACTGATTTATTTCAATTAGCATTATGGTTTCAATGTGCATCCATTTTCTTACAAATGACTCAAGTTTATCCTTCTTTACGGTGGGCCAGAGAAGTAATTCATTGTGTATGTTATGGTTTGTGTCTAGCTGTCTCCAAAGCCTTAAGTGGTCATAGGTGGAGCTTTTGGAGGTGGCTGGATCTAAGGTGTCTGATGCTGGGATCAAGGAAGTGATGTCTGGATCGATTAATGGTGCAATGCTAGGATTAATGATGGCCCACCCTGGGTGTGAGTGCTATCTGCCCTAAGGGTGGGTAGCCTGGATAGGATATAAGGGACAGAGATAGGGTCCCTGCTGGTTGATTGTGGCTTGCTGCTGCTGCTGCTGCTTGTCTTCTGCTGCCTCCTGTCTGCTCTGTGATGCCCCTCTGCCATGCCACCCTGACTTAGAGCCAGCCGATTATGGACTGAAACCTCTATAAACTGTGAGCCAAAATAAACGTTTCCTCCTTTAACTTTGAATGTTGGGTATTTTGTCTCAGTAATGAGAAAAGCAACCAAGACAGTGTATAAATACCACGTTTTCTTTATCCATTCATCTGTTGATGGAAATGTAAGGCCATTTTCCAAATTCAGCGATTATGAATTATGCTGGTATACACATGGGTATGCATATATCCCTGTAATATGACATATTTAATTCTCTCTTGAAGATACCTAGAAGGGGAATAGCTGTGTCAAGTGGAATTTCTTCTTTAAGTTTTTTGAGGAATCTCCATTCTGATTCCCACAATGGATGTACAAGTTTATATTCCCAAAAACAATGTAGAAGGGCTTCTTTTCCCCACAGACTTGCCAGCATGTGTTATTATTTGATTTCTTGATGATAGCCATTACTTCTTGAATAGGATGGAATCTCAGTGTTGTTTTTTTTTTTTTTTTGGTGGGTACCGGGGGAACGACCTCAGGACCTCGCGCGCCAGCAGGCGCCCGTGCCGCTGAGCGATATCACCGGCCCCTTTTTCGTATGTGGGTTCCGGGAGTCGAACTCGGGCCCTCGCGCTTGCCAAGCAGGCGCTTAAGCCGCTGAGCCATCTCACCGGCCCTCAGTGTTGTTTTAATTAGCATCTCCTTGATGGCCAATGATGTTGAACCCTTTCTCATGTATTTATTGGCCATTTTTACTTCTTATTACGAGACATGCCCATTTATTTCATTTGCACGTTTTTTGACTGGGACTTTTATTTTGGAGGGTCTAATATTTTGAGTTCTTCATGCATTCCAGATCTTAGTCCTCTGTCTAAGGAATAGCCTGCAAAAATATTTTTTCTCATTCTGTAGGTTGTCTACTCTGTTGCTTGTTTCGTTTTCTATATAGACGCTTTATAATATGATAGAATCCCATTTGTTGATCTCGATGTTATTTTTGTGTACTTGGGCTTCTGTTCAGGAAATCTTTCCTCTGACTATGTCTTTTGCCCATTTTATCTTCCAGCAAATTAAGTTTTTTTTTTAACATTTAGATATTTGATCCATTTTCATTTTAGTTTAGTACAGATGATATATATGTGCTACATGTGATAGTCACTTTTCCCAGCACCATTTATTAAAGATGCTCTTTCACCCACTCTATATTTTTGGGCCCTTTGTCCAAGATCAAATAGTTGTATGTGCCTAGAGTTCATTCCAGAGCCTCTGATCCGTTTCACTGTTCCGCATACTACATCTGTTTTTGTGCCAGTACCAGCTTTGTGTTTATCACTGTAGCTTTGCCATATAATTTCAAATCTGGGTTTTATGATACCTGTCTCTTTGCTCTTATTATCCAGGATTTCTTTTGCTATTCCAGGTGTATCCTTGTTCCATATGAATTTAGTTGATTTATGTAGCTCTATGAGGAATATTGTGGGTATTTTGACTGAGATTGCATTAATCTGTATATTAGTTTTGGAAGTAAGGTCATTTTGACTATATTGATTCTACCTACTGAGGAACCAGGGATATTTTTCCATTCTCTGGTTGTCTTTTTTGATCTACTTTTTCAACATACTATAGTTTTTATTGTAGCGTTCTTTAACTTCCTTAGTTAGGCTAATTCCTAAGAACTTAATTTTCCTTGAGTCTATTGTGAATGGCATTATTTTCCTAGTTTTTTCTCAGTAAGTTCATCACTGTTGTATAGGAATGCTATTGATTTTTTGTGTTGATTTTGTATCCTGCTACAATGGCTGAATTTGTTTATTAATTCTAAAATCTTTTGGTGGAATTTTTTGAATCTTCTATGTAGATTATGTCATGTACAAGTAGTAATTATTTAACTTCTTCCTTTCCTGTATGTAGTCCTTTTATTTTCTTTTCTTGCCTGACTGCTCTGGTTGATGTTTCAAGTACTATGCTGAGCATGAGTGGTGATAGTGAATATCTCTGTCTTGTTCCTGATTTAAGAGGGAAAGTTTTTAGTATTTTTCCCACTTATTATGATGTAGGCAGATGTTTTGTCATAAATTACTTTTACTAGATTGAGATAAGTTACTTCTATACCTATTTTTTTCAGAGTTTTTATCATGAATGGATGTTGGATATTGTCAAAGGCTTTTTCTGCATCTATTGAAATAATTATGTGACTTTTGTCCTGGCTTCTTTTTATGTGATATATTACAGTTATTGATATGTGTATGTTGAACCATCCTTGCATCTTCGAAATGAAGCCTGCTTGTCTGATCTTTTTAATGACTTGTTGCATAATGTTTGCCAGTATCTTGTTGAAGATTTTTGTTCATTTAAAGGTAGGCCTGTAGTTTTTTTTGTTGTTGTTGTTGGATCCTTTCCTGGTTTTGGAATCATGGTAATGCCAGCCTCCAGGAATGATTTTGGGAGTGCTCCATCCCTTTCAATTTCATTAAAGAGGTTAGTCTATTGCCCTTCCCTGATGGTCTTGTAGAATACATCAGTGAATCCACTAGACTTTTCTCAGTTGGCAGTTTTTTTTTTATTTATTACTTCTTTAATTTTATTTCCTATTAATGGGTTATTCAAGTTTTTTAAATCTTCTTGGTTCAGATTTTGGTAATTCATATGTATCTAGGAGTCTATGCATTTCTTCTGAATTCCTTAATTTAGTAGCATACAGGTTTGCCAAATAATTACTAATAATCTTCTGGTTTCAGCGGTGTCCATTTTGACCTCATCTTTTACATTTCTAATTGCATTGATATGAGTCTTCTCTTTCCCTTTTTTTGGTAAGATGGCTAAGGATTTGTTTATTTTGTTTATTCTTTGGAGGAATCAGCTTTGAGTTTATTGATTCTTTGTGTTTTTTATTCTGCATTTCACTGATGTCTGCTCTAATATTTATAATTTCCTTTCCTATACTAGCTTGAAATTTCAATTGTTCTTGACTTGAGGTGCATTGTTAGGTTATTTATTTAAGCTTGTTCTTGTTTCTGATGTGGTCATTCACAGTGATGAGCTTCCCTCTTAGGCCTCCTTTCATTGTATACCATAAGTTCTGGAATGTTGTACTGGCATCATCACTTAATTCTAGGGACTGTCTTATTTCTTCCTTTATTTCTTTTGCAAGATTATATTGTTTAGTATCCATGTATTTGCATAATTTCTGTGGTCTTTTGCCATTGAATTCTAGTTTCATTGTGCTATGATCTGATACTATGTGTGATACAATTTAAATTCTTTTGCATTTATTAAGCATGCTTTGTTGGCTAGTATATAATCTATTGTGGAGAAAGTTCCATGTGCTGCTGAAAAGAATGTTCTTTCTTTGTTTTTGTTTGATGGGACACTCTGTACATGTCCGTTAAGTCCACTTGTTCAAAGGTTTTGTTGAGCTCTGATATTTCATTGGCAATTTTTGTATTAAATGATCTATTTGTGATGGTGTGGTATTGAGGTCACCCACTATAATTGTGTTTATGTTTATCTTATCTTTTATGTCCAGTAGTACTTATTATATGAAGTTGGGTGTGCTGACATTAGGTGTATGTTATCTCTTCTTGTTGCATGGGTCCCTTAACCAATATGCAGTGATCTTCTTGGCCTCTTCTGATCAATTTTCTGTAGAAGTCAACTTTGTGTGAAAATAGGATAACTATTCCTGCTTTTGGGGGCTTCCCATTACATGGAGTGTTATTTTACATCTTTCTATTGTTAATCTATGACTTTCTTTTTTGTTTTAAATATATTTCTTGTACACAACATATCACTGAAGTTTGTTTCTTGATCCATTCTTCCAATCTATGTTTTTTGATTAGAGAATTGAGACAATTCACTTCGAGAGTTATTATTGATAAATAGATATTGACTTATTCCTGTCATTGCATTATTTTCCTGCTGCGGATTTCTTTTATTTCCTTTGACTTAATTGTTTACCATACCTGGTGTGTTTATTAGCTTCCTTGTCTCTTTCTAGGGTGCCCTTGAGAATTTTTTGGAGTACTGGGTTGGTGGTCATGAACTTCTTGAGGTATTCTTTATCATGGAAATAGCTTATGTCTTCATCAATTTTGTTGCCTTAGCTTCTCATATTTCCATTTTTGTTTTTGTTGTTTGTTTTTTGCACTGAGGTTTTGGGTTGATTACAGTGGTTTTGTTAATAGTATGGAGATCTCTTTACTTTATGTCAGCTTTTCAGTAGTGCCCTCTGGGTGTGACTAAGTGTGGGGCTTTGCATCTGTCCCAGAATCCAATCACCTCTGTTTATTTGGGTGGGGAGGCTGCAGTGTATTTGGCTCAGTACCCAATTTTCCTAGAATGGGCCTCAATATTGTTAACAACACAAAGGCAATCCAGGTATTGGCCTATACAGAAAACAGTAACAATGTCATCTTGGCTACAATAATAAAATCAGCAACAATAATAGCATCAAAGATACACTGGATATTGACATACCTTAAGAATCAATAATAGGCCACCCTAAAGATCTATAATTATAGAGTAAAAGTAATACAAATCAAATATCTACCTATAGTAAAGATCTACTAAATGGAACAATTTTACCTCCATTAACAATAGAACAGTATTCAAGACTAATAGCATAGTGTTCACTATCTAAAAATCCATAAAGCTTAAGAGTTTTACTAGTAAAGAGCGAGGGGATGGGGATTTGGAGAAAGACAATTTAAAATATTAACCAATGGGTGTTAAAAAGGAAGAGAGAAAGTGAAATAGAGTATCTTACTGAAACAGAAATTAATAGTATTATATAACAACAACAGATAAAATGAACAAGAAAAAGAAGCAAAAAGAAAAAGACAGAGCAAAATAAAAGAAAAACAAGAAGGAAAAAAAGTAAAAAAGGGAAAAAAAGAAAATAAACATCCAATCCCAAAAAGCCAATTAAGGAAATAGCAAAAGAAAAATCAATTGAGTTAATTAAAAATAATTCCTCTGTGTTTTATGAATGAGTGGTTTGAATGAGTGAATCTGAAGGTTTGGAATCCAGTAAGTCACAATTTTCTCCACCTAAATTCACCACCTGTGATTTTGTGACGTGCCCCTCTCCCACTCCAGGGGGCCCTCTGTGTGTATACCCCAGCCTGTGGCAGCAGTTCAAGCTGAGGTGTGTCCTTACTCATGCAGGCAGATGGGAAAAGCAGTCAGGCCTCTGGTCTCTGTTAGATGTAGGTCATGGGGTAGGGGTTCAAGCAAACTGTTGGATTTAATGTCAACACTTTCAGATCCAGCCTCCTCTGAAACCACACTCACTGGGCCTGGTTTTCACCATGGGAGGCAGAGCCCGTGTCCTTCTTGGCCTGATTTTAAACTTCTCAGGAGGTCTATGTCTAGCCCACACCCTCTTCGTGACTGTCCCCTGTAGTTGTCTCTCATCCACTCACTGTCAGATGTTAACACTGGAAAGCCTGAAGTGGAGATGTTCTGTGGCTCCATTTTAAACAACCCCTTCAGCAAATGGAACATTAAACACTGTCTGGAAATATTGCAGGCATTTCACTGGGTTTCTTCTCCTATTCTAGCTCGCCATGAAGGGTTCACTTTCTGAGTAAAACCCCACGTTGTTTTTGTAATTTACTGTAGCTGTGGACTTTTCTTGGGGCTAGTGCTGTGGGCTAGGTCTGCTCTTTTTCCCTGGAGATGTTGACTCTTTGAACATTGCCATCTCTTCTTTAGACCTTACCTCTCACCTATGGTCAGGTAGACTAGTTGGTCAGCACCTCTGCTACTCTGTGTCAAGGGGAAACAGAACATAATCTTGGAGTTCATGGGTGGCTGTGTCCAAGGTGCAGAATCTTTGAGCTGGGGGTGGGCTCTTCTGTCCATATGGGGCACAGGGGGGCTCCTCCATCAATTAGTTTTAATTTCTTTAATTTTAAAAGTCCTAATATAACTTTATTTAAAAATAGTATTTGAGATGGTATAATTATGTTTGACTTCGCACACATATTTCTGCCTCGTGGCTGCCAAAAATCTTTTGAAATATTGAAAATTTTATTTTAAAAATGTATAAAAAACTACCTTGGCAATAAAAGAAGAGTGACAGATATAAGCCCCAAAATACATTTATGTGCAAATATTATGTGATTATTTGTGTTTGTATGTAGGGGAAAATGTGTAGAAAATGACAAGCAAATGCATCAGTTAACAAAATTGATTCTAGAGATGGGAACTGTTACTATTAAGAACAGTACTGTTACTAAGAAAATAACATGTTCTTAGTAAAACCTAGCATCAATACATCTTTAGAATCACGTATCTCACATGCAACAAGTATGTCATAGTGCCTATGGCTTGAGACAAAGTAAATGCTGATTTTATGCCCTTGTATCTTGCTTCACTATGTCAAACTTATTTTGAGCACACCCTCTAGAAGTCATCTAGGTCACCTTTTGGAGGGGTGACTTAATTCTTCAGATATTTCTAACTCTGAGCAAGCATGTGTGTGTGTGTGTGTGTCTGTGTGTGTGTAAAGCTATTCAATGGAATCATAAACGTCAAAGATTAGAAAAGTCCTAATAATTCAGAAATGGTGAAGAAAAGGCTTGCGCTAATTTTAAGTAAAGCAATGCATGCTGTAGTATAGTTCAGGACAGTCTCTTAGTAGATGGGGAGCTATGACCTTTCAGGTGCAGCTGGATATCCATTAAGGCTCATTCACAGCCAGCGTGTGATAATACAGAGCCACCATTCTCAGTCTTTCTTTTCAATCATTCTTAAGTAGCCAATGGAGTAGTAGAGGTCATCTTTATTTAATAAGTGCAAACCATTATATTTAATACATTATACTTGATACATTCACCATATTATAAAGCTTGCTGATCCAAACCTAAATCAGGAAGTGAAAGAGTACTTATTTTTTCATTATTTTCTTTATTCTTAATTTTTGGTCACATATAAATGGGGGAAAAGCAGATATAAAGGTTATATAAGTGAATTATACTTATTTCTTATGGTAATGAAGTAAATATCAGAGTGCTGTTCTCCATTCCAAAGTAGGAAAATTTTTTAATAGTGAACATATTGCTTAGTAGAATAAGTATTCAAAAAGACTTTGATGAATTAGTATGATGGGCTAAATCAATACTTAATACTTTATAGGAAGTAATATGATCTGACAGTTGTTCATTAGTCAGGGTTTTCCTAGAAAAATAGACGTAAGAGATAAAATATACAGAGGATAACACTAGTTATGGGAATTGGCACGTGAACATGGAGATGGGAAGTCCCGTGATAGGCTGTCAACAAGCTGGAGAATCAGGAAAGTGAGTGCTGTAACTCAGTCTGAATCCATAGGCCTAAGAATGAGGAACTTGGAGGTTCAAGAGCAGAAGAGTGTGCAAACTCAAGGAGAGAGATCATTCACCCTCCACTTGCCTGTTACCTGCAGGTCCCTAATGGATTGGATGATGTGCCCTGCATTGGTGAGGTCTGAACTTTTTCACTCAGTCTAATTATTTAAATGTTAGTGTCCCCAGAAGCACCTTAGACACTCACAAAAATACAATTGGATACTGTTAAATAGTAAAATTTGATGCTGCAAAGATATATTTTGAGAACATCTGTTAAAATGGCAGAAGATTCTAAACCACTCCATATGTGTACATATCACACAAGAGTTGAAAAGTGTGTAGATTACTTTTGCCTAGATATGAGAAAGTGTGGATTCTAGAACATCCCTCTCATATAAACTTCATCGGAAAATACCAACAGATTATACTTTACTTGATTTCATCGAGATTTTAATTATAATCTTTTTAATACATACAACATTTTTAAAGATGAGATGTGACCCTTTGGACAACTTAGCAAAGATGAAAGTGCTTCATAGGCAGGATTCATCATTGAGTGAACCATTTTTATATATTAAAGTAGTCATTAATTTTAAGGTTTTTTTTAAACCCTGAGAGACTGCAATGCAAAGAATCAATAATACAGAAACTTAGAGTGAGAGCTTCATCATATGGCCACTGGTTTCAAGAATTCTGACCACCATTGTACTGGACCAATAATTGTACTGGACTAATAATTGTAAATATTGAATACTTTCTTTGAAACATATAATATTTTTGAATGCATAGGAAAATTTACTTTGACCATTTATAGAACTTCATTCATATATCTTTGGAAAGTTAGAGATCATTACTGACCAAGGTTTAATACATTCACCATATTATAAAGCTTGCTGATCCAAACCTAAATCAGGAAGTGAAAGTACTTGTTTTTTCATTATTTTCTTTATTCTTAATTTTTGGTCACATATAAATGGGGGGAAAAGCAGATATAAAGGTCATATAAGTGAATTATACTTATTTCTCATGGCAATGAAGTAAATATCATCCATCAAATATCAGAGTACTGTTCTCCATTCCAAAGTAGGGAAATTTTTTAATTGATTGCCATTGTGCCTCTTGTGTGAAACAAAGAATTAAAATTCTAAGGCTTTGGAATAAAACTACAAACAATGTCAAAACACAACAAAACACTGTCAAAGCAAATCTATGGAGACAGAATTAAGATGTCAAAATTAAAATGATGCCATTGTAAGTTACAGTAGCACTTTTTAAAAGTGAAGCTTGAAGACCTCTATTTATATGAGTGTACACTGCCACTCATTTCAAACTAATTGTTCAGACTTAGGTGTGTAGGAGGTGAGATAAATGTTCCAAAGCTCAGGGAATATACATTCCAAAAATAGGGCATTGTTAAAAGAAAGGAACAAAATTTCTGTAAGTTTTGATTGTTATTTGAAATCTACTTTATTCTTCAATTTTTAGTATTCCTATTTTCTTTTAGTCTAGAAATATATTCTTCACATATATGTCACTTAAAATTATGAATATACTTTTCTTTATATTCATATATCCTACTATCCAGCTTGTAACACAATAGATTACTAATGAATTGTTATTAAATAAATAAATGCATTATTATTTATAAGAAATGGATTATTATTATAAGAAACAATAGAATTATTTTATAATTTTAGAGCTAAAATGTGTGATATTATTATTAATGGAAATGTAACAATTTACAAAGCCAGTCTACTTTTAAACATCACACAACTCCCCAGTGTCTTCAATCTGTTTTTCTCATTAAGAAATATTTGCTAAATGATTGGAGAGTCTTACATGGTTCACATTCTATCAAAAACTGAAAATTATATGATGTTTAGAATTTAAATCATGACCTCTACCACAATTGTGTAAATTGCTAACATACAAACACTAATGACTCTTCTAGTAGACAAATAATTCTTAATCCTATAAGCAGTAAAATTTGAATACAGTAATTTTGAGTATAACAATATTCTATTATCAGTTTTTTAAAAAATGAACAGGTCTCAAAAATAAATTACAAAATGTCCCATATTCTAACATATCTGGTAATTTTCTCAGCTTTAATTTCTAATATATATATATATGTATATATATATATATATATATATATATATAGCAGTTGTATATGTGATCATTTTTTCTTTGGCACTGAACACAAAATTGATAACAATTTTATGTCATAGGTGTAATTTCATATGGATGTTATTAGCATCAAGGTTATAACAGACATAACGCATCTTTTTTTAGTGTGGTACATTTGTCACAACTGATAAATGTTCATTCATTGTTATTAATTAAAATTCAGTATCAAAGTTGTATCTTAGTCCATTTGAGCTGCTATACAAGAGACTATAACCTGAGTGGCTTATAAAAAACGTAAATTAATTTCTCATATTTCTTGAGCCTAGAAAATCCAAGATCAATGTGTTGACAGATTTGCTAACTTCTCAGGCCCCTTTTTCTGGGTCATGGGCAATGTTCTTTTGCCTATGCCTTCATACAGTGAAAGGGCAAGGTAGCTTTTAAAGACCTTTTTTATAAACTTACTAACCCATTTATGAGGGCTTTGCCCTTTGACCTACTTACCTCCCAATAGCCCCAATTTTAATACTATTACAGCAAGCGTTGTTCAATGTATGAATTTTGGCAAAAGACACAAATATCAGGTCACTCTATCCTCTTTTCCACAAGACTTACAGCCTTCTCACATGGAAATTACATTAGTTCCATGCCAATACTTTTACAAGTCTTACTTCATTGCAGCAACCATAAAGTTGAAAGTTCAAGAGTCTCCTCTAAATATCCTGTAAGTCAGATATGAGTGAGATGCAAGGTAAGATTCAATCAGAGGAAAACTGCAACGATACAATTGGCAGTACAGGTATAGCACAGATGTTCTCATTCCAAAAGGAAGAACTAGGAAAGAAAAAAGAAAAAACAGGTTTCAAGTAAGACCTAAACTTTAGAGCTTGAGGATAATCTTTTACTCAAGAGTCTGTCTTCCAGGACCACTGTGGTGAAGGGATAGGATCCTGCCTCCTGGGCATACTATGACTCTGGTCCACCTCTGTGGCCTTGTGTGGCCTTCCCCCACAGCAGTTTTCTGCCTGGGTTCTGCAATGCATTGAGACATCCTTTTAGATCTAAGGAGAAGCAGTTATTCCATCACAGGTTTTCTGGGTGCGCTGTACACAATACTGGTGACTGCTGGCTCATATAATGGTTGAGGAGCTTGGTAAGGGAGCCGGGAGGTAGTTTAGGCAGAGAATCCTGATGTCCTCCAGATGCCTTGGGTACCTCCATGGACACTGCTCTCTAAAAGCCTGTAATTCTTGAGAGAAACAGATCTGGTGATCTCTACAATGCCTTCGGGTCATTCTCCATGTTGATGATGAATAGGGCAGGCTTCTATTAATGTCCAATCCATACTATCTCCTTATGGAATTGTCATTTGGTCACACTCTCTTTCCTCAGCATACATTCTCATTCCTTTTAATATTGATAAACTGAGAATTTTCCAAAATTTTAAGCTCTTCTCTTTCAATGAAAAATTCTGTCCTTGAATAATTTCTCCTGTCAATTTACTATAAGTAGTCAAGTCACATCTTCAACACATTACTTAGAAATTTCTTCAGCCAGGCATTCTATTTCATTATTCAGAAGTTCTGCATTCCACAGAATGTAGTACATGTGAATTATGAGGCAATGCACACATTCAGAGCATAGCAATTTCATCTTCTGCTTTGTACATTTTAGGAGTTTGACAAATGCACAAAGTCGTGTGCCCCCTACTACAGTATCACACACAATAGATTCACTACCCTCTCTCCTGTACTTACCCATTCATCACTTGCCACCCAACATTTTAAGGCTCAACATGGAAATTTTGCAGTACAATTCTAACCAAGGATGTGGGCCAGGTTTGATTGCAGGTGAGTGTTCTCCACTTCTTGATGGGTCAAGTGACGAAAGGGAATGTAAAAAAAATTAAAATGTGTTATGTACATGTACCAACTTTCCATGATGAATGCAATCATTATGCAGTGCAAATATGTACTAGTAAAAATAAAAAAATAAATAAAATAAAATTTACAAATTATTTTAAAAGCTATCTTTAATTTATCATAGTTTTCCTTTTTGCCACAAGATTCCTCTCTCATTGCACCTTCAAGCTGATCATTAAAGCTCAGGAACTCACACCTAACCAACAGGGTCTAAGGGTCAATGAGGTCCTGCAGCAGCTCTGGGGGATGTGAACAAAATGACAAGTTTTCTACTCTTCACAGCATCTAGTATCTCTCTAGGAGACAGGGACAGTTAACACCAGTTGATGGAGGAAATCAAAAGCCATGTTGAAGTTACTACTCCTTGTGAGTTCTTGCTGCAAGTGTTTAAAGTCCAGATGAACACATGTTGTCTATTCATCTGCTCAATGATCAGGTGTCTTACCTGGGTGGGGCCTCCTTCTGCTCCCTAAGAACAGATTATTTTCATGTGTGGGGTCTGTTATCTGAGGTCCAGATCCATAGTCTAAATCATACTTTCTTTCCCAAAGGAAATTGCCTTTAAGATGGGAAACAGAATACCTCCTTTCTCTTTAAACCAGCACTCACTTTCTGACCTCATGCACCTATCTCTTTAAGATAAGACTTTTTTCTCTGGTCTTTACAATTTCTACAAGACTCTTTGTCCAGGAAAGATGCCATAAAGCCATTAACCTTTCTTAGATCTTATCAAAGGTCTTTAGATTTTTCAGATATTTTTCTAGATACTAAGATATGGTATACTAGAGAGACTTCAGTTTGATCTTTGCCTTCATATTATGTCTAATTTTGAGGTTCTTGGGCCAGCTAGGGAAATGGGAATGAGAAAAAATAATTTATAAATTGGAAAGTCTTGCATTAGAATTGCTTTCCTCTAATTATAATTGTAAAATGAACAGTAACATCTTTGGTTCATTTTCTTGCACTTTATTTTTTCATAGGCAGCTAAAACAACCATTTTTCATTTTTAATATTATTTCTGGGAAAGTCTTTAGACAGATTATACATCAGAAATAATCATGGTCCCATCATTCTAAAATACAGGCACATGTGGAAAATTCAGAGCTTGGAGGAAAAGTTGAGAAGTCAGGCTAGGACTGTGAAGGGATGGTTGGTGAATACACAATGGAGATTATGAGCAACTGTGTATCTTTTGATGTCGGTAGATCTTAGATAGTCTGTATTAATTTAATTTGGAATAATTTTTTTGTTAAAGACACAAACATAATCTTATGTCTGTATATGACTCAGAATAAAGCATAAATGACACACATTTTCAAGCTAGATAAAGTAGGTTTTAGATACATTTAAAATTATTTTGCATTTAACTTAATATTGTAAGAATCCAAACACAGAATAATTCAGTAGAGAACTCTGCTGCTGCATAAAATGTTAATTTATTGAGTGCTTTAAATGGCCAAATGAAGACATTTAAACAGTTACGTGCAACTTTGTAGAGATACACAGACACGTAAACACCATGCTTACAATTGCCATTTGATTAAGTTGATCGGAGAAGACCACTGGCAGCCTCATAATAAGAATCAAAATGAAAAGGAGTGAGAATTAAGCATCTGTAGCTATAATTCCTTTTTAGCCCATTTGCTTAATGCATTTTTGTTGTTATTAAAACAACAGATTGTAGATAGATTAAGCCTCAGTATCATTACATAATGTAGCAAAGCATGCTGTGCAAATGATAGCAACTACAGTTTCATAAACTAAATCTTATAATACATAGTGCATATTAGAAAATATAAAAAAATTAAAGTCAGATACTTATCAAAAGACCATTTTAGTTTTTTAAAAACACAACTGTTATCAAAATGCATTGCCTTCCCTCTCAGATTAACATAGTCTGATCATGAGTATAAAGTGTTTTGCTTGTTGTTTTAAAAACAGTTAGATTTACTGAAGCTTTCTATGTTACATTTATTTTTAATAACACTTAAATTTTTGGAGCAATTTTAGGTTCATGGAGTGATTGAAAGTACAGAGAGTTACTGAGTGTACCCTCTGTGGCCACACACACACACATGCATACACACATACATACAAACACACACACCCTCAACACCAGCATCTCTCAGAGCAGAATTATTGTAAACAGTGAACCAACACTGACACATCATTATCACCAAAAGTACATAGTGTACATGAGGGTTCAGACTTGGGGTTTGTACATTTTGTGGGTTTGGACAATGGATAGTTATGTGTATACATTGTAATAATATCATGTTAAATATTTTCAACTGTCATAAAAATCCTCTGTACTCAAGTTATTCATCACTCTCTCTCCTTTGAATCCTAGAGCTACTGACATCTCTACCATCTCTATAATTCTGCCTTTTCCAGAATGCTACAGAGGTGGAATCAGTTGTAGCTTTTTCAGATTGGCTTATTTCACCTAATATGCGTTCAGTTTTCCTCCATATTTTTCATAGTTTCCTGGTTCATTTTTTTTTTACTGTTACACAGTATTACATGGATACTTCTGTTTATTTATGCATTCAGTAATTGAAGGATATCTTAGTTGATTACAAATGTGGCAATGATAAATAAAGCAACTATAAACATTTGTGTAAAAGTTTTTTTTTTTTTAGATGTTAAGTTATCAAATGATTTGGATAAATAGCCAAATGTGCAAATCTGGATTGTATGTAAACAGTTTAATTTTCTTAGAAACTGCCAAACTGCCTCTCACTGAGTTTATAGAATTTCATATTTCCAACTACAATGAGTAAAAGTTTTTTTTTGTATCATATCCTTTCCAGAATTTGGTGTTGTCCTCTTTTTAGACCTTTACCATTCTAATACATGCTTATTGGTTTCTTGTGATTGTTTTAATGTTCCATTTCCTGATGGTTTATGATGTTGAGCACTTCCTCATATGCTTATTTTTCTTCTGTATATCATATTTGGTGAGTTCTTTATTTAAATCTTTTGCCCATTTTTTAATTGATTGTTAATTTTCTTAATCTTGAAATTTAAAAGTTCTTTGTATGATTTGGATAACGGTCTTTTGTGAGATATGTGTTTGGCAAATAGTTCTCCCCATCTGTGACTTATCTTCTCATTTTGTTCACATCGTATTTCGTTCATGGGACAGAAGTTTTATAATTTGAGTTTGATTCATAAGATTATTTCCTTTAATGGACAATGCCATTGTTGTTTAAAAAATGATCACCAAATTCAAGGTCATTTGGATTTTCTCCTGTAATGTTTTATAGCTGTATGATGACATTTCAAAATCAAAGTAAATTTTCTTTTGAGTTAATTTTTCTGTGAGGTATGAGATTTGTGTCAAGATTCATCTTCTTCACTTACATATTGTGATCAATTTTCCCAGTACTGTTCATTGAAGAGACTGTTCTTTTGCATTGCATTTTCTTTGTGCCTGCAACTTGGCTCAGTGTTAAAGTGATTACCTGGCATGTCAAAGCCCTTGGTTTAATCCTAAGCACCACAAAAAAGAAAAAGAACTAAATTTTCTTGCTACTTTATCAAGATTTGTTTAAACTTATGTGGATCTGTTTTTGGTTTACCATTTTTTCCATTGATGTTTTGCCTTCTCTCTTTTTTTTTTTTTAGTTAAGTTTGTTGGTATAATTTAGATATATAAAGATCATATTCATCACAGGGAATTTATACCTTTATATGATATATTTTGTTTCCTCTTTTTTTCCCAATGCCCTCTTCTCCCTTCAACCCCTCTCCCTCTCCCTATTTACAAGCTTTGTTTCCATTTTATCCTTTATTTTCCCTTCCTTCCTTCCCCCCCTCTAGTTCCTCTTTTCTTTTAAACAATTTCTTCCTATTTCACAGTATCTATTGTACATTTTGTTTCTTATTTACTCTTTCAGTTTCTCACACCAGGGAGACAAAACAATATTTGCACATGTGTTTCTGATTTATCTCACTTAAGAATATGATCTCAAATATAGTCCATTTAACTAGAAATGTCTCAAGTTTATCCTTCTTTATGGCTGAGTAGTGTTCCACGGTATTAAAAAAATCACATCTTTATTTATCCATTCCTTGGTTTATGGGCATTAGGGTTGTATTCAATATTTAGCTATTACACATTGTGCTGCTATAAACATGGATGTGCATACATTGCTGTTGTGTGATGTTTTTAATTCTTCCAGGAAGATACACAGAAGGGGAATAGCTGGGTCAAATGGAACCTCTAGCTTTAGTTTTTTGAAGAATCTCCATACTGATTTCCACAGTGGTTGCACCAGTCTACACTCCCACCAACAATGGAGAAGAGTTCTTCTTCCCCAGAGCCCCTCCATTATTTGTTATTGGTTCATTTCTTGATGATAGCCATTCTTTCTGGAGTGGGATGGAATCTCAGTGTTGTTTTAATATGCATCTCTTGAATGACCAATGATGTTGAACATTTTTTCATATATTTATTTGCCGTTCGTATTTCTTCCTCTGAGAAGTGTGTATTCATCTCAGATGCCCATTTTTGGATTGGGTCTTGTCTTCGTTACTTTTCTTCTGTTGCTGAGACAAAATACCTGACACCCAAAGTTAAAGGAGGAAAGGATTATTTAGCTCAGTTTCTGAAGGTTTCAATTCATAATCAGTTGGCTCCAAGGCAGAGGGGCAACTGTTCATGGTGGTGGAAGACAGCAAAAACAACAGGAACAAAAGGAGAGGAGCAAGCCTTTTTTCCTCTCTTATACTGTATGCAGGCTACCTGTAGCACTCACACCCCCAACCCCAGCACTAGACAATGAACTTATAACAAACTCTAAGTTCAGCCATTTCCGAAAAGCCTGCCCCCCATGACCGCATGAGGCTTTGGGGGGACATCCAGACACAAACCAGAACAGGTCTTTAAATTTGGGGGATCAGATTTTTTTGAGTTCTTTATATATTCTAGATATAAGTACTTTGAGAGACAACTGACTAATATTTTTTCCCATTCTGTGGGTTGTCTTTGCCCTCTGTTGGTGATTTTTTTTGCTGTGCAAATGTTTTTTGATAAAATGAGATCCCAGTTGTTGATTCTCTGAAGTTATTTCCTGTGCAGTCTGGGTTTTGTTCATAAACTCTTTGCCTGGGGCCGGTGATATAGCTCAGTGGCATAAGCACCTGACTGGCAAGCACAAGGTCCTGAGTTCAACTTCTGGTACCCGCATATAAAAAAATAAAAATAAAAATAAACTCTCTGCCTACACCTATGTCTTCAAGAGTTCTACCTAGTCTGTCTTCCAGCAGATTTAGTGTTTCTATTTTAATATTTAGATCTTTGATCTGTTTCAATTTTAGTTCATTGCATGGTGACAGACAGAAGACATGATACTCTACATAGAAGACCCCCAAAACTCCACAAAAAGACTTGTGCATTTAATAACCAAATACAGTAGTGTAGCTGGATACAAAATCAACACTCAAAAATCAATAGCCTTCCTGTACACAAACAACAGACTCAATGAGAGAGAAATTAGGAAATCACACCTTTCATAATAGCATCCAAAAAAAATTCTTAGGAATAAATCTAACAAAGGAAGTAAAAGCTCTTTACACTGAAAATTACAGTACTCTGAAAAAGGAGACTGAAGAGGATATCAGAAAATGGAAATCTATCCCTTGCTCATGGATAGGAAGAATTAACAGTGAAAATGGCCATACTCCCAAAATTGTTATACAGATTTAATGCAATCCAAATAAAAATACCATTAGCGTATCTCACAGAACTAGAGAAAACATTTCTAAGATTCATCTGGAACCAGAGGAAACCTAGAATAGCAAAAACAATTCTGGGTGACAAAGGCAAGTCAGGGGCCATGACAATCCCTGACTTGAAATTATACTACAAAGCTACTGTGATAAAATGCTGATAAAAACAGCATGGTACTGGCAAGAAAACAGACCTGAGGGTCAATGGAACTGATTAGAAGATGCAGAAACAACTCCAAACACACTCAGCCACCTTATCTTTCACAAAAACAGAAAGTTTAGTTGATGTATAATAATTATACATAATAATGGATAAAACTTTCTGAGATTTTGAGGCTGAATTGAGTCTCTAGGACAAGTTGGGAAGAACTCACAGCTTAACAATGTCTAATTTTTCTTTCCACAAACATGAAATATTAATCTTTCACTTTTTAATTGGTCAGTAGAATTTACTAGTGAACATATCTTGGTGGACCTGTGGTTTCCTTTTTGGTAGGATATTAATTATTTCTTTCAAATTTTAATAGAGTTCCTTGCCAAGTTATGTGGCTTTTTCCTTGTGAAATTTGAGGATATTTATCTTTCAACCAATTGATGCATCAAATTTGTATACACAGACTTATTTATAATACTCTTTTATACATGTAATATCTGTGGAAACAATATATTAGTAATAATTTCATTTCTGACATTAGTGATTTTGTTTCTCTGTCTCTCTCTATTTCTCTCTCTCCCTCTCTCACTCTCACTCTTTCTCTCTCATGTTTTATTAACCTGCCTAGAGATTAAATATCTTTATATAAAACAGCTTTTTGGTTTTTCTTTTTTTTCCTATATTTCAATTTCATTGATTTCTGTTCTTACTTTCATAATTTTTTTCTTCTGCTTAGTTTGGATTGAATTTACTTTTACTTTTCTATTTTTGTAAGTTGGAATTTCACATTATTGGTTTTAAATAATTGTGTCTTTAATTTATCACTGTTTATATTTCAATTATTTTTCATGTTGACAATATATAGTCTTTGAATTTCTAAAGCTTCAATATGATGTACTTAGGTATAAATAATTTAGAATTTATCCTCCTGAATGTTCTCTTAGCCTTACGACTCTCTGGTTTGTTGTTTGATATTAATCTAGAGAATGTAGTCATTACTGCTTCAAATATTTTGTTTGTTTTTTTCTTCTATGACATTCCCATTAAAATAGTTTCACCTGTTTTACTTTTTCTATAATTGTTGGATAATTTGTTCATTTTTTTTCCAGTCTTTTTCTCTTTGCTTCTCTGTTTTGGAAGTTAGTATTGACAATTCTTCAAGCTTACTGATTCTTATCACAGCCATATCTGGTCTACTACTGCACCCATCGAAGATATCCTTTATTTCTATTAAAACTTCTTCATTTCTAACATGCCTTTTTGATTCTTTCCTAGACTTTTTTTTTTTTTGTGGGTACCGGGAGTTGACCTCAGAACCTCGTGCACCAGTAGGCGCCTGTGCTGCTGAGCGATATCACTGGCCCTTTTTTTTGTGTGTGGGTACCGGGAATCGAACTCAGGACCTCGTGCTTGCCAGGCAGGCGCTTATACCACTGAGCTATCTCAGCGGCCCCTTTTCCTAGACTTTTGATCTGTGCACTAATGTCAGCTGTTTTTGCATTTTGTCTATTTTTCCCATTGTATCCTTTAGCATTTTAATTATGGTTACATCAAATTCTGAGTCAGATAATTCCAACACTCCTGACCAGTCGGAGACTGGTTTGGATACTGTGCTTTCCCCTTAAACTCTGCTTTTTGCCTTTTAGTATGCATTTTAATATTTTGTTGCAAACTGATTGTAACGTACTGGGTAAATGAAAGTGAAGTATAAGGAATTTAGTGATGAGGTGGTAAGATGTATGTATGTGTAGGAGAGGACACATTCTATAACATTGTGATTAGGGATTGGTCTTTGCTTCTCACTCTGCAGTAAACATGAGGAAAATTTTCTACAGTCTTCACTTTGAAACATGGCGGGGCTTTTGGGGGAAAATTCCCAGAAGTTTAGGGGCTCTTAGAAGTGCACTGACAACAAACCCTTTCCCCTTGGTATTTCAATGTATTTGGGTTTATTATTCATTTACAGAAAATCTACCTCATGTCTAGTGGCTCTGCTGTGAACAGAATCTAGCCCATTTCTATCTTTATTTCCAAATTCTTAATAGATAACTTCAGGGCATGCTAGCACTTTGGCAGGAGAGCCACACTGCATTGTATACCATTGGTTTTAGCTTTAGAATGATGTTCCTTCCTTGTGATCTAACAGCAGCTCAGACACATGGCCTTACTTGATGGTACAGTCTTGGAAATTTGGTCATCATTGATATTTTTGGGACATGTTACCCCTTCAAGATCAATAAATAATAAGGAAGAAGGGAGGTTACAATGGGTTTACAAATGTAGCATGATTTGATTCCTTTGAGCTAGAGATATTACAAATTCAGGGACCAGCAAAGAAAGATATGGGATTGTCTGTGAAGTTTGATTTGATTTGGATACAACATTAGTGACACTAAAGATGAAGCTATTGATAAGGAAGCTGATGATGATAGAGTTATAATATATCATTGCTATCATGGTATGATAATGAGGGTGATTCTGGATATGATGAGGGTGCTGACGATGATGTCAGTGATTGTACTTATCATAATAGTTAGTATTCGTATACATGTGTCTTATTCTTTTGATTAAAATTAAATCCAGAATGTGGAATTTAAGACAAAGGTAGAGACTATAAGAAGGGTGAATTGTGCATCAAAATTACCCAATGGCATGTAGAGAAGGATAATTATTGACAATTTTCATTTTGCTTCATTTTATGATTTGGTATCTAAGAGGATCCCTACTGTGAGGGATTGATGGGAAAAGAACTCAGTTTAGGATGAAGTTAGCTTCTGTACAATTACCTTAATTATCATTTTTAGGATGCTATTCCATAATGTTATATTCATAAAATAACTCCAAGCCATTTTATTTTATAAAATGAAGAGCAGTTTCATGAATCTTGATATTTTCAATGAAAAAAGTATGCAGGTCCTAAACTGGACAGGTATGGAAAAGAGAGAAAGAAGTAAAGATGCAATCTTTGTCACATTGTGACAAAAAATATGGCCTCAGATATGTCAGCTTTCTTTAGGTTGCACCTTTCTTCCTCAAAGGCTAAAGCACTTTTATCATTAACATGCTGCACGTGCTTCATGGTTGACTTTTACATTATTGCTCTAGCTATTACTATGCATGCATTATTTATATGGTTGGCTATCATGGAAAAAAAGGCAAGCAATTTACTTGTCAAAACACATTAGAATGCATGACTTTAAATCAGAGTTGCATGGGTTGGTAAAAAGCTATAATAAATGCAATTTGGCTAATATGTTAGTGTTGTGCTGATTGAGATGGTCACTGCGTTGATCGAGAAACCTGTAATCTTTTCTAGGGCTTTTTGAGTAGAATGGTACCCAAAATTATTTACATTATGATTTAAATTGCATAACAGTAAACTCTATTGTTGCAGTTTTTTCCAAAAACAAGTTTTAGCATTAGAAAAGCTTGTGAGTGCAAATTAAATATCAATTATAGAAGTCCTAGAATTAATTGTATTATTTATTTACATTCTAAACAGTATTTTGAAATCCTTAAATAATAGAATTATGTCAATAAATAATAAGGAAGAAGGGAGATTAGAATGGGTTGACATAGCCACGTGTTTTCCTGGCTTTTTCTAGTCTGTTAAGCATTATCTGCTAGTTGACTTTCTCATTACTACACTGAAGTCCCACATTATAACCTAGAACATGTTTTAAATTTATTAACACCTTGCCAGTTTTCTCATAATTGTTGGTCAGACCAATGTCTGATTTTCATAACATTTTAAAGATGACTGCCATGTCCAAGACAGCTGAAAAAGTCAAATCAGAGAAATAGTTCAAAATAATTATTATTCTTAAACTTGGATGGTCCCATTCTCCTGAATGGTCTGTTTTGCTCTGGGCAGCCCTGGGGAAAGGGGAAATATAATCCACAGGAGAGAGAAGCCTAGGTTAAAAGGGAAGATGCTTAATTTCGTTTGTTTTTAATTCCTATACTTTTTGTCTACAAAAATAGAAGCTTAGTAAATTTCTCATAACAGAGTAAAAAATATAGAAAATTTACAATTACCTTTGTGAAAGAAAAATTTCTAATGAGTCGTTTGGGTATTGAGAGACAGCTCTCAACCCTGCATACAGAAGGAGAAGAAAAAGCAAGCATTAAAGAAAATTCAAGAGGGATTATGAAAACCTAAAAAGGAAGAATAAAGATGCTCAAAGATCAATATATGTAATTATTGCCAAAAAATGAATCACAGGTCTATGAATCTTCCCTTTTGAAAGAGCATATTTCTAAATTAATACGCCTATGTTCACTTCGTAGGGGGAGTATCATGTAGTTACTTTTATTGGAAGATATCAAATCTGAGACACTGGGCAACAAAAGTAGATAGTGCCGATTGTTTGTCTATTGCCACTCAACACCAAATCCATCATGCTTTACTTCTCTGTGATGAGGAAGGGGGTTCTTTTTTTTTTTTTTGTGGGTACCGGGGTGTTGACCTCAGGACCTCGCGCGCCAACAGGCACCCGTGCCGCTGAGCGATATCACCGGCCCCTTTTTCGTATGTGGGATCCGGCAGTCGAACTTGGGCCCTCACGCTTGCAAGGCAGGCGCTTACGCCGCTGAGCCATCTCACCGGCCCAGGAAGGGGGTTCTGTAAAGTTTTTTTTCCCACTCCCCAGACAACAATGCTTTATAGTTTTCTATTTTGGTGCAGCCAAGACTAGGCACCAGAAAGTGATTAGAAGGCAATAGAAAAGAAGGCGCTTTCACTCACTTTTTCTATTTCTGGAAATACTCTCTCAACCCAATCTTTGGGAATTGGCCCTGGTTGCAGTACAGGTTCCAGCCTGTAACTGTTTTTAGCAGAACAATTGTGCCCAATTTCTCATGTTAATCCTCTGTTCAGATAACTATAATGACTGAGGCCAAAAGGTGAGAAGGGATGATCACCCCAGGTGAGCACTGGCTTCGGTAGACAGAATGCAGCAGAGACAAACAGAAGCACTGTGGGGCACACGTGTCAAGTCTGAAGAATACAGCTGCATTCTCTAATCTTTCCATCTGTCATAACTTTTCACACTCGGCAGTTGGACTCACAGGCAGCAGGAGACATTAATAAATAAGTGGCTTCCTCGCTTTGGGCAGCCAGCCTAGAAATGCCTGAGCTCAGTGAGGGCAAGCTATTCTTCTCTAATTCAAGTTCAGAATTTCGATGTAGATATTGAATATTGTACTTTTTGAAATGTCCCATAGAGGTGGAAAGCAAACTGGGGAAGAAAGAAGGCTATGTTGGTTGAGCACTGACCTGTAAAGTATTAATTACAGGTTGTGAAATAAAATAGCACAATGGAAAGCCACATTCAAAGAGCTTCCAACCAACTGGAAGGACTTCTTATTTTGAAAGACTGGATTTTTTTTTTTTTAGTTTCTTTATTTCTGCTATTTACCATGAACATTATTTATTGTGAATAAAAAGGTGATTTTTTTTTTACTTAAGACCATAATGCTAAGCAAAATAAGCCAGAGAAAGGTAAGAATCACATGGTTTCTTTTATACGATAAACCTAAAACATAAGTAAATAAATCAGTCAATAAAATAGAGAGGATAGGAAAGAAGAAGGCAAACTTTTGAGACACGAGGTAAGGAGGAAAAAGTGAAAGGTGTGGAGAATGATCGAGATATGTTATATGTATGTACCAGTTTCCAAAACTGAGCATCACTATTGTGTATGTCAAACATACACCAATGATGAAAAAATAAACTTAAAAACTCTATCTTTATAGATTAATGCAATAGGAATCCTTTTGGATGTGTTATAAATCATGCAACAAATTACAAAATATGACAGCATAATCCCAATTGATTTTTATATCTACAAAAGACTGCAGATATAAATTATGCTGTTTATAAATACAGAAATAATGGAATTGTAGGAGTTATTAATTTTCTTCGTTATACTTTTCCAAAAGTTTCTTCAAATGACACACGTGTAATGCAATGTTTTCATTTAGTTGTTGTAAAATAAAACAAGTTTTATCTATTAAGTTTTATATTACTTTAAGGTTTTTTCTTTAAATTCTATTCTATTTTTTCTTACATTGAAGTCAGTTGATTTAAAGATCATATATATATATATATATATATATATGTATATGTATATGAATATATACATATATGTAAAACCCATATAGATTTCTGCTATTGCAATATATCAAATATATATACATAAATGTTTGTATTGGCCTTTATACAAGCAAGTAGAATTCTTGTAAAATACTTGCTGAAATGTAGGTTATATAACAAAGATTTGATACTTGGGGAAAAGTACTAGGACCGGCATGGCCAAATCCAATATAATAAATTATTCATTTACCTCTTTGATTTTTAATATTTTGCATTAATAAATAGTATCTTTTGGTACATACTATAAGTGTAATAATTTTCATTAATGTCAATAGGAATAGATAATTACAAATTTACTAATGCATAAATGTTTCTGCAATGGCTATTAGATAAATTGAAAATTGGATGAACTTCAACATGTTCACTTATTGCACAGTTATGCTATTCAAAGCAAATAAAAAAGGTATTGTCTATTGTGCGTATGACTCTCATATTTAGGAGTTTTGGTTTTATTTGCTATGTAAACATATGTAAAAGTCAAAATAGAAAAAAATTTCATGAGCATTTACTTTATAAATGAAAGAGTATAATGATAGTATAAAGGAATTAAAATTAGAGCTTAAAATTGGTATATGACCTAAGACTTGAATTGGTTTATTTAAATTTTCCTACAAGATTAATCCACGTTTTCAAAAAAATCACAAATAAATCTTCCCTGAAAATGTATGGTTACTGAATGATAATGTATTTATTTAAACATTATGCACTTAAATGATTGTTAGTTAGGCAAATGCATATGTTAGATATTTGTGTGTGTCCTCAGGAAGCATGCATAAATACTGTCATTACAAATATTGAATGCAAAGCGGCAATATATTCATTGACCATGAACAATATGCTAACAATACACTGTAAAGTTAGATCGGTTTTATTTCCTTATTTAATCGTACTCAAATCCCATCAGCATTCTGTACCTCAGTGCCTATTTCATTGATATGAAATTCATACTACTATATTTTATAGCACTTTAGGCAATGAATTGCTTTGAAACCTACATGCAACATGGAAGTGCTTATAAAACTAGAATTCAGGAATGGGTTGAACCCTCAGGAACTTCAGCAAGGCAAAGAGCACATTAATCAGAAAACATTACCTGATTCCAAATGGGTCTCCTTATCCCAAACGTGAGAGATTGCAAATAATAGACACATCAAGCTCTCTGCAGTTGGCATTTAAAAATATAGAGTTAGGAAGGAGGCGATGTTGCCTATGGAATGGTGAAATTAAATTTTTGCAATTATTCCTATTTTCTAGAAAATTAGAAAAGATATGATTTTGACTCAAAAGGTGCCCAGATATCTCTCTGGGAGCACAAAATCACAGGTTACATGAAGGTCATTAGATTTACTTACTTTTTAATCAGATTTTATTGTTTTATTTAATATATACATAATGACCACATTCGTCATAGAGAATTTATACCTGTACATGATATAACTTTTTTTCCCATTCCCCTACAGACCATTAGATTTAAAGGAAATGAATTCTATGGAGTTGGGTAAGGCCAAACAGTCATGAGAGGTCAGTCAGAGGATGCTGGACATCTGGAAGGGGAAGATATGTAAGTAAAGATTCTTGGAAGAAACATGACGATTTCTTTGAAAATGTGCACAATGAGAATTCACTTGACATTGTGTTAGGTACAGAAAAAAATTCTAAGGAAGCATGTGAGTCAGCTTCTTTAGCAGAGGTGAGATCATTATAAGGAGCCCAGAATAAATCAAACATAGGAGACAATGTGCTGTACTTCAAAATGTGCAGGAGCTGTCCTAGTTGGGGCCATAGGAAATTTGGCTATGATACTTTCAAAGACAGAAAGGTATTATGAAGAAAGGAAAGGAGAAGCCGCTCGGGATCTTGGGTCAACTGAAGGAAATGTGAAATGATGACGATTAACATAGTGTCTGCAGGAGACAGTACTGGCAGAGTGCAGGCCAGGGACTGGAAAGCAGGAGGGTAAGGAGTTGGCTGCATCATGGTGCTGGCTTCCACCTGCTTGACCTAGGAAATGAGCATTTGTGATGGACAGAGGTTGAAGGGCAGGATCTGGGACGTGGCATGAAGCAGGTGGAAGCTCATCTATGAGTTCAAAGAATCCCAGCAGCTGCTGAGTGCCAAGTCCAAAGTCACTTCTCATCCTAAGAGCAACATAAGGTTTTGTGTTTCATGAGAGTTGAATTAAACCTGTAGCCATTGCTGCTTAGGGTCTCGTTCTTGGTCCTCATGCGACAGATATTGCTCATGCACAAGAGACAAGAACACAGCAACTTCTATCTTAATGACTTAGGTACTGCTGATTCCGTTTTGACTTCATGTTTTATACTGATACACACATTGTTTTGTGAAAATCAACAAAGGAGACATTTATGCCTTATGTTATTCCCCTTCTCCCCCATAAAGATATTGTTTTGCTGTTTACTTATTATGAACAGTAATACATAAAATAAAATAATCTTTCCCAAATTTCCCATGGTAGACAGTTACCTTGGCAACTTCAAATGAAAAAGAATTTGCTATGTATTTGACCTCTAATCTTTCACTTTCAGAAATAATGAAGGATTCTATACAAAGCCTCTACAGACTTACAAAAAAGGGAATGGTTTACCCCAAGATAAGGCTATTTTATCTGAAATAGTTTGTGAGGTAAAAGACAACCATGTTAAATCCTACATAGAGGCAGATTGATTTTTGAAACTATTACCTTTCTAGGTTGAGTTTGCTAAAATTCCTTTAGCAAAAGTTATACTAAAATCTTCTCAACATCCCTGAATTGTGTATTTTTCAAAATTAATCTTTGATAATGTGCGATTTAAAAGTTGTAACTAAGGGCCATTTTATTTTTTATTTCTTTATTCAATAACAAAGGAAAGGGGGCTGTCCCTCCATATGGAAATTTTGAAGAGACTCAGGCCAGTCCTTTCTGGCAGCATCTTCCTGTATGGCTCCGGACCCTAATCTGTGCCTTTTCCTAGGCCACTAACACTCACTAAAATAACCTCTGGCCAAATCCTTGTTTAAATTAGGTTTCATCTGTTTTTTAAACTCTGCAGGGTTTTTTAATATGGAAAACTGACAATATTAATCAACATTATCTTCTGTTTTAATGGTTATATTTTCCCCTTTCTCTTTTTACCATAACTATCTTGCATATGAATAGTGTGAGTAAATACCGTCCATAAAACCAATATTCTAGTCACATTTATTAAATAATTCAAGCACAGTAATGATTTTTGCTCTTATTATATATATAACTCATGTATATTGTATGTATTATATTACATTATAGGCATTATATATTACATAATATGAATATTGTATACATTATATATTATATATACATACTATGTATAATATATATACAATGAATAACTAAAATAAGTTTTATATATAAAGTGAGACATTGTAAAATAATGAGATTACATTTATTAAATATTCTTCTATTCAATTTCTCTGTCTGTTATGTTTGCTTTATTTTATTTTATTTATTTTATTTTTTGTGGGTACCAGGGGTCAAACTCAGGACCTCGCGCGCCAGCAGGCTCCAGTACTGCTGAGTGATATCACTGGCCCTTTTTTTGTATGTGGGTACCTGGAGTCGAACTCAGGACCTAGCGCTTGCCAGGCAGGCGCTTATGCTGCTGAGCTATCTCACCGGCCCTATGTTTGCTTTAGCATCATATTATTTTAGGTATCTTAAATTTTTTTATTTTTTTATTTTACTTTTTTATATTTGTTGGTACAAGTCCTATTCTAAATATACATAATTTGAGAAAGATTACCCTCTTCAAAACAGTTGGTCTTTCCAAGTTGAAATATTGCCAGATATTTCATTTGAGTATTTCATAAATTCCAGTTAAACTGAATTTTGTAATATGTTTACATAGTTCCTTTGCATAATTTATTGATGCTATTCTTAGCTAATGTGCTCATTTTATCTTGTAAATGCAAAAGCATAAATGTTTTACTTGATTATTTCTTGTATGTATAAAAGCTATGTATTGTATTATTTTATTATTGTAAAAGCCTGAAAGATGTTTTAAAGCAATGCTAAATGCATGAATTACTTGTTAAATTTTCTGTTAATGGGAAATACAAATAATTTTGAGAAGAAATGGGGACTTTTCATCTCAACCTGACTGTTCTTTGAGCACATTAAAAATGCAGAGAATTCTCACAGAAATCATGTGATTTGAATTAAGGTGAAAAAAGTGTCATTATCTGATTCTAAACCTACAGAATCTTCATATAATTAATGCGTGGGAAGCAAAGAACTCCCGTGGTGCTGAGCCAGTCCCGCCCTTACACTTCTCAGGCTCTGGCCCTCTTCTAGACATGGCTCTTGCTCTGCCTTGATGGAGGCTGTCTGCCACAATGAGATTTCAGAACTATTTCACTTTAGTAGGTGTCCTGTACCTTAACATTGTTTTTAGGTGACCTTGCCCACCTCCCTGCAGCAACATCCCGATATGGTATGGGCAGTGAGTGGCGAAGGCACCAGTCCTTACAGAAAACTATCATAGCAGTGTGCCATGGAGGGGGGGAGAAGAGGTTTGCTTATCTCCCATCTAATGACCTGAATGGATACCAAATGTTCATCAGTGAACCAAGAGGCCATCCACACACACCTTTGGCTACACCTGAGATTTTAACTTCTGCCTCACAAGACAGGTGGTTACTCATCCATTCAGACATACACAGTTACTTGCCTTGCTAGCACAGTGCTTACACTGGACAGACTGTGAGACAGAAAGGTGAGTTCAAACTTCCACCAAAATGATTGATAAAATTTAACTGATAAAAGTGATATAAAGACTTTGTAACCTCTGAGTTCCTATTTGAATTTCTTGGAAAATAGGAGATTACATTTAATGTAATAATGAATTAGATTAACAAATTTAAAGAAAAAAATTTTACATGAATAATATCTAGATTATTGATATTTAGGGAATTAAAAAGCATATATTAGGGTTTTTACCCCTCCTGTCTATGTGTCATGTCATTTTTTTTTTTTGTGGGTACCAGGGGTCGACCTCAGGACCTCGTGCACCAGCAGGCGCCCATGCCGCTGAGCTATATCACCAGCCCTTTTTTCATATGTGGGTTCTGGGAGTCGAACTCATTCCCTCGCGCTTGCCAGGCAGGCACTTATGCCGCTGAGCCATCTCACCGGCCCCAAAAGTTTAAAATAAATAATTATGAGATTTGTTATTTTTATCATTTTTTACACATTTGATTGCTGAAAATTCTTCAGTTCAATAGAGTAGCCACATGTAGTCATTTCAACTAATACATAATAGATCTATCTATCAATTATCAACCTATAGAGACTAGATTTAAAGAATTGAGGCAAGATAGATGATACATTGGATAATATATAGATAGATTCAATTTCCAGAAATGCATTTATAATACTGCAATTTTAAATATATTATGTATGAACAGATTATTTTTTGAAAAAACTATGCCCTTTCATATGGCAGGCATCAATGTATAAGAAAACTCAGTTCTTCATACATTTTAGAAGGAGGTGTACTCATGAATTATTTTTTGTGTGAAAATCAGTTGAATTACAAAGACATTTCCTTATTATTTTAATTGGTATTACACTGACTGTAAATAATTTGATCTTCTTTCTGAACATTATTGGCAATTTGGGATTCTTTTAGCTATTGGCAAATATATTTTCTCATAAAAATTTAACAGCTCAATTCTGTGTCTCATTATGTTTTTACCAAAGCAAATAAAGCAATAAACAAATTAAAAAAAACTTGCTGATATCTTATTATAAACTGCTATATGATTTGACTTCCATTTTGAATTCCAATGTAAGTTTATATAATGAAAATTTTTGGCTATTAAAATGAGATTCAGAAAATATATTTAATAGCAATAAACATTTTTACACACATAAACACATTCACACCTAAAATTGTTAATAGATTTTTTTTCCAGATGTCCTGTGCAGAGGTAATTTTTAATTACTTACTCAGCATTCCTAAAGTTTTGGTTTCCAATAAGTATGGCTAATTAATGTTTTGAAAGGAGTTGATGTCAACACACCAACAAAGATATGAAAATATATTGAAAATAGAATAGGATTTCTGGAGTTCATAATAAATGGATTAAATAAGAAGAAAGGCTACAAATTGTGTCACATTATTTCAAAGACAGTATTGTAGATTTTCCAAATGCTAATAAGATTGCAACATGAATTGTCTTTAATAAATACATTTAAAAATAAGACAAGATGTAAAAGAGTCAATTTAGGGCCAGTGAGATAGCTCAGCAGCATAAGCACCTGCCCAGCAAGCGTGAGGTCCTGAGTTCGATTCCCGGAACCCACATATGAAAAAAGGGCCGGTGATATTGCTCAGCGGCATGGGCGTCTGCTGGTGCACGAGGTCCTGAGTTCGATCCCTGGTACCCACCCACACACACAAAAAGAGTCAATTTAATGAGAACAGATTTCCATTCCACTAACGGGTAATGAAAGAAAAAAGTTTATATCAGAAAGACAAAATACGTGAGGTCTGAGAAAGTAAAAACTGGAACTATACTTAAAAACCTATCAATAAATCACAATAATTCCTAAATATTTATGTGAAATACAATGATTCTAACAAAAATATTTCCTTGGTGATAGAATATGGTTTATGACAAAGAATATACTTGCAAATACAAATCGAAAATTCTGGAAAGAAGAAAAAATGAAATGAATCATCTTAAATTATACATATAAATAAAATAAAGCTGCTACAAATTTTAAAATATATACAGGCACGAGAAGAGACAACTCAATAGAACACATACTAATTCCCAGATATATAAGCTGTTTGTAGATACTATTTATAGGACAAAGATGATGCAATATTAAGGTGAAGGCTTTGTGAAAAGAAATCCAAGATACAATGACACATGGGAGACCATGGGTTTTGTTGCTCTGTTAGTCCAGAGGCCAGCTGTGGAACGGGGTGTGGGTAGCTCTAAGGGAGTAGGCAGCTGTATCCTATGACATAGTAAGAGGACTGATTCCATTCATTTGGTGTTTCTGTCATTGCTTGTTGGCTTTGTCTCTGTGCAGTAGCTAAAGCAAAAAGAAGAAAAACATGGGTCTTTGCCAACAGTCTGTAATCTGTTCTTCAGGCTCTTTCCTGGCTTTTGACATTTACAAGCAGACTCTTCTTGCCATGCACTCCAAGAGGTAATCAATGGTGTCACCCACCGGTAGTGCTGCATCCAGTTTAATTTTCATAATCTCCATGTGACATTCCATCCTCCTTTTCAAACCCAAATATGACTCCCTTGAGTGATTCATGTATTATTAAATTATCTGTCACTACCTCAGCTCCAATATAAAAAGTTAATTTTAGATGAGATTAAGTGCTATTTTTATTTCTCTTCAATCTAGAACTTAAACTGTTCAGAACAAGGAGCACCTCTAATCTATGATGCAACCCGGCCCCTGCTTTTTTCTATCCTGCTTCTTTCCTTGCCATCTTCTAATGATTCTCTTGTCCTCTAGACAAAGTGAACTCTATCACCACCGCATTTATGTTTCATGTGGCAGCAGACAGAAAAGCATAGGGAAAAGCATCTTTCTTATAGAACCGTGATCCAGAAATCACACACATCATTTCTGCACACGTGGAATTGGCCAGGACTTGACAGCAAGGGAAACCTCAGCTTATAGCCTCCTTGGCTAGTGAAACCCAGAGATTCCAACACAAAAAAATAAAAAAAAAAAAAGAGGACATTAAAATTGGAGAGAGTTTAACAATCTCTACCAAAGAAAATGTTGCAGATCAGCAGTAAGTAAAAGATTATTCAGTAAGTATATGGTACAATTAAGTAGCTAAAACAAAAATTAAGTAAAATTGTTCATTTCTTCCTTGCATTTTATACCAAAATAAATTCATGAGCAAAGATGTAAGCAAAAAATAAACAGTAAATTTCATGGAAAGAAAAATGGAATAATAATTTTCATAATATTAACATGACCAAAAGTAAAGTTACCTACAAATATTGAGGTTGTTAAATTTGCTTGCATACAAATTTGGAAATTTAACAAGGAAGCACAGGCATACACATAGGTGTGCACACATACAGAATCAAAAACAAGTGACTGCTGGGAGAAATATTTATATAATAATCTCCAGAGAAAGAAGATTCATTAACACATAGAAGTGTATTATATCGTGATATGACTGAGTACACACGCAAGAAGGAGAATGGGAAAGAAATCTATAACGCTCAAAAGAAAATGGCTCTAAATTGTAAATAGAAAATACTGTCTTTTTAATATTCAGTTGCCAAGAACAAAACATTTCTATTTATTGTATTATTGTGTTTTCCAGAGGTATGGAAACATGTGTTCCCATCTATCACTAGTGAAATTGTAAGTGGTTCCCTCTACATAGAGCATGTTGGCAAGTATTTTTAGGAACACTTAGTCTTGATATAAGAAATGTACAATAGTGAACTATTTCCTGATATGTTTGCACATGCTAACAAATGGCAAGTTAACCACAGTACTGTGTGATGTATCAAAATAGTGGGAACAATATTCATTCTAGCATGTCACACACTCCTGGTTTTTCTCTCCTTCACTGTGACTCCCTCTTTTCATTCTCTTTGTTAGTTCTTCCTTATCCCCTCAACCAATGTTTAAATGTGCCAGAATCCAGTCCTGGCTTCTTGTCTTCTCTCCTCTCCATTCCACTGAGGATCTCAACGACTCTCTTAGCCTTGATTAACCTCCATTGCTGAAGAATCTCCAAATTATGTCTTCAGCCTGAGCTCTTTTCCTGGACTCAAGACTCAACTTCCCTAGATTAAAGACTTGTATATCAAATTGGTTTCTCTTAATTTCTTAATTGATGTGTCAATTATAGTTAGTTCTAAATGAATTCATTGGTATTACCAACCCTGTTACTAATAAATCCATCCTTCTGTTACTAAGAATGTAGAATAATTTTGATTTTTGCATTTGCTCACACACCACGTTCTCTAGAGAAGCAACTCTTGCTAGAACCATTTCCAAAAACATATTGGAAATATCCTCTCATCATTCCCCCCACTCTCTTTTCTATTGCTTCCACCCCTGCCTCTTAAAACTTATTTAACATAAAGAAGTTAGAGTTTCCTCTGGAACTTCATTGCCAATCTCAATCCCCACTTGTGTAAAACTCTCTCATGTCTTCACGTCTCACTGCAAATAGAGGGTAAATACTTTCCATATTCACACCCTCTGCTGATCTTCTGCCAAGTGTCCTGTTTTCATCACTTGATTACTCTGCTGCAGCTACACCGACTCCACTGATTTTTTTTTCATTTCCATTTTTTTTTTTTTCTGAGTGGAATACACTTCCAGTGATCCACTTACCTTGTTGGCTGGGGATAAAGGTCATCTTCACACTAACGCCTTCTTACCTACTCAATTTTATATTCTACCTTCCTCAGTCTTGTTCATTCTCCTTGCCTTACTTTTCTCCAAAGCACTCATTTCTCATGGAATTCTTCATTTATATAAACATTACTTGTAACACCTGCTTGTCAGAATGAATGATCTTTGAAGCAATGCTTTACTTTTGCTTTTTTGTAATTTCTTCATTTATACTTCTATATCTAAATTACAAACAGTGCCAAATGCATGGAAAACAATCAATAAACCCTCATTTAATAAAAGAATGAATAAGGGAGAATTAATAATGTTAATATGCTCATTTGCCAAATGAAAAGTCATGCAGCCAATTACCAAATAAGGCTGCCCAAATATGTGCTTAGGGTACTATCCCTGAAATATTTAGTTATTAAAAAATGATATTGTAAAACATTCCAAATATTTTGCCAACATTAATGTTAAAGATAACGAGTGTGATATATATACTTTTTATTTAGTATACATTATTTTATGTCTCAAGGATATTGTACCAAGTGAACCAAGCCACTCATGAAAGGGCAGATAATATGTGATTTCACTTATAAGAAGTATCTAAAAATAATCAAAATCATAAAAACTGGAATGTGGTAAGGTGCTTGTAAAGTGATAAAAGAGAGAAGATAATTGTTTAAGGGATACAGAATGTTAGTTTTGGTGCTTGAAAGAGTTCTGGATATCTATTGTGCAAAATAGGAATATATAGAAAACTATTGAACTGTATATTTAAAATGACCAAGGTGGTAAAAATATATGTACCTTGGTGACATGAGATTTGTTAATGGCACTCATAGAAAAGAAAGAAAAGGAACAATTAAAAATTAAGTGATTAAAATCCTGATGGTGACTGTGAAAATGTAATGAGTACTACGAAAATTAAATAACAGGGGGTGCCTTCTTAATCTGAGGTTCCTATAATGTGTATGCAACTTAATTATATGAATAATTTTAAGGTACTCAATATAATTTCTATAATAGTGACTCATATTTTACATCATAACCTTTGTAAGTTCAATTTTATGTTGTTGCCAGAAGGATTTGGTGGTGGGACAGCTGCAGAATGATAATCAGAATACCTGTCACAATCAAGACACAATAAAGAACATCTGTAACTACTGTTCCGATTAGCGGGAGCAAACAGATGGTAGCAACTTATACTAAATATAAACTTTCCTAGGAATTCAGAACTGAAATAATAATTCTAAGTATTTCATAATCAGTAATTTAATGAATTCTTAGAACAATGGCTGGAACATAGTGCTCAATGCAAGGTGTTATTAATACTATACTGTAATTACTAATACTGCTGTTGCACTTTTTATTATTATTGTATTAGGCATTAGTTAGGCAAAAAAAGCTTTTCTTAACATTTTCAAGCAATCAATAACTCATGACTTCTTTTTAAAAAAGACTTTATTGCTGGAAAATTCTGCATGTGCTTCCAGTTTTCTCTGATCATCAGTTGGTCTATTATTTTGTGTTAATAGTATATTTTGTAATCCTACGCTTAACTGCTTTTTCAAGTTTGACAAAGGTCCTGTTTCTTGCACGACTTTTTTTTATAACAAAAGAATTTTTGTGCACTAATTTTTTTCCTTCTATATTGAACATATCCTAATTCACCACTAAGGTCTTAATATTTTTATCTTAATTTATAGGAAATATCTATTTTTTGCCCAAACACAACTGACTGGTTGAAATCTTAGTATTTCCTTCTGTCATTCTCACTAGAGATTGGATTCCTTATGTCATTTTCCTTTATGTACACAGAAAGGTATGTTTACCAGGTAGACATTCATATGCAAATAAAGTGGCCTGAGATGGCAGGTCCCACTGGAATGCAGACCCTATCTGACCCGGTGGTTATCAAATCCCAAAAAATGTATGCATTCCCACTTACAAATAGCTGCCAGCCATACACCTGTGGGACACTTGAGAATGTTAAATATTTTCCAATATCAAAATTTGGAAATATTAATTATGAATTCCAAGTATTTGTTTATTTTACTATTAAAGTTCAGTAATGTTAAGTATGACTGGTTTGCTTGAATGCGGAATTTGAATTTATGGTTTAGATCTCAGAATACTAAACTTGTTAAAATGGAATGCATAAATTATGAAAAAATAAAATGAAATAAATACAAATTATAATAATAAATAACTGAGCATGGTTGTAACATGGAAAGAATAATGTTACTTCTCAGAGTGAAACAAGACATTGTAATAAAATTACCTAATTTTTATTTCTGATGGGAAATATTAATATATGTATTGTGACTATGTTTAATGAAGTAAAAATTTAAAATATTTTAGATTTAATCTGACATGGTTTAAAACTAAAATGTCTCCCCACATTCTCCTGTGTTCAAAGGTGGGACTTTTGGAAGGTATCTGATCATGGGGGTCCTATATTCATCAGTGGATTAATTCATTAAGGTTCTCATACCTGAAAGTGCTGTTAGGAGGATGGCTCAGTTAAGGAAGTAGATCACTGGGAGCATGGCTTTGGCAGATATATCTCTTGCTCTGGCTTTCTACTTTCTCTCTGTTTCCTTGCTGCCGTGGGTTGAATAGCTTTCCTCTACCATTCCCTTCTGCCATATCATTTCTTCTTTGCAGCCAGCTCTTCATAGAATGAATTCTCTGAGTCAAAATGAAACGTTTGTCCTTAAGTTGTCTATGTTGGTTACTTTGTCCCAGCAATAGAAACACGAGATGGCTCAGCGGCTTAAGTGCCTGCCTGGCAAGCGCGAGGGCCCGAGTTCGACTCCCGGAACCCACATACGAAAAAGGGGCCGGTGATATCGCTCAGCGGCACAGGTGCCTGCTGGTGCGTGAGGTCCTGAGGTCGACTCCCCCGGTACCCACAAAAAAAAAAAAAAGAAACATGAATGATACAAACATTACTTATGTCTTAATTTTTTTCCTCCTATCCCTAAAACGAGCAGATATGATCTTTGAGAAACATAGCACCTAGAAAGATGCCTGGCATATATAAGGCATACCTAATAACAAACAACATATGGCTAATTATAACTCATACATCTATATATCTTCATAATTAAGTTGGACCTTCAAGAGCAAGTGGGATTGGTAGACAGAATAGTGGAATTATTCCAGATGTGAAATGAATATACTGTTTGGCAGAGAGTGTAGAAACACAGTGGAAGGTCGGGACACTTAGAACAAGGCAATTGTCAGAATAGACCATTTTTCTAAAGCAGTTTATTGCTTTTTTTCTTGTCATTTAGATTATTTTATAGCATGTTAGATTATATGTGTTCATTGACGTGACATGAAGAGTTACAAATTAAGTAACATAGTTGGGAGAATAATTCCACTACCAGTTAAATGCATACAAAAATAAAATATGCTTATCTTTGTGCACAATGATGCACAATGATGCAATAAATAAGCCACCGTTGACATTAGAATCCTACCTCTGCATTGTTGTTTGACTGTCTACACAGATAGAATTCTCTTGAAAAATATTTTGTGCTTAATTCTGATTTAATTTGAGAGGCTATCACTGTTTTAACTTGTAATGCCATCCATAAGGAGCATTAATATTTGCCTTATTTCAACTTCCTGAAATAATGGATTTAATACAATTGTATTTGTGAACAAAAATGATCTATTGAGCAACATCCATCATGGCAAATAGTTCCTGTACATGGGGTTGCAGATTTAACACAAAATGACTGCTCAGTGATAAATTCCTGGAATTGAAGAAGGGGTCATTGCACATAAAACACTGGCATAACCTTAACTACTGAGATATGAATGGTTTGCCACAGCTACAATTATTTCATAATGTGCAGGAGTTTATCAGGCTAAACACACCATATGGTGAAATGAATCCTTAAATTGAAAAACAGAAAGACATTTTTAAAGTGTCAAGAAGGAGATAAAGTCAGCTACACATTTCTATAAAGAAGGTATAAGAATGAAAAATCTGAAAAGAAAAAAAAATATAGCATGGTAAAAAAATTCACACAGAATTCAGGATCTTACTAATATAAAATTTGAAATTTAAAAATGTATTTAACTTTTGGCCTACATTGATCTACTGCATAAGAGAACAAGACAGAGATGATTTTTGTGATAATTTAAAAAACAGCTCTGCTTAATTACACTTAGTGCTTTGCTCGTGATATTTCTTCAAAGAAGAAAAAAATACCAAGCTTGTTTCATTGACAGAAAATACAAATAAAGAAAAGCAACTATTAAACAATGTAAGCTAACAAAGTATGTGTCACTGTGAAATGTTTTTGGCATAAAAATGACCATGTAAAGTATGTACATGGATGTCCATGATGTTAAATCTAACGAGGGATAATGAGTCCTTTTAACTTTAATCAGAAATGAACACAGAATAAGAGCAGAGCTAAATGGTTCATGGTGCTGCCCTTACTGCTCAGATAAACAAAGTTACCTGATGATGGAATGGACAGGTGTTGGTCAATCTTTTGTTTATTAGGAAATAAAAGACCAGTGAGCTTCAGCTGCATGAAAAATAAGGGGCTGACTTGAATATGGCATCTGCTGTCCTCTAATTTAATTTCTTCAGCTTAATTGCTTTCTGACAGCAATTTCTGGATTTTTCAGAAGTCTTCTGTCCAATATTTAGCTTCAGAAGATTCTCCCAGACCTATTTATTGGTGCCAAGAACAGGACATTTAAATTATATAGCCATATGTACTACTTTGAATTTAGGCACTTATGATTTTAAGTGTGTGAATTTGTGTATGTATATATCTTTAATATACCAATCATAATGAGCTAATGGTGGAAAAGCCAGAAGTATATTTAAACATTTATACTATTACCTAAAACTCCATTAAATATATGAACACATGTGCACACACACGAACACAAAAATTATATTCCATCTTTGTTTTTGGAATTGAAAGTTTTCTATAATACAAAGGTTGAGCTATTAGAGAGTTGAGAAGATCGGTGAAATCACAGTGAAAATTATGACCATTTAGCGTCAAAATATATTCATTTACATAATTTGGGTGAAGAAACATACAGGAGCTTTATTTCTAATTATTTCTGCAGAGAGTAAAATATTAGATCAGAAAATCACATTCCAATGTGTACAATTTGGTTTAAAAATCGTGTCTTAATTTTAGAAATGTTTGGGATCTTTTCAGAATTTAAATCTCTATAAACAATTTCATCACTATTCACTCTTAGTCCCCTTTTTTTCTGTCCTATACAGCATTTTATTTCTGAGTCAACCCAGTTGTATGCTGGATCATGCATATTTCTGAATATCAGATACCAAAATATCTCTGTTTCAAATTTTTCACGACTTCAGGAACATTTGTACTCAATTACAATGTTGAGTTTTTCAATGCTTTAAGTTTTGGACAATCTGCATTGAATAGTGTAGAAGGAATACTATGGGAATTTACTTAGTATTCTCTAATATGAGACAAGTAAAACACCTATGCGGTAAGGAATGTTATCAGGAGTGATATGTTTTTACATTGAACAATGTTCCTTTGTGTGTGTCTATAAACACACCCAACAAAATGTAATATATATTTGTGTCTATATACATATATGTGTATATCATAATCTATGCACTTTATTCATTTCTGTGTTTGTGTCCACTGTAAAAAATGCTGCCAAGGACATGGGGTGCAGGTATCTTTATGAAGTGGTAATTTTTGGGTAACATAGAAAGCATTATGCTGAACAAAATGAACTAGACATAGAAAAAATATTACATGTTCTTACTTTCATGTAGAATCTAAAACAAAACAAAACAAAACAAAACACCCAACTATACAGAAATAGAATAAAGGATGGTTACCAGGGGGATGGCAGGAGGGTGATTGGGAAATCCAAAAAAAGGTCATAAACCTGTAGATTGTAGGATGAATAAGTTCTAGAGATTGAGTGAATAGCATTAGGACTATACTTAATAATATTGTATTGCATATTACAAATTTGAAGAAAGTAGATTTTAAGTATTTTATAATGCACAAGCACTTGAAATAATGCATAAGTTCATTTGCTTTGCTGTCATAATGATTTCATCATGTATATGTATATGAAAGCATTATGTTGTATATACTTGAACATATTCAATAAAGAGTAATAATTACACAATGTAAAATTTGCACATATACCTGGCAGAAACTCATAATTAAAACTTGGCAGAAAACCGAAGAATTTGTGAGTTTGGATGTGTTAAAATATCTGAAATAAGCCATTGATGACTTACATACACTTATTTATTTTGGCAATTAAAATGTTGTCCATCTTTTTTGTCTTAAATTTCTGTACCTATGAACTGATAGTTTAATGGCTAAAGAATTAGGCATCATTACTAATTCAAATTACTATTTTATTTTTCCAATTGATATTGACATATGATTTTATACAGTTTAAAAATAAATGTTATGAAAAATAACAGTGGGCCAGGTATAGCGATGCAATCCTGTAAACTCAGCTCCCTGGGCAGCGGAGGCAGGAAGTCCACCAAGTTTGAGACCAGCCTGGACAACATAGCAAGACCTTGTCTCCAAGTAAAAAATAAAAATAAAAATAAAAAATTAAGTACTTTTGGGGATGTAGGTTAGTGGTACAGCTCTTGCCTAGCATGCATGTGTCCCTAGGTACAATCCCCAGTACTGCAGAAAATAAAAAATAAAATAGAAAAAATATGAATGATGGAATCAAACATACCTAAGATTAAGTCCCAACTACATTATTTACTAGATGTGTGTTCCTAAATTATCTCTTCTTGTATTCTCACTGTCTTTACCTAAAAATGGTATAATATTTACCCATGAGGAGGATGTCCATGACTCCTTAACCTGGTGTAAGGAGAGTTTACTTCTTGTCACTAACAATAGTTATGATGATGCCGATAGATGTAGATTAGAAATGGAGAGCTTGACCTACTTTTCCCCTCAATTTTGTTTTCTTTTAGTTTCTTTCACTGTCTCACAGAGAAATCACTCTTGTTTGAAGAATATTTGAGCCTTTATTTCACAAGGTTGTAGTTGAAAGATCTCAGATAGGTTTACTAACTCATGTAGCTCTCTGTTTTCTCATCTATGGAAATGACTGCTGGCCCAGGCTGAAACTATTTGTAGCTCAGGGTAATGCATTGAAAACTGCATAAACTTGTATAAGTAATTCTAAACTGTAAAATTACAGACTTTCAATTTTTGTGTCTCCAGTGCTCAGTTTGATTCAGGGATTCTTGTTAAACATAACATGTAATCATCACCTGAGTGGTTATTATCTAGATTTATTGTTCCTTGATTGAAGAAGTATGTTTGGGATAGAAATGGTATGGTCAACATAAGAGCATTTTCTATATACAGCCAGAGTAGCCTCATGTTGCTTAAAAGAAGATCTAACTTCAAGATTGCATAAACTAGCAAATTAGCTAAACTCACAGAGGAAACTAACAAGAAAGCAATATCTAAGAGAGGCAGGAGAAGAAAGGTATAAGGTAGGTAGTAGATTATTAGATTAAATTACAATAATTAGTGGTTAATCTGGAGCTGGTAATGAATTCCTACACAGTGGTTTATTTCCTACTCAAGGAAGGTTGATTTATGAATATTAGTTTACTTAATAAAAAATAAACGTGATGTGTAAATTTACTAAAGAAAAAAGCAAGAATTATCAGCCTTACAGAGAAGTAACAGAGAGATGTGACGTTCCTACTATAAATTGAGGTACTTTCTTAAAAAAATTCCAAAAAAAATGTCCTAAACATTTAAAAGTTTTTTCCGGTAATTAACAAACTGAAATCAAGATTAGAATTTAGAGATTTATATCTAAACCACTGATTTTATTTTATCTCTACAGGATTGAATTTTAGGTTCCTGGTAACTTAAAGAGTGAGTCAGAGTTCTACATTTTTATTAACTATTAGCAAAATTTGACCAACTTTACTTTATATCAAATTATGTAAAAGGATTTTATCAAGTGATATAATTAGTGTTTTTAAGTATTTAAAAAACAAAGTTGATTCCTTAAATTGACTAACAAGTTCAACAATGGAAACATTTCACTGTAAAGTTTGGCCAATTGTATGAATATTAACAGAGCTTGAAATATTAATTAAAACTCTAAGTAGAAAAGGTCAAATATTATAAGCATGCTCACAATATTTTAGATGAAACAATCTAACTTCTTTTAAAGACTACTCCTAAAACATTACCTATAAATACAAATCTATGTGTAAATAATAGGATTAGCATTCCCATGGTTTTCCTTTTATAGTCATCATTCAAGAAGGTTTTATTTAGAAAACCTAGAGAAAGATCCACTTAAGTAGAGGAATAGGCAAATGTGAGGATGTGAATAGAATCTGTTTCATTGCTGGAAGTCAGACATAGGACCACGAACACAGCATGTGAGATGGCTGCAACATTCAGAAGATGAGACAAATGGTAGTGCTTATCCAGGAAGACTGAGGAGCCACATTAATAAGAAACCAGGATACATAATAGCCATAGGACAAAGGCAAAGGTTTCAATAAAAGTGGTAGTAAAAGGCAAGGATCCAGGACACCTCCTGTATTGAGGTTCTCTACTTTAGTGATAATCAGTTAAAGCCTTTATGCTATTCACTTGCTGACGTGTACCTAGGAACCTATAGCAACTAACTCTGTGGCATGATATTCAAATTCATGAAGGCAATTTTCAGGAGAAATAATGAAGAAATTAAAAATCCAAGGTCTCAGAAAGGTCATGCAAAAGACAAAGGAAATGAGATTTGGATTGAGAATTTCAATTATGAGAAACTAGATGTGTATATACCTAATATCTCAAGAAAATTAAGATATTATTAAGGAAACATGAAAGGAAGAATGAACAAGATAACAAAAAAATTCACACTTCTTTAATATTTTTCTTAAGTGACATCACTGGAGACTAGAAATTTAAGAAATAGTATTTGGAAAATGCTTGTTAGATTTTTTCTATTAACATCAGGAAAACAAGTGCTTTTTATAGCACTAAATTTACCTCTATTTTGAAAATATTGGACAAATAAATGGGACATAAAATTATATAAGACAAAATACTACTCTGGCATGGCTAGAGTATAATTATTATTACTATATGAAAACAAATTGATTTTCTAATTTGTAAGCTCAATAGATTTTGTAGCATTTCTCTTACATTTTTTCATTGTATTGATTTATATTTTAAAGCATATAGAGATTAATGAAAAAGTTAAATTTAAGTCAAAGTATACTATGTTGTAATAAAAGTCAATTTTAATTTTTATAAATATACAAAATACTAGGCTGCCAAGAAAATACAAAGTAGACAGTAAGTTCAGCATTTCCTTTGATAATAATTAAATTACATGTTGAAAACAAAAATTAAATCCAGAAATATGCTGAATTCTTTTTAATAATATTCTTTTTTAAAACCTTGATACAAAGTTAAATATCGAACTATTGAAACTAAAGACAAGAAATACTCAAAATAAGTAGAATATTTGAAATAAGAACTTAGAAAAACAGAAATAGACATAAATTGAAATCATTAAATTTTAGAGAAAAAGCATAAACTAGAGAAAAGAGTCATTAATAATAAGTTATTCTACTAAAATAATAAATTACCTTGGTATTACATTAAATATTAAAGAAAATAAAATTCTTACATCATTTAAACAGGTGAAGCATATGTAGAAAGGGAAGATATATATGCTTTTGGTGTGGCTTATAAAACCTTAATAGCATTGTTGGACACCCATATTACATGCACACATGCTTTTAATAAAGGTTAACAAGGTTAACCTTTTGATAACACGGTTTCCAAAGGAAAATAATAGCCAATTGATAGCAGTATTTATAAAGAGCAAGTTCCAGGAAAGGGAAAATGGATTGCCATTAGGAAATCTAACAGTGAAATTTATTCTGCTCTTTAGTAAGCTAAGAGAAGAAAACACAACTGTAACTTGACTACCTCCATCAGAAGCCAAGAGAATATAATTAATATAATTGACATAGTCCATTAAAGTCAGAACAAGACAAAGATATGCACCATATTTTGATATAGCACAGGAAGTTTTAACCGAAAGTTATAAAATAAGAATAATTTTTTGTATGCAGATTTGAGAAGAAATTTTTTTATTGTTAAAAGACATTGTTTTATTGCTTATAATAACCAACTAAATTTCTTTAAAATATTACATTTAACCTAATGTCTAAAGATTATTTTGCAAAGTAAGTTTCAAAATCAAAATTTTGTTTATTCTACAAATACCCAATTCAAAATTATTAGGAGAAAAATAGTTATTATAATAGTAGAAATCGTAATACAAAAAGAACAATGTCAGCCACATTATGTTGGCAAAATAAAAACATGTATTAGGCAATAAAAAATTGGCTAACAGATAAAACTCACTAAGAATATAGATAATTGAATAAAAAGATAAAAGGGCATAGAGAAAGAAAAACTACAAATATGTGACCACAGAGCTTCAGGGAATACTTTGGAGAAAATGAAAGGAAAATCGGAGGTCTAAGGTTATTAGAATGTGGGAAGTTGGGAAGGGTCCCCAAAGGATGGGACACAGAAAGCTGAGAAGACAGCTGCAAAGGTCTGTGAAGAACTTTTAAGGTTTTCTCAGCAATGGGTCTTGGATGGATGAGGAGGCACCAGGCCAGTAATGTTAAGAGGGGATGTGCTCAGGTTAATCTAGATATGTAGAGAAAATTGGGTAATGGAAACAAGAGGTGGGGGTGAGGTGATCATACTAAAAAACAAGTTCCTTCTCATTCCTACTACCTTTACATCTCTTCTATATACTCAGTGTGGTTTGAACCAAAGAGGAATCTATCTGAAAATGCAAAAAGTAGTTTGCTGAGTCTCCGTCTCTCCATCATCAAGCAGAGTACAAAGGGAGTGAGGGGTGATGAGAGACAACAATGTAAGTAACCAACACAAAGAGAGTAGGAGAAAAACTTCAATGTAGCTGGACAAAAAGTTGAATTATCTTCAAAGGAGCCAGAAAAACACAGTCAATTGACCTGGTGTTACCGGAGTGGAAGGAAACAAAACAAAACAAAACAACCAGAAAATAATCCTGCTAGCCCATAATTTCATATCCAGTGAAATGTATTAGATATTCCAAAATAAATAGACAAGATGATTTCAAATGTTCTCACCATAAAGAAATTAAGAATTTTTGAGGGTTCGTGAAGGACATGCTAATACTTTGATCTCATCATTACACAATGTGTTCATGTAACTAAAACATAATACTGAAATTGTCTTGAGAAAATATAAGTAAAGAAAGTTTCATAGTCTGCACTTCAGGCTGATGGAAAACCATTCCAATTGGTAGCTAGCTAGAGAATGCTGGGAGCTATAGGAGTAATGGGGTTGTTCTGAGAAATAATTATAGGTACATCTCAGCAATGGTTGACCATACAAACTAATGAAAATATTTTAATAAGTAGTAATAATGCATAGGATAACTGTATATTATTGTATCATAGGTAATATTATCATAGTAGTAAAATAATGATGGCTAATTTTTCAAAATAAAAATGTGCATAAAGTATCACTAATATTAACAAATATAGTGATAAAAAATAATGGCTAAGAATTTAACAAATGTATCAGAGGTACCAGGTCACATATAGAAATAGCTTAACCTTCAAATAGTATAGTTAGATAATCACAAAAAGATATATGATAAAACTTAAAAAAAACAAATAAAAAAGAAACTATTTTTAAGTAGTAAGAGAATGGAAAATACATTTCAAGCACAATGATGAGACTGATAATTTAATTCTTTTTTTTTTTTGTGAGTACCAGGGGGTCGACCTCAGGACCTTGCATGTCAGCAGGCACCTGTGCCACTGAGCGATATCACCGGCCCCTTTTTTTTCATATGTAGGTTCCGGGAGTCGAACTTGGGCCCTCGTGCTTGCCGGGCAGGCGCTTAAGCCGCTGAGCCATCTCACCGGCCCGATAATTTAATTCTTAACCAAAACCTGGAAGCCAAGAATTTAACATTTTAGAATCAAAATACAAAAACAAAAATGAAAAAGCCCCACAAAATCCACGAACTAGAATATTTTAAATAAATACTAAATTGCCACATCTTCCAAAAAGCAAAAATGGAGAAATATTGTCAGCAGAATAATTACTTGAAGGAAAAATGTAAATATTATTTGGAAATATCACGTAAGTATTATTTAAAGAAAATGGAGGTCGGTGATATAGCTCAGTGTCATAAGCACCTGCCTGGCAAGCTCGAGGTCCTGAGTTCGGTTCCTGGTACCCACATAAAGGAAAAAAAAAAAAAGATAACTAAAATTTTCCGAGACAGAAGATGCATGAAAATAAGGGAAAATGTACAAGAAGGGAAATATGTGGGTTAATCTAATTGAATATTGACCTTGCAAACTTTTAAAACAGCAATGCTAATATGCTGTGAGATATAAAGATACACTGTAAAATACATGACCACCATAGTTCAAAATTCAGGAAGGAGTGAATGGATCGAAGTGTTATATGGTCATTTAATCATCATTTAATCATCTTGATATTACTGAAAACATTATTTTTCATTAGATTTTACTAAGGCAAGATTGTATATTGTAATACTGAAAGTGTCCACTAAAAGAAAAGTCAAATTATACCAAACAATATAATAGAACAGAAAGTAAAATTATAATAAAGACAATAATCCCTAAATGCAAGGAAAGAGGGAAAAGGAAATACAGACAATTTGAAGTTAACAGAAAATAGTGATGTGGTAGATTTAAACTCATATACACCCAGATACCAGCGATTATGTTTTTTTTTTTGTGTGTGTGTGTGGGTGCCAGGGGTCGAACTCAGGACCTTGCGTGTCAGCAGGCGCCCTGCTGCTGAGCGATATCACCGGCCCTTTTTTCGTATGTGGGTTCTGGGAGTCGAACTGGGGCCCTCACGCTTGCCAGGCAGGCGCTTATGCCACTGAGCCATCTCACCGGCCCTCAGTGATTATGTTTTATCAGGATGAATTCAATAGAAACCTTGTATGGTGCTAATATATGGACATCTTAAGTATAAAAAGTTTGTGAGTAGAAAGAAGGAATATATATTGCATACTGGTTATTATATAAGCCTTTCTGACTTCACTATCCACATTTACTTTTGATTGTTAACTTGTATAAATGATATTGGGGTCAGCAACTCAATAAGTGAGTTCAATCTATTTACATCTACTGTAATACTAGAAACATAATCTACAAGCATGCTACACACTTGCTTATATAATTTGGGGTTCACAATTATTTCTATCATAATTCTACAGATTTTATACTCTAGCTTGTGTTCTAACAATGTGGAAAAACCTAAACCATTTTTCCCCAATTTTAGAGACTTAATAATTGTCCTCAAGTTTTAAATAAATAGCGAGAAAAGATTTCTCCTGGTTTGGTAACACAGGTGCTTATTGTAGAAAGTAAGGTTTTATGATATGGACTGAATGTCTTTGGAATCTATTAAATACAGAATGAGATTTGTATTATGTGAACTGCTCTTAGTAAAAATGCAATGGAAACCAGTAATTAATACTCCCATCTGGAATCAGCCCCAATTAAAAGGAAACAAAAGCAGCTGCATATTGGGCAGCTGCTAGATTTGAAAGAATTTATCCTTTGTCCTAACAATGGTGCAACATTATAAATAAAATGTGAAAATTAATGGTTGGTGATATGGAATGAGAAGAATAAGAAGTACATGAAACATGACCAAACTCTAGATGTACAAGATATGGGTGAATAATGCAGTGAATGTTTAAATCTGAAAAAGTTTATTATAATAAAAGATGCAACATACTGTGGTTGTTTTCTTACTGCCCCTCACTTCAAACACACTTATCCCATGGTTCTTGTCATTTTCTGAAGCAGTTCTGGAAGTCCTTTTGGTGAGTGTGTTTAGTTGCCCTGTCACGGTTGCTTTGCTATTTTAAATCAATCCAAAGCATTTACCTTCATTGACATTTTGACTTTGGAGAGGTTGCACAGTGCCAGATTCAGGGAATAAGGAGGATGAGGACACACCATAATGTTTTTGGAAGCCTGCCTTTCTAGTGGATGGCACTGTGCAGCAGATTCACCCTGTTACTTTTTTTTTTTTTTAAAGAGAAGAAAAACAAAACAAATCAAAAAAAGAACAAATTTTCAAAACAACATAATAGGAGGGTAACAATGGTTAATGCATTACGTATTATTATCTTTAAGTTAGTTATTCAGGATACCAGACATTAGCATTCAATTGTCCAAACATTATTGGCACAAAACTTACTCTTCAATGAACTAAGTAAAATTGGTAGTGTATCTATCTTAACCATCTTATATACATATACAATTTTTTTCCCTTTCCCTTCTTTCTTTTCCCTATTCCAGTCTCTCTTTCCTTTTGACCAGTTTCTTTTTGATTCACCGTGTCTATTGTACATTTTGGATCTTATTTACTCTTTCAGTTTCTCATACTAGAGAGACAATATGATGCTTACACATGTGCGTCTGGTTTATTTCACTTATGAGTATTTTCTCGAGTTGCATCCATTTACCTATAAAAGTCTCCAGTTTATCCTTCTTTATGGCTGAATAGTACTCCACACCTCATGAAAACATACTAAAGAGGACTTCCAGTACTGCTTCAGAAAGTGGCAAGAAGTATGGAGTGTGTTTGAATTGAGGTCCCGGGAGTATTCTACAAGGGGATAATGGCAATGTTTTTTTACTGCAAAATTTTGTTTTAAATTTAAACATGCGTCATATATTTTGATCACATTTAGTACATAAATACAGGGCTTGTACGATCAGGTTAAGGTTGTTAGTTGTAATCATTTTTAATTGAAATCCTTGCAGTACAAAATAAATTTATTCTAATTTTACTGCTGAAGCATTTTCCTTCATAAAATATTATCTTGTGAACACTTCTTTATGAAACCTAACCTTCCTAACTTAACGGAACTCATGTATGTATCTATGCATAGTCTTATTACTAGTATATTTTGCCTTCTTAAAAAAGCTTGTGGAAGGCAGGCTCTAGAGTTCTTAGGGAAGTCTGCTTTTAGGGTCTTTTATGATTTCAGATTGTTTTCTAATTCAATGAAGTTTTTTCATTACTTATTATTTATTTTTAAAATTTTCCTTTTATTCACTGTATTCTAAAATGTTATGTCACTCACATCACACTGGTATCAGTTTCTAAACCCATTTCGACTTAGCCATATTGTTTTTCCCTCATTCCTAACACAATCAACTGTCTTTTCAACTTAGCCTGTTACTCTTACAGCTGACTTCTTCTGTGTTTCAAGAGTCTACACTACTTGTATTTCTGAGAGTGCAAAGATATGTTGTTTAATTTTTCAATATAGTATGTAACAACAGGGTGACATATTTCATCATGCTTTTTATGATGTATTTATTTCAATACTCCATGGCTTTTTCAGAGATCCTTTTGTTATACTTCTCTTTTCATTGTTGAATTGGGAAAACTGTAGCAAATATGGAGTTTATTTCAAAATGATGCTGGTGGATTCTGATTTTCCATGTTTCCTAAGATGCTATTAAAATTTCCTTGTTAGATTTTAAGATTTACCCTGTTCATATAAGTTTACATATTTAGCAGATGATAGGGTTTGAATAGAAGCAGGTACTAATTTTATTTATATATCTCTTTCTCTGTCTCAAAAATATGCAAAGAAATAATGGAAAGGTGCTTCCAAAATTCGATGAAAAACATTAACCCATATATCCAAGAAACTAAAAAAACTGAAAGTGGTAAATAGGATAAACACAAAAGCATCCACTCCCAACATACCTGGGAAACTGTTCTAACCACAGGAGAACGTTCCTCCACTCCCACCTTCATTCTCGCTGGTGAATCCTCTCGCCTGCAATTGAGGCAGGAAATCAGGGCGTGCCAGGAAAGCTGGACAGTAGTGCCATGAGATGTCAATAAACCACTGAACGCTGTCAAATCACAGCCTGGATCTGATATCAGAGGAGGATATAAAGGGCAGCAGAATGGCCCTCTTATTCTTGTAGTTCCCTGTCTTGTATGTAGGATGAATCTTCACTTTTCTTCAGAGCACTTCTTTTCTTTTCTACTTTTACCTTTAAATAAACATTAAATTTTCAAATTCATTGAATTTCCTGCCCAATTCTTTAAATGGGACAAGAACCTAGAATCACCGGCCCTCATATAGTCCAGCAACACAGTTGCTATGTGACTTTCCAAGGTTATCAGCTTCCTTTTCATTGCTTACCACCCAGATCTCCACTGTGTTCATGAAGGCTGCCATCTTGATCTTTCCTACTCTATTCAAAATAATGACAGCTCTCCTACAGAGTTTTGGAGAGTCCTGCTCTTACTGCCTGGCTCTCTCTGGGCAAAGTTCCTGGGCCACTGACCTGAATCTGGGGTTAGAACAGGGATCCCTTCTCACTGTGACATCCTTCTTTTCAAGTCGTGTTCCCCATGTCACAGTAGTGCCTTCTCCCACCCAGGAGTGAACCAATGAGCAAGTCCTGACAAGGGCTACCTCAGCGTAACCATACTTGGCTTGGTGTGCCTGGGTAGAACTCCAAGTGTGTGGGGTGGTGTTGGAGCTGAGGAAAGGGTCCCTGGATGCTCTCTGATATTCACCTGGAATTTGGCCTTAGTAATACTGATCTGGAAGAATAAGACAGTGGGTGTCCTGGTCCTTCCAGAGAGGAACTTTAGTCCAGAAGACAGGTGCAGAGGGCCAGACAGAACTGGGCTCTACTGAGTTAGGGCTAAGGAAGGTAAAGGCAAGTTGGGCTTGAGGGTCTCAGACCCTTTCTATTGGAAATTGAGAAAATTTTCTTAGACAGATATATTTTCCTTTACTGCAGGCCCTTGGGATATTTCCTAAGTTCTTCAATGGTTTTTAAAAATAATTTCTTGCCAATTATGGTTTATTTTAATAGAAAGTGGTTTCATGACCTTCACACCATGATCCCAAAAGTGAATATTCATTGTTCATTATGAAAACTGGTTGGCAGTGTTTCTGTAAGACTAACTTCTGAAAAATTCTGAGATTATTTTAAAATTCAACACTGACCTGCTCCCAACTTAGATCTTGGAACTCTCCCAGATACAGAAGGCCATAGAGGAAGACAGAGTACCGAGGATCCTGGGTTTGTTTTCTTACTGTGATAATTGTTTCTTTAAATTATAAAAGATAACCAACATTGGAATGAATCTTTATTCATAAAATAAAACTGGATTCTAAATGAAAATTAGAAGCTATAAATTAAGTCTTTCCCCTTTCCACCTGTATTTATCCTTGCACTCTGTGATGCTACTGGTTCATCACTCCTCAGGAAGAATCATTTTTATGAAGTTTCATCTATCTCGGTTATATCACTATATTACTTCTGTTTTTCATTTTTTTCCTGAAATGTTTGTATTATTTTGCTGTTTTTAGCTTTATCTTTGTTACCACTTTAATCATAAATATACTTTCATAATCAACTTTTAAATGTATGTGTTCATACTTTGTATTAAACTTAATCATATTACTACTTTTATAGAGCAAAAATGGCTGAAAATGGGCAATTTCCAATCATTCAGAGTATATGATGATGTTAAAAAAGAAATCAAATAAGCAATATTTACTATATTATGATTACTTAAATATTATTTGTCACATGTGTAATAAAACTTTGTGTCTTAGTTAAAAACATTTGTATTCATTACACTCAATTATTTGATCAAATATCAGCATTTAATATTATTAGCTTATGTATCATGTCTTTATTTTATAGATTTATTTCACCTTGGATTTATAACTAGTGTTATTAAAGTGTTAATGGACCTATTGGAAGAATGTCTCACTCTACTCCATTTTAAATTTCATGTATTCTTACTTATAAGATTATTTTTTTAAGTTTGCCAAAGATCATTCTGAAAATCTTCTAAAAGAATGTTTGGAAAATAATCTTCCTCAACTATTTTATGTCTGAATCAGTGTTTATCACTGAGTGATTTTTTGGTTTGATGATGAATTCTATCTTGAAAATTACTGTCCTTTAAAATTTAGATAATAATCTATTGCTTTCAGAATGAATGCTGCTGAGTTTTTCATTCTATTTCTTATTCTTTTGAAGATATCTCTTTTTCATTTTTGTTTTTTTTGAGACAGGGTCTCACTATATTGTTCAGGCTGACCTTGAACTCACTAGTTAACCCAGGCTGACCTAGGACTCTTGGTGATCCTCCTGCCTCAGCCTCCCTAGTGCTGGGATTATAGGTGTGCGCCACCAGGCCCAGCTGAAGATTAATTTCTTTTTTTCTGGATATCTTTTGTGAGCTCCCTTTTACATTGTAATTCATTAATTCCTATTGCTAATTAGTGAGTATAACCTTCATCATGATGCCTCATCTTTGTTCAGCTCTTAACAATAAACTTTTATTTAAAATAAAACATTACCTTTAGTCTCATCTAGAGCCTACACATGCTGGGTCAATGGAATAAGTTTCTAAGAGATGAATGAGAATATCTGTAGATTTTTTTTTAGGTATGTAAGACTAAATAACAGACATTAACAGTGAAGTATAATGTTAATTGTAAATTATTAATGAAGGAGGGTGCGCATAAAGCAAGTTGTGTCCAAACCATTCCCTGGAAAATCCCAGGAAGACCATATAGGTCAAGAACCTTGCCCTGCAAAATCTATTACAGACACATACCAGTCAACAGCATCACCCAGCAGGTTTAGTGGCAACAGGTTAAATGAATCTTTCAGCAGCAATTCTACACCAGGTTACTGCAGAGAGGGGATTTTATAAATTAACTTACATTGCAGTGACATCATAACTCTCTTTGTTTTTTTGACCATCATTCTAAGGACTGTCTAATTAGCATACAAGTAGAAATGCAGTTCCTACAGATAACACTAGGTTGTCCAATTCATAGGATCCTTCAGATAACCGTTATCTGAACATTCCAGTCCATATCTGCTCAGAATGCCCCACTGACTGAGCAAGAGTCTTGAGGATGAAAAAGTGGTGTTACAGAAACAGGGTTCTAAAAGTCCTAGTTGTTTTTTTTCTCAGAGAAAATACATTTTTATTACATGTTTTCTATTCTCTCTTTTCACCACTTCAATGAAGTATAGATGGTCAACCTTGAATCAGTTGCTTTTCTACATTTTTGTTATTCTATTCTAATTCTCTGAGTTTCTTAAAATCTTAATATAAATATTCTACTGAATTCTACATTGTAATAATTATACTTTAAATTACAATTTCCATTTTATTTTATGATTTCTTAAAAATTTCTGCCCAGGCCGGTGAGATGGCTCAGCGGCATAAGCGCCTGCCTTGCAAGCGCGAGGGCCCGAGTTCGACTCCCGGATCCCACATACGAAAAAGGGGCCGGTGATATCGCTCAGCGGCATGGGTGCCTGTTGGCGCGCGAGGTCCTGAGGTCGACCCCCTGGTACCCACAAAAAAAAGAAAAAAAATTTCTGCCCAGTTCTTTTCTTAAAGTAACCTATTCTTATTTATTGTAAGTTCATCAGATTTTTTTAAGATGTTAAATTCAAGTTTTAGTAATTCTCTTAGGATTGTTGGTATTGTAGTTCAGGTTCATGTTTCTCTTTTATAAGGCCTTAAATTTCAGATGATCCTCATGCATTTGGACCTTAAAATGAAAAAAAATTGGTTAATATAAAGAGATGACATATCACTTTCTTTTTCTCCCTGCAATCTGGTAGATTAGATACTTATAAACAACAGGAGGCTTTGGGAAAGATTTGATGTGTGGCTGCATTGGAAGTTAAAAAATTGCCTGAGACCCATCTCAAGCGTCAAAGTAAGGAATGATCCCCACTGGCAACATAGCCAGCCATAACATATTAACCAATACACTGGATATCTATTATCTGTGTATTCAAGTTGTGCTTGAATTTGAAGAATGAAAGTAAAAGAGGACCTTTACAGCTCATCTGTAATAAATAAGCCATTAATTATTAAATAACCACCTTGATTACTTACTGAAGATCTATACTCTTGACAGTGACTGATGAGTTGGGAGCTTGTACAAGAATCTCTTATTTTTATTTTGAATTAGTGTATTTGAGACAGGTTCTCTCTTCCCTGGTTGACCCTCAAGTCTGGGGCCAACTATTAACTATATTACATAAATTTAGCAAATATCTTGTCTGCCAGTGCCCATATTCTTGGAACAATAATGGTTGCATTTCCTTTGATGCATATTCTATTTATTCCAGTGGATTTGGGAAAAATAAGAGTAAAGACATATGGTAAAGTGTTATTTTGGATTGTTGTTTGCTGTTTGTTTATTGCTTTATGCCAGTGGGAACTGGACTAATGTGTTTTATTATAGCAATGGTGATTTAGCCTATGTTTTCTGTCAACTTGCTTTCAAGATTAATTATAAATGTCTACTAATTTCTACTTTCTACTAAGAAATCTACTAATTTCTTTCTTTCCATCATTTTAATGGGGATGATTTATTCAATACCCAATGTGATGTCATTCTAACATTTGTCATAAATCCTACATATGGCATGTATAACTTAATCAAATATTTTACATCAAATTCAGTTTCTTAATAGTTCTTGGATAAACAGTACCATACTTAGTCACTTATTTACACCTATCAAGAAATCATGACATAAAGATAAAGATTATCAAGCATAAAAAAAATTAAAACTCTAGAGTTGATTCTGAGACAGGCTGACTGATAAAATTATTGATAGGAGTATTAAATGCATCTCTAGAAAATAATATGCATTAATTTATTTATTTTCAAAATGCTATCAAGTTAAAAAAGTAATGTGAAGTTGCATATACTTTTAAAGGTCTATACTGTATAGTAAAAGAAAAGATCAAAAATTTCAAGTAAAAATTCTAAATCTGTAATATCGCTAATACTCACATAGTACTTTAAAATTAAATCTAAAATGTGCATGTCAGTAAACATGAATTACATTCTCTCAGATGCAGTTCCTAAATTTTAAATGGAAACTAGTACCACAGATATTTATGTGATAATATATTGCTATAAGAGTTTACCAATTTAATTTAAAGTCAATAAAAATGTCAAAAATATTTATTGATTTTACAATACAGATTTTTAAATTTATATGAATAAGTAAATGTAAAAAGAATATTGAAGAAAATGTTTAAAATGTAGAAAAAACAGAGAAATCAGGTAAGAGAAAGAAATAAAAGGGATATATGTAGGAAAGAAGACAAATTATCACTATTTGTAGACAACATGATTGTTTACATAGAAGACTCAAAAAATTCTACCAAAAGACTCCTAGAATTAACTATTAAATTCAGCAATGTAACAAGATACAAAATCAACACGCAAAAATCACTAGCATTCAGGTATACCAAGAACAAACTCACTGAGAAAGAATTTAGGAAAACAATAGCATTCATAAGAGCATCAGGAGAAATTAAATACTTATGAATTAACCTAACCAAAAAAGTGAAAGACCTCTACAATGAAAGCTATAGTACTCTGAAAAAGGAGATCGAAAATTACATCAGCAAAAAGAAAGATATCTTCTGTTCCTCAATAAGCAGAACCAATATCGTCAAAATGGCCATATTTTCAAAGCTGGTATACTGATTTAATGCAATGGCAGTCAAAACACCAAAAGCATTCTTCATAGAACTAGAGAAAACCATCCTAAATTCATATGGAACCAGGAGAGACCCAGAAGAGCAAATGCAACCCTGAGGAACAAAACTAAAGAAGTAGGCACCACAATCTCAGATTTCAGGTTGTAGTAAAAAGCTACAGTGATAACTACAGCATGGTAGTGAAAAAATAGCAGATATGTGGATCAATAGAACAGAACAGAGGATACACAAACAACCCCAGGCACATTCAATTACCTGATCCTTGCCAAAGGAGGCAAAAACATACACTAGAGGAAAAATAGTCTCTCCAGCCAACTGTGCCAAGAAAACTGGCTGTACACATGCAGAAAATTGCCAACTAGTCTCATATTTCACCATGTAATAAAATAAAATCAAAATGGATCAAAGTGCTAAATATTAAAACAGAAACACTTAATGGTGGAGACATAGATGTAGGCAAGGACTTTCTAAACAAAACTGAAATTGCACAAGAAATAGCATCACGAATCAAAAAATGGAATTACATCAAATTTAAAAATTTGTGCACAACAAAGGAAATAACTAACAGTGAAGAGACAACCTACCGATTGGGAAAATATTTCTGCCAGCTACATGTCAGACAGAGAACTATTATATAGAATATATAAGGAACTAAAAAAAACTTTAACCCCCCTCCAAATTAAAGGATCCAATAAAAATGTGCAATACCCTGCAAAGGAGAATCTATGCAATATGGTAAAGTGGTAAAACATAGCGATGAAATTATAAATCATGAAAAGATTAGAATTGAAGATAGTGTTGTGTTCAGTCTCAGTATAAAAATATACTTTTTTTCACAAACATATGTAGATATGATATTCATATAAAGCCAGAAACATGAATCATATCACTATTAAAATGCATATTTTATCATGTCAGTAACAGGCTTAATTAAGTAGGAGAAAATTTGTAAAGGAAAACAAAAAAAATTGGCTATTTTGTTAAAATATAGGCACAGATTAGGAAGACATATGTGAAACATAAAAATCACAGAAATGAAGGGTTCTCAAAATATATAAAGAACAATCACACATTCAAATTGAAGTAGACAATATAATCCAAAATAAGACAAAGCATGTAATCAAGAAATTTAAGGAAGTCTCACGCCAATAAAAACTTATTTGCCTAAACTTATGAATAGTAACAGAAAAGGAGATTAAAGTAACAATAATAACATTTCCCCCATCAGAATACATTATATCTAGGTTCAGGAATATAAATAATTATTGAAGATACGGGAAAATATAACTTCTCCTACCGTACTATGATGGAAAGAAATTCAGTAGCATCTAACAAAGTAAGTGTACATACAATATGACCTGTCCAAACTCTCTGTGTGCATGTGCTTACTTTAAATACATTTATATGTATATGTGTATATTCTATTGTATATACTCATATTCTGAAATATTTCACATGCTTGTAAATGAGAATAAATGTTTCCACCTGTATGGATATATCAAACCATCACACAGCATTCAATAATATGTATAGTTTTTAGATTTTATGTAAAACTTTTTTTATATAAATTTAAAATTTTGAGACTAGGGGTATAGGTCAATGGTAAAGTATACTTATTAAACCTTTTTTTGAATCACAAATCCAAGGAAGAAAGAGAGAGAGAGAGAGAGAGTGAGAGAGAGAAAGAAAGAAAGGTAAGAAAAAAATCTTCATTAAATACTTATTTGTAGTAAAAAATGGAAATAATCTGAATCAAATTCAATAAGGTATTGAGAATAACTGTACTTTCATCTAATAAGAGCAGATATTAGAATCAGAATATATCAAAATGTATCAGTGTAGGTCTCAAAATATATTGTTGTATGAAAATTTACATTGCAAAATAATTTTTATCATGAAAGCATTCATACATATGCTTAAAGCTCGATCTAAATGTTACTATCAATAAATTTTAAGTATTATTTTATATAGTTGCACATACGCACATGTACAAATATATACATAAAGGTAAGCAAACATTTAATACATATAGATACTTTGTCTAGTGTATATATGTTTATAGTGCACATATACATAAATACACAAACATGTAATGACTATAGGCATATAAACACATAGCTATATAGAGATTATCTGTAAGTGTGTGTATAAATGTATGTGTATGCCTGTATGTACATACAGGCACACTATAATGGGATTGAAATATACACAAAAATATTCTGATAGTTGTTTTAACTTGGTCAGGCTCTCTACAGTAGTTTGGATGTGGAATGTCCCTCCAAGTACATGTGTTAAAATCTTGGCCTTCAGCTTGACACTTTTGAGTGGTGATGGAAGTCTTAAAAAAGTGGGGTCTAATGAGAGGAAGTTTGGTCTTTGGGGCTGTGCCCCTAGAGTGGATATCGAATGCCAGGCTTATGCTTTCTCTCTTGCTTCTCAGATGCAGGAGCTGAGCGGCTGTGCTCTATCACATGCTCCCTAATGTTCTACCTCACCATGAACCCAAAAGCAATTGTGCCAACCAATCATAGATTAGAACCTCTGAACCCATGACCCAAAGTAGACTTTTCTTCAAGTTGATTACTTTAGGTACAGTATTTTGTCACAGTGACGGAAAGCTAATACATCAGGTGTTATCAGAAGAGAATGGCATTAGATTAAAATAGACAAGTTTTATCTGGAATGTATTATTTCTTTAAAAACCATAAAAATATTAACTATTGCTCACTTTAATTAGTGAAAGTACAGTGGTATCTTGGTTTATGCTTAATTTGTTTCATGATTTTGGGGAAGATGCATGCATTTGTGTTGTGTGGGGAAGATGGCTGAGGTCCTGTTTGTCACCTGATGCAGAGTTTCCAAAAGGAAGCAAAAATTTGCCAGATGCTTTTGTTTGCAAACTGAATTGTTTGAATTTTCTTTGAAATTAGCAAACTGAAAGAAAAGCCTCCATATAATATTTTGGTATAATTTAACAGACAATTATAAAGTTAGAGTTTTTCTATGGATTGGAACTATACCTTTATCTATGTTTGCTTTGTATTGTTCATGCTCAAATTTTGAAACTCAGCCAATCCTAGTTCAATACTTCAATTGCCTGATTTATCTTCTCTTTGTTACCATTGACAAATGACAATTAAATAAGACTTATATATTTAAGCAAATTTCCACTAATAGACATCACATTGTTACAAAGAAAGAAAATCTATCAATTAAGGTATGTGCAACTATGTTTAAATTGTAAGATGTTATTACAGAAGTGAGTTTGTATAATCAATGCTTAACATTTAAACCTTAAAAGAGCTTTCTCTTCAAAGCATGTTATTCAAACCTCTTTACTGGCTTGTGTATTTATTTTCTAGGCAGAGCAAGTAATAGGGAGTTAATCCACATGAAACAAATATCTTAATTCATTTTTTTCTCCAGGTTTCCACCAGGCTGAGACAAACATAGTTTGAAAAGTAGGTGACTGATTTCTGGTGGTTAGCATTATTCAAGTTATAACAATCAGACACAGTGTGGAGATTCAAAACTTTTCCCAGTTCCTAGTCTTCTTTTTACAATGTTTATCTGGAAAGACCCTGAGATAGAAACTGGACTTTTTTCTGTTTTGTAACAGTGCACACCACAAGCTACTTGATTTAAATTCCTATTTCGGAGTGGTATTGCCTGTTCAACTCCATCTTGACCAGCTCCAGAAATTGCAAGTAATTGATAATGGGAGCTGAGAGCTCCACATGGGGGCAGGAATGTTGGTAGTTTTATTTTATTTCACAAGATGTAACTATCATATCTCTTTTTAAAAGAGCTTTTTAGAGGCCTATTCTTCTGTCTCATTTCATAATCCCAAAGACAGTGAAAGACAATGTGGATGAGCTTAATTATTATCTTCTGCTTAAGCATGCTGTGAAAAATGATTAAGGGGAGGAGGAGGAAGAGATAAAATATCCATGACACAAATTAGTATTTAGCATACTTTTTGAAATCATGCTGCTTCTGCCAGCTTCAGTGCTTCTTTCTTTCAACATAGAATAGACCCGAACTCTTCACTGTTACCTCAATTATGTTACTGTCTACATTTAAAGAGCATTTTACCCTAAGTTCCTAGTATCTCCAAATATTATGCACTACATAATTCTGCCACAGAAACTTGATTATTTTAGAACACAAACTCCTTTTTATGGACTAAAACTTACCCGTGGAACCATTCTTGTCCTTGTGCTTTAAGCTTTGGAAATTCTAAATTTTGTGCTTAATAGTGAAATAGTAACTATGATATCATCAAACTGACGAATTTAATAAAAATTTGTTTGCTCACTATGCAAAATAAGTTGTCACATTTGCACATTTCAATACTCATAGAAATAAATTGAAGGTGACTTATTTAGTGCTAAAATCTAAGAAGCACTGGATGCCTTGCAAGCTACAATGATATAAAATACACTTCAACCAGCAGCAGACATATTTGAAGTTACCTTAATCTTACATTATGAAATATGTGTTTAGCAGTAGCTCACATGCCTTAAAGAGCAATGGTAGAAACCTACCCTTCTTCAGCATTATCCAGCTTCAGCTACCTCATATCCCTCTGGGTCCTGCAAAAATTTTTCCCTGATCTCATATCTTACTAATGTACAAGAATTTAAGGTTTTTAAGAGCAGACATATGCACCTGGCCCCAGTCCTTGACTAGAGTTCAAATTTGGAATTTAGAATGTTGCAACAACTAAAGTCTAGTTCAGTTATGGATAGAGATTCCATGGTGCAGAATGGTGAAAAATATATCACCTAAAAAGTTCTCTGAGATCCTAAGAATCTGTATTTACATCTCTTTCAAGGCTATTCAAACACTGAGAAGGTGAATCATCCAGAAAACCATGAGGTAGATGGAATTAATGCTTTGTCTTTCCACACCTTCTTTATCACTTCCCTCCTACCTCTAATATGCTTTCAAATTTCTCAACAAGTGATCATTATACTGAAGCAGGCCAGTTAGAATATAATTCAAGGAAAAACAAGCATCGATATAAAGGGGATTTGGGATGGTGATTCCCAAATGTTGCTCCTCCTCCATCCCAGGTAAGGGAGCAAGGAAGTAGCAAGCCATCCCATGTGTTGATGAAGCTCCTGTTCTCTATGGAAATGGTGGCATTAAGACATCTGAAACAGAATGCAATCCCCTCTGTCACTCTTATCTAGGAATAAAAACAACAACATGAACAGTAGTGACAAAAAGGGAACTTTGGATTTTCCCAGTGCTTGGCTTGTATTCCAGCCTGGCACATTGTTCTCTTTGCTACAGTCATTAGTCAGTGTCAGGTGACCAAAGAGAGTATCCAAGCAGATCCTCCCAGTGTGTATTTCCAAAAGGGCGGTCTTCAGCACTTGCTATATCTGGGAGAAGGTTTTAAACACAGCATCCTTCCATTTCACCAAATGAGCAGTTCTATAAATCTGTGTAATGGTCATCTAATCCTAAAAGAACATTTTCTTCCTGTTTATTATCTACCGGCCAATGTTTGCCAAAGTGTACCTTAAATTAGACATAAAGTGAAGAAATTCACACTTGCTGACAATATGCTGTTCTTAATACAATTGATCTAAAATCATTCACATTGGATTAGGGTCCATACATATGACTTCATTTTAATTTAATTACTTCTTTATAAAGAGTTTTTTTCTTCACATACAAGAATATTTTGTGGTAATGGAAGTTAGGACTTGAATATGAATTCAAGTCAATTGTGTGGTCTTAAGACCTTCTTCAAGTACTTATGCTGGATGTGAGGTTTTGCCTAATAGACACTTCCAGATAAAAAAGAGGCCTTCAAAGGCAGTCCCACAATAGTCTTACATACCTATAAGGGCCCAAAACAAGACTAGAGAGACACATTTTTCAGAAAAAGAATTGAGTTTGCGTTTGTTTTTCAAGTGGACTTTAACTGAATCAAATAAAAAGAAGGTTGGAGTGTTTGTATGGGAGGATCGCATGCTCAAGAACCACCAGCATACACTGAAAAGCACTGAAATTATCACCATAGTACATTGGTTCAGAAACATCCATGCAGAGTAATGGAGAAGAGAAGATGTCCCAGAGAGCAAATCGAAGAACCACAGAGACCAATGGAACTGTACAGAAAGTAAAGGACAAGCTAATCAAGGAACATTTTTCTCTCCAGAGTAAAGGACAATCAACATTTGTTCAGCAGCATTTAAGAACTTCTAAGGACCAGTGACTGTTTTATTTTTTCCATGTTTTCAAAAGTTCGAGCACTCCTCTCACCTGTGCAGGTATATTTCAGGTATTCAACTGCATCACTACATGTCCAAGATATGCGGGGGAATTCTCCAAACACTGGGGGGTCCCCAAACCATAATATGAGCATTCTTCTCAACTCCGTGTTCATTGACATCACATCAGTAACTTGAGATTGGCTGTGGTAGGAGTATTTATACGGCTAGTGCTGCAGATCAAGGTTGTTCTCCAGAGAGCTGGTTGCTAACTATTAGCATACCATAACTCTGGATTAAGAAGTGCCACGTCTTCATCTGGCGAAGTATAGGATCTTGTACTCTAAGCACTACGTAGTGACCAAATGAAGTGTTTGAAGGTCTTGGAAATATATTTGTGTGCAGAAGAAAGGGAATAATTGAAGCCAGATCTGGATAGTGGTGCATCCGTTGCATTGATGACCATAATCCATGGCTTCCTTGACCTCATGCTTTTGTTAAAATGAGGAGCTCCTCCCATCCCAAGGTGGGATAGAACCAAACAATCCAAGTGACCCATAGACTTCAGAATATTTATAGATTAAAACAGTAAAAATTATTTGACTCTTGAGTTAGTTGATTCTTCAGTTAGTTGACTCTTGGTTAACAAGATTGCAAGTGTACTGAATTTTTTCTATTTTGAAACATACAAGACTAATCATGTAGGGACTGACATGTGGTTGTGTGAGCAAATTTTTATCTATTTAACTATTTGTCTATCTATGGAGAAGCTAACTTGTTAATCACTGTATAGTTATCACTTATTTTAAAAAGTAATCATAAAAAGTTTCACTTTAAAGCATGTCCATATTCCACTGAACATATTTGTTTCAGATATGAACAATTTTTCCATGGTGTATCTATCATTTTGGTCTATGTGCAGTTATAGATCCATGTATTTATCCCTCTTTATGTTCTTTATTCTGAGTAATGATATTTTTCAAGGACAATCACATATACACTATTGGCTTAAATTTTAGATAAACTATCATCCAAACTTAAATTAGGGAGATGTCATTTCCAAAAGAAAAAAATAAAAAAGTTATAACCACCAATAATTAGCCTAAACCTTAATTCTATGTATCCTGGTGCTTTGTTGTTTATTTAACAATACGCTTTTCAGAATTATTCTCTTTGTTTCTATATTTTTAATATATGTTACTAATTTCACTCATTTTGGATGAATTTTAATCTTTTTTGTAATATAGAGTCTAACTCAGATTACTTGCAGGGGAAGGGGGACTGTTATGGACACCAATTGAATGTTTTAGAATCCTTACAACTGCTTAGCTTAAATGTTGTCAAAATGAAAGTGCAATGACTATAAAATATTAATTTTTATGATATATATATATCATTGATTATTAGTAAATTAAATCTTTTTTAAAATTATCCTTTTTTATAATGAACAATAGCAAAGATAAATAAAACATGAACCTTTCATATTTGTATGTATGGTACATCAAATAAAGACATCATAACTATGAAGATTTTGTTCTAGCTATAGCAAAAGTTGATTTCAAATGACTTTTAGAGTAATTTAAGAGCATGTAAGAAAATATCATGTTGTTTTATTATGGAATTTTGTATCACATCTTTATCTGCTTCTTATCTCAACATGAAATTTTACATCTTAACATACATATTCAGTTGCCTTTGTTCTGACTATAGCAGGTATCATTACTTTTAGTTGTAAATTTCATGCATGAAATAAAGGATTAATTATATTAAAAGTTCAATTCAAGTTCTGCCATATGAATCTTTTTTTAATAACAGGAGTACTATATTACTATTATAAATATTATTAATGTTAGTGTTCTGTTAAGACCATACATCATTATCTGAGGGAAATAACAACTTTATTGTATCTACTAGAAATCATTTTTAAACACAGTAAAAGCCAGCATATATTTATATTTAAATTTTTTCAAAGAGAATGTTCTCATTGGTGTGGAAAAGTTAGAAGCTGTAGAGCAAAACAACTCAGGTTTTCTTTCTTTCATTTATCTAATTATTATCATTTAAGAACCCATTTAAAATTCATAAGATTTATTATTTGACAAATGAAAATAATAATTATATATAAGGAAAAACAACAGCACTTATAGGCATTATAAAATAAGTAGAAATTTCTTAAGAATAGTTTCTAACCATGCTCTCATGTAAAGATGATATAAAGTGCAAAATCAAAAACAAATTAGAGTATTTACATTTTAACAACATCTAAAGGGAACACCTAAGTAGCATCCCTTCCTTCTTCCTGACAAGTTTTAGAGAAAATAGCAACCTAGAGCAATGGACAGAGACAGTAAGGAGCCACAACACTAATCCTCTCAGGTTGAATCGAAACAACCATTACTATGTGTTGAGTTGGAAGAAAAGTTCAAGCCAAAGGACACTCATTCCTTTTGCTTAGAAAATTTAGAAAACTTTGGCTACATGAAACAAATGCAAAAGCAGGAGAATCATCCCAAGAACAGAAACAAATCTCAGAGATTTTCAGATTTCATATACTTCAGCCAATGGTGTATATCTATGATTCAAACTATATCTTTAACTACAAGTAGAGATTTCATTAGAAGTCATCAATCTATATAATAAAAGAAGAAGGTATTCTTAAGGGTCTGAACAGAGCTGTCCAAGCTCAGGAATCTGAAAATAATATTGTGTTAACAGAATTTGACAATTATGAAAGAATACTATGGAAAAAAAATCAAATGTAGCAAAAGTAAAAGAAAAAATGAAAGCATACAAAGTAAAACAAATTACATATAATGGAAAAAAAGAAATAAAAATTTGCATAAAATCCCTTAAAAAGTTTGACAGATAAAAATACAATAGTAATATGAAGATAAATAAAGCATATATTTAGAAAAAGAGATGGTAAAACAGCATAAAGATTTCAACACAGTAAGAAAATAACACTGGTACAAATCTACCAAATAAAGTAGTAAAGAATAAAACTGCCTAAATGCAGACAGCTACAGGCATGCAGGAGAGGTGCGGAATGGGTGATCGATAGCCTGTACAAGTCATGCCACATCAGAAACTAACTAATCATTAAAAAAAATTTGTATTTTCTTATTCTCTAAGTCCAGGAGTATTTGTGAATTATACTTACTGTTTGTGATAGGCTGAATTGTGCCCACCCCCATTCATATGTTGGAGCCACAATCCCCTATAACCTCAATATGTGAGTAATTTACAGACAGGGGCATGAAAGAGGGTATTAAAATAAACTGAGGTATTTCAGTTTGGCTCTAATCCAGTGACTGGAGTCCTTAGAGAGGGAGAGAGAATCCCTGTCTTAGGAGAAGTGAACCATGTCCACAACTTGATCTTGGATTCAGGCTACAGGACTTTGAGAAATCAAGTTCTGTGTTTGGAGCCTGCCAGTCTGTTGTACTTAGTAATCCACTTTGTAAATCTGTGCTGTGTTCCCGAGTGTTGGAATGTGAATGATGGTCTGTTTAGGTCTGTCATTTCACAGCAACATTCCATGCCAGAAGACAAAGGATCGGTATTATGTGACTCCAGGGAATAAATGTGATCATACAGGAGCATTTCATCCAGCTGAGTTTTCATGCTGACATAGAGTCCCAAGAGAATTATAGGCAAAAGAACATTGAGGATTATTTTGAAGTTATTAACTTAAAGCCAAGTTCCAGCCAATGAAATACAGTGAGAACACAGATCTGGTATGGAAAACCTGTCATAAAGAGACTAATATGTGCATGTGAAAATAAAGCCATTCTAAATAACTAAGAGCATGCTGGGAACAGAAGTAAAGTGATATCATACATGTTGACAAATTAAACAAAATAGTAAAACAAACAACCACTTCTAAAATATCAAGAATTACAGAGAGGGAAGCAAGGCTTAGGGATTAAATTTCCTTATCTTTCATTGTGACAGTAACACATGAACTAATAAAATAATGTATGTTATCCACTCTGTGATTTTTCTTGCACTTTCTATCCTGGGAATGGTCACTGAGAAGGTATCCTTTATGGAGAAACATTCCCTGACATCCATCCAATTAGCTTATTTTTTGTCCTAATAAGGAATACAAGTAAAATTAAATTTAGATATTAAAATATCATGTAGACTCAAATTCCATTTATTACTGAAGGACAATCCCTCCTTCATCTCACCATTTATCTACTCTGCAATTTTGATTCACGCAAACTCAAACAGAAAGACACATAGATTTACTTGACGATAATTAACTGATTAACATTGTAAAACTGGTACTAGGACTGGAAGTAATATATTTTTCTTATATTATCCACTTTGCTTGACTATCTACAGTGAGTTTATGCCATTTAAAAAGAATAAAATTACTATTCTGCTAAAAACAAGTAGCATTAATTATTAATATACAGTTATAGACCAGAAAAATTTCTTTTTCTCTCCATCTTTATCAGTGTGTCACACAGTCTTTTCTATCTCCCCTTTTGTTTTTCTATCTGCTCTCACTCTTATTATATCTGTGTAGGAGGACAGTGGTAATATCAGGAGACTAGGAAATACTTTTAGTGAAATGGAGATGACTACATTTAGTGACCTCCACACTTTCCGGTATAATCATTCTATAGTTTTCAAGAGGAGTTACCAACCCTGTCTTTTCTTAAGTTCTGTTTCTATGGCAACATTTCTTCCCAGATGCTACCTATATGCCATTTATTATTTTATATCCTACATTTACTTATTACCTGTTATTTTTTAACATCAGTCCATTACTTCTTTTGATGTTTTCCTATCTTGCTTAAATTCTGGTTTCAGGCTTTGAAGACTTTGGCTGCCATCCAGATGCTAACTCCAAAGGCACTATTTAGAATCATAAGACACATGCTTAACCTAGCTTAGATTCCTTTCCATTTTCTCCACTTTATCTCAGAGTTCTTTATTAATGAAACATTCATCAAGTGCTTTTAATTTCCTTCATGCTATTGTAACTTGTTCCTATCTTGGTTTATTCTTAGTTGATTTTGATAGAGTCTCACTGTTGATACATAACACAGCTCAACCTTTCTAGTCAGTTACTAAGAAACATAATACTTGATGTCATAGGGTTCAAATTTCTGCTGAGAACTCTTCTCATTTTTACTAGTTTGCTTTCATTTCTTTTTCATCTCTAACAGTTTTTAAACCCAGGTCTTCATTTTTGACACTTTCTTTTTTTTTTTTTTTTTTTTTTTTTGGGAACGCATGGGATGCTGTTTATTTCTAGTTAACCTCCCACAGAGTATGTCTGAGTAAGTGGCTTAGCAAAACCCACATTCTTGAATTTTCATAGGGGTTAGAGTGTTCTGATCCATATATTCTAAATACAGTTCAAATGTTCTATGGCCATTGCAGATGGATTCAAATATACACACAATTTTTGTTCTCTTGTCAGATATTATGTGGAGGCTTTGAAAAATGAGAGCCCAGTTCTGAGGAGACCTGAACAGGGCACTAAGTGGTATTTCCTGGGATGCTTAGCATCTGAGAGGGATCTTGCAACACTGGAAATCTACAGATTAGACAGAGGTAAAAGCACAGTAGGTATTAGGTGATTGTGTACAATGCAAGAATAAGAATTCTCATACAGCCCTGGCAACAAGAAATTGCCTTGAGAGAATTAACAAAAAAGAGGATGATGCCAAAATCAACACACCAAAAATGAGTTAAAGAAACCAATAGATGATAATTAATATTAATTGGAGTGACAAAGTATTCCAGGGATGACTTAGGCTAAATACTTAAACATCGTTTTCTTTTTAAATTCAGATTTCACTATGATGGCTTGTGAAACCAATAATCACCACCGTTGAGAAATCACTGCTTTTAGGATGGATCTTAGACGAGTAAAAGGATTTTGCGTCACAGGACACTACCTATTTTGTAAAAGATGACTTCAACTTATCTATATACTATTTTTCCTTCCACTGTTAAACTATCATCTTTTGAAAGTGTGTCACTTAGAGGGAGGAAGGGAAGAAGAGAGGGAGGAGGAAGGAAAGAAGAAGAGGAGGATATCAGTGAAGAGCCTTCCCTTGTTAATTTAAAAAAAGGCAGTATCTACATTCCTTATGTAAATGGGCATTTGACAAATTTACATCTATCCCTGACACCTCTGAAGTTTGGAGTAATCACATGACTTTAATTAAACATGAGAAAATTTGAGTAATATCCTTTCCAAAGAGTCATTTTAAAGGCCAAAATATTTTTCATATTCATTTTCTTTTCCTGATTGACAATGGAAATCATATCCAGAGATTGTTCTTAGACAAGAGTCCCTAAGTCCTTTCATTGAGCTTAAGTATTCAGAAAACTTATGTGGAAATGCAGTGTGAAAGAGAAATACATTTCTATTGTTTGATTTCAACATGACTTGGAGATTTTTGTTACTGCAGCTAACTTTGAACATTGTGACTGATAAATGATGTCAATTCCTTCAAGAATGGAGATAACTTCTCATTTATGTTGCACCTCAACTCCAACTCCAACATTTTGAAGATTTTCTTGCACTGAGTGGGTGCTCTTAACAAATCATGATCAGACAAAGTTTAGATTTCAACTCATTAAATAATGCCATTTCTCTTCCAGGAATTCTCATCTTAAACAGAGCACACAAATATATAAATGTGACATTTACTTAACTATAGGAGCATGAATGGTAATGCTACAGTTATGTAAAGAGCTAGAGAAGTATTATTAAAGTCTTTTAAAACAGCTAATATCCCCACCCTCTAGATGCTTGCTTTGTCCATTTAGAAACTGTTTCTGTTTTAGAGTTACAGGCTTTGGTGCAGCTATGAGCCCAGGGCCAGGTGCTATTGAGAAAATGATAGAATTTGGCAACTGTTGGCTGGAATTTGATGCAGTTGGCCCAAATGATTTCCCATAGAAAAAATAAAGTTCCCTCTCTGTGTTCACTAACTATACCTTTCCCTGTCTACATTTCTGGTAGCATTATTACGCATGGCTGTTACCTGTTATGCATCACTGTTTGTGATTTTGTTGTCATACTGTTGTGTTTAATTTTATTATGTTTAGTCTTGCTTTAGGAATTTCTATGGTTTGCTTTTCCATTTACCATTTTTAATTTCACAATACAGATAATAAACAAGGGTTTGGCCTTATTTTCAAATGCCATTTAATAGCAACTGGATACACAGTGAACTTTTCCACAGTGAACCAAGCAAATGAAAGTAGACTGTAATTCAGTTCCTATTCTTTCAGCATTTACCACAAATTACAACCATTGGAGTTTTCCAGTGAGTACTGAAAGTTGAACAAATATTTGAGTTTATAGCCTGCATGTATATTTACATGATCACTTTTTTATTTTATTAGGACATGTATGCAGTACATAAGATAGCATTCATTGTGTGGGGTTAGAACATGCACTTTCCACATCTTGATTCATTTTACTTGCAGATCCCTTCTCTCTCCCCCATTCCTCCGTCTCTTCCTTGGTACCGGAGATCTATATTCTCATTTCATATAATTTATATTTTATTTTGTTCATTAATTTATTTATATTTTGGAGCTTTTATATAAGATAAACCATGATATATTTAAGCTTGTGTGTCTGATTTTTTAAAAAATTAAAATAGTAAAATATCAATTTTTTTGAATGAATGTGGATGATTTAGTATATGTTTTGCTTTTACTATGGTTTAGGGTCATTCTGAAATAAAGTTTTATTCTATTTCTCTTTTATTTGGTCCCTTTAGGTGATAACACCTTGTGTTTACATGAGTGAGTCCAGGATAATTTATTTTTAATAAGACTGAGAAAAAGATCAGTATTACTATACACTTAGCTTGTTTTCTACATTGATAGGAAATTTTATTGCAATAAATCAGTATTAGTAGTTTTAGGTAAAAAGAAAACTGATTTTCACATAAATGACCCAAGAAATATATATGTTAGATCTATTTTTAAAGAATTTTTGTGTTGCTTTTAATTAAAAACTCATGGTTGCATATATTTCTGTGGTACAATGTGATATTTTGATATACATACATATATTGTGGGATGAACAAATCAGGATATTAAACTATTTATCAACTTAAGTGTTTATCATTTCTTTGTAGTGAAAACATTTAAAATCCTCTTTCTACTACTTAGAAATACACAATGCAGTATTAACTATAGTCACCATACTCATGAGAACTTATTGTTCTTCCTATCTAGTGACTTTATATTCAGTGTGTATTCAGTGGGTTTGTTTATATATTATATTCACTGTGTATTCAGTGTGTTTATAGATGATAGATAGATAGATAGATAGATAGATAGATAGATAGATAGATGATAGATAGATAATAGTCATTTGATTTTTAGTCCTGGGTGTTGAGCCTGAGGGTCTTCATTGCGCTACATCGCCTGTTCTTTTATTTTGAGACCGGTTCTCACTGAGTCACTAAGTGGTCCAGACTAAGGTTGAGGCTGTGATCCTTCTACCTCAATGTTGAGATCCCAGGCACAAGCTGCCACACCTCGCTTGTGGGGCCATATTTTATTAACTTTTCTTAAAGCAAATGTAGATTTTTAATCATCATTACAAATCTTAATAATAAGGGACATAAAATGTCACAGAAAATCAGTATAGGGATGTGCACTAAGGCTGATTTTAGACGTTTTACACTTTTACATTTCTCCTATTAATATCACTCATAAATAGTTTCATTACATTGTAATAATAGTAATAATAATGAAACATTGTTCTAATTTTGAAAATAATTTGTTTCTTTTTCTTAATTATATTTTATGTATGGACTATAAAATGTTTGATGGTAAGTTCAGCATATTGAAATATGAGGAATTCAAACAATATAGTTTTAAATTATTAGTTTGTTTTTCTGTCACAAGGGAAAAACAGCATTAAGGTTTTGAAACTCAGCAAAGTAACTAATTAAATGTGTTTTAACTCCTTACTTCCCAGAGCCAAGTCTTCACTTGAGAGCGTCCCTCCTGCCATCCAATGAGCTCTCTGGTAAGAACATGAGAAATGGGTTGGACTTCCTCATTCGAGAGAGGTATTACATGCCAATTTAGGCAAGAACTCACTTATTATCTGTTGTGAAACCAGCGCTTCCCTAATCATGGCAAGTTGCAAAAAGAAAGAAAGCCTTCCATCTTTTTCCATGCGAATCAAGATTTATTTATATAAAACAACATGTGGGAATTATCTGGAATAAATTTCACTGTACAAGGCAGACGTGAAATGACAGTAGACCAAGTATAATATGGAGTCAGGTACAATCTGGTCTCTCTTCAGACTTCCTTCCATTATTTTGTTAATTCAGTTAAAATGTCAAAAATTCATAGTGTCATAATCTAGAACATAGATAACTTACCAAACAATAATCAAATAAGGACACTACTTGAACTTAACCATATATGAACTTGTGTTATAGACCCTTTATTTATACGGAAACATTAAAATGTTAAAGAGTCCAAAAATATATACAGTGACTTTCATCAACACTTAGAAGTTCCAGTTCATTTGACTGTAAAAAGATGTCTCTCTAATCCGTGGTTGGACTGGAAGGTCATTAACAGTGGTCACCCCTCCTTCCCAGAATTTTTCCTAATACAATGTAACTAACCCCATGGTTCAAGGGACAGTATAGTGCATCTCCCTAACTGAAGAAATAGCACAAAAAACACTGGGAAAAAAGAGACATGCGTGCCAGGACCTTGGTTTTGCAGAGTATTTGTCCACAATAAATACGGGAGCTTGGGTTGCTCCTGGTGCTCTTGCATGTGCTTAATCAATACTAAGACTGGAAATACATGCAGGGAGTCATAGGAAGCCAGGAACGACGAGTTGTAGAGTAGAAGCTTAGCTAACCTTGCTGTAAACTGATACAGAATAATCTGACTTCCTGGATAGAACAGTGGTTTCATTTATTATATGGCGTAAATCTTCAATGTTTCATTTAATAAGTGATCCAGTGAGTTAAAAATGAAAGTGCATATTCAGGGAAACAAGAAACACAAGAAGGAAAACAAGATAAATATGCATCTTGTATAAAATGCTTGTTGAAAATTACTATCTGCCATTAGTTACAGTGACCACAGAGAACACAAAAGACACATTTCTGCTGAATATATGAATATGTATTCAACATTGAACCATTTTCTTAAGAACTCTTCATTCAAAATGACAGCTTAATATGCACCTACCAAAGATGCATGGGTGACACCCCATCTACCTCCTTGTATTTGTGGATTTTCCATCCATCTAGTGAAAGTTCTGTTACTATTTTTCACAAGTTTCCCTTTGGTCCCTTAGGGAGCTTGCACACTCCCTCCATAGAACTTTTGGAGCACTCTGTGAACTTTTTACTACTCTTTTTCCTTCATCTTGTCCTCAGCCTGATCTCAACCACCTTGTCTGCCAAGAGTTCACCCCCACTCTTGTTCTGCTTAGTTTCTGAATGTTTCTCTTTATTTCCTACTACATATGTGTTTTTGTGGAATTTCATGGTATTAGGGGAAATGAACTTTTCATTTAGTCAGTTGTCCTGAGTTGGAATGCTACCTATATATGCTAAATGTTACACTATTTGGTAAAACATACATGGAAAAATGTCCAAAACCTTAACTGTAAATTTTGATGAATTGTGTTTTACATGCCTACTCAATAGCTCCCAACCAAGATACAGGATACAGGTCATTTCAGAGCCTTAGGTTAGTAGCCCACATAGGTTAATAGCTCTCAGAGATAGCCACACTTCTGAGTTACCATAGAGGTCAGTGTGGAAGTAATTTTCTATTAACTTCCATCTGTCATTTGCTGAGCCTGTGTCTTGGGGCTATAGGTCTCTGGAACTTTTGGCAGGTCAAGGGTTTACTGCGGCCAAAGATATCCATCAGGCGGGATTTCACGTTCTTATGCAAAGCATGCACAGAGCAATGATTTCTATGGATTTGTGGGCAAAGAAGCAATTAAGACCCCTGAAGTTCCCCCCCTGCAATGCCAGGATCAATTCATACCCCACATTATGTTCACTCTATCTTGTTATTGATTTTTTAGAGGCACAAACCTACAATTAACTTTTAAAAAACACAACAAAATTACTGTGACAAAATAAAAATTATCATTCCCATGGATTCACTTGATTATGACTCCATAGCTGATATCCATCACCTCTTCTATCCATTCTAGAGTTGCCTCACCCTAGGGTAGTAATTTTTCTCCTCTGATTATTTGCCAATGAGATTAATAAAATAGTCATATCCCATAAGGTGGGAGTTCCCAGCTAATATGCCCGTATCAGACTCTGGCTGATAAATTGCCTATTGAAAAACTCCAGGGGAGAAAGCAGCCACAAAAGGATCCTAGAGGAGCCCTGAGTTCCAGATATATTCCTTCCTGACTCTATTATGTAGCAGCAAATCAAATTGCACGTAATTATCAGATTCATTCTCCCTCACCAGTATAGAAACTCCTTTCTGTCTACAAGGGTCTTACAGCTTCGGGAAAGATTTGTCTCTGAATGACAAATAGCAAGAAATAAAAAAAAAGATGACAGGCATCAATTCCCTCCCCTGTTATCTTGAAAACTAAACAAAGATGTGTTCAGAATAGTTTGTGTATACTCCTCCTGACCCAATACATTACTGCAGCTAGTGAAAGTCTTTTTGCAGAGAATTACAAGAGATAGCAGCCACTGATTGTATGGGGGAAAATGATTCTGGGAGAGATAAGAGCAGGAGAATAACAGTGCCCCCTACACTGACCACATTCTAGTAATCATCTAAGACTTACCAAAAGAATGACTACTTAGCATAATTATTATTCTTTCAGAATTTCCAATGAAGATAGGAAAACAGATAAGCTAAATGAAAGAAAAGTGTACTTTCAATAGCATGTAATAATTTCTTTTATATGTTAATACTGTTTCTTAAATTTAATATTTTACTTAGAAATGCACATAAATGCTTTTTATAAATCAAAATATGAAAAATAATATTTGAGAACTCATGTCTCCATCTCATCTCTACAGCTCTAATCTGAATTGTGTCCCCACCAATTCATGTGCTGATATTCTATCCTTTGAGACATTAAAATGTGATGGTGTTTGAAGACGGTTTTTACAGAGATAATCAAGGAAAAATGTGGTATATGGGTGAACCTCAATCCAATATGCTTAGTGTCTTACAAAAAGAAGTTTGGTCACAGGTAGAGAAGAAGAATGGTATGCAAAGAGACTCACAATTTGGCCCATTACACACCAAAGAAAAGTCAGAGGAAGAGCCAATTGTGCTGAAAATTTAATGTTGGGCTTTCAGGCTCCAGAACTGTGAGAGAATAAATTTGTGCTGTTTCAGTCTCCCAGATTTTGTTGTTTTGTCATAGCATCCCTAGCAAACTTGTATGCCTACCCTCATTATTTCCTCCTTCCTTCAGTTAATTTTCTATGCATCCTTCCATATTTCCTCAAATTACTCCAAAAGCATACTATATGGAAACATTTATCAAAATACCTCACTTCATAATATGTTTTATACTTACTTTTTTTCACATAGCAATAGACCCATGCCAGCATGCATACAACTTCTTTGTTCTGCCTAATAGTTGTACAGTGCCTCATTTAATTTCTCCTTCATGTAAATCAGGAGATAAGATCCATTTCCTCGAGTGTATTTGGGAAGGATCTGATAATGCGAGAGGAAAAAAAGGGCAGGAAGAGGATGAAGAATACGAAAGTTTACTTTATTGTGCTAATTTGCCCCTGATTGACCCTAGAATTCAATCCCAGAGACTCCTGGTGCAACACCCTGTAGCATACGCCATGGTGTGGACACCAAAGAACAAGGACTCCATGACTCCCCTCCTCCACTGACGCATGGCTGCTTCTCTATGGAGCACCACTAACTCCCTCTCACCTTCCCGAATGTTTGTACCTGGGGTGAGTTTCCCTCAATAGTTCAGAAGAAAGCCTTGGACAGGTGCTTGTTCAAGGCTGAGACACCTACCATACAGTATAGCCACAGGGAGCCACAGTGAGAGAAGAGCACAAAATGGGGGCACAGAATTTTTGCTGCATATGTTTTCCATTGTACAATGTGCCATAGGTTTATTGCACAGTCCCTTACTGTGGGCATTTGGTTGTTTCTAATCTTGGTAAAGAACAGAAAATAGCAATACATAATCTTGTACATCTCTCAAAAAACTTGTCTGTCTCTATTTTTCTCAGAAAAAAATAAACAAAGGAGATGATAGATAGATAAATAGAGAGGTGAATGGAAAGATATGGAAAATGCTTAAAAAAATAATTTATTACACATTGCTAAGAATAATGAGATAAGTGTGTTCAAAATGAGGGGGATTATTTTGCGTGTTTTGAGGTGAATGTATTGCAATATGTCTTTTACTATAATAAATTTTTAATTTAAACATTCACCATAATTTGTGATCACTCTTCCTTGAACAAACCTCTATAGTAATATCTGCCACTAAAAACATTATAGTGTGTCCTTATCTACCTTATTCACCAGATCTGGCACCTGGTGACTTCTGGATCTTTGCCAAAGTCAAGATGACTGTAAGGTAAATGTTTTGAATCAATTCAGGTATGTAGGTAGTCACAACAGCCAACTAAAGACACTCATGAAAGAGGACTTCCAGAAGTGCTTCAGAAAGTGATAAGAGGGCTGGTGAGATGGCTCAGCGGCTTAAGCGCCTGCCCGGCAAGCGTGAGGGCCTGAGTTCGACTCCCGGAACCCACATACGAAAAAGGGGCCGGTGATATCGCTCAGCGGCACGGGCGCCTGCTGGCGTGCGAGGTCCTGAGGTCGTCCCCCCGGTACCCACAAAAAAAAAAAAAAAAAAAAAAAAAAAAAGAAAGTGATAAGAATGATGCGATTTGTTCAAAAGGAGAGGGAATGTTTTGAGTGGGGTTAATGACAATATGTCTTTTACTATAATAAATTTTAAAATGTAAACACTTACTGTAACTTATCATCACACCTCATGAAACCTGCCCTGTTTACTAAGAAGGGGGCCAATGGTTAATTTGAAATCTGAAGTCCCACCTGCTGAAGATTTTTCTCTTTTTCAGGGAATCCAAGTTTTATTCTAATTAGTGTTTCACCTGATAGCATGAAGGCCACTCCCACTACAGAGAGCAGTCTGTTCCCTCAAAGCATACACATTTTAATATTAATCTCAGCAAAATATACCCTCTAAGTTGACACATAGAACACCATAGCTGTACATGCGTGGGAATTTTTATAGGATAGTCTCTTAAATGGGAATTACTACATCAAATTTTCATCTTGTTTAATTTTCCAGTTTTGTCTAATGATGGTAACAGTAAAAATGGCTATTTTGTCTCTGACTTTAACAGAGTTGTTTCAAGTTTTAAATCACAAAGCTGAATGTCATTATTTATAGTAAAACAAGTGTATGTAACGGTATTTATATTTCATGCATAGATTAATATTTTGAGTGTTTTATTTAGGTATAGTCACTAAGTTTTACCAGGTACATTTTTAGCATCATATACATTCTACTTAGTTCAATTAAAATGAGAAATTTTATTAATAGTAGATTATCTTTTCAATACAAAAATAAATCTCATTTAATTGTGCTATATTATTCTTTAATGTAATGCTGGATTTTGTTTGCTCATATTTCATGCAAGATCTTAGTACTGATATTCATTATGGAATTATTGTAATTATATTTTGTTACACACTACTTCTTGTGTTTTTGTATAACTGTGTTGTTACATCAGGAAAATAATCATAGAATTTTCTATTTTTTTGTTATCAGATTCTGTTTGTTCAAAGTTTGCTGGTGAAATTCTCCATGTAAACACCTGGTTATAATGCTCTTCTGGTGAAGATGATGGGTGGGTATGGGAGGTGAGGTAATTGCCCTTTGATAAACATTTCAGTATCTTTTATAGCTAATGATTAATTCATGTCTTTTATTTCATCATGGATCAAATTTATCAACATTTTTCCAAGTAAATGCTAAGTTTCACAATATTTGTCACTACTGGCCCTGCACAAAGTTCTAGTTTTTCTCCTAGCAATCATCTTAATTCCCTGAATGTATTCTATTGGCTTTGGAAACAGTTACAACAGCAAGTGCGTGAGTTTTCTCTGCCTCCTAATTTTGTTTAATGCATAGGTTTGCTGAGACACAATACCTTACATACACAATTTAAAGCAGGAAGAATTTGTTACACATACACACACACACACACACACACACACACACACACACACACTAACCACCAGACAGATTAAGAGGCATTCAGTTTCTGGCACCTAGAAAGTTTCAGCATTCTACATATCACTCAGCACCCCAAACACTTTAATGTCAGCTAATTTCATAGATTATCTTTGCTTATTTATTATATGATATGACACAATTTGTCTATCTCTGTCACTCAACTTTAAATCAGTAATACATACCTTGTTGATGTATGTTCCTACACATTTTTGAACTTTTTGCAATGTTTCATTGTAAAAATTTATTACAAAATATTTTATATTATATTCCTGATGACATTTGCCTTGTTTCCAATAGCGATCTCCTATGAAAATAATTTTTATGTACTTTATTGTATGTGTATTTTAGTGATATAAACATGTATTGCTCTTAGAACAAAAGTACTAAGGATAGACTATGTCTGATATTTTTCCAAAGTGATTTCCTTAGAGTAATGTAACAGTGAATCAAATTACCCCATATATTTACCATATATTTACTTAGTTTTGCTAGTCACAATTCTGGTAGAGATATGAGTGTATCTCTTTGTGTTTTTTTCACTACAATAATGAAATGATTATAGTAATTTCCATCCAAAGAGGAGAGTATGATTAGAGTGTGGGGAAAAGATAACATTACTGTTGAGAAACTTGACAAACTCAGCTTCATCCAGGTGACCAAGTTTGGTGTCAATAATGACCAATCATGTGGAAAATGTGTCTCTGATCTGATGTGTTAAAAATGGAATTTGCTGGGGTGTTCTTTCTAAAAACTCATAACTCATGTCTTATGACAAAAAGACCATATTTTTCAATAAAAACGCATTCTCCACAATATCAAACCAGTCTTATCAAAAATCTACCAAGATATGATTTTTATAGGTAACTATTCCTCGAAACAAATGTAAATATTGTGTATTGTAAGCATAAATGAATTTTAAAAAGTCTTTCAAAAACAAAGAAAGTCTGAGAACCTGTGGCTGCAGATGTCTTAATGTCGGTTGGTATCTTGTATATGATCCTGGAATATAGAGAGCATTAGGGAATATTTAAAGATATCTGTATAAAGCGTGATCCTTGGTCAATATTAGTTATCATTATTAGTCCATTAATCATGGCCAATATACTATATGTACTCATAGAAGATACTAACAATCTTGAGTGCAGGGCGCTTGGAGTTCTCTACACTACTGCCTCAATTTTGTATAAATCTAAAATTATTATGAAAGCAAAGTCTATTAAAAATAAATAAAAATCACTCTCTTAAAATAATTGTACTTCCAGACAAGGCAATTTTGTCCTTTATTTCCTACCATCAATATTTGGGAAATTTAGAAAATACTGACAGTAATTTTAAACAAAATCTATGGTTTAAATTAGCAAAGTTTGAAAATAAAATGTTATCTTTAAATTAATAAGTAATTTGTACATAATCCAGTTATTGAACTTACATAAAATTACAGTAATAACATTTTATACAATTTTATTTTGCTTTAAGTAAGTAAACGCTGTATTTCTCATACAATATGATTAGGATGATTCAGGTAACACTCACCTTTGCTTTTAACAATAATACAAGAAAGGACACATTTCAAAGCTGGGTTGAATTTTTGATACTGTGTTCTACCACCAAATGTCACTGTTCATTGCAGCTCTTATTCTAAATAATAGCTAAATGGATAAAATTTGAAATATATGAAATAGAGTTATTAACATCACATTTTACATTTTTCCAAGGAAATTTTATTTTTCACAAAAAGTGATTGCTTTTACTTTCATACAATGAAAAGCTTTACTTTTCCTCAAGAAGCATATTATCAGAACTCCTCAGTAGTAAAACCATGTTTACTTCTTTTGCCTTTGGCAGGTTATGAGGGATGTCAGCTTGAGTGACTTAAAAAGTTGTGTTCTTGAGAATTCAAAGAAAATTCCTACAGGTGCAGACATAAGAACAATGTTCCAAGTGAACAACAAGATGCTCTTTGAAGAATAAATTAATTCTAGGTCCTTTGTCTACAAATAGCTACAAGCCTATATTGTGTAGCATTATAAGGTACAAACCGCTCTGTTAATGTTATATGTAGGCCAGTGCTATATATCTAGTTTTTTTTTTTCTTTCTTTTTTCCCCCTTTCGGAGAAAAGAGCTTGGTACCAAATTTTTAATGAGGAGAAAAGAGAAATCTGCCACTGTATTAGGAAGCAAACCGACAAAACATTGATTAGGATTTTGGTGATATTAGGCTTGAATATTAACTCTGCTCTTAATTAAATAAGCCCTCTGAACAAATTTACTAATGTCCCCAAGTTGCAGTTCTCTCATTGATAACACAAGGATGATAGCTGGGTATGGCGACACACAGCTGTAACTCTAGCATTCTAGAAACTGAGGCATGCAGATTGCGAGTTCCAACCCAGCCTGAACCAATCAGTAATTTAGCAAGACCATGTCCCCAAAATAAAGAATTTAAAAGGACTGGGGATATAGCTCAATGCAAAGGTGCTGGATTTATCCTTAGTGTTGCTCCCTATAAAAAAAGATGATTACATGTGTCACTGCAAGTTGCTATGGAAATTATAGATGATATGTGTAGTAAACATTTCTTAGAAAGAACATTCATTAGGTAGCTATTTTTAGTGGATGATCTTTATCTTTGTTCCCAAACCTCCAGTCTTCTATTCTGGTACAGTTTTCTTTTTGATAAAAATATATGACTGGGTACTCCTAAATTGTAAGTTGGAGGTAAGGGTTAGTAAGGAATATAATTTTTTGTAACTGTGATGTAGTAGATAGAGTTCAAAGAATTTTCACATATTTGAAAGTTTTATTTACACATAAACTTCTTCAAAGTCATGTTGGGAACATTATAACATAGCATACATATGTGTAAACCAATAAATATAAAATAAAAATTTATAAATTGTCAAGAATGTGATGTTACATCCAGAATAATTTTTAACAATTTTATTAGAGTTTTTATACCAAAAATAAAATTTTAAGTCAGGTAAGTATTTATTATGAAGTAGAGAAAATATTGTAAATATTTAGGTAAACAGTGAGAAAATACGTAGGAATGTGTCTTTCCAGTATATGCTTCCTATATGTGGCTATTCTTTCAAAATGCAAATAACAGAAATTAGAATGTTGTCCAAGAAATAGTTTTTCCTTAGACTTCAGCTACTTGGAATAATATATCTTGTGGTTTTTTCCATTTATTATTTACTAAACTAGTCTTGGAAATCCTTGAATATAAAATTCACTCTTCATCCAATACAAGCAGAGACAGTAATAAATTGGAATGAAGAAACTGGCATCCTGCTCTGTGGATCCACACTAGGGATCATGAAGAATTTGGGATACTGTGCGCGGTGAATACACCAGCAAGATATAGAAAGGCAGATGCAGTAAGAGTAGAAGACGAAAGTAAAACTCAATCATCTTTGACCCATTTTTTTTGCCTTCCCAGCCTGGGAGGCATGGACCCAATACCTGCTCCATTGTGGTCTTCAACCTCCTGACAGAACTTTCCCAAAAATGACATCAGTGCTTCTCAATGCATTCAATGACAATGCCTCCAACAACACACAAACCTGGTTTGAAAGCAGCAACCAGAATATCAAAGACACTACATTGCAAGAGAGGTGGAACAATGTCTCACCAAAGGAATTTTATTAAACCTTTGTAAAAACTCATTCAGGCTGCTCAGAAAATATTTTTACAGCCAATGCCTCATATTTCAGTCCAAATAAAATGTTATTTTTATATAGGTTTAAGAAGAGATATTGTACAATATTTATAAGTCAATATAATTAAAAGTCACTGTGAACTCTTCATTTTGTTCCTTTTGTTAAGCCATATTCAGGAAGAACTGCTAATATGATAAAAGATCACACACAAAAGAGAAGCAAAATTATAAACTAAATACAAAGGGTTTATAATTACATATTGTTAAATACTTTGGACTAATATCTAAATCATTCAGCAAAAGCAGTGTCCAATGAAAGGGAAGATGTGTTGCCCATAAAAGCAACCCTATTAAAAAAGTAGACCTAGTACATCAAAGGACAGGTAAAGAATTTTTCTCAAGTTATAATTGTCTGTGGTATTGTATTTTTATGCACTTTTATCATTTATCTTTAAAGACATACTACGTTCATAGATGGTCCCAGGGCAATGGATAAAATTTTTCTGAAGTCCCTACAACTAATTTTCTTCCTTTTGTCAATAAAGATATTCTTTATATAAATATGTCCTCAGTATTTCCTACTCTTATAATCCTCTTCATATTAATATTTTTACTTAATCCTTATAAAACTACATTGTAATATTCATTTTGGCATGTCTTTTGGGATGTTTGTTAAGCTTTCTACAGTTGATTTGTTGATGCCAACTAATAAGAAATTTCTTAAGAAACGTATCTCCATTTCTGGAATCAACCTGACATTTTTGGTCACATATTCTATTTATATGTATGAACTTTTATAATGTTAATTGCTATATATTTATTCTTAGTTGTTTTTCATCAGGTTTTGAATACAGATCTATGTTTGTTTAAACAAGTATTTTCAACCTTTTGTTCATTTAACATTGGGCAAACAACAGGTTTGCCATCAACTTTGTAAAGTTTGCCATTTTAATGACTGGAACCGAGAACTTTAGATATGTATATCTTTGTTAAATTTTATTTTCTGTCTTCTCAGTTGATTAAACAAATTAAAATTTTCTCTTGTTTACAATTTTTAAGCACTGCATTATTATCAGATATTTAAGGTCTCATGAATATATAAAATTAAGTAACCAAACCAGAAAGTAAAGAGGATTTATCCAGCATATAGAGAATGTGGTAAGGCCCTCAGAGGGACAAGAACTTGGGTCATTGGGACCTAGAGCACCTTGTTCAAGAGGACCTGCAGGTTGAGGGTGAGTGAAGGACATATAAAATATGTTAAGGAATTGCTTTTATTTTTAAATGAACAGAAAGTTACTAAATTGTTTTCAAAATGGTGACACAACAGATTTGTGTTTTGAAACCATCACTCTGGATGCAATATATAAAATGAATTGGGTCATAGGGTAGAGTTTGAGGAGAGAATGGAAGCAAAACATTTGGTAAGGAATAACAGTGACCAAGACAGAGATTCCAGCAGCTTCAGCAAAGTGGTAGTGTTAGAGACAGAAGCTAGAATAATTTGAGAAAAACTCAGGTGTCAAAAATGATAACTATTGCTAGCAAATTAGATATGGGAATAGGAAAGAGAGAGATTACAATTCTACAAGTATGGGCTTCATCCACTGTCATAAAAATATTGGAAGCCAATGGAACTGGGGGAATACAAGTAGATATACTTTGAAGTTATGAACTTATCTTTGAATACTATTTTACTATAAAAACTGTCTTTTAGAAAAATTCTTCCTTATTCAAAAAGTAGTCCAAGGAAATGCATGCCAGATATGTTAATTATATTAAAGGTGAAATGAAATGATGTTTCTTATCAATTAATTCATATTAATTTGCCTTTTGTTTTTACATTTCAAGTTGATTTTTTAGCTACCCTACCATTGGGGTGCTGATAGAAATATCAAGAAGTTGGGCCGGTGAGATGGCTCAGCGGCGTAAGCGCCTGCCTTGCAAGCGCGAGGGCCCGAGTTCAACTCCTGGATCCCACATACGGAAAAGGGGCCGGTGATATCGCTCAGCGGCACGGGTGCCTGTTGGCGCGCGAGGTCCTGAGGTCGACCCCCCGGTACCCACAAAAAAAAAAAAAAAAAAAGAAATATCAAGAAGTTCTTGCTGCAATTACCCTGAATAAGGCAGCACAGAGCAGTGAAAACAAGCTGGGAGTTGGGTCTGGCTTTTGTTGAGAGGTCAGTCAGTACTTGCAAAACTATCTTTGTGAAACGGAGTGAGAAGATTAAACCCTAACTCTTTAATTTATACATCTGCTAAATGGGAATATTTATTACTTAGAGTGTAGCAGAAGAGTAAATGAAGTAATAAATATGAAACACTTAGAGAAGTGCCTGGCTCATAGTGAATAATAAATATACATTAGGTATTGATATCCTCCAAGACACTTTGAAATGTGATGAAATTTGAAAAACAATGGCATCAGTTGCCAAAGCAAAGAATAACATAACTTCAAAACCATATCTTTTTCTAGAAAATAAAGCTGCCCATGCAGAAAAACCAGAATGTTAAAAAGTTTTCAACACTAGAGGTAAGTTAAGGACAAATATATAGATATTAAAATCTCAAGGAAAGGGCCGGTGAGATGGCTCAGCGGCATAAGCGCCTGCCTTGCAAGCGCGAGGGCCCGAGTTCGACTCCCGGAACCACATACGAAAAAGGGGCCGGTGATATCGCTCAGTGGCACGGGTGCCTGTTGGCGCGCGAGGTCCTGAGGTCGTCCCCCTGGTACCCACAAAAAAAAAAAAAAAAAAAATCTCAAGGAAAAACTTACAAAAACAAATTTTTGGGTTTTTTCCATTACATTCAGTGAGTTGGAACTTCTGCCTTCATGATTAAAAATCAACTCATTTACTTCCACGATACTATTTTTAAACATCAGGAATTGAGAAAAATAAATAATTCAGGTTCCAGTTAATTTCATAAGCAAATTTTGTAAAGTAACTTCTAAATGAAAGCAAATTTCTTGTAGAATAAACACACAGCTGTACTTGGGAGAGGAAGTGTAGCACATGATTAATGGAGACACTCTGAGAAAACACCGAATATTTTTCAGGTGCCTTAAAATGTTACTAGATTTTGATTTAATATTAAATAATAGTAATTCTTATAATAGAGTAATGCCACTTCATCGGACTAGGTTTTAGCTGATTTTAAAACTCAGAGCTGAATGTCTTCTTTAATTGTAAAGGGTGGAGTCAGAGGTCATTTTATCAGTCATTGATCTGCTTATCTCCAGGTAGCGGAGGAAGCCAGGGCTCAGAGGGAGGAGGATTTCTATCAGCCTCATGCAGACACGGAGTCTCTAGCAGTTCTACTCTATCATTCGCTTTTTCACGAGCTCGATCCCATGGCATCTTAAATGTCTGATTTACAGTTTCAGAAATCCTGAAACCTATTGAACCCTAAATTTGTCTTCACATGTGATATTAGATACCATGGGTCCTTATTTACTTTCTTTGATGTATTTGTTACTTTTGAATCCTGACTTCAATAATTCCAACTTGAAAGAACCTGACCTTATATATATAATTTCTTCTATTGCTTGACAGGAAATATCATAAATGTAATTAGCATAGAAATTGTCTAGAGACTTTGAATAATGTTTAAATTTTTCTAGTCATAATTCATAATGTATATGTTTGTGGTCATAGAAATAAAAGTGAATATTTAAGTCACTTTTTCACTGTGTTGAAACCAGATATTCTGTGTCTTAGCTATACTGTAGGTGTATCTCTGCTTTTATTCAGGGAAAATATGTGAAGTCTAAAAGTGTAAAAAGCCTGACATTTTGCCCATTTGAAAGCTAACAAGTTGGCCTGCCACAAGTTGCTATGTGACAGAAGACAAAAGACCCTTGGGTCAGAAAAAGAAATTTCATATTACTTACAGCAAAAAAGCAACACCCTGAACAAGTGCCTGATTTGGTTTACCATATCTCAATTTCCATAAGACATTGTGCTGATGGCCCGATGTTTACCTATGAGTGCAGTGGATTAAGCCACAAGAGAGGAATCCCCAAATTAGAACATACCGAAATTTTTCTCCTGCTGTCACATATATCCACTGTTCTTCCAAAGAGAGATTGCACATGTTATCTTGAGAGGGAAGCCTATGTCCTGCTTGAGAGAGGGAAGGATCTCTTGGCTTATGAGCCTGGGAAATCTCCAACGAAGGAGCTATATCTGAAATCTCTTAGAAGGATTCATGATGGCCAGCTTGTAAGGCACGTTTTCTATTCAAACAAGATCATGCACAGAACATATAAAATGAGCAGGAAGTCAAGATCTGTGACAAATGTCTCCCAACATAAAAGTTTCCAGTCATCTCTTTTATAAGTGTTGCTGTCAGGTGAAAATTACTCCAAATATACAAAACCTCCATTAGAGGAAGCAGGCCCCTTAGAGGTCAATGTTTCTTCACCAGGTTGCTACGACCTGTTGCATGTGGAAGCCTCAGAGCTGCACCACCACATTGCCATCAAAACAAGTAGGATTCCTTGGCTGCAAAGGATGATGACTGCAGGTATTGATATAAATTAAGTGAAAAGGTTATAGATTTTTCCACATTAAAATGAGGTGTACAATGGCTACTATAAAGAAATCAACTAATAACAAATGCTGGAGGGGCTGTGGGGAAAAAGGAACCCTTCTTCACTGTTGGTGGGAGTGTCGACTGGTACAGCCACTGTGGAAGTCAGTGTGGAGATTCCTCAAAAAACTAGGGTTGGAGGTCCCATTTGACCCAGCTATTCCCCTTCTGGGCATCTTCCCAGAAGAATTAAAAACATCGTACCACAGCGATATATGTGCACCCATGTTTATAGCAGCACAATTTGTAATAGCCAGATCTTGGAAACAACCCAAATGCCCAACAACTGAGGAATGGATAAGAAAGATGTGGTATTTTTATACAATGGAGTACTATTCAGCCATAAAGAAGGATAAACTGGAGACTTTTATAGGTAAATGGATGCAACTTGAGAAAATACTCATAAGTGAAATAAACCGGAAGCACATGTGTAAGCATCGTATTGTCTCTCTAGTATGAGAAACTGAAAGAGTAAATAAGATCCAAAAAGTACAATAGACATGATGAATCAAAAAGAAACTGGTCAAAAGGAAAGAGAGACTGGAATAGGGAAAAGAAAGAAGGGAAAGGGAAAAAAATTGTATATATATATAAGATGGTTAAGATAGATGCACTACCAATTTTACTTAGTTCGTTGAAGAGTAAGGTTTGTGCCAATAATGTTTGGACAATTGAATGTTAATGTCTGGTATCTTGAATAACTAACTTAAAGATAGTAATACGTAATATATTAACCATTGTTACCCTCCTATTATGTTGTTTTGAAAATCTGTTCTTCTTTTGATTTGTTTTGTTTTTTTCTTCTCTTTAAAATAAAAAAAAGATAAGCAAGTCTTAGATGAAGGCAGCGAGAAGTCAAAATACAAACAAAGAAGGACATAGAAATGGATGTAGGAGCCTCAAAAAATAGCCAAAGGGATGACAAACAGAAGTCAATGCTTGGCTAGCAGTTCTCATTCAGCCCTAATTGAGGAAGAACTTTAAAGAAAGTTATACAAACTCCCCGGTAGAGCCTAATGATACTGAGAGTTATAAATGATCAAGTGCTTGTGTGCTAACCACATAAATGTACACACTTTATCTCATTTATACCTCAAAACAGCTCTCTAGGGCATTTATTAACTCCCTGTTCTATATATGAAAAATCCAAGGCTCAGAAAAGTTAGGTGGTTTCCTTAAAGTCATGTAGCTAGTAGAAGTCATAGCTCAGATGCAGTGTCCATTTCTCTGCAACATGCTGTTCTTACTAAAGTTTACACATAGAGGGATGCATGCAGTCCTCACCCAAGAACGGTATTGTATAGTATGGTCTCCCCTAGCCACACATGGCTATTGACCACCTGACTGAGATTAGTGTTGCATGTTGAAATTATAATATTGTGTACATAATGAGTTAAATAAATTACATCTTAAAGGCTAAAAAAAAAAATGAGGTGTACATCAGAATATGTAGGAACATTATTCAAGAAACCAGAGAGCTACACTGTGATAAAGGGTAAATAAGTGAATGAAACAGAACTAATGATATGTTTTAGATAATACATATTAGAATAATAACTGTATTTTAGTTGTTGATGACTTATATTGGGTTGTCCTTTGTCTTCAAAATTAATCTATTCAAGAGTACAATGAAATTAAAAATTTAGAGGGGGCCGGTGAGATGGCTCAGCGGCATAAGCGCCTGCCTTGCAAGCGCGAGGGCCCGAGTTCGACTCCCGGATCCCACATACGAAAAAGGGGCTGGTGATATCGCTCAGCGGCACGGGCGCCTGTTGGCGTGCGAGGTCCTGAGGTCGACCCCCTGGTACCCACAAAAAAAAAAAAAAAATTTAGAAATGTCTTTTGAGTGGGAAAGCTTGAGAGTTTAAAGATAATGGTATGATACTATATGCGCTTTAGTATGCTACTTCCTCTACTTTCCAGATTAATGAGCTAGAATCAAGAAAAATTTAGATCAATAATTTTAAAGAAAAATTATTGTGTATGAGTAGATATTTCCAATTATTATATAAAATTATATGTGTTTCATGATATATGTTTAAAACTTTTTTCAAGTATCCTGTAATCCACTATCAAATATGGAATGATGTTGCTTTTTGCACAAAGAAGAAAATTAATTTAAAACAAAATTATAGTAAGCTCTTAAGAACAACATACTTTGTGGAGAAAGGGAATTTTTAAATAAAATTTCATCTATATTTATCTTTTCTAAAAGTAGAGAATATGAATTTATATTAGATCATTTTTGCATAGTCAAGTGGAAGCAAAAGAAAAACATCTGACAAATATAAAGAGCGTTAAGTAGATAAATCAAAAACTGACTTGCATCTTTGTTATTATTTCAAATATAGAAATATGTATACCTTGTAAACTGTTTGGCTTTAAGAGATCATAAAAGCAATTGTTCTTGAAGACTATTATGTGTACCTCACATATTTTTTAAAAGAAAAATGACTGAAGTTTTTATTTGAAAAATAAAAGTATAATACAAGAACATTGGATCTCTTTAAACTGTTAATAATTAAATAAAAAGATAGACATTATTCATATTTTCTCTTTGTATACAGAGATCAAACTACAAATGAGAGGTGCTTTAGCTGTTTAGAAAAGGTTATGGCTGGCATTAAAATCTCTAAGAAGCACTGGTAGGATGGTTTGGGATATACTGTGTATACAGTGGAAATCATTACCATTCCCAAGCCATTTCTCAAAGACTCAGAAGGCTCCTCATTCCTTAAATACACAAATTGCATTCAATTCTCATGAGCAGAAAACCAGAAGAGAATTAAATACATTTCTCACTATTTATCTGCTCCTTCCATCATTTAATCTCATTGGTGACAAAAATACCTGGAAATGATCCAATAACATCACTTGGGTTCTGATAGGATCCAGTGTCCCTCAGTGATTTTCCTGCTAGATTATCAATGATTATTTATTTCTCTAAAAGTCTTTTTACTTTTGACAGACCAGCTATTTGTGCACCACTAGAATGAGTCAAATTTTAAGAGCAGAAATGTTGACTTGTTCATGATTGTAGACGTGATTCGACACAGTACCTAGTGGATATCGGAGCCCAGTATATGCTGAATCAAAGAGCATGACTATAGGCTAGGGGATGCTTTCCAATCAGCAAAGGACTTTTCCCTCTTTTACTTCAGTCAATAGAAAAGTGAACAAATTAAAAACAACAACAAAGCCAAAGGCATTGGAAAACATATAATTAACTGCACACATATGATGCCCTTTGAGAAGTTAAAATATATTTATTTTTTAAAATTCTCCTTTTCATCATCTGGCTAGTCTCACATGAATTAATAGAACTGGTCCCACATTTGTCTTGAGAGTATGTAATGTTCTGATTATCACTGACAAAACCCCTATTGTGAAATATCAATGATGACATGCTCAATCAAAAATTGATCTTATTTCCTTCTACTTCCCTCAGAACAATAGAAATAAGGTTTGTTAAGGTACATACTTCAGTTATGTTCTATTTTTCCTTATATTTTTGTTTGAACTCATAATTCACATCACTCTGCATTATTTAAGAATTAACTTTCAGGATATCCTACTATAGTGACTGATTTTGATTACCACTAATTTTTTTCTGAATTCAGATTATGTCCATAAGAGCATTTGCAAATAGAAATGCCATTCTAAGAGCTTCTTTAAAAAATTCAGCAATATTGTAGCAGTTTAATAACTTAAACAGCTGAACATCATTGGTCCTCTTTCATAAACATATTGATTGCATTGCTTTTATTTCTTCTTGGATTAAGCAATATTATAACTATCAAAGGAGATCTATATTCACTTTTGACAATCCTATTTGTGTAATGCAAGTGAGAAATAGGATGCTTCCCTGTTCTTATTCTCTCTTAATTTTCTTTTTCTCTTCCGCTTTTATCATTCTCCTGCCACTTGGTAGAAAACACCATGAGTTGCTGAAATTATTAATTTAAGAAATAATAATTAACTTCAGGTGAAAATGTTTTGAAGCAAACAAGGAGTTTATTATCACCTTTGAGAAAGACAATAAAATGTAGAAAATATGGCATTGCTCAAGATTGTTGTTAGTTATTCAAGAATTTGTTATTATTTTGCTTTCTGCTCACATGTATTATAATCATCTATTCAGAAATGAAATTTTGAAAGCATATTCTGCTGCTTTAGAGTTGTTCGTCTTCTCTCTCTTCATACACTTTAAATTTAATAAAAGAAACAGAAGGCTTGGAGATGATTGCCTTTGCTCCTCTGGTAGAAATTTTCTCCACGATACTATGGGTTTCAGTAAGCACAAGCTACTCTTTCTCAGCTTGGAAATACCTCCTAATGCCCTAGAACATCGCATGAGAGCATCTGAGGGAAGGCACTTGTACTTTTATGAGGAAGACTTTTCAAAAGTTCCATACAGCTCTGAAAAATCAGGGAAAGGAAATAGAAATCACCTCTCTGGCCACACACAGGGGATAATATATAGCAGAGTTTGTTTAATCTGCCAAGTAGTATAAAGCCGATTCACCTGGCTAGGGAGATTAGTATCTGAATCAAATCAGAGAATCCTATTCCTGTGCACATCTGTCAAATCACACATCTGCAAAGACCAACACAGATAGGACATGGAAACTTAAATAGTTCCTTCTTCGATGTAGTGGTTAACAAAGTTACAGTTTTCCTGCCATATGGGCACATTTTATTTATTTATTTTTTTTGTCTAACAATTCAACTAAAAAGTATTTATAATTTCAAAACTAGCTTCTCTCCATAGTAAGGGTAAATATGCTAATTATGCAAATAAAAGGTAAGTTAAAGTTGACCCTGAGCTTTTAACAATCTCTTACAGATAGGAATGTGGGTATTAAACCAGTATTGTTCAAACAAAAATAAAAAATATATATAATTGGCATTTCCTTTGGAATTTAAGCATTGAAGAAGTCCATAATTTTCAATTTTTTACATCTGAAGATAAGTCTATCAAGGAAGACATATTATTATGTAAGAATGACTGAGAAAAATGATATTCAACATTGGACTGCTATGTATCTGCAGAACCTAGGTGTTAGGGCTTGTGTCAAGATGTCCTCACAAAGCCCCATGTGATCAGAGATGGGAAGTTTTGAAGGTGGGTAGATTAGGGTGTGTGAATGGGATTAAGGGTGTGATACCGGGACTAAGGGTGCAGATAATAGAAGCCCTACCTGGATATTGGTGGCACCAATTAGGTGTATGCCGCTTAGTGTCTGTTTGTTGACCCTGTGCATTCTACACACAGATGTGTCTAATGGGATCTTTATTGTTTTAACATAGGCAGATTATATTTCCAAAATTGCATCACTGACATTACAGCTTTACCACTAGTCAAAAATAGTTTGTCAATATGCTGAAAGAATTCAATGTGCTTTGGTGCTTACTTCAGGTCTCTATTTGGTTTAAAATGTTTGCTGCATATGGTACCATGTGCTACTTTGCATTATTGCCTCTACTTTCCCTAAGACTCCCTAGCTTTTACAGCATGGTTTTCACTTCTTCTTACTAAAACAATTGGGTATATTTCTGCATCACACACCTGCATCAGAAACATGCATGGATTTGGTCAATACAATGAGGAAAGCCTGACTGTGCCATTTCTGAGGCTCATATATTCCTATAGTTACTTCTGCCATATCCATGAGGACACACACAAGCTACCCCAAAATCCTGGATGAGGAGGAGAGACAAGTGGAGCTGAGCTGCCCCAGCCAAAAGCCCCCATCCATCCAATTAACTCACCCGACTGAGCCCAAATAAAACTCTATGAAAAACAAATGTATATTTATGTATAGCCTTGAAGTTTTTGTTTTGTTTTGTTTTTTCTTTGTCTTGTTTTGTTTTGTTTCAGACAGGGTCTTGCTATGTATTTCAGGCTGGCCTTGAGCTCACTTTTTATCCCAGGTTGGCTTCAAACTTGCAGAGATCCTCCTGCCTCAGCCTCCTGAGTGCTGGGACTACAGGTGTGCACCACAGCACCCAGCTAGCCCTTAAGTTTTGTGGTTGTTATACAATGAGTATGTATCGATACAAATAATGTGAATTTCTAGGTTAGGTAATTTAATTCTGTGCCTTTTTTTTTTTTTTTGGAAGTAAGATAGAAGAAATATGGATAGATTGAAAGGAAACAAGGAAAAACTAAATTTAAAAATTGTATTCTTAAGAAGGCTGCAACTTCCAGGGCACAAACTTACCTAAGGCTATCTATATTAGCATTTCCTGGATTAATTTATGTTTCTTTGTTTCCAGATCCATTACACCCAAAATCCTTATATACGCTGTAAGTCCATAAAGCAGCTTAGCCGAGAAGGTAAAAAGCAGAAGCTTGATCTTTTTAAATAGAGAAACAGACTGAGAAAATTCAAAGAATGACTAAATTATCCATCTTAAAAAAAAAAAAATCTGGCCCATAGCTTTCATCTGCAAAATGAGTCATTATCATTCTGGGGAGGGTGAGTTATCTTTTCCATAGCTTTCCAACTCTTCAAGAGAAACAGAAATGTTCCTGGTTCAAGAAGATATGCTTCTCTCTTGAGGATCCATACTGTATTTCTTTGAGTGTGTCATTTAAAAATTCTGCCTAATAAAGCCCTTTTGCATCTTACTGGTGCATCACATTTCATGTCTGAGATGGAATTCAGTGATCCTGCAGGGTAGGGTAGGTTTAAGTACCTTATCTCCATTTAGGAACCTCCTAAGAACTTGACTGATGACAATCCCTCAGCAATGTACAATCTTCACCTTCTAAACAAAGCACTGGTGAAGAGTATGATGACCTTGTTTGTAACTGAGAGCGAAGATGCTGGCTCATCTTTGTATATCCAGTACCATCATACTTCTGGGGTCCTGTGATTACTTGCTGAAGGAATAAATGATGGGATCTCATCATCTGTAATAATTGTACCTAAGTAAAAAACATGATGAGAAGAAAGAGAATTTGCATATGTTAAGGAAACAATCCTTCACATTTACTACTCTTTAAAACACTCAAGATGACAACTGCTCCCTGCTTCTCCCTGTACATGTGGCAGTGGAAATGTCATTCCTTTAATTAAGTGATTAAGGTAGAGCTGTGCTTAATTCTCCAGAGAAGTTCTTCATGGTATTGTGGAGGTGGCAAACATCTTACTCTTGCTCTTCCCACCATGTGACTTTGTTAGTATGTTTAAATATTAATGCTCTAAATGATGTTATAGATGAATGCCTTTTCTCAAAACCTGGGATAAAATGTTCAAGATATTGTAGAATGAAAGTGAAGTGACTTTTTTTTTTTATGTGGGTACTGGGTGTCAACCTCAGGACCTCGCGCTTGCCAGCAAGTGCTTGTGCCGCTGAGTGATATCACCGGCTCTTTTTTTCCTTTATGTGGGTTCCGGGTGTTGAACTCGGGACCTTGAGCTTGCTGGGCAGGCGCTTATGCTGCTGAGCTATCTCTCCGGCCCAGTGGAGTGATTTTTTAAGAGTCATCTATTTAGAGAAATCACTGAACTTATGCTATTTTGCAAGGTTGCGTCTCTTGTCTTGTTTGGAGATACAGGATGTTATCATTAATAGGATTCTACCTGGGTTGCATGTTCTTCTGTGAGTAAACATTCCCAGGACTCTGTGCAAATAAACAGAATAGCCTATACTGGAAAAATCTTTATCATTGATGTTTAGACTGAACAAAGGAAATATTCTCATGTATTCTGTGAAAGTTCTTTGTCTCTGCTGACAGACTGGTCTATTAATTTCACAATTGTTAGCATGACATTTCAGTAGCATAGAACTTGCCACATTCTTAGTATCATGTTCATAAACACATTTTTGTAGGTTTGTTTGTAAGAATCTTGTGGAGTGAACTTTATAAGTTCCATTTTTCCCATTTTGTTCAACACCGAATTCAATAAACATTTAATTACCCCACATACATATGCATTATTCCTGTTTTTAACTTTTAGATATTATCTACTATGTTTAGATATTACCATAAATCAAATGTACTTTTAAATGTTTTATGTTCAAGAACACTTTTGCAATAGTTACTTAGTTAATTCTTTGGTGAAGAAACAAAAGGAAATGATTTTTGAAAAATAAGTCAGTAGTTCATTTCTTTTTGATTATACTATTTTTAAAACCAAGAACCCAGAAATTCAGAAAGATCCACCCTCTATAGTTTAGAAATAAAAATACTGATTTTGACAAGATTGTAAAGATGGTCTTGTCTTGAATATAAGAAAAAGAAGTGCAATTATGGTGGCAGGTGTTAATTTTCTTTTCATGGTCCAGCTAGTTATATGTTCAAGTAGTCCTGCAGGCTGCTATTCCTTGCCTGGGAAAGCCTGGATCCTCACTTAATATTTTTGAAGGCAGACAAATTATTCCCCAGATCAACTAATGGTGGCAGAACATATTTGACAAGTAGCCACCTGGTGGGATCAGAGGCTGCAAGCATGTTTTCAAGTTAAACTTTAAAAACCTCTCTCAGCTGGAACTTTCCCTCCTGCTCAGAGCAGTCTGGCCAACACCACTGGCTACAGGCAGCCCTCTTGACTCAAGTGAATTGAGTTTTTTAATTACTGAGGTTGCCTGGCCTCTTGGTTAATGACCAAGACAAAGCAAGTTTTAGAGCCCCCAGTGGTAATCACTGAGTTTCCAGGAAAAGATAAGCCTTCTGAAAAGATAACTCACCAAAGCAGTTACTGCCTTCTGCTACATAAAACATTATGTTCTCTTTGCATAGATAAATGGTACTGATTAAAAAATTGAAAAAAAAAAAAAGAAAAAACCTGTCATGTTGAGATAACATCATCCAGGACCCTGGATAAGCTGGGATTGTCCTTTCTGTTCAAAACTGCTCAATTTAGGACTGAAAATACAGCCATGGTTGTTTAATTTTCCTTCTGTAAATAGAGAAAACTGAGTACAAGAGTACCTTCTCTCTTAGTTACTTTTCTCTCGTTGCTGAGACAAAATACCTAATACCCAAAGTTAAAGGAGGAAAGCTTTATTTGGCTCACAGTTTGTGGCTGGCTCCAAGATGGGTGCCACATGGCAGAGGGGCAACAGATCATGGCAGAGAAGACAGCAAAAACAACAAGGGAGACAAGACTCTTTCTGTCCCTTGTACTGTATCCAATCTACTGGGATTAGGGTGGTGCCAATCCAATCAGTGGACTGATCCAGCAATCACCCACCTTTAATCCCAGCACCCTTAATCCCGGCATTGCACTATGAATCAATCACAGGCTCTAGATTCAGCCACCTTCAGAAAAACCCCTATGACCGCATGAGGCTTTGAGGGGAAGTCTACACGGAAGTCTACACAACACATAACACCTTCTCTGAGAAAGTATGAAATTTGTAAACTAATTTATTCACCATTATTAGCTACATATGATCATTTTCTTTTCTTTCATAGATGAAAGAAATCATCAGACAAATGATTTTTTTTCTTTTTATTCCTACTAATAAAGATTCAGTTTCTTTCAATGCAAATCAGTAAGCACTGTTTTAGTATTAACCATTTGATATTTGTTTTGTCAGGTTTCATTTTTTAAAAAATTTAAAGAAGAAATAAAATATAAATCTCAAGCAATTGATTATTAAAGACCTACTAGATGAGTTTATTTTAAATAAACACAAATTTTCAAAGAATATGCACTTTGATAGAAAATAATAATGATTATTGTCAAAAATTTGAAAAAATTATAAGAAAATAAACGACCTTCTGGAGTCACCTTGGGTCTGTCCCCATTAGCAAAGTGCCTCAGTTCATTTGGCTTTTTTAATCAATATTATTTCATACCTACCATTGTGCTGTTCTCTGTGTGACAGATGTTTCTTTGTCTGCCTTAGCAAAATGCACTCTCTACCTAGTTTAATAAAAAAGAAATTTTGAAGATAACAATACACAATTTATTAACCATTATTAATTTCCTACTATCTTGTTTTGAAATCTGTATCATTATTTTTATTATTTTTTTTCTCTCTCTAAAATAAAAAAAAAAGAAACTGATGGTAGCATTCAGTATATCAAATGCTTCCTTGGAATCACTTTTTAATTTTTATTTGATTTATTGCCTGGGTGCATTAGCTCCAGATATTTTGAAGGCCCTAGGGGTGTTACTTCAAGTTTGCTTGAAAGTTATGCATCTATATCTTTTAATATTTTTAGTACAAGTTTATAAATATCTTGCGCATTTAATACCTGATTTGTAGCACATTGGTCAATTCTGCAAATTAGGGAGAACAAATGTTATACTTAAAAATAATTAACTAAATGTGTCAAAAAGTTAACACATTTATTGAGGTAACAGATTTAATAGAATGGCTTCTGGGGAATTAAACATCCCATTTCAACTTCCCTTAATGTTCACTAAACATGCTACACATTCATTCTCATTTCAGAACTACAAACATGCAATACTAGCTGCTTTAGATCCCTACCCTATGCTTTACAGTAGTGCAGGGATGATATCAGATCCTATATATATACATACATATATATGTATATATACGATATGTCAGGTATATATATATATATATATATATATATAGATATATATAGATATATACATATACATATGTCAGGATTAATCTGAACACTTTGGGCTCAAAGCAATTGCCATTCTCATCAGTGAGAACAGCCTCATACCTAGAGCAAGCATTAATCAAGTGCATGCATTAGACATTACACTCTTCATTATATTGCCATAATGTTGATAGTATAAAACCATTTTACAGATTTCAAAATGAGGTTATAATCTCACTTTCATTTTAAGCTCTCTCTCTCTTTCTCTCTCTCTCTCTCTCTTCCTCTGTAATGACTATAAGGGAAAATCTGCTATTTTTGCCTCCTTCGGTTTTTACTAACATCATTTACTCTGGTGATATCACTCCAATCTTCAAGGCCAGCTTCTTAAAATTCCCCTTGGTTCTATCTTCATATCTGCATGAGTGATCTTTCTAACTCCTGATTCTAAAGATGCTTTCCACTATGTACTTATTTTTCCATAAAAATGAATACATGAAACTCTCCCCAGGTTGAAGCTTTCTCCCACTGCTGTCTGGTTACTTATAGATGGAGCATATTATAGCCATAGCCCATAAGTGTAATCAGTTGTGCCGGATATGAAAGTACTTGATCCAGGCATGGTGGGGGCATGCCTCTAATCCCAGCACTCTGTTAGGCTAAGACAAGATGATAGTGAGTTCAAGCCCAGCTTGGGAAACATAGCCACTTGATCCATAAACCACATCAGCCCTTTTTTTCCTCCTTTGTCAGCCAGTTTTAATGGATTCTCTGTGCAGCCATCGGATTGGCTGAGCAAAGCAATGGTGCTACAGGGATGGATGATATAGATAATGAATAAGTAGGTAAATAACCTGCTCTTGTGTGTTGTGGTTCTAACTTATGCACAGTCTTAGATATAATGCTTTATTTTTATGATAGATTGATCCTGGTCACCTTTGGGCTTGCCATGTAGGAGTCTATCCAGAACCCAGCTCACTGAGAGTCAGGTGTTCTGATTTATCAAAGCCCACTGCTTTACCAGGAGCTGTTTTCCAAAAGGTGCATGATTCTCAACTGCAGGTGACATGGCCTTGGTCCAAAGCCTTTGAGTCTATCCTGTGACTACCTTACTGGAGTTTATTATAATTGCCACAAGACAGATTTTTTTTTTCTTTAACAGATAGTGTCTATAAAATGGAGTTTGAGAGATTGCAGACCCAAGGCCAAGAGGCTGCTGGTTTCTGGATCTTGTGCATATTTTCTGCTTTGGACCCAGTGAAAGCAGACAGCCTTTTATTTCACCTGGAATATGGACAGAAACAGTGTTCTGTGTGGAATATTTTGCATCAATGCAAAGAGACCTGCCAGGCTTCCTGGTGGGGATGTGCAAATGAAATATTATGCCTCTCCTTTGGAAGGTTTATCCTGATATATTCTGACTAATGAGTCTAAAAATTGCACTGATCATGTGCTCCTGGGTATTTCTAGAGTTTAATTTCCTGCCTTCTAGACTCTGTGTGTCTTACTTAGTTCAATCAACACAATATCATGTAGTGAAGAATTAAGATGTTTTTAGGATGTCCAGATGGCCCAAAGTCTTTTTTAAGTATTGTATGAAAAAAAAGTTAAAATTATTCCAACTTTTTGAGAAAATTTTCAATTTGTATTATTGTCTATTTCAAGTGAGTGTGAATTATTTCTAATGTCATTTGGATAGGGATGGCACAGGCTACATGCCCCACACTGACCAAGGACCTCACTCACTCCTAAAGTCCAGCTTAGAAAAAATACCATGCCTGATGTGCATGAGCAACACTAGACAATGTTATGGTCATTCTGTAGTATTCACCTAGCATTTTTCTGTAGAAGCCAAAGCAGCGACATAAAAAAGATATGACGGGTGCTATATCTTTTTGGCCTTCAATAGAGGTGCCATCTTAGCTACAGTCCTTACAATCTCTTTTTAAACCATTTTACCTAGGGGAGGGGCTAAGAAAGCGGTTTCAGAGAATTATCCTTGCTCACCATAACTTCGCAAAAAAGACATGCAATTGCGGCATTTTTTTGTGTTCATTATACTTGTGAATTCCGGGGCCAGGAAATTATCCTTCAATGTATCCCTTGACTAATAGACATTCTATTAGTTGGCTGGGCCAGGTATGAAATTATTGCAGTTTCTATATATGCAAACTCTAGTATGTTAGGATTGTTATTGTCTCTTGCTATCATTAAGTCTAGTTCTGTAACAGCAACTGCTAATGTAGCCATGGCCTAGAAAAAAGAGGCACTAACACTCCTACTGTGTGGCACCTCTCTTTTCAATACATTCTTCATTGATTTGGGAAACACATTGATCACTTAGTCTTCTTTGGACAGAAAGTGAATTTTCCAGCCTAACCTTGAGTGTGGTGGTCTGAACAGTGGTCCCCAATTATATCCATATCCTAATCCCTAGAACCTGTGAATGCTAACTTCTATGTTGTTTTCAAACATGGATATGGAGATAGGGAGATTATCCTGGATTATCCAAATGAACTGTTATGACTTGAGTTTAGATGTCCTCTCAAAGCCTCATGTGGTTATAGATGGGGGCTTTTCAGAAGTGGCTGGATCTAGAGTGTATGATGCTGGGATTAAGGGTGTATGATTACTAAATATGTCCATTGATTGGTTTTGTCATAGTTTTGGGTGTGGGTAATGGGAAGGCCCACCCTGGGTATGAGTGCTACCTGCTCTAAGAGTATGTAACCTGGATAGAATATAAGGGACAGAAAGAGAGCCATTGTCATCACTTGCTGCTTGCTACTTGGCTACTTTGCTGCCTTCTGCCTGCCATGAACCATTTCTCTTCTGCCATGCCACCCTGCCTTGGAACCACCCAAGCATGGACTGGAACCTCTACAAATTATGAGCTACAATAAACCTTTCCTCATTTAGCTTTGGGTGTTGAGTATTTTGTCTCAGGAATGAGAAAAAAAAGTAACTAAGACATGGACCTTAACCATAAATGCATACATCCTTAGAACAGAGAGATTTTATTACAGAAGAGAGAAGGCTATGTGACCATATTTACTGAGACAAGATGAAAAAAGAGGCCATAACCAACAAATGTAAAGAATGTAGCTCTAAACTTCTGAAATAGCAAGGAGTAGGGTAACTTCTTGTAGAGCCTCCAGAGGGAACACAGCCCTGGGATACCTGGACTTCAGCCCTGTCAGATGGAAATTGGAGTTGTAGTCTCTGGAACTGTGACACGGTACACTTGTTTCAGATTTTGTATCATTGTTTCTAGAAGAAGAAAGTACATATGATTTCCACTGTATCTCTGGGCCTTTTGATTCCTTTCTACATTCACAATTTTGGCATTTCTTCTTTTACTGTGGACTGTAACTATTTCTGTTGTTCTGAGAGTCATGTTGGCACGGTGTTAGCATCAGTCCCTGAGTCCCTGTCTAGAAGTTAAGCCCTGCATTCTGGGAGACTTCTTCTGCATTGATAAGCTCTCACTTGCCTAGCTTTTTCTCTGTCTCATTTGAACCTGCACAGTGAGAATCTAGCTCCATACTCAATCTCCCTGTACTTGCAAGATGACATTGTTTAGTCTGGCTGATTTCATAGCATCTTTGTGCACTGAGCCTGCCCAGTATCCAGGCCCAGTGCCCCTGGCCAGGTTTTGCTCTGATTTAACTGTAGTTTCAGTCCTTGGGGCAGGAGGTAAGCTGCAGGTAGATGCGATGGAAGTGTGCATTGTCTCGTTGGCAAAAGCTTCCAGTATTTCAAACAAGAAAAGAATGTTGAAATATTAGGACAGTATAGGATTCCTAGAGAGAAGGGGCCAGGGACCCCAAGTGACCAACCATAGCAGAAGAACCCCAATATTTCATGGGAAGCATAGGAATTTATAAGAAAAAGAACACTTTGTTTTATTGAGCCTAAATTCAAAGTGTTTTGTTGTAATTTTGTTTTGTTTCATTTGTTTCAGCACCTAGTATACACTGTCTCTTAAACTAATAAAACCTCTACCTTTTTGTAGACACTAAATTGAGGTTTGTTGAATGCATATATAAATAAATGAATAAAAGAGAGTATATGAGCCACTATTTGTAAAAAGAAACATGTAATTGTATATTTGTTCTTCCTTAGCAAATAATCTGTAAGACTTAGATTCACCCTCTGCTCACTTACTTTTATCATCATATTTCCTAAAAATTATAATTCTTTTTAGCACACTTAAATGAATATTTCCAAATGAAACAAAAAAAACATAGCCAACTCAGCAGCCTGCTATGTTTGTCAAGACACAGCTTAAAAACAGTACGTAATTACGCAGTGTTTTTATTATCTCACTAAAAATATTGTTCATCATATAGACTCCTGCATTTCCCAGTTTCTGAAATTAAAGAACCTGCAGGCTGGTTTCAATGTGATAAGAAAAATCCATGCTCTTCAGCAGTCATCTTTATATTTAATTACCTAGAAAGCTATAATGTGATCACTTGGTCATACTTCTTTGAAATGTTCTATTAAATCCACATAGTGTGTATGTGTGTTTGTGTGTGTTTACTTTCATTGTGATGTTCTGAAACATAAGATTATAGAAAAGCATCATCATCTGGAGGCTTTGTGAGGAAAATATGCCCATCCGATCAGTTGACCTTAATGCTATAGCTTTTTGCACTAAGGATATCAGATGATTTCCCAATATTATAGGAAAGGTTAGTGAATATGTCAGAGTATGGTGCTACTCTAAATTTTAGTGAATTTATGGTGTGATGTACTTGCATTTGCAACTGACTTAGATATTCAGCTATTTCCATGGACAATATTAATCTAACTTGTTATTTTAAGATTACCGCAATTATATGGCTGATTGAAATGGTTAGCTATTTTTCCTTATAAAACTATATTTGTTAGGCAGGTGAGCACTTTTTCAGGTGATGAAGTTTCAAGACACATTAAAATGCATGTCTGAAGAGACAGATACAAGGAAAAAACTCTGAAAAGGCAGCTTATTATGAAATCTTTAAATATATCATTCCCTTCAAGAATGAAATATACATAACACTTAATTGTTAGCATAGGTTCCTAAGAAATGGCTTTTTTCCCTTGCCATAATAAGATTTTTGAATGCTTATGAATTAAAGTATAAAATTTTAAAATATGCTATAGAGCTTATTTTTGAAAATTAGTTTCATTGGTTGACTTCATGACAACTGATTCTTATTGCTGCCTCTCAGACTAATATTCTTACATTTGTTATTATAGATTAATACCAGGCTATATGAAAGAGAAGGAAGTATCTTTTTTATAAGACTATCAATTTATTTTTTGTACCTCTTCAGTATCACAAAATTTTAATATCTTTTTAGTGAGATCTATTTGTCTTACTGTTTTGACATTACAAAGAATATTCTTTTTTTAAATTGACACATTACAATCCTCCAACAAATCTATTTTCTTGATTAAATAAGAAGTCCAAACTAATGAAATTAATACAGCATTTTGTTACATAACAGTGGTTTTGGACATTATCACAAAACTATTTTATTCTTTGGTTTGAGAACAATGTGAAAAATCGTGATTTGATGGATAAGAACTCTAACATTTTTCAAATGTAAGATCAAATTTGAATCTCCAGATTCCTGAATCATTTATATCATACACCTAAGTACCAAGTGCACATGTCAGAAAACTCCAGAAATGCTTGAGGGTCTCTAGCATCTCTCGTTCCTATTTTTGCTAAATGACTTAAATTTCTTATTGAGGGAATTTAGACTGTCAGTGAGGTAGGTAATGACCACACTATCAAAAAGTCAGTAACACCTAACTGACTACTAAATTAGGTCAGATGAATCATGCTGGTATCCAAGATGGTCACAATGCAGTGTTCTAGGACCATCTGCTTTTGTTCTCTTATCTATAACTTCTGCTCCAATCAAACTGAATTCTGTTCTGTTATCAAATACAACACAAAATAGTTTCTTTTGTGAATTATTGATTACTGTCTCCCTGTTCTTCTGCCTTTTGGTCTGATAGTGATTTCACGGTCCTCATTACTCCTTTAATCAAGACTTCTCTGGATCCCTCAATCCTATATGATCTGTTTCCTTCAAATATTCACATGATGTCCCAATCAGCAATGAAAGCCTGAGGTCCTGGTCAAACCATAAATGTACAGAAAGTATGGGAAAAATTAAAGAGGCTGATAGTGAACACCACCACAGAGGAACTGTGTTGGATACACACTTTAGTTGAAAAAGCGGCAAGAAAGTTCGGCTTCTCAGTTAATGTAATTGCAACAACTGGCTAGCAATTTGGGAAAAATAAATACAGGTGTTTCCTAATTTACCTATTATACTAAAAATGTATAGATGACATAGAGTCAAAAGAACCATAATAGCCAAAATAATCTTTAAAGAAAAAGACAATACTTTTGGGGCCAACACTACCTGATTTCCAGATTTATGATAAAGTTACAGTAATCAAGACAGTATGTCATTGGTTAAAGTTCAGACAAAATGAACAGTGAAGCAGAACAGAGAGCCCAGAGATACAAGTACAAAGATATATTCAACTGAGCTTTGAGAAAGCAATGAAGATAATACAAGGGAGACAAAAAGACAATCTTTTCAACAAATGGTGCTAGAATAATGGCATACACACACACACACACACACACACACACACACACACACACACATACATACACAAAAGAATCTAAACAAGACTTTATGGACTTCACAGGTATTATCTCAAAATGGATCACTGACTCAAATGTAAACCATAAAATTATCAAACTTCTAGAAACTACCATAGGAGAAAATCTAGCTGACCTCGGGCTGGGTGTTGACCTTTTATATATGATACTAAAGCATGATTCATGAAAGAAAGAATTGATGAGACACACTTCATTAGAGTTAAAATTTTCTTCTCTGCAAAAGTCAATGTCAAGAGAATGGAAAGATAGGTCACCACCTACTGGAAATTTGTAAAAAATATATAATTAAAGACTTATTTGAAAATATACAAAAACTCCTAAAATTCAAAAATAAGAAAATAAAGCATCTGACTTAAAAAGGGGACCAAAAATCCATCTCACCAAAGAAGACATACAGGTAGAAAATGCACATATGAGAAGAAGCTTTATATTATATGTCATCTGGAAAATGTCAATTAACGCAACAGTAACTTGCCATTACTCACATATTGGATATGAAAATCCGGAACACAACTGACAACACCTAAGGCTGGTAAAGGTGTGGAGTGACAGGAACTCTCACTAATTTGTGATGGGTATGCAAAATGGTACAGCCACTGTGGAAAACATTTTGGTGTTTTCCTACAAATCTAAACTACTCATCAAGGAATCCAAACATCACGTTCTTTGGCATTTAATCAGAAGAATAGAAAATTCCACACAAAAACCAGTGCACAGATACTTGTAGCAGATTTGTTCGTAGTTGTCATGTGGTCAAAACTTGTCAATTATGAACAAGTTTCTTTAGTAGCATAGGGACAGTGAGAAGGGGAGGTAGGCAGGGACTGTAGGGACATAAAGTGGCTGACATGGCAAGGCTAACATGGCAGATGGCTACAGAAATGACCACCTGCTTATTAGAAATTGCCCCTTGTGAAAACTTTTGCACATGTAGAACATCTGCAAAGAACAGCTACTCTTAGAGACCAGCCTGCATACACTCACCGCAAATCCCCTAGACCCTTACCCTGTGTGAAACTTCTGCAGGTGTGGAATGGTTATTCTTAGGGACCTGCTTGAGTACACTGGAAACCCCTCAAACTCCATAACCTTAGAAATATATCATTCTAGCAATAAAGGCCAAGACCCTGACTAGCATAAGAACATGCCAGTCAGTGAAGACCCAATAACCCTTACAACAAAGGCTATGACCCTGATTGGCATAGAGCTGCTGTAAGTATGGCCAGAGCAAGGACACCACAATGAGAAGTTCACCGGAACTTCTCCCGGCCTTAAGGCTTGTCGCAGGACAGCAGTATCTCCGCCTTTGCCATCTATTAAATAAACCTCTGTTTTGCAATACTTTTGTTTCTGACTCCATCATTCTTCACAAACCTGACTTTCCCATTTTGACTTGGGGGAATCTTAGCTTTTGAGTCAGCCTCGCCCCACCCCTTGCATTCCTCGCCAGGATGAGGATAAGAACCTGAGCAACTGGGAAGGTTGTGCCACGGGAAATTCCTAGTTCTCTGTACCCCTGTCTTGATGTTACAGTAGGCGACTGATTAATAAGCTGTGGTCAATCTACACGATAGAACATTAGTCAATACTAAAAAGAAATGAGTTATCAAGGCATAAGCACACAGGGAAGAAGCTTAAATGCTTATTACTAAGTCAAGGAAGTCAGTCTGAAAAGGCTACATATTGTATGATTCCACTAATATGCCTTTCTGCCAAAGGCAAAACTTTGCAGACAGTAAGTATTTCAGTGGTTGCCAGGGGCTAAGAAAAAATAGGGATGAAGAGGGAGAGCATAAAGAATTTTTAGGACTGTAAAATAATAATAATTTTTAGGGCTGTATGACATTACAACAGTGGATACATTTCATTATATATTTGTTCAAATCCATGGTGTACACAACTGAAAGTGAGCTTGAATAAAAACTATTGACCGGATAACAAACACATGTTGATCTAGGCTCATCAACCATTACCAAATGCATCAATGTGATAAGGGATGTTGTTAATAAGAGAGCCTGTGGGGAGAGGGTGGGGGCATGTAGAAAACCTCTGTACTTTCCACTCAATCTTTCTGTGAATCTAATTTCTCTTAAAGAGTATTCATAGTGTTCGATTTACTTCACTTAACATTATGAATTCAAGGTGCACCCATTTTCCTTCAAATGACTCAAGTTTATCCTTCTTTATGGTAGAGTAGTACTCCATTGAGTATAAATACTCATTTTGTTATCCATTCAGCTGATGATGGAAATTTAGGCTATTTCCAAGATTTAGTCATTATAAACTGGGATGCTATAAACATGGGTATGCATGTGTCACTGTAAAATGATGTCTTTAACTTTTGGGGGAAGATACATAGTAGGGGAAATGGTATGTCAAATAGAATTTCTATTTTTAGTTTCTTGAGGAATCAGTATACTGATTTCCACAGTGGTTGTACCAATTTACATTCCCACCAACATTATGATACATGCTCTTTGAATGGCCAAGTTATTTCCATGTAATATATCATCTCAAATGTGTTAAACTATTAGATCACCTAAAACTTAGTTAAATATCAACACATGATAATGCTCAGAGAACATAACATGGTCAGGACTGGGTAAGGGATTATGTGGCTTGCTCTTCTCTGCTCCATGATTTCCAGGTCCTTAGTGGGGAAGATTGTGTGACTGGGGCGTTTCCGTGGCTGTATACCTGTCATCATGGGTGCACCTGGCTCCTCGGCAGAGAGGGTTGAGAGGAGCTTGTACGCAAGTCTTTTCCACAGGGTCTAAGCTGCTCAGGGTGCAGTAGCCCCAAGTAGTTATGTGACAGTGTAGAGATTTTTTAAAAAAGTATTCCATGAAGTAGAAGCAAGTTCACCTCACCTTCGTATCCTACTGTGATAGGTTAAGCAGTATCATTCCAGTCTTTTATTTATTGGTTACAAAGTAAGACACTGAAAGTAGCCAGATTCAAGGGTAGGTCCATTTCTTGATGGAGGACTATGAAAATTTTTTCAGGCATAGTTTTAATTGCCTCCTCTGATCTGAAGTCACGTATTTCTTCCCCCTTTCCAACTTGCAAAACATTCCTCCCTGTTCCTCAGACTGGACAATGTCTCTCTAATATTCTACCACCAGCAACAGCTGCAAGTGTAGAATCTCAGCATCTAGGTGAGACCCGGGTGCTGATGAGGGTCTTGGAGTTTGACGCACTTTAATCTGAAGACCTATGAAGTAAAAAGACAAGTTACTTCTCATGTATATGTCAAAATATAATAGTATGTCAGGAATATTATAACCACTATGATACTTTTAAAAAGTTTTTATATATATGTATATATTTACATATGTATGTAGTGGGGTGATCCAAAAGATACAGGGAGGGGAAGAGGTTACAAAAAAGGAATTGAAAAATGCCATTTACATGTACCAACTTCCCATGATGAATATAATCATAATGTGCTACAAACATGCAGCAATAAAAATATTTTTTAAATTAAAAATAGTAACGTTAACTGAAGTAAGTCAGACACACAAGCTTAAATATCACATGATTTCTCTTATGTAAGAAAACTAATGTATTAATAACTTGCAAAATAAAAGACAGACAATAGAAAAAAGGCAGAAAAAATTATTGTAACACATCATAGACAACATATCCAAAAGTTTATCTTGTTTTAATAGAATTATCTTACATGCTTTATGTGTTTTGTGCTGTAAGTCTGGATGCTAATCTGTATTTATGATAATTAATTTGATAAGGACTTACAAAATAAATAAACAACTCTGATGCTGGCAAAGAATTCTTTTGAAAAGCGGTAGAGGGGGAAGGCAAATAAGAATTGAGATGTTATGAACATGTATCAGTTCCCCACAATGCATGTAATCATTATGTACTGCAAACATGTACTAATAAAATAAAAATATTAAAGAATGAACCAGAAATACATTCTTTAAAAATGGTATAGCAGAAATAAAGACTTCAATTTTGAAGATTGTGAATAAAATCATTCAAACAAGACATAAGTGACGTGTCTATACTCTTTGAGAAAGGATGGACTTTCTAAAATTTCTATGCAGTGAAGACATACAGAAAATATAAATCTAAGTACAAAAATATGAAGAAAAACCATGGAGAAACAAATATGTGACAAGCAATGAATCCAGAAGCCAGAAAAAAAAGAAATTTTAAAAGCAGAAAAATGTCAATTTGGTAGATTGTCTACTACGTAAAAATGAGGCTTCAGAAAACCTGTTAATGCATACTTCGCTGTGGAAGATTACATGAATACATTTACACACTTATGTAAGTACATGTGGACTAGTATGTGCATATGTGCATGGCTGCAGTTTATTATTCATGATGTTAATATTATTGTTTCCAAGATATGAAATTTAAATGTAATTTTGACTTTCTTACTTTTCACTATTTTACTCTTTACACTCCCCCACACATATAAAACTTATATAATCATTTTTGTAGAAGATTTTACAAAGAAATAAACAATTGTGTCCTAATCACTGTCAGCCTTAATTGGGGTAGACACGTGATATTTCATAATATTTAACATGTTAAGAAAGGCTAGGCTATTATTTTATACTAATCACTTCTAACTTTGCACTTGCCCTTGTGGACATCTTCTTCCAATTATGTTTCACTAGCATAATTGATATTGAGCTAAGATAAACAGTTTCTCAAGTAGCTTTTGATACTGTGTCTCAGACTAAAAGGAAAAGAAACAATGATTTTATAGTGTTTGGTGTGAGAAACATAATAATTTTTAATGAATTGAATCCTGGAAAGAGTCTGCTCCTCACTGAAACAAAAAAGAAAAATAATTGAAATGATCTATCAAATACATCGAAGAAATTACTTTAGAACTGGGATAGAGAGGCAGCAATACAACAATGCAAAATATTGAATTATTTTCTTCAGTTTGCAGTTATGGAGATTTCTCAATGTTACTTGATAACTTTTCTTGAAATAAGAAAATAGCATCCTTATTGAGAAATTGGATAACAGTGTCAGATTTTTGGAAAAAAAAAAAAACAATTCAGAAACACAGCTTTAAACTTTAAAAACTGTATTAATATTATCATTTTTCATTTGCATAAGAATTAGCAGAGTGGTGCTTTTGAAATCTTTGGCATTTAACGATTTTTTACCTTATGAAATAGATTTTAAAATGTGTAGTTGAAGTTGGAGAGAACATAGCATACATGACAAGGAAACCTGTCTACCTCCTGTAAGTTGCCACACTTTTGTCTTTTTCTCTGCTTATTATTAGCAGAATGTGCTCTGAACCAGGCTCAACCTCTGGCCTTGGACACCGAGTCCCATTCCCTTCTCTGTCTCTTCCTCCAGGTTCTCTCCTCTCTGTTCTGCTTCCTCATTTTCCCTCTATGTGACAGTGTTGCCTTCAGCGTGCAAACAGGCTATTTCTCCCAACTTAATAGAAAATTCTGCGTTTATTGACTGAGTATTCCAAAATACCAAAAACATTTCTTCACTTTCATGAGACCTAGTAAAGCATTGTAATTATAAAGAATGTGTTGATATTTTTAGACATGCACACCGAAACACGTGTGGGCATAATAACAGCAGATCAGAGATTTTTCTTTATGATGCTTAAAAACTACATATAAAGAGGTAAATGAAGCAAGTGTAATAAATGATGGTAATTGTCAAATCTAGATGCACATAATTGTTGACTCTAGGGTACATAGAGATTTTTATATTGATTTCTCTACTTCATAATAAATAAATTTAAAACCTCCTTCATCCTTCCACTGGCCTAGAAATAAGATGACTTTATGGTCCAAACTGTTTCACTTTTAGAGCAAAATGGGGAGTTATGAATAATTACCTTTGAAAAACAGACATGAACTGAGATAGATGATGACTTTTTCTCTAAGCTCCACACAACATGACTCTGTTAATGCTCAGATCTTGAGTTAGCCTTCCTGGGCTGTCACTAATTTCTCACAGTTCTGGAGGCTGGAAGTCCAAGAACACGTTTGGGCCAATTTAGTTCCCTAGTGAGGGCTCTCTTCCCGGCTTGCAGACAGTCAGCTTCATGGTATGTCCTGATAGTACATATATAGAGAGAGGGAGCTTTCTGGGGTTTCTTCCTATAAAGGGTGACACTAATCCCACCCGAAGGTCTCCAACCTCATGACATCATCTGAAGTAATTACCTTTCAAAGTCCCTATCTTGTAATACCATCCTATTGAGATTGGGCTTTAACACATGAATTTTGAGAAATACATTCATTCCCTAGCAGGTCTCGTTACCTACCATGACTCTTCTCATTTACTCAGTCTCAGTCTATAGGTCTCACTTTCCTGTTATACCCCAGGCACACGCCCAGCTTCAAGCCTAGAACATTCTATCTCTGCCTGGTTCTCACTCACTACAGGATTCTCTCCTGTCATTCTCTGTTAGCTTCTTCTGCTCCCTCTGCCTAACAAGGTAGCATAATAACATTCTATGGCCTTTTTGCAGCAGTAGTCATGACTTGGATACAACTTCCAGGCTGTGACAGTTGATCCGTTCCCTATTTTCTTTACTGCCATACACTGAATTCTGAAAATAGTGTGGAGAACCTTGTGACTACTACGAATGTATTTATCAAAGAAGAAAATTAATAAATAAATGAATGGGCATGTTCGAGTTATGTCAGCAGAAGGAAAATGGGTGTTTATCAATGGTCTCTAGGACGCAAAAGGAGCATTTTGATCATATATTTTTCAATATTATTTATAACTAAGGGTAGGAAACATAGTGGGAAGTGGAGAAAAGAGTTGTGAGATAAAAAGAGAATTGATAGTTGATTTACTTTATGGTTTCAATGATCTTTGAATTCAGCTATAACCAGGAGAGATTTAAATAAAGTTAGAAGCTTCTAGATATGTTGCTTTGTGATCCTTTTTTTTTATTTGTGTGTGTGGGTACCGGGGATCGACCTCAGGACATCGCACAACAGCAGGCACCCGTGCTGCTGAGCGATATCACCGGCCCCTTTTTTCGTACGTGGGTTCCGGGAGTCAAACTCGGGCCCTCGCGCTTGCCAGGCAGGCACTTACGCCGCTGAGCCATCTCACCGACCCACTTTGTGATCTTTTGCTTCTAAAGTATATCTTAGAAAATATTTTCAAGTAAACTATGCATCCCACAGCAACACTTTGAAAGAGCAATGGCTGAGCCTTAATTCTTTCATGATTTTCCTTCTTCTCAAACATGCATTTTTCATTATAAATAATCTGAACATATAAACATAAACATAAAATTATTTTATGTCTGAAACAACAATCATCTATAGTCTTTCTCTTCACCTCATCTAATTCAGAATCTGTTTGTCCATCTGTACTCTTGAGTATCTTGTTCTTTTGGGTAAAATTATCAGTAGAATTTATTCAGGATTGTGGATGAAAAATAATACATCATCTCCACGTAGAACTCTTTCCAAGAATTTAAGTATGTTTTAACATAAGAAAACGTAGGGCCGGTGAGATGGCTCAGTGGCTTAAGCACCTGCCCGGCAAGTGCGAGGGCCCGAGTTCGACTCCCGGAACCCACATACGAAAAAGGGGCCAGTGATATCGCTCAGCGGCATAGGCGTCTGTTGGCTCGCGAGGTCCTGAGGTCGACCCCCCGGTACCCACAAAAAAAAAAAAAATAAGAAAACTTAGCAATCATAGTCATTATGTTAAGAGATTTATGGGAAATAGAACTGGAGTCTTCATTTATTTTTCCATGAATAGATATGACATTTATTTTACAATGAAATCCATTAACTGAAAATTGATAATATCATATTAGCAAAGAAATTTGTAGGTGTTCTGGATTCTCTCCTCTAAATTAGTTGTGGAGTTAAACAAAACTCTTCAGTGAAATTATGAATTCTCAATATGACTGAGTGCTGAATATTATAACTCCAAAATTCCATAGTTGGAGAATTTAGTAAACTTTAGATTAGGAAGGGACATGGTCAAAGAAGGCTGTTCATACTTCATAGTCAGGCTGGTAAATAATTTTTGCTTTTAAGAAAAATTTGATAAATTATGTAACAAAATACAAATTTGAGGGCTAGATCCTTGTTTAAATGTAGGCCAGGAATCCAAATACTATCATATAGGCAAAGAACATGTCTACTCCATTCACTGTTGTATCCCCCAAAATTAGAGTAGTGCCTGGAAAAAGAACTCATGTTAAAATTTACATTGGATATATAATTAAGGTTGTGGATAAATTACTGAATGACTGTGAAGTTTATGTTCTACCATTATTTTCTGACTCTGATCTCAGGAGACTTACAGGGAACTCATATGGGCAGGGGGTTTCATAGTTTTCTTTGTTTTGTTTTGTTTTGTTTTGTTTTGTTTTGCTTTCTGCGGTGCTGGGGATTGAACCTAGGGCCTTGCACAGGGGGTTTCATAGTGATTAAGAAAGATTTTCCAGTAGAGATGTTAAGAACTAAAGGTGATTTTTTGAAAGATAAAAACTTTATAGTTTATATATAAACAATCTTTAATGCTACTATTTATTTGCGTTGCAGCCCTTTTTGTAGGACTTGCCTCTTGGACCTTCATTAGACAAAATAACGGACAATGACCTGCTAAAACATAGATTCCTTTTAAGAATAATTTTGTAAGTGTCAGGTATCCAAAGATATAGAGACTCTGGAAGCATTAACAACATTTTAAGCTGTTTCAAATCTCTCCATATTTTATTCATATAAATATGACCAAAATACAAAACACATATGTCCTCTGGAATTCTTTTTTTTTTTTTTTTTTGAGGTACTTGGAATTGAACCCAGAGCCTTGACACTGAGCTACATTGCAGTCCTTTTGGTAACTTTTTAAAATTTTGAAACTGTCCCTTTAAGTCATTAATTGACCAGCCTGCTGTTCAACTCATGACCTTTCTGCCTCAGCCTGCTAGAGTGCTGGGATTATAGGAGTGCATTACCATGGCTGACTACTTCAGCAGTGCTTAAGCCATTTCATTTCATGATGTGTGTCATAGCATTAACGGTCGTCATAGAATTTAATTTCAATTATATAGTAAGAACAACAAAAGCAATTATTTACACTATGTGAGACCCATTCTGTTCCTGACTTGTATGTGTTTTTTATTTAATATAGCACTAGTCATCTCACTTTGCTTTCTTTTTTTTTTTTCTATATGGGTACCGGAAGTTGATCTCAGGACCTCATACTTGCCAGGCAGGCGCTTATGCGATTGAGCTATCTCACTGGCCCTCCCTTTGCTTTCTTAATAGAAGCTAACACTTAGATAAAGGTAAAAAATATTACTTAATTTTTTGGAAAAATAACTAATTGCTGTACTATAGCATATTATGAGCTATGTGTTAGTTTTCCATCACTGTAACAAAATACCTGAGACAGTGGACATTGAAGTGGAACAATTTATTTTGCCTAATGGTTTCAGAGTTTGAAAACCAAGTGCTATGGGCACTTGGCCTTGTCTCCTTTGGACTTGTGGTGAAACAGAGCATCGTGGCAGGCATGCAAGGTAGAGGAAAGCTGCTTACCTCATGGTAGCCAAGAAGCAAAGAGAGACAGAAAGGAAGGGGCTGATGTCCCAACAATGTTATAAAGTGCATGCCCTCAGTCTTCTGACTTTCTTCCACTAGGCTCCACCTCCGAAGGTTCAACCCCCTAATAGCACCATGGGCTGGGAACCAAGTCTTCAACACACAGGCCTTTAGGTATGTTGAAGGGCTGAACCATAACAAATGATCACTTTAAATAAAACAACTACAACTCATTTGAGAATTTATTCAATTTTAAATCACTGATTTTTTTTCATTTTTAACAGACAGATATATAACAAATAATATTTGAAGCATAAAAATAAAGATGTACTATGTTACCCTGATTAGTGGTAGTTACCCTGTGTTAATAAAATACATATGGTAATGTAACCACCACCACAATAAATAACACACCAAAATATTCTCTTCCTTTGTAGTAAGCTCCTTTGTAGCCCCTAGTCTCTGGCAACTACTGACATTTTCCTTCTACAGAACACGTACAAGATTTATCCTTGCTATTGGATGTATCAGCATTTCATTCCTTTTTGATCAATGAGTGTATTTCATTATACTTATTTTATAAAGAACCACACCAACATGGTGTATTTGAGAGACTTCAGATTTCAAAGTAACCTCTTAAAACTATATTGTACTAAGAAGCATTTATCAGAAAACATATTTTCATCTCAAGAAGACTGAGTAACAGATTACTGCTATCTGAGCCTCTTAGCAATCTCCCTCTTATGCCTAAAATTAGTGGCGATACTAACTGTCCTGTAATATCAGGGTAGTATGTTATATGCCCATAGGCAATGTAATTCATATGCATCGTTAGGATTGGGTTGGTTAAGTTACGGTATGAAACTTAGAAGACATTCAAATATATAAATAATATCTGTAGACTGAACAAATTTTCTTCAAGGCAAGAACAAAAATATCATGACTGAAACTGAGAGAATTCATTGCCTGAATTGGGTCACAAAATGCAGAATACTATAATAATCCACATACTAGAAAATCTAGCTTTCATACTTGAGTATTAGATATGTGTATTGACTTTTGCTTTTTACTTAGTATATTTAGGTAGATAAAATAATAACCTTACCCCCCACCAGACAACTGTAGTGTATCCTCCTGCTAGTAAGTTATGCAATTCTGGTTTGGAATGTTTCCAATTTGGGGCAGGCTCCAATAAGATACACTATTGCATTGGAGGCTGAAGTAACCATGAAAGAAGGCAGTGCAGGTCCAGGATAAACTCAGGGAACATGCAAATTGAAACACATACAAATAATTCTCCTCTTTCATAATCTCAGGATCCTCCTTTCATGTTTTTTCTACAAAAAACTACGGAAAGTAAGACCTTTCACCATGTGTCTAAATCATATAATAAGTGTTCTATGCCGCAATGGCACTATTCTAATTTCACTGCTAATTTTATGATTAATCAAATATTTAACACAAATTTTCAAACTTGATTTCAGAGATGATTGTGGATGTCTCTCACAATTGTCTCTTTCACTGTCAAATATTCACAATTTCAAGCACATGCAGCAGCTGCTTGTAAGAGAGATTAATAATGATGTATTTGTCTGAGGCTGAAAATGCCAAATCAGAAATTGCAATGACTTTATTATTAAGCTGCATTTTCTCCTGGTTTTTGATAAGCTACTTATCTGCACTTTGAAGAACCTATTTATATGTATGACTCTAAAATTAAAATCAGCTGTCCTTGTTAAGTGTATTTATCTTTGTGATTATGATATATTTTATTAAAACAAATTTTTATGTAAAATAAGTCTTTAGAAATATAAAGAAAAATATTTTTGCATATGCTGAATATTCTACATATAGATACGAACGTATGTTATATAAAGGTTAGCTATTTAAAGATTCCATAAGGATAATGATGTTATTACTATATTGTCACTTTTATGTTAGTGATTATGTACCCTTTTAAAGACTTACTTTTTTTTGTCTTAAAGCTATAATGTATTTTAAAGTTGATATTTATCCTGGTAGAGTGACCACTACCTGGAAGAGAAAAAGATTAATATTTGGCCACCCCTTGGAAGTCTAGTGCTGTAGGTCAGGAACTCTGATAATGCTTTTGCAGGGAGTACCTAAACTACGATCCAGGAACACACTCTGAGACCCTCCGATCAGGTGTTGTGAGTCGTACAAACTGAACACAGTTTCTTGAGCAATTACCATGTTGTATTGAGAGAATCTGTTCCTTAATCTCTGCAATGGAATGAATGTGTTTTCCCCCAAATTCCTGTGTTGAAACTGAATTCCTAGTGTGATGTTATTTGGAGGTGAGATTTTGGGGAGGTGATTAGGCCATGAGGATGGAGAAGTCTTTGTGAAACTAGTGCCTTTGTAAAAAGAGAAAAGGACACAAGATCAGCCATACAACAAGACTGCCACCCACGAAGTGGGAAGTGATCTCTCACCAGGACCTTTATCTCTTGGATTCTTGATCTTGAGCTTCCCAGCCTCTTGAACTGTGAAAAATAAATGTCCGTCATAAGACAATACCTCTCTTTGACTGAATTGTGGACATCTTGGGGAAGATTCAAGGAATCCCAAGGAATTCCCAATTGTCTTGGGAATTTCACTCTAACAACTTTAAATGAATCAGTAACTAAAGAGAAATGCATTTGTTTAGTGAAATATATATATATATATATATATATATATATATAGTAACGAAGAACAAACAAACTTACTTAGAAAGTATAGAGGAAAAATTGCAGCAAGATAATCAACGTTATATTAGGTATAATATTGAGTGCAGATAAAGAAGTCTATGACGTCTGTTAAGGGTAAATTTTATTAATTTAGAGAGGCAGTTTCATAGACTGAAGCATCTATTTTTTTTCTTTTCCCCTTGACTAACCTTTTCTGAAGTAGGTTCTGAAATCTCACTAAAATTATGAAAATAAAATTATATATTAATGTTAAATTTTAGTTTGTGTATAAAAAGCACATGTACACACTATCACAAATAGACTATAAATCAATTCATATCTCAGGTGCACTTATTTCAATAGCAAGAAGTTATTCATAGAAAGCAGTTAGAGTAGAAAATGCTATTGTGAACTTTATAGACGACTGGACTGATAATAGTGGGATTTGGTAAGGCAGGAAAATTGATAAACACCCAAGTCAAAGTTGATTAAATTATGCAGAGCATGAAACTCAGGAAAAGATATAATGAGTCATCTTATGTGGAGATTTTCAGGTGGGCAAATATCAAAGGGACAGAATAAAAATTTGGCTTTCCCCATACATGAACAAATTTATTCATTTTCCTTCCTCCAGGTGTCAGAACGATCTTGAAGGGACAAGATCCCTTTGCAAAGGCAAAGGTGAAAACTATGTAACACTAATATGTGCAATTATTCCACATTTACTATAGAGCTTCAACATTATGGGAAGAACATGGAAACAAGAGTAAAGCTGCTCTGTTAACTACACTTAATAAAATTGTGTAACTTCTTTGTGGAATAATGTGACTCTCGATAAGCATCAGTGAGATAACTGAGGGGAGGTTCTTATCCCAATGTCAGTTTTGGGTTGTGCCTTCTAAAATCACTGACTTTCAGCACACATCATGGCACATGAATGCCTTTACCAGAACCACTGGATCTTAGTTTTAGTGCCATCAAGTTCCACACATTTCTTCTTCCATTCCTGTCATGCTGCCTTTCCTCTTATTTTAGCTTGTCATCCTCTTTCTGACATGAAATACAGCTGTTATGGTTTAGCTCTAGATTGAGCCCAAAAGCCTCCTGTTTTCAGCAGTGGAGCTTTTGGAAAGTTATTGGATCATGGGTGCTCTGTACTCATCAGAACTAATCCATTGATGAATCCAGAGTGGAATCTGCTGTTAGGAAGTGGGGTCTGGTTGGAAGACATGTGTCACTGGGATATGACTTGGAAAGGTTGTATCTTCCTCCATGGTGCCTGCCTTCTCACTCTGCCTCCTGCTCACCATGAGGTGAGCTTCTTTCCTCAGCTATGTCCCTCTGTCCTGCCCTTTCTGCCTTGAAGAGAGCCAAAAATGGACTGCGACCACTAAAACCCTGAGTCAAAATAAACCTCTGCCCTTTCAAATGGTGGGTGTCAGGTATTTTGTACCACAGACTAGAAAGTGACTAAAGCAATGGCATAAAAATTATGATAAATATTACCATTTTTGTTCCCTCATATTATTCCTTTATTCTGTCTTTAGAATTAATATTCAAAAGAAGAATTTTTCTATTTCTTAAAAGATTCCTCTTTTATTTTATTTATTTATTGTTTTGTGGGTACCGGGGGTCGAACTCAGGACCTCGTGCTTGCAAGCAGGTGCTTGTGCTGCTGAGCGATATCACCAGCCCTTTTTCCCTTTGTATGTGTGTACCAGAAGTCCAACTCAGGACCTCATGCTTGCCAGGCAGGCGCTTATGCTGCTGAGCTATCTTACTGGCCCCCTCCTCTTTTATTATAGAAGGAAGTTCAATATGTTTAGTGTACTGATGACACATGGTCTAGCCCCAGCTAACTTCCTAGGCCAGGCATATGGGGTTCCCACCCTTCACATTTATATGCTTTTCCACATGTACCTCCCTTCATCCTAGAATACCTTTTTTATCCATTCTTTTCCCCACACATCAAATAGTCTTTGGGAATTGAAAGCATTCTCATTCAACCATATATGAACCATGAGTTATAGAGAAAGCATGAGTAAGTATGAAAAATAATTCTGACAATAAGAATTTTATAAAATTAAAGTCAATCATTATTTACCTTGCTGAGAATTTTTAAAATGCAAACTTGTCTTTTTGTCCTGACCTTCCCTTCTTGTACATAATACTTAAATGCTATGATATTTCTCATACAAAAATTAATCTTTATATATATAGCATATAGCATTATAGAATATGGCTTTCTGTCTTGGAGTTCCAAAGCCAATTAGTGTCAAACAATTAAAAGCAATTAATGAGTTTTATGAGGAGATGACAGCAGTGAAGTGCTACAGTATTTCTCATGCTGTTCCAAAATCTGTAGATTTTGCCAGGTCAGGAAGGGAAGCTACTGAAAGAAAGTTATAGGGAAGAAATTCTGGTATGGGACTCCTTGAATCTGGTAGTATGAAGAGATTTCTTTTTATCATTCACTTTGGGAAAGTAAATTCCACAGCCCTCTGCAAAGAATCAAGCTTATTATCTCCAAATACCATTTCAAAATAAGTGATCAGCATTGTAGAGTCATTAAATATACACAATTGGAATACTGAGTTTATAATCTATGAGAACGACTTGGGATATATTGCCTCATTATTTTATTTTATAGCTAAAGACTTAACTTGCATTATGTTTCAGTGAACAATGAGCATCAAACCCTGACAAAATTACCTCATTTCTTTTTTATGCTTTCTCAGTATAGGCAAATGCATTACAAACTCTAATTTATTCTGACCCAGAAATTGCTCCATGGCCTATTTCTGCAGGCCCTGTGTGCATGAAACAAGAAGTCATTCTGCAAAGGATTATTTTTTCTTATTTTTCCAAGTTATTGATTGTATTTTCAAAATTTAAAATAAAGTCAAATTGTTTATCATAGTCTATTGCAATGGGATATTTTCCAAAAGTTAACACTGTTACCTAGGATTAATGCCATTCTATATTGATTATGAATGAGAACAACTAATATCCATATTAACAATCAAGTAAACAACCAAGTCATATATATATATCTTAGTCATATAAATTGATTTTGTATATGTCTAAATTTTTGAGGTGCACAGTGTATGAAATTAAAGGTGGTAACAGAGAAGGGGCTTTATTGTCAAGTAGTAGTGAGGGCAAAGAGAAAACGGGGATCTAGTAAAATTAATTAGTGACAGCGTGTGTTGCATTTCTTTATCTTTGACATCTGCACATTGTTCTTTATTCACTAAACATTTGGTTTCCACAGTAGAATATTAAAAAGGAGATCATAGTTAAGTGTCCCATCATATGGAAGAACCCAGACTTTGTTAGTCCTGTATTAACCAATATTTTGTGCCAAAAATCAATGCAGTGGTCAACAGTGGGATTGAGAGAGCATCCAGAAACTTTGAAGGGTTCCCAGGAGAGATTGTACAGATGCTGAAAGCTTCTTATGCCTGTATCAGTAATAGTTACAAGTGTGTGCACAATGTAAAAATTTATTGAGAAGTACAGTTATGGTTTCTGCTCTTTAACATATGTATAAATATACATAGGAATTTTTTTTTTAAGTTTTAAATAGAAGTAAAAACAGACTGGTTGGAAAATAGCTTTAAAATGCACTCCTACACTCTTTCCACCAAACACACACAATAGGAGGTAAACAGAAAGCCAACTGCTAGAGGCCTAAGGCAGGCAAAGGACCATCTGTCGATCTTTCTCTACTTTTCTTGAATCACTCACATTCTTCCTAAGTCTTCTTCGTGGCTCAAACAAATGAAACATGCCTTCCTACTGTGACCCTCAATTTACACTCCTATGGATCCTGGATTTTTGATAGCTACACTGAGGGTGTTCTGCCACTGAAATTGAATAATAGTAGTCTTTCATTCATTGCACAAGAAATATGGGTGACATTTTGTTTGCTATTTATCTTCTTGTAAAATTTCTTTAAAGCTCTGTTATGTAGTATCACCCTTTTCTCATTGAACTTTTATGAAAAATGAAATTGATAAGGAAAGAGCAAATTCATACTAGAGAAAAAACCATATAAATGCTTGGTAATGAAGATTTTTTTTTTTTGTGGGTACCGGGGGGTCGACCTCAGGACCTCACGCGCCAACAGGCGCCCGTGCCGCTGAGCGATATCACCGGCCCCTTTTTCGTATGTGGGATCCGGGAGTCGAACTCGGGCCCTCGCGCTTGCAAGGCAGGCGCTTAAGCCGCTGAGCCATCTCACCAGCCCTGGTAATGAAGATTTTGCCAGCTTTTTTCTTAGTCGGTAAATGAGTTAGTCATATATTAATAGTTCCTGTGATATAGTGAAGTATATCAACATAGTTCAAAGTGCTTTTTAAAGTGTATAAATTTCTCACAGTACTTCTGGTCTAGTTTCTGAGATACCTGAATAGGTTGACAACTTCTGCCATAAGTAGTATCTACACTTAAGTAGTCAGGGTGGAAGAGAACCTGTCCATTGTGTAAGCTACAACTAAAGCAAAATAGATAATTTCATTTTTTAATCACTTATTCTATGATAATCAAACTGTCAGTTTTCTCCAGGCAAAGAAAGGGCATGTCCTGGTTGCACTTTTGCTGTGGGTTCTATGTTAGTCCATTTTCTGTTACTAATAACGCAATCCACAAATTGAGTCAATTAAAGAAAGTAGAAGAAAATTTGGCTAACAGTTCTGTGGCCAATGTCAAGGGGACACGTGATGATGGCCTTGTCAAGGAAGTTCATGACATCATATGGTATGAGAAAAGGAGTGCACGTATACATGTCTTTTCCTCTTCCTCCTCCTGCTCTTCTCCCTCCTCTCTCTGTCTTTCTCTCTCTTTCTGTCTCTCTCTGTCTCTCTCTCTATCTATCTCTCTCCACCCCCCGTCCTGTAAAGCGACACATTAAATCATAAGGGCTCCTCTTGACAACTTTATCTCATCCTAATCACTTCCCAAAGGCCCAACCTTTGAATGCCACTGGGAGATTACATTTCTAGCCTCTTATTACCTTTCAAGGGAAACTAAATTTCAACACACGAAACCTTGGGGGATGCATTCAAAGTACATCCAAATCATCACAAAGTCTCACTGTCGATCTTTCTACCACAGCCTCGAGGAAGTTGAGTAGGATAAAAGAAGGACGGAGATCAAAATTAAGTGGCCAAGCTGGTTTACCTTTTTACTTTAGTTTTTCAAAAATGATCTTAACTTCTTATTCTACAGCTATTACTTATTGTCACTGTTTCTGTAGATCAGAAAATGAGTAATAAGAATAATTAAATAAAATGCCTATGTATGCATATATAGCTTGAGTATCTCTTACCTAAGGTATTTGGGAGCAGGAATATTGAAGAGATTTGGATTTTTTTTCAGATTTGGAAATATTTTCATAGACATAAGGAGATACCTTGGTAATTTGACCCAAGAATATATAGGAAGTTCACTGATGTTCCATATGTACCTTATACACATACACTGAAGATAATTTCATACAGGTTTTTAGTGCACTGTGTTTTGACTGTGAACTGTCACAGGAGGTCAGGTGTGGAATTTTTCACCTATGATGTCATGTCTGTACTCAAAAAGTATCTGCACTCAAAAACGGTACCCAGATATTGCAATGTCTCCAACTTTGGATTTTCGATTTAGGGATACTGGGCTTTATTTAGTTTGGAGCCAAGACAACCTCAGACCTAAAACCTTTTATCACATTTTCAAGATTTTAAATCCCTTCTTTAAATTGAAAAGAAAAAAAAAATGTTGAGCAATGCCTTTGTTCAGTGCCCTGTGCATTTTGAATAAAGCTAACAGACACCTTCTGCCCTGAATTCTGGGGTGACAAGCAGCTGGTTAGAATACAAATTTTTAATGATTTTACCAAAATAATTTAATTTATGTTTCCAGAGATATGGGAACTGCCATCTTTCTTATCTAAATATAAGGAACATTAGTTATTATTTACGTAGCACCAACATAGGAACAAATGCATCCAGGCTTACTCATTGAGAGCTCTTTAGGACTGATGTGATTAATATAGAGATAAACAAACATAAAAACAAAAATTAAAAGAAAATCAGAGCCACAGCTACCAGTTAGAGGGTTAGCTGGCAGCTCTGATTGTGTCAGTAAGGCTACTTACTGAAGAAATTTCACCTTGGTGACACTTAATACATATAGTATTTATAGATAACAAGCAACAAAAGTAGATAATTAAAAATCCCAAGCTTGCTGTTCACAAAACGAGCCTTGAGATTTTGAAAACTATTTTTAATTTTGGATTTAAGTAAGAGAAAACTCAGATGAAAGGTTCATGCTGAGATGACTTCAAAGTGACTGTCTCCTCGTTTGAGGAGGAAAATGGTTATCAAATCTCCTTATTGATAGCATCAGCTTTGGCTGAGCCTGGCTCTTTGGTGTTATCAGATAATTTGTCTGCTTTCTTTCTGTGAGGCTGACTTTGCCTCATCTTTCATGTCTCTGCTCTCCTCATCAATATCTCATTTTGCTATCTCAGGACATGAAAAGGGAATTTATGAAATGATGCTGAACAGCACTGAACCACAGCCAACCGAGCCTTCTTGCAACCCAGATGCACGCTTGGCCAATGAAGATGCAGAATGCTACCTGGGAACCTGGAAGAAACATCTGTCACCTGGGCCAGCTCAGGTTTTACTTTCTACAATCAAAAGTTTACAACAGATTTGATAAAAGTCATTTAGACATTAAAGTCCGAGATCTAAGTTTTTTGTCATACTCTAAGTTCACTAAGTAAACTTTTTAACCTCAGTATGCATTCTTCAGTGATTTCAAAATTCTGAGTTACATATTCTTCCTGATGCACATCATGCCCAAGGAGAGACAGGAAACGGAGAAGTAATACCCAAGGTTTGCCTTAACCAAACGTGGACATCCAGGGAAACTGCACATGGTTCCTCCTGGAGAGACAGACACACTCGCCAATCTCCCGGAATCTGGGATTCTGGCCTATTCTACATTGCCGCTTTAGGGGCATCCCATATCTGGGAGTGTGGGGCACACATTAAACAGGTGTATGTGAATCAGCCTGCCTGGCTCAAATCTCTGCTTCATCATCAGCCATTCAAGTACCCTCCAGTGGCTGACTTAGCTCCTCTGTGGGTGTTTTCTTAAAGGTACAAATGAGCCTAAGGTTAGTATCTGCTCTATAGCATTGCTTAGGTGTTTAAATGAGGGAACATCCTATTTAATTTCACTTATTTTAGTTCCACCTAAGGGTTTAGTTAACCCTTAAGAACTGATAGGTATCCTTACTTAATCCTGTAAATATCCCTATGAAGTAATCATTACATATCTTTTATAGAGAAGGAGAAGAAGTCCATCCTCCAGGGACATAGTAAAGCCTTGGGTCTGGAAAGATAAACAAATGACAATGGAATTCCTCTCTAAAGATGATACTTTGTACTATTCCTGTTTTTTTTTTTTTGTTGGGTACCGGGGTGTCGACCTCAGGACCTTGCGCACCAACAGGCACCTGTGCCGCTGAGTGATATCACCGGCCCCTTTTTCGTATGTGGGATCCAGGAGTTGAACTCGGGCCCTCGCGCTTGCAAGGCAGGCGCTTACGCTGCTGAGCCATCTCACCGGCCCAACTATTCCTGTATTTTGAACAAAGTCCCACATACAAATATAAAGCTGTCACTGCGATGATAATTTAAGAAAGAGCTACATATAAGCTACTCCAGCAAGATAAAAACTAGGACAGGAGTGAGACGAGAATGTTGATGCTGAGAAAACAATGATGATTTGAGACACAGCAAATGGTCCCAAAGTAAGCATATTGACATGTGCCACCTTCCAATGTTTTTGTCAATGGTGGACTGCATAAACAATGCCATGGGAGTCCCAGAAAATGACAATGGATCTGAAAAATTTCTATCACCCAGTGACTTCATAGCAATTTTAGCATGATGCATTTCTCATGTGTTTGTGTGACTTTGGTGTAAACAAACTACTGCACTGCTAGTTGTTTAAAAGTAAAGTGCATACAATAATGTATAGTGCATAATAATAATGACAATAAACAACTATGGTACCTGTTTATGCACTTATAAAAAGAAAAGAAAGAACTACAGGTAGCTTTGCCAGTACAGGAGGATTCAACCTGAGTGAGGAGTTCAGGGAAACTAACTATGATCCTCACACCCGCCACCTCAAATCACGAAGCTAATACATTCACACACTGTGCGGCTGTCTCTGTTCTAACTCTAGCCTCAGCACTTCTCTCACTGACCCAGTTTCATGGGGTATTTTTCCAAGAAATAATAAAATTTGTGAGATGCAAAACTGTGAGTCTTGAATACACAATTTGCACAGCAAATAGCACTTCTGACCCCTACTTTATTCTCCACTATGCCTCACTGAACACTGTGATTGTATGACGGATGTACATCAGGATACTTGATGAATCCCTGTCTTTTTAGCAAGCTGATATTTAACACTTTAGTAATATATAGTTTATGCTATAAAATTTTCAACTGTAAGTGTTCATTTCCATGATTTTTCAGTAAATTTACAAAATTATTCAACCATCTTCAAAATCTAGATTTGAAAATTTATATTTCACAAGAAATTCCCCAAAATACATTTGCATCTTATTTTCACTCTCTCCCCCAGCCCAAGGCAACCACTGATTTGTTTGTGTGTGTGCATATGCACACATGTGTGTATAAATATGTTCACTTACTTCATGCTCTAATGTATAAAAGGAATCATATACTATATGGTTATTTCTATGACCTAGTATAATATTTTTCAAAGCTTAGCCGTGTTGTATCTGTGTCAGCACTTCAATTGTACTCAATTATAAGAAAACACTACATTTTTCCTACTCAGTAATCAATTTATGGACCTTTGGATTATTTCAGTGATTTCATAATTTTGGAATATTGGTGCCGTGTTTGCACACCTCTTTGTTTGACAGATGTTTTTTAAACTCAAGTGGAGTGATTCATAAGAGTATAATTTCTGGACTGTGTATTAGTTCACGTTTAAATTTGTAAAAGCCTGACAAATTCATGTCCGAAGTGGCTCCATTGTTTATATCCCTAGTATTGTCAGGTCATGTGACAGTTCTATGTTCTTGGTACCCTGAGCAAAGAATTGAGCAGGACACGCAAAAGTGAAGTGAAAGCACAGATTTATTACAAAGACAGACTCCTCAAGGTGGGAGTAGACCAGTGGACAGAGTTAAAAGCCTCAAAAAAGCCAGGTGTCAGAATCTATAGGTGGTTTTTTCAGGGAGGAAGTAGCTCTTTTTTTTTTTTATGTGGGTACTGGAAGTCGAACTCAGGACTTTGCGCTTGCCAGCAGGTGCTTGTGCCGCTGAGCGATTTCACCAGCCCCTTTTTTTCCTTTATGTGGGTACCGGGAGTCAAACTCAGGACCTCGCGCTTGCCAGGCAGGCGCTTACGCCACTGAGCCATCTCACTGGCCCAGGAAGTAGCTCTTTGAATTGATGCAGCAGTTCATTCCATCCAGGGGCAAGTCTCCTCCTTTCTGTTGGATGTGGGAGTTTTGTCCTTACAGGGACCTTGCTGGAACTGTCATGGCTCCCGAAATCAATCGGATGAAAATCACAGTGCAAATGAGATTATTATTAATTGCAATTAAGTTGAGGCTACTTTCAGGTGTTCAAGATATTTTGTAGAGCATCCATACCCAGGTATGCTCTACTTGTTAGAGCCAGATGCTCTTAGTAGAATTTAGAGAGTTGTCTCTGGCCCCCAAAAGATTCTTATGTATGTGACCTCCTTCCCTCTACCAGGTGTGGTCTAATTCTTAGAACAGGTGCTCTCTGGAGGTATGGACAGCTGGCTTCCTATTTTACCCTCTGCTGTTCAGCACCCCTTCTTCAGCATTTTTTCTCACTACTTCTCTTGACTATCGCTAATGTGTAAGGGTATCTATTACTCCACATTTTCAAAAAGAATTTCTTTTTTTTTTTTTTTGTGGGTACCGGAGGGTCAACCTCAGGACCTCGCGCGCCAGGAGGCGCCCGTGCCGCTGAGCGATATCACCGGCCCTTTTATCGTATGTGGGTTCTGGGAGTCAAACTCGGGCCCTCGCACTTGCCAGGCAGGTGCTTAAACCGCTGAGCCATCTCACCAGCCCACAAAAAGAATTTCTACTTGTGGTCTTTTTAATGGTAGACATTTTATTGCCCATATAACAGTCCTACTTGTATTTCAGTTGGTACCCTCAGTTTTTACATCCAGCCTTTGTATCTTTCTAAAATCTCAAGGTAAAACACCTTTCAATCTCTCCCTTCACCATCTAGGCACACAGAATGATTCCAGGTCATATTAACAGCCCTGAGCATCACTTCATCAATCACTTTTGGAAAAATATCTTAAAGGAAAGGCACTATATCCTAGTCATCTTTTAGACATAAAGAAGGTACAATTTGTACAGAAATTGCACAGAGAATTCGCATCTATACTTCACTCAGTTTCTACTGTTAACCGTGTATATAAACTTATTGACTAATCGTCATTCCTTATCTGTAATTCACCCTTGTTTCCACTAATAGCTTTTTTCTATTCCATTATCCAATCTTTCCTTTGAGTTATCAACTGTCTTTAGTCATTAATATACTACTGTTTTCCAAAATTGTTTTGTTTCTTATAATTTGTCTGTCTTTTCATTTAGACTTTAGATTAAACTTTCCAATTGTTTAGACTGTAGGAACTTTTACAATGAATTTTTGTTTTTAGTTGACATAGTAATTGTACATATTTATGTAATATAGTGTGACTTTTAATACATGTGTGCAATGTGGCATGATTGGATCAAGGTAATAGGCATATTTATCACCATAGACACATATCATTTCTTTGTGTTGGAAACATTCAAAATCTACAAGCTCCTTTGAAACATTCAAATTACTTTTTATCAGCCATGAATATTCTACTGGCCTGTATTACATTAGAACATATTCCTCTTATCCAACCACAATCCTGCTCCTATTAGCCTTCCTTTCTCTATTCCTCTATCTCCCTTATACTTCCCAGGCTTTAGGAACCCTTATCCTATTCTCTAATTCTTTGAGATAAACTTTTTAGCTTTCATGTATAAGTGAGAACATACAGTATTTGTTTCTCTGCTCCATGCTTATTCCCTTGTAATTTATTCCATTTACATCCATATAGCTGCAAATGACAGCATTTTATTTCTTTTGCTGAATAACATATATGTGTGTGTGTGTGTATGTATATCACATTGTTTTATCCATTCATTAATTGATAGACATATAGGTTAATGGCTATTGAGAATAGTACTTTAATAAACACAGGAGGGCAGATGTCTCTTTGGCACGCATATTTCAATTTATTTAGATATACACCCAGTAATGGGATCATGGGATCATTTTATAGTTCTATTTTTAGTCTTAGAAGAATTTCCTTACTTTTTCCATCGTAATTGTATTAATTTATGTTCCTTTCAACAGTGTATAAAACTTCCCCTTTCTGTACATCCTTGCCAACATTTATTATATTTTTCTTTCTGAGACTAGCCCTTCTAATTAAGGTGGTCTGGTATACATTTTACTGCTGATTGGTGATGTTAAGGATATCTTCATGTATATGTCACTTGTATATCCTCCTTTTAGAAACATCAGTCCATAAAATGCAATTTTTTTGGCAATTGTATTGTTTGAATGCCTAAAATATCCAACAATTCCTTATTGGAAGAAATTTTTGCAAAAATTTTCTTCCATTTTTTAGGTTTTCTTTTCTTTTTTGGTTTACTGCTTACTTTTGTGTTAGACGCTTTTAGTTTGACGTAATCCTATTTGTCAATTTTTGTTCTCTTTGCTTGTGCTTACAGGGTCATAGACAAAATTCCTAGTTTTTTTTTTTTTTTTTTTTTTTTGTGGGTACCGGGGGGTCGACCTCAGGACCTCGCGCACCAGCAGGCGCCTGTGCCGCTGAGCGATATCACCGGCCCCTTTTTCGTTTGTGGGTTCCGGGAGTCGAACTCGGGCCCTCGCGCTTGCAGGGCAGGCGCTTAAGCCGCTGAGCCATCTCACCGGCCCCAAAATTCCTAGTTTTAACCAGTCTCCTGAATCACTTCTTCTATATTTTCTTTCAGTAGTTTCATAGTTTATGGCACAAAATTTCTCTTTAATCTATTTTTTTTTGTGTGTGTGTGGGTACCAGGGGTCGAACTCAGGACCTCACTCTTGCAAGCCGGCGCTTGTGCCACTGAGTGATATTACCGGACCTCGTGCTTGCCAGGCAGGCGTTTATGCCACTGAGCTATCTCACTGGCCCTCTTTTATCTATTTTGAATTGATTTTTTTTGGCGTATCATAAGAAATGAGTCTAGTTTCTTTCTTTTGTACATGGATAGCCAATTCTCTCATGACCATTCATTGAAGAGACTTTTCATCTTCCATTGGATGTTCTTGCTGTCTTTGTCAAAAAACAATTGGCTGTAAATACAAGGATTTATTTCTGAGCTCTCTATTCGTTCTGTTGGTCTGTTTGTCTATTTTGTTGTTTTGCCTTTTGCTTCTACTTTGCTGTTTTGGTTAGTTTTTTGCTCAGTAACATGTTTTAAAGTCAAGAATTTTAATACTGCCAAGTTGGTTCCTTTTAGCTACTAAGTGTACTCTATGTTTCCATAAAAATTCTGGGATTCTTTTCTTTCCCTGAAAAATGTAATTGGCATTTTGATAGAAATGGCATGAAACCCGTAGATTGGTTTGGATAGTATGACTATTTTAATACTATTAATTACATCAATTAATGAACATGCGAATGTCTTTCCATTTTTTGTGTTCTTTTCGATTTATTTTATTGAAGTTTGGTAATTTTCATAGTATAATTAATTAACTTCATTGCTTAAATTCACTCCTAGATATTTTATTTTGTTTTTTGTAATTATTGTAAATGGAATTGCTTCTTAGTTTCCTCAGAGGTTTCAATTTTGGTGTATAAAAAAGCTAATAATTTTTTGATTTTTTTTTGTAGGTACCGGGGGTTGAACTCAGGACCTCATATGCCAGCATGCACCCGTGCCACTGAGTGATATCACTGGCCTTTTTATCATATGTGGGTACTGGGAGTCGAACTCAGGACCTCACGCTTGCCAGGCAGGCGCTTATGCTGCAGAGCTATTTCACTGGCTCTGGATGTTGTTTTTGTATGTTGAAAATTCACTGAATTTTTCAGTTCTAACAGTTTTTTGTGTATATAAAATAATCTTTGCAGCCAACAGGGATTATTTGACCTTTCCTTTTCTATGTGGAACCTCTCATTTCCTTCTATTGTCTCATAGCTCTGCGTAAGACTTACAATACATGTCGAGTATTTCAACCCAGGATGATATATATTGGAAAACTATCTTAAAATTGCTGGAGAAATAAGTTATTTTCATGATAAGGAGCACACAAAGTAAATGAAGACCATCAAATCACCATTTTCAAGGATACCATAGAAAGACAATGAACAGGGGGTCTAGTTGAATGAATACAGAAGGTAGGGTGAGCAGTTAAATAGAAGCGAGAGATAGTGAATCAGCAATATGGAAATAGTGCAATGACAGGAGTAGAACAATACCTGTTGGTAATAACTATCAATATGAATATATATATATATATATCACATTTAACCCCAAAAGAAATTCATACACTAAAAATTAAAGGATGGAAAAATATATTCTATGCAACAGGAACCCCCCAAAAAGCATGTATAGCTATCCTATATTCAGACAAAATGTTCTGCAAGACAAAACTGATCAAAAGAGGCAGAGAAGGTCACAACACATTCGTTAAGAGAACAACGCAACAGGAAGAGATAATAATTATTAACATGTATGCATTGAACAATAGCAGCCAACTTCATAAAACAAGTTCTCCTGGACATAAAAGTCCAGATAAACGTAGACACAATTACAGTGGGAGATCTCAATACCTCATTATCACGAATAGGCAGAACAACTAGACAAAAAAAAATCAATAAAGAAATATCAGAGCTGAACAAAACCTTCAAATTAATGGAGTTAATGTTTATCTATAGTGTTCCACCAAACAACCACAGAATACACATTCTTCTCAGCAGCACATGGAACTTTCCTCAGAATAGATCATATACTAGGCAATAAAGTGAGCTAAGTAAATGTAAAAGAACTGGAATTGTACCATGTATATTATCGGATCATAACAAAAGGAAACTAGAAATCAGTAACAAAGAAAACACAGAAATTAGGCAAATATATGGAAACTAAACAATTCACTCTTAACTAAAAAGTGGGTTACAGAGGAAATCAAGGAAGAAATAAGACAGTTTCTAGAACTAAACAGTAATGTCAGTACGACAGACTAGAACATGTGGGACACAATGAAATCAGTCACAAGAGAGAAGGTGATAGCTGTGAATGCTCACATTACAAAAAGAGAGCGAGCACAAATAACAGGAGTGGAAAACACACACTGAAGAAAAATAGCTTGTTTAATAAATGATATTGGGAAAACTCGCTATCCTCATGCAGAAGATTGTGTCTAGACCCATGTCTCTCACTATGTACTAAAATGAAATAAAAATGTATCAAAGACCTAAACCTTAGAGTAGAAACAACCCACTGGAAGGTAAAATAGGTAAAACTCTTCAAGTCACAGGCTTGGGCAAGGAGTTTCTGAAAAGAGGTTTGGTTACACAGGAAATAGCACAGAGAATCAACATGTGAGATCACACCAAATTAAAAACTTCTGCACAGAAAACAAACAAACAAACAAACAACAGCATGAAAAGAAAGCCTACAGAATATGCAAAAGGTTTTGCCAACTATTTCTCAGACAGAGGACTGCTATCTATAATATATAAAACCTCCAAACATAAGACCCCCAAAATAAGACTCAATCAAAATTGGCAAGTGCAATGACTAGACGCCTCACAGAAGTACAAGGCACAATAAATACGTGAAGAAATGTCAACATCTCTGGTCTTCAGAGAAATGCAAATTAAAACAGATGAATGGATAAAGAAAATGTGGTATTTACAAACAATGGAATTCTATTCTACCATAAAAAAACTAAATGAGACGTTTGTAGGAAAATCGATGCACCTTGAGAACATAATATTAAGCGAAATAAATCCGACAAAGAAGGTTAAAGATCACATGGTTTCTTTCATATGAGAAACCCAAATTATAAATAAAGAGCAAAATAAAAGACAGGTAATAGGATGTAGATAGATAGATCTTTCTCAAGTGGGAAGGGACTCAAAAAAATGAAGGGAAAGGGATGAAATAAAAAGGAATTAAGATGTGTTATGTACATGTACCAACTCCACAGAAGTAATGTGAGTATTATGTACTGCAAATATGTACTAATGAAAAGAAAGAATGGTAAAAAGGAACATCTTTGTCTTGTTCATGATTTTATAGGAAACAATTTCAACTTTTTCGCATATAGTATTACGGATTCTGTGCATTTGTTATATATAGCACTTACTGTGCTGAGTAATATTCTTTCTATACCTAGTTTTACATGTTTGTTAATCATAAAATGATTCTTAATTTTGTTAAATGTTTTTTCTGTGTCTATTGTGATCATAATGTTTTTATCTTCCATTCTGTTAAGGTGATATATTAAATTTATCAATTCATTTATGCTGAACTATCGTTGCATCTCTGTGATAAAGCCTATTTCTGTGTGTTGTATGATATTTTTGACGTGATGTTTTGTTTGGTTTACTAGTATTTTGTTAGTATTTTCACATCAATGATAATCAAGGCTATTAGTATACTGGCTAATATTTTCATTGTGATTTGTTGAATCTCTAAGTTAAATGTGGAAGAATGTCACCAATAAATTGACATTACAGGTGTTTCCATTATTATTTTTTTTTTTTTATGTGGGTACCGGGAGTCGACCTCAGGAGCTCACGCTTGCCAGCAAGCGCCTGTGCTGCTGAGCGATATCACCGGCCCTTTTTTTCCTTTATGTGGGTACCGGGAGTCAAACTCAGGACTTCATGCTTGCCAGACAGGCGCTTATGCCGCTGAGCTTTCTCACCGGCCCCGGTGTTACTATTTTTGAGGTCTTCTTTGATTTTTTAATCACTATTTCATAAGGTTTAGCATCTAAATTCTGCACATGCTGTGTTAGATTTGTACTAAGCACTTTATTTTTGGTGTGCAATTGTAGGACTTTTTATAATTATTCATTTCTAGCAAAAAGAAAATAAAATTGATTTTTATAAAGACTGCTTATGACTCTGTATTCTTCAATATTGGAAAATGTTTCTACTATTTCTAGAATAGATTTATTTAGATGCTTTGGAAATTATTAGTAGATAATCATGGTTTTGTTAAAAGAGACTTCTAGCTTGAGATACGATATTGAATACTAGTGATGAGAGGATACCATTGACAAGAATTCAGTTTTACAAGTAATCAGTCTTTCATTGTTAATTATAATGCTAGTATTATGTTTTACACAGATTCCCTTTAGTACACTGAGGAGGTTCCCTTCCATTCCTAATTTGCTGAGAATTTTAACATGACTGTATGTTATTTTTTAATCAGATATTTTTTCTGCATCTACTGTGATTTATGCCATTAACAGAGTGAATTATTTTTAATTACCATGATATTGATCTAATCTTAAATTTCTAGAATAAACATCACTTTCTATCAAGGTATTATCCTTCTTATACTTTGATAAGTTTTATTTGCTAATAGTTTTGATTGGTATGTTTATATTCATGTATCATGAGTGATATTATTCTCTAGTGACTTGTACTATCTTTAATTATTTTGAGTTCAGGAATTATTTATTTTGTCTTTCTCTCTAGATTCCATTAATTTTCTGTTTTCTGCCAAAGATTTTATAGAAGTACTGACAATTCATATTATTAAAGATGAACCAAATGAGACTTCTATTATTTGATACCAAGTGTTTAATTATGACAATTTTCTAGATAAAGATTTCTGAGGAAGGCTAACCAAGAATACCAGTATTTCAAGACACCAAAGTAATTCATGATTCTGGAAATGAAGAATATGCCATTTCCCAAGTTAATAACAATTACATAGTAATTAGAATATTATAACATCCTTAACATAAATTTATAAAAAATATATTGTTACTAATGAGACCTAAGTTTTCATCAGACAAAATACACTAAATAAATGTTACATACCAAATTTAGTGCTGTATTGCAATATTTACAGTACTGACAGAGTGCAAATTTTGAGTGTTGCAATCACAATTGTGTTTTCCATAATTCAAGTGTGCAACTAATTTATTAGAAAAGTCTAGAGACCAAACACAGCTTGTGCAAAACAAACAACTCAATTAGGAGCTAGTAATATTTTACTATAATTGGTATACAAACATCCCCCTGACAAATGTTGACTTTTATCTGTTTGATAACAAGAAAAAATTAAGTAGCTAACAGTAGTGATTAATTAGGTTAGTTACTTCTTTGCATAATTGAAGGAAAGAAATCTGATTGCTTACTTTTGTAGAAGAAAATGGAATTTATTCAGTAACTCAAGATAGGCACTTGGGTGAACTTAGAAATTGTTTCCTGATTTGTATTTCAGCTGTTCTGCTGCAATCCAAAAGAAGAGAACTCGCAGGGGTGACAGTATGCAGTGTCATAAACTAATGGTTTGAATACACTGCTTTAGCATATGGGTGATTGCCTACCCCACACACTTGCCCAATTCTTCCTGGCTATGACCCATCATGGTTCAAGGTCCTTCTACTTCCTTAGTACATGTGTGTCCCCTTCAAGATTTACTTGTTTTGGATGAAAGTGTTATTCCTCAAGTCTTCTTGCTTATTTTTAAGACTATTCATGTGATCCATTCTAGCTGAAAATCATAGGGAGATGTGCTATGGAGATTTGCTAAATTAACCTTTGCTTGCTCGTGTAGCAGAACAGGCATTCCTAGCTTTGCCTTCTTCTGTTCAGGTAAAGGTATTTAACAAATCAACTTTGCGTCTTTTTGATTTTCTCTATTGTGTTTCCTATTGTCTATTTCATTATTTCAAATTTTTATTTCTACACTTCTGCTTGCTTCGTTTCCAGTTTGGTCTACTTTTTTGTTTTAGTTTCTCAATATGAAAAGTTAAATTGATTAAGCATCCATTCATTCATTGCTATTATTTTGATTTTGTTTTTAGAAGTCTCAATTTTTTTCTGAGCACTGATTTTGCCATACCCCATATGTTTTCCATACTGAACTTTCATTCATCCCAAAGAATTTTATGCTTTTATTTATGATTTTTTCTTTGAACCATTGATTTTTGTTATGTAACATTAGCATATTTAAACCTGGCAATTTTTTTTGTTTTTTTTTTAATTCTATTTTTTCAGAGAATATATCCTGAATGAGTTCAATACATTTTAAATCACTGAAGCTTGCTGTGTGGGATAAATTTCAGCTTATCCTGAGGAATGCACTATGTGCCCTGCTGATTTTGTTGGAGAGTTTTGTATGTAGACTTCTGTAAGGTCCACCTGGTTTACAGGCTGTTTAAGTTACCCATTTTTTTTTTGTTGATATGTATAATCATCTTAGCCAATATTGAATGTGAGGCACTAGATTTTTTCATTAGCATCCTTTCTCTGACTTAACTGCATAGCTTTCTTTTTTTTTTTTTTTTTTTTTTTTTTTGTTGAATTAGCTCTCTTACTACAAATGGTTTTTTTTTTTTTTTTATTTGTAGTAATATTTTCTGCTTTGGCTTTGTTTTGTTTAATTTTTGTACTTGGGATTGAGCCCGAGCCTTCACATTGAGCTACATCCCCAGACCCTGTTCTTGTTTTTTATTTTGGAGACAGAGTTCCACTGAATCTTTAAGTTGCCCAAACTGGGTTTAAATTTGGACTCCTGCTTGAGCCACAGTGTGCAACAAAACTTTCTGCTTCGTTTTAAATTTTATATCATCAATCTACTGTCCCCTTCTCCTCCTCCTTCCTCTTTTTATTATTATGTGAAAGTATCCTAAATTTGGTGCATTTTGCTCAAAATAATCAAAATTACTTCATCAAAGTGTTCAATGAATTGGTCCCCAAAAACTTTGGTATTGACATTTTTAGCCAATTGCAATAAATGCTAAAAATCAAGCCTCCCTCAAAGAAAAGTATTGTAGTTTCTACAAGCAAAGTATGAACAAAATAAATTAAACAATGTAATTTAAAATGTGCATAATACATAATTTTTAAATTTTACCTTACACTTTGATCTCTTAGTTATTATTTGAAACCTCTACTTTTAGCTAGATAAATTTATATTTTGATATATTTTTGAACTATAATAGAGTAATATCCAGAAGATCTATGAGTTTTCAACATCTAAATTATGTGAACATTCAAAAGACCCATAAATAGAACACCTCACTTAAATAGTTTTTCCTTAGTAAAATATCTTATTAAAGACAGGTACTAAATGAAATGTGAAAAGAGAATGCTTTTGAAAATCCTGTACTGATATATTAAAATTTTTTAACAAAAACAATTTCAAATTGTTACTTAATCCCCTTCTAGAAGGAATTCTTTGAATTTTCCAAGCACCTTCCCATTTTGAGAGTATTTTCTCATATAGTACACAGAGAAAGTAAATTGAAGATATAAACAACTTCAAGTGACATTTTGAGAATGATTACAGGCAATTTTATGAAAATAAAAAATATGTTTTATTCTTTATTCTTATGACATTATTAGACACATTTATGATTAGGAATGAATTATGACATTGATATTTACCATAAATATTTTTGATTTTTGCTCGCTGTTTTAATAGTTATTTAATTAAAATACATAAATTATAAATATAATTTAATTACACATTTATATATTTTGTAAATAACTTTACTTATAAGTTAGCTTTTCATGTATCTACCAATCTAAAATATAATTTATTGGTCAATGTACATCTTTAAAATACAATAATAAAATATAATAATAATAAAATGTAATTTTGCTTACTGGTTTTTCTAAATTTTTACGATGTCATACTTTGAGTGATAAGCCATGTGATCACTTTCTAGGTTGGCATCTTTACAGACATGTTTGAAGAGAGTATGTTATGGCAAAAGTTCACGAAGCATGTACCCACAGGCACACAGCTTACTTCTCTTAGCTAAACTCTAGAGATGTTATCTTATAATTTCAGGTCACTACCCTTTGTCAGAAATTCAGTTTAGCAAATATAGTTTGGATGTCTTTCATTGGCAAGATACTATTTGCTCTGTGGGAGGAGAAAGTGTAAATGTATCAGGTAGAAACTGTATATGGTACATAAAATGAGTGGTGTCTTTTCTCCCTGTGATGGGAGTGCACTTTGAGATAGTTGAAATAAAAGCCAGAGGAAACACTCTGGAAGCATTATTTCTCTTATATTCTTAAGCATTTCCCTGAGCACCTTCTTACATTCCTCTTATACTCTTAGGAATATAACAGAAAAGACTTCCTTCATAGCTGTATACTTTAAATGTTATGCAAACTGATTGCATTTAACAGTAAAGGAAATTGTTTCTTTGAAAAATATGTTTAAATTATTGAAAAGATTTAATAGATTTTATTTTTCTGTGAGTGTATAACTCTGTCTACATGTGGATGCTGCTGTGTGCACCCAGGTGTTTGTATCTGAATGTCTCTGTTTGTCTGTCTGTTTATGCATATGCACCTGTGTACAGGACTGTGTGCCTCTTTGTATATGTGTGTATGTGTGTTGCCGATGTATAAGGATCCTATGGCAGGGATTTATCATTGTGTTTTGGTTGACTTCCTTATACATTTATTTCTGCTGTGACTCCAGTGCCTAGAACTGCTCTAAGCATGGAGAACAGGGTAGACTCTTCATGTATATTTGTTTAATAAGTGAAGGGATTTGATTTAATTTCAGACTAACTCTGTGGTCAGCAATCCATTTATCTTTTACATGTATCCAAGGAAGTCTAGCAGAAGAGTTTGTCTCATGCAAAAACGTGAATTGATTTCACTCTCTTCGAATGTCCCACTGCAAAAAAGAAAGACAAAGCCAAATAATGATACCTAGACAGTATGGAGATGTCTTCTGTTAAGTTTTTCCTGTTCATGAATATGTAAGATCTTGTTGGAAAACACAGACACACATACACACACAAACACAAACACACAAAACACACACACACAATCTCAGCAAAGTTCCACCAATTGCTACATATTCAAGGGCAGATCCAGCTGTGAATAATATGATATTCTGTTCTGCCTAAGTTGATGGTCACATAACTCCTCACCTTTTTTCTTGAGTTCAGGTAATTCTTATTGTGTACACTTTTTATACCTTATATACTTTATGGTATAGATTTGACTTTCAAGACATTTGTGAAATATTTAAATACATAAAGTGAGGCCATGCATAATAAATACCAATCTGAGCACTGAGGTTTCAGTGGCAGTAAGCACAATGGACAAAATATTTTCATTAAGTGATTTGTAGAAAAAAAAAGTCTACTTGGAATTTATGGCAGCAGTTTAGAGTATTTATGGGTGATATAAGAATATGGCAGACAATACTGCAAAGGTTACATGCCTGTAGTTATCTTGAGTTGTCTATACCACACTGGAAATGCAACCTCCTTAACAGTAATCCATGACCTTAGGACACTGTACACTGATACTCTGAGAACAGGAAAAACTCCACACAAGTTGTAAACTCGTACTGTTGTTCCTTGCAGCACGCTCTTCCTGATTAGGTTTTGTGTAGGAAACCACATGTGACTGGCTGTGCCTTTAAGTTATTTGGACAACAATTTCCAGAGCATTCTATTTCTACTCACCATTTGATCCAACAACAGAATTGATCCTTTTGGTTAAACAGCAAGTTAAGTTTGTTTAGGCCAGAACAATGTACCCTGGGAAATCCTATGGGAGATCTTTGAGAGTCATGCAGCTCTTGCCTCTAGCTACACACTTGACTCTCCTTTCCATTCCTTTCAGGGTTATGTGGGTACCAGCTGCGTTTTTACAGCAAAAGCTGCGCATACCCTCTCCTAAGGCTCCACAGGAGCCCATTGATCCTGGGTTCAGAGCTGAGAAGTAGTCATTTGCTTCTGGCCTTTGATGCTGGCTGCAGGCTTTGCAACTGCACTTTTTATATGGGCATTGCTAAATTGTCAGTTAGTTGTATTTGGTCCAAGTATTGTAGAAATGATTGTGAGAATGATATAAATTACGCCAAGGTCAAATAAAATTAATTCATGTGGCATTACAAATAGACCTTCAAATGGACAAATGTTTATGCATCTAACTGCCTATCTCTATAACTGAATTGATAAAAACATGTATGTATATATTATACATTATGTATGTGTACTTTTATGCATATAGGTACCTTGTGCATTTTCTTAGGTTGTACACTAAGTGGTAAATAGTAAAACTTTGGGAAACTTAGAAAAATGTGACTTAAGTTCATACAGTGAACAGAAAATAAAAAGAAAACTGACAATAACAGCAGTGAAGTACGGGAAATACTGCAGACAGTCGAGAGGAACAGAACATACAGCGTTCCATTCTAATGAGATTGACACTGACTTGTACCATCCTCTTGTGTCAGGGTATATGTCACTGTGGTAAATACTGCTTCATATACTTCTCTGTGTAGATTTGACTTTCAAGACTTTTATTTATTCCCTAAAGTACTATTCCTCCAATTTAGCACCCTGAAGGCTGGCCTGTGTGATACATGATTCTGGACACAGCATCAGCATGGCACACATGATAGAGACAGTGCTGTGTGTGTAGCAACCCTGTATCTTTTTCATTCTGGACACAGACATAGACCAGATTTACCAGTTGTCTCTACACATGGGTTGACCTATGTAGCTAGATCATGGCTAATGGAATTTTCTTTGTGTGTGTGTGGGTACTGGGGGTCGACCTCAGGACCTCGCGTGCCAGCAGGCACCCATGCCACTGAGCTATATCACTGGCCCTTTTTTCGTATGTGGGTTCCGGAAGTCGAACTCAGGACCTCACGCTTGCCAGGCAGGCGCTTATGCCGCTGAGCCATCTCACCGGCCCGGCTAATGGAATTTAAATGGAGATGGAAGTGGGAATGTCAGTCTTAGGCTTTTCCCTTACAAATTCCCAGACATATTGCATATTCTACATGTTTCCCTATCTGTCATTCCCTGAACCATTGTAAGCCCCAACAGGGTTCATCCCAGATTCTAACTTTTAAGGTTTCACTCAGATCCTTATACATCTTACATTCTCCACATGAGGTCAAGGGGTTTCCAAGTGATCTGGTGCCCTGGAATTTCCTGCCCAGATAGCAGGGAGAGTATTCGTACGACACTCAAGAGCTCTTTTTCAGTATGTCATAGTGCACTGAAGCAATAACAGTATTCGTGAGCCCCAAAATTGTTATTATATGAAAAATTTACATATTATTTCTTAAGCCATCGTTTATTCAATTTTTCTGTTACATCTAGCACAAAGTATTTCTATATATACATACACATCTGTTTTTCCATGTCCATTTCCTTCCTGTGATTTTAAACATAATCACATTGCACTCATTTCTATAAACAACAAAATAATAGCCAAATTACACAAAGCAAAATGAAACTTTTAAAAAAGAAACTTTTAAAAAAGAAATTGAATCTTTCAATTTATTAGCCAAATTATTATTGTATGAGAACAAAAAGAGCAGAGTGTTGAACTGTCAGATTAGAAATTAATCAATTTTGGGCCGGTGAGATGGCTCAGCGGCGTAAGCGCCTGCCTTCCAAGCGCAAGGGCCCGAGTTCGACTCCCGGAACCCACATACGAAAAAGGGGCCGGTGATATTGCTCAGTGGCACGGGTGCCTGTTGGCGTGCGAGGTCCTGAGGTCGTCCCCCTGGTACCCACAAAAAAAAAAAAAAAAAAGAAATTAATCAATTTTGATGATTTTTAAAAATGTGATGCAGGTATGCTTTTTTTAACTTTTGAATGAAAAAATAATATTTAATATTTTAAATCCTGTTATTTCACATTTCCTCACTTAAAATCTATCTAAAATGGCAAACAAATCATGTTTTCTTCTCTCTTGATTTAATACTTACGTTATTGTGGATCAAATCCCTACGTTCTTTGAGTACATGAATATATAAAGACAAATTTTGCACAAATACTCTCATTTCTGCAATTCAGATAACTGCTCTCTCACTTCAATGCTTTATAAATATTTGAGTCATAGATAGACACAGAGGTCTGTTTCCTTGAATGTTGACATTCTCTCACAATTTTCATTTTGGAAATAATTTCGACTTCATGATGGATGAATTAATTTTACAACAAGGGTAAATATTCAAACATCACACAAAATTATGAGAGGTGAAAATGTATTAAACAAAATATAAATCCACATACAAAATGAACTTATCAGAAAAGACTTTATAGTACAAGAAGTTTAGAGAGTACAACAGAGTGCTGGAAGCCATTTTATTTTCTTAAAACATATTTTAAAAAATAATAAATTTAACAATGAGTGTACCTTTTAAAACTTTTTAATTAAAATTCACAGAATGTTCCCATGGATTTGTTCCAAGTAACTCCTCATCCCACGTGTTAAGAAAGGGGTGATGCATCCATAATACTTGGTCTCCTGGACCACTCTCCACAAAGGTCAATGTCACAATCAACTTGATGTGCTGAATAGCTGCTTAGTGGTTACTACACCCACCTGATGTTGAATAATATGCCTAAAAGAATGGTAAGAATTCCCTTAAAGTAGTATAGGAAAGAAAATCTATGCTTATCTTATGGCATGGTAAGAATTCTATGGTTTAAAACATTAAAATATATGCCTGTGCAAATTACTTATAGTTTAACATCCCAGCATTGTCATTTTCACCTTGGATCTAGAGTGGCAAAGTAGTGCTTCATTGATATTTTACAAAGAGTTTTCAATTCTATTTTACATAGTATAAGATGCTTTTACAGTTTTCTGGTCCGTCTGTCTGTAAATTGAAACTCATTTCTTAAATTTCTTATCCAGTCCTCTCAGTTTAATTACAGCTGCTATAGCTGTTTAAATTACTGTATTAAAAAATACCACATACTAGTCGCTAAAATGAGCTAGGGCATTTTTCGAAGTAATCTCCTTCCAATGTGCTTCCGTTGTTTTAGATTTTAGTCTCCACTGGCATTGAAGCAACATGAAATAACACAGCCACATTGGGAAATATTGTAATTCCCAAACTGATTCCTCCTGTAAAGGCTGCTACAAATAAACAAGCAAAAATAACCAGCAGATTCCTTTCACAAAATTACTGTGAACATTACTGCTGTTACTGCACTCACTGCTTTGATGTAAAGATTGCAACTTTCAGGCTGTTGCCAGAAGTCTCCTGACTACTTACCACCTACATTAAATGATGCTGCTGCCCGCTACCATCATATGCCACTAGCAGTGGATTTTATATTTCCATGAGATCAAATGCTGCCGTGCCAACAGTGTGCAATGCTATCTATGCCATTCCCAATGTTTTATGCATACATACACCACGGAGAACTTTTTATCCTTCTGAGTACTATGTCCAGAATTACTGGATCTTTATGAATCCTAGGATGAACAGATGGGGGTAAGCTGAAGTGCTGTACCTACTCTTCAAAAATAAAACCTGATGGCAGCCTACAGCTTCTCCAGGCAAAAGTGGAACTAGTGAGATATCTCACAGGCTTATGCTCCTACCCTGAGAAATTCCTGCTGCCCTTATCTCCTCAGAAACAGCTCCATGCTTCTCCTTGTGAAAAGAGTCATCCTCATCGTCTATTTATTAAAAATTTGCCTTTTTTCCCTTATTTGCCTATGGTTGAAGTTTCATTTTCAAAGCATGGCTTACTTGTATTTTTTTTTTAGAAGACTCTAAGTCAGTTTGCGTTACTATCATCTGAAGTCATCTCAAAACTCAGACTGCTGGGCCTGCCACCTTCTACCCAGTTTCTGATTCTGAAAGTCTAGGATGTGCTTAGGAAATTTCCAACTTTTAATGCTACTGGCCCCAGCACCATCCTCAGAGAATCAACACTCTTGACTAACATTCAGTAACTCTGGTGATTCCACAAGGGATGCTGATGAATGAAAATGCAATGATTGAGTTCTAATGAAACTACAGCAATACCTTCTCAGCAAACTGTCTGTGAGTGAAACTCTGGTTGTAGAAGGTTGCCCATTTTCAACAGCACAAATCTACCTATTAGGAAACAGCATTGCTGAGTTGTTAAATTCTACTTTCTCACTGATGTACACTGAAGAGGAAATTCCTCCAGCGACATAAGCAGAGCTATCAGGACTACAGTAGAAAACATAAAGGAGAATCCCTGTGCAACCGTATGCTCCTTCACACTCAGCTTGGTTCTGCAGTAAGTACATCATCTGTCCACGCTAATCCTGGTCAGTGCTCATCTTCTCCATGATGATGGCTTTGAGATGAAGTAGGTACATGAAGAGATTCATTACAGGATAGAGCTATTGCTTTACACAAAACATTTAAAAATAAATACAATAAATCAGGGGAGATTTTTTTCTTTCCATTAAATACAGATGTAGTGTATGCATATAAAATTTTTGATTAAAATGTTTTTCACCAGTCTGTCTCTTTAATTAAATAAAGTCTATTTGGTATTAATCAAGGCACAAAGAATTTATACCCCAAATCCAGATTAATTAAAAGCCTGAGAGCTTGAAGAACAAATTGTGTATAAAGGCAAAAATAAATCAATCCAGACATGCTATTTATGAATATAGACTGTTTGTGAACAAAATATAAATAATTTAGACTGAGTAATGCATGTCAGATATGATAGGATTATTTTATATTATAGAATGTGTTCAAATGTAAATTCAAACCCACAGTTTGAATTAAGGTTTCTGTTTTTAACATTTATTGTTCATTACATAGTGATAATAGCTCTTAGTGGTTAATCCCTCACAAATCCTGAAGCTTTTAACTACCTATTCCACTGCACTAGGAAAGTAAGTCTAACGTGGTAACTTCTCTTTTACAGAGTTTTTCTTAATCTTATTTTAAATTACCATTATATCTTCATTTGGAGCATGATCTAAGTATTCTGTCTAGAATCACTGAAGCCCAGTTATGAGGGAGAAGTGTGTGTGTAAGTGTGGAAATTTGGGGAAGTTCACAGAAGACATGGTTCTTCAGAATTAAACTAGCAGGACAATAAGGCACTATTCTGTATCTCTTAGTCCTTACACCTTCAGCTTCTTAATTTTTTTTCTCCATGAGCATGTTAGTCAATAACTTTTTCCTTTTCTTTTCTTTTTACATCCTATACAATTTTTTTTTTCTCTTCCCAAAACTATAGGGGGTAGGGGATAACTAATGTTAGGCATTAAACCAATCACCATAACCTAGTTATCAATAGTTTCTGTTTTTAAGTACTTTTTTTTTTTTTAATGTGAGTACCAGGAGTCGACCTCAGGACCTCGTGCTTGCCAGCAAGCGCTTGTGCTGCTGAGCAATAACATCGGCCCATTTTTTTCTTTATGTGGGTTCCGGGGAGTCGAACTCAGGACCTTGCGCTTGTGGGGCAGGCGCTTATGCCGCTGAGCTATCTCACCAGCCCTGTTTTTAAGTACTTTGCAGCAAACACTTTGCATCTTACTTTATACTGACTAAAAGCTATGTAATTAAATGTGTGCATGCACACTTACATATATACAGTTTCTAATACAATCAAGCCTTCATTTCTGAGAAATCTAGGATAGGAATGAAAGTATGTCTCCCATCTAAAAAGTAAATAATAAACTGGGCATGGTGGTACATGCCTGTAATCCCAGCAATTGGGAGGCTGAGGCTGGAGGATTGGATCACTGAAAGTTCGAGGCCAACCTGGGCTACATAGTGAGCTCAAGGCCAGACTGAGCTACAAGGTGAGACCCTCTCTCAAAACAAAACAGTGAATAATATATCAAAAGTATTGAAGAAATTACTGTTTTGTAGATTCAAATTGTAAGGAAGACATTTGTGATGGACCTTACTTGATCACCTGCAGCTTTTTCACCAAGTTCCTCCTTTACTGTTCCTTCAGAACCTGTGATATTAGCACATATTCTACTGAATAGAGAGGCTTCTTTCAATAAATGTGCAACTGCTCTGCCCTAGAAAGAAACTCAATTTGTGCGCTGAAAAAGAGGACTGTTTAATACCAAGTTTTCCTGTCTCTCTTATTGAAGGCCATTCTTCACTAAGAAAATATTGAAATGTGAATGATAGATATATTTGTGAGTACTTTTAATACTACCCTGACACTCCCACATGCCATTGTTTGCTTGGATAATGAATGCCAATCCTCACAGCTGGGAGAACAATGGATGCCATTGTAGCTATTCTTGCATACTAAATAGTCCTGTTCCTTATCAAATATGAGACACTAAAAATTGTTTATCTGTAGAGACTAGATCAAAGATACATGAAGATTCCTAAAATATAAAGAAAGTCCTTATTTTCATAGTCCAACTCATTGCATAAATTTTTCTTATTTCACTTTGGGCATCGTGGTACAGTGTTGCATTTTGAAATACAACCATTTTGTTGCCAATAAAATTGATGAAGGCAAGTTTTATATTTCCAACACTCATGAATTTAGAGGTTATAGGAAAAGTAGTTTTCCCACCTCAATGGCATTTTTTTTGGACAGCTAGCATTGGTTAGTTTGCTTCCTATTACTTGTGATTTTGAATTAGGCTTGTTAATAAAGATGGATAGATGGGGCCGGTGAGATGGCTCAGCGGCGTAAGCGCCTGCCTTGCAAGCATGAGGGCCTGAGTTCGACTCCCGGAACCCACATACCAAAAAGGGGCCAGTGATATCGCTCAGCGGCACGGGTGCCTGTTGGCACGCGAGGTCCTGAGGTCGACACCCCGGTACCCACAAAAAAAAAAAAAAAAAGATGGATAGAAAGCAGGTGTGGTAGTCACTGAGCAGTTACTGGCATGTAATTGCTTCAGGCTATTGTTTTAAGCAGTTTCCATTTGTACATTATTCCAATTGCAGCTGTCAACAGCACCCAGAGTAGCAATGTACAACCATTCCATTTGGGCTACGTTTAGAACTCAGTATTAATCTTGAAAAATCTCCATATCTTACTTTTTAAATAACCATGTTAACAGTGAAAACAGAGTTCACAACTGATGATTGGTTAAGAAAAAAGAAAAGAGAAGAAAAGAAAAAAAGGAAAGGAAAGAAATGAAAAGAAAAGAAAGAAAAAAAAAAGAAAAGAGAAAATTCCAACCATTTGGGAATGTAACTTTACCACTACTTACTGGTAAATTTCAAAAGCTAAAATTTTCACTAGTTTTTGAAGTAGCAACAAGCCCAAAATGTAACCAAGTTTTAAATTCATTTCAGAACATCTCTCTTAGTATTCATAAAGTGTTACGGAAACTCACTTACCCATGAGATAATGGTGTAACAAGGTTTTCAGAGACTGCAAAAATTATCTCTTCTTTAACATTAAAAGTGAAGATGAGTCAAAATTCCCAATGTGAAATTTATATCTGCCATATATATATAACCTAGGAAAAACTGGGGAGAGGCTGGGGTTTGTGAATATATTGAGTATCTGGGTATTTTATCTTACACTTGAAATACTACAATAGAAAATAATTGCATGATAAGGTATGAAAAGGGAAATGATCTGAACTCTTAACTCTTTTTTTGGGGGGGTACCGGGGTTCGAACACAGGACCTCATGTGCCAGCAGGCACCCTTGCCACTGAGGGATATCACCGGCCCTTTTTTCATATGTGGGTACCGGGAGTCGAGCTCAGGACCTCACGCTTGCCAGGCAGGTGCTTATGCCGCTGAGCCATCTCACCAGCCCATGATCTGAACTCTTACTGCTGTTGTCTTGCTCTTTCAAAGAAAATATTTAAAAATGGAGTTAGGAAAGATCACTTTTCAAGATCATTTAATGGCTTCACTGAACCCAGAAGTTATGGATAGCTTGCTTTATTCCAGCACTTCTCAGCCACTATTGTAGTGCTGTTTCTGCCAAGCTGCTGTCTGCATTTTGTTCTATAACCTTTGAATTTTGCTGCATGATTGTGAATGTGCTGTGCTATATTCCTTAGCAAGTGTGAATATTACCACAAAGGCTGCAATAATTGCTTAGCTTCCTCTATGTCTAGGAGATACCAAATTTGCAGGGGTCAAATGGTTGGAGGTTGGCAACGCAGAGAGCTTCAGATGTGGCACAGATTATAGAAACTATGGACTTCCAAGAGCACAGTTGATCATGGCTCTTTGAGTGTGAGTGCAATCCATCAACTATTCAGATATTTGTACTTCCATAAAAGGGATCATTGCCCCCTCCGGGCTGCTACATAGCACAATTCCCAATGCTTACAAAGTAACACCAAGATATATAAATGCCCAGTATTATTCTAGTATTCAAGAGTTTTTGAAAAATTACTGCATGTGGACTTACCATGTATGAATATATTAATGGTGATGTTTTTATTAAATTGTTCTTCTACATATATTAAAGTTAAAATTATAAGTCTGAGGGGGGCAGTTATTTTCTGTAGCTGGAAAAATCACAATGCAAATGTTTGTTTTTATAAAGATAATCATGTACCAAGCTATTTGTCCCCTGTAATTTTGGAACTTTTAGGCTATTGCAAACATTTTTGATTTTTTGGGGGTGTTACTGAGAAACATAGAGGTATAATATGGGAAACACACTTGGGCAGTACATTGGCATGGCTCTGAATTCCAGCTCTCATTTTCTACATGTGTGACTTTGAAATTTTTACTTAGCTTCTCTGAGTCCCTACTCTGTATTTATAAAGGTAACGTGCATATTGATTTTTTGATGTTCTTTTATGAGATGATTTATATAAAGTTAACATAGAGTAGATATTTACCTTGTACTAAACATTTTGCGAAGCTTCAAATTTTTCTCATTTAGTCCTCACAAAATCCACAAGTCCAATAATATGCTTCTTTTCTGCTTTGCAGATAATGATACAGAAACTGAGGCTTTTAACAAAGTTAGGCACTGTGTCTAATTATAGAGCTGATACTCAGATGTCTGGGCCATGGTCATCTCGTCTGCTTATACCTGAGTGAAGGTGCTCGGTAAAGCTCACACCTCCTAATCAAGACTTCTATTAATTGCCTATTAGATGAAACCCATGATACAGTATTTACTACTTTCACTTGAAATAGCTATTTCTATTCTCTATGTCCACAGGATCCTGGTGTCCAGTGAGGTGTTTGCCAATGAACAGAATATAACTGGTACCTTCAAACCAATTTGTAGAAATGGTTTAATGAATAAAAAATTTGTCTGTACTTCATATTTTCACCCAAAGTTTTAACATATGGTAACTTCCAAAAAGTGCCAGAGAAAGTTAACAGATGATGGGATAAACTAGGATTAACTGAAAATCTTAGGCACAGATGAATACATTTAAGTGAATAGCATGAACCTGCAGGAGCAATTTGAAATCACATGAATATTATTTATTCATATTCTCCAGTAATTAAGTTCTTCTTAGTTTATGAGGCGACATTAAACATGAATACAAGTGACTTAGCTTTCTGAAAATTTGTTGAGTCCCTGATGTTTGTGTTTCTGAAGGAAGAGATTGGGTCAAACACATCCTTATTCAGAGCACACTGGTATTTTTCCTGATTCTTGATTTTAAAATTTTAATTTGTCACATTCCTCTGGAAAATAATCATTAAAATTTGGATTTGCTTGGGATTTTGATTGAGTTGATTGCATTTAATCAAGGCTTTGCTTTTAGACTGTGTTGAACTTCATGTTGGAGTTGGATGGGCATTGACTTTAAATATTATCAAGAAGGTGTTATACAAGTAAGGATTCAATAGAGGAACAGAGTATACATATATACCACTATATGTATGTACCTTCATTCACAAACTTAAATCCTTCCAGGATTCTGGAAAAGATGACCACGTTTGTGTTCGAATCGGAAAGATGGCTGCAGTAGTATTGGTTACCTGATGCAGAGTTCACAAACAAACAAAATTTTATCAAACACTTCTGTTTGCAAAACAAATTGTTCACAAACAAAAGCGTTCATGAACCGAGGTATCACTGCATATACATACATTGAAATATTGATATATTCAGTGATACCTCAGTTCATGAACTTAACTCATTCCATGATTCAGGGAAAGGTGGCCGCATTCATGTTTGTGTGGGGGACAGTGGGGGAGGATAGCCAAGGTCATGTTCCTCACCTGATGTGGAGTTCATGAACAAAGCAAAACTTGGCCAAAAGCATCTGTTCTTGAACCAAGTTGTTCATGAACAGAAGTGTTCTTGAATTGAGGTATCACTGAATAGGATTTACAAGGTAGGTTTACAATGATTGCCTGGAGAGTTGGGTGTGAAAGAATGCAAAATGTCCCTCTGTACCCTAGAGATTCAAAGGATCCCATCAAAAGTCTAAGGCCTGGAGCTCAGTGCAGAGTTCTCCTGCAAGTCTGTATCAGGAAGCCGAAGGGTCTTCACTGGAATGCTGGAGTCTGCACTGGAAGCCTTGAGACTGAAATCCAACGGCAATGGTGAAGACTGGAGCTCCTCTGAAGAAGCAGAAGGGAGACTTCCTTCTTTTCCTTTTTATTTCATCCAGGCTACAAGCCTATTGGTTGGTGCCACCCACGCCCAGCTGAGTTCAGTAAGTTCATCATCCAGACACACCCAGTACTATTCTAAACCAATCAGATAGGTATTTCTTATTCACCACAATTAACTGTTAGAGATGCTTGTGCAATTTATCTATCAACTGGCTCTGCTGTACCTGGGCTTTCAGATGGTCAGGGTCAAAGCAGACCCTCTGCTCTGACAGGGATCCCTTCCGTTATAGGCTTTGCAAGTACCAGAGGTAGATGAATTAACAATTTGATAAGGTATCTAGATTGTAGAGGGCTTCCCAGAGGTCAGCAAGCGTTCACACTTAACTTCTTTAGATAACATTGAGGTTTTAATGCTCCTATGCATGGAAAATAACTTACGAGTCAATTCTCTGCTTCCCCATAATAGAGCCTTTGTAATGCATCAGTTCCTGAGTAATTGTATTAGTGACTTGTTTCTGTTCTTTTGTTGCCATTTGAAGAAAAAATACAGATGCACATTTCATAACCCTAACCCTAACCCTATTGATTTATAAACTGTCATTTCATTTGAGTTTTCTCTAGCATTTATTTATTTATTGAAATGCTTCTGTAGGGTGTGAATTCTTAGTCCATCACATGAGGAAACACTTGATGCTAGGACCTCCCCTCACTAGCAGGATTAAATGTGATCATCTGGTCTAGGAGTTGTCTGCCAGTTGTCTCCATTATAACATTTGTCTTCTTGTTTCTTGAAATCAGTACACTATTTTAAGGAATCTCCTTTGAAATTGCAAAGGCTCTGCTTAAATGAGATCCTTCTGACTCTGGCTGCTCCTTGAGCAAGCAGCGCACCAGTCTGCCACTCTGTGCGTGTGTAGTCTTGATAGATGAAGGAGTACTGACCACATATAATTTGTGTAGTGGAAACAAAACTTGCAACTGTAGTCAAGAGACTTGTTTCAGGTTGGAAACTAATTAAATCAGAAACAGGAGCAGTTTATTTCACTTCTTTGTGTCTCTTCTTTTCTCATCTGTCAAAGAATTGCTGGGTAATAATTTATGTTATTAGTTTAAAAATAAAATCAATTGGGTCCAAAAGAAATGCAGCACAGAAAATATTCTGAAAGTGCTCCTACTACAAAACACCTAGAAATGTCAGATGAAATATAACAAAAGTCTTCCAAATACAAAATTCAACTTGGAATAAACAGGGAAATTTCCCAATGGCAAAATTTAAAAGGAAACAAAGATAGAATCTGATTTTCCCTCAAGCTTCAGCTCTCTTGCAGGCTTTTGCTGCCCTTGGTGACTTAGAGGTCTGCCTTTTAATCACCCGAAAGAGCACACAGGAAAAGACACTGAGCAATGTAAGTTGGACATGAAAGTGAGACCCTGGCTATCACTGGGATCACAAAAGAAAATCACCCCAGGAAAAAGACAAGCAGGACCTATTCTAACTAGAAAGAAAATCAGTATCTCTGGGCTTCGTATGTAAAGAAAACTTTTCTCTCGAGAATTTATAAACAGCAACAATAAAAAGAAACTGGCTCATACAGGTTTTGAGTTCAAATTTTAACTCATGTTTCTGGTTCAGAAAACCTCAAGTTGAGAACTATGGATTGAACCTGGGTCCACGGATGCCCGTAGGAGTATGTCACAGAAATCAGTTCATATTTTTCCTAAGAAAATGAAGCCATAGCTCAAGCCATTTAGCCTTCCTACTCTTGGAAACAAGCACCACGTTTTAAAACAAATTTAGCAGCAATATATACGGCCTTAGAAAATTCAAAAAACTGAATTATTGGGATATATTTTTAAAATGGAAAAATGCAAAGGAACTAAAAGTATTGGAAAGAAACAAATATTAAATAAAATATTAGAGTGATGAAAATAAATCATAAATGATTCCCAAATACAAAAATAAATGTCATTAGTAATTAAAAAAACAGATAAACTTCTGCTTTGCGCAATGCAGTCTACATGACAGACTAAAAATCCTGGATGTTCTGGCCACTGCTCTCAATCAATATAAAGAATGTAAAAGTACTCTTTTAGGTGCAGACCTATTCCACAATCTAAGTGAACTTGACTGGGTTCCTGAATCAAGCATAGCCTCAGATCTCAGAGGGAAGATGCTTGAAGGATCCCTGCACTAGATGATCTAGAGCTCCAAAGTTAGGTGCCTGAATAATGCATTATCTCCAGTGAAGGAGCCCATTTCAGGACCACGCTATAACCACAGTAATCAAAATGCTACAAGGACTTTTTCACCAAAGGTGGGTGGCCTAGATATGCCTACTTCCTGGGTCTCTATTTATCAATGATAGGCATGGGGATCAAATCATTCCTGTGTTTATACTTAGAGAAGTCAATGTTACCTTTCCTTTTTATCACAAAATGGTTATATTAACAACTGTTAGGTTCCTACAGTCAATAGCTTAGTCTATGGGAAGTATTGCTTGTACATGCTCCTGCAGTGGTTTTATATGTTGGGTAGATTTTATAAATGGACTTCCCATCACATAATATACTTTACTATTAAATATTCTAGAATTGTTTATATAAGTAGAGGTCAGTTCATTTTCTATCAAGAAATACATTGGTCAGACATTGTAATCTACTTGAAATTTCCAATAATTATACATATGATATGTTATTTTCCAGTAATGCTAAACAAGGGCAAATTCCTTTATGTTAGCTAAATATTGAAATCAAGTCAGAATGGTAGAAAGTGTGTACTGGGCAAATGTAGCTTCCTACTTCTTCACTATGACAAATTTCTCCTTTGCATTTAAAGGTGTTCTTGCCAGAAATTATGAAGTCACTTTAAGCCTGATCCAGGAGACAATATAGGGACTAATTCAATGTCATTTGACCACATCAGGCCTTCGAGTAGATTCCAGAATTTATTCCATTTGTTTAACTTCCTTTAGCAAGAATCTCCGAGTAAAATAAAGGGTTTTTTTTAAATCAAACTTTCAAAATCTCAGTAATGGTTATAGATTTTCAGAATTATTGTTTACTTCATATTTTATGCCAAAAGGCCCTCTCCAAACAAGTTAAATTGCCAAGTAATAGGCATAAGAAATAGTACTTTTAGATTCTGGCCTGTGATGCTAGTCTTGATGTCACTGAGATAGTGGATGCATGAGTATGCCTTTGTCAAAGCCTGGATAATTTATAGTGCAAAGGTTGTAACAATGTATAAAAATTACAAACCATAAGGTAGGAGGTGGGGGAATGCTACCTCCTAAAAACGCCTTATTCAAGAACTTAACTGAAAGATTTAAAAGGTGAGTACCTGAGTACTTTGGAAATGAGTGGAATCTGTAATGCTAAAGGCTGAAGAAGTTGCACATAATATCATACTCTGGTCGATAAAATTGTACCCAACAGGGACCTCAGTTAGCAATTCTGACCCTGCTGAGCATTTATAGAGGAAGAAGACAAATAAGAGACAGTGAAAGGCCAGCAGATGCTGTGGATCAGGGTGGAAAGTTTCAGACCAACCAGGCAGAGCATTTGATGATCCATGTGGTAATGGATTAGAGCTGGAGACAACAGTATGAATTCAGATCTGCATAATGTGGATACAAATGGAAACCAATAAAATATTGGTAGTTATTCGTATTTATAAGGATTAAAATCCACATATGTATTTCCTTGTTCTACTAACAGAGAAGACATCAGTGCCCCAATCATGGATTTTTTTACTATTTGCTAACAAAGGAACTAGGGGTCCTAAAATTATAGCTGATCCTAGAACTTGGGTAAAGGATAAACAAAATGAGCCTGGAACATTTTGTAGTACCAAAAAGAAAAGAAACAATGAAAAAAACCACAAGACAACAATGAGCATATATCACAGGGACACAGGAGTCAGCTATTGAAATTCTCTGCAGACAAACAGAATAATTTAAACAACAAGATAAAGGATAAAGTAGTATTAGAGTACAACACAAAGAATAATATAAATATTCATGAGCCCATACCCATAAAATAAAAGCTAAATATTCAAATAAATGGGGAAAATAGACAGATATGAAGAAAAAGTCTAAATAATTTGTGTAACTATTCCTCCCACCATTAAGCAGTTGGAGGATAACTCTCACTCCATAAGCATGGACTGCTCCTATTGACTTCATTTTAAAAAGTAGAGTATAGGAAAGAAAAAGAGAAACAATTAGAATAACTTTAAGTGGAGAAACATGATAAAAATGACCCCAGGGAGGAGATCAAGGTCAACATCAACTGTTTTAATCATGTTCATAGTTCCTACTGTTGATATGGTGTGAAAAGAATGTCACTTTACCTCTGTGATCTTCCTCCCAAATGATTTTCTCGTGGTCTAGTCTTGGAAACAGCATCAGGAGAACTCCATGTGAGTGACAGTCTAGCAGGCACCGCAGCAGTCTTCATCAAGCTGTCAAGGTCATAAAAATAACGGGAAGTTGGAAAAACTGCCACAGCCAAGAGCAGCCTAAAGAGACACGACAACAAAATGTAATGTGGTGTGCTTCATGGGACCCTGGAATGGAAAAGGGACTTCAGGAAAATGATAAAATATAAATAAAATATGGACTTTTGGAAAGAATAGTAGATAAGTATTGGTTTCCTAGTCGTGACAACTACATTATCAATAACAAAGACTAGCTTTGGAGAACATGAAAACTGTAATATTTTCATTTTTTTTGTAACTCCAAAACTATTATAAAATAAGTTTATTGAAAACTATGGGTCTTACAAAAGGTATGATTAAAATATACAGAGAATGTTTAAGTAAAAAAGTTGTTACAGGAAAAAAAAAATTGCCATTAATCTCCCTCAAAAGAGTTGCCTTCACTTTGAACAATGTTATTCCAGCCTTCTTGCCACTTTCTGAAGCAGTTCCAGAAGCTCTCTTTTGTGAGTGTCTTTAACTGTGCCTTTGTGCCTGCATTGTTGTGAATCATTTCAAAACTTTTACATTTCAAAGTCATTTTGACTTTGAGGAAGAGGCAGAAATCACATGGTACCAGATCAGACAAATAAGGACACACCATAATGTTTTTACTTGACAGAAATTGCTGTAAACATTTGAATCGATTCACAAGATTGAAGCAGCCATGAAAAGACACTCATGAAAGAGGACTTCCAGAATTGCTTCACAAAGTGGAAAGAACAATGGGATCAGTGTGTTTTAAGTGAGAGGGAGTATTTTGAGGGGGATTAGAAGCCATGTGATTTTTGCAGTAATAATTTAAAAAACTTTTTAAAAAATTCACTGTTTTTTTTTTATCATCACTCATGAACTCACAGTAGACCAAGTAGAAAGGCTAAGCAAAACTAAGTCAGACGCTGTCTTATCAATTAGTCTATATAACACAATAAAAACTTTACTGGGCACACTGAGCTCACTAAATTACAGATTACCAGAAGGGGAAAAAAATTCCTTTGTCTCATGTAGATTCTCAGATATAGAAAAACCTAAAAATGTCAAGGTGGAAGAAACACATATTTGGCTTCCCGGAGGGAGTGGAAGTCCAAACACTAAATCTCAGGCAACAGTAACCAACACTCCAAGATATTTCTTATGTTGCATTTTGAATCCCAGAGAAATGCAAAATGCCTCTGAGGGATGAAAACCTAACACATGGGCACACAGCAGAAGATGAATGATAACAACTCCAACCTCAGAGCATGATGGGCCTTCAGAATAACCCCCTCCTGATTCCTGGGAAAGTAGAGTCAATTACTTTTATAATTGCTCCCCCACTAATGTCGATGTCCTAAGGAGATCAAAACCATTACACTTTTCCTTCATCTGTTCTCACATCCTCTGAAGTGGGGGGTAAGAGGTATTTCTTTGCTATGAGAAACTCTGTGCAAATTAAAAGGATCTTGATAATGAGATAAATAAAAAGCTTCCTGTAAATTTAGGCCTCTGTGGTTTACTTTTGTGGATTTACAATTGGTGCAAAAGGAGGAAAAGCTGGTTGTTCAAAATTTGCCCACAAGGAATTGAGAAATCTCTCTGCCATGCCAGATCACTGCTATTTTAGCAGAAGGAGGAATATAAATGGTCAACTCTCTCAAAGTCAAAGCAATTTGAAATTTTCTTCCACGGAAGAGCAGGATAACAATGTCAATGCCAGATTTTGTAGAATTGGGACTGCAACCAAATGTCAAAATGTGCACTTAGTGGGCCCCACCATCTTAACTTTACTGATTCTGTATGCAGTATACTTAATGAGGTGCAGTGGCATAATTTTAAGAGTTATTTAAATTTCATCAAATTATGAACATATAGTTTCTAGCTACATCTCATTGTGACATAAAGTATGTGAGTCTTTTAACTCATATATAGCCTCTGGAAAAATTTAATTTTATGCCTTAAAATATCAAATAAATGAATTCTTTTTCATGTATAAATATCCTCAAAAATCATACTGGAGCATCTAAAATAATATTTCATAGTTCATTTTGATTAGATCCACAACTGATTTTTAAACCTTGCCTGAAAAGCAGTATGTAGAAAGGAACTAGGGAAGATTGGCTGTCATTTTAGATTCTTTTATGTAAAAAATGCTAATTAAAGCAGTGGGTCAGATCTTGCAATGTCTTAGAGATATGCCATCTACTTTCCTTGGAAACAATAATGTGCTGTTGGCTGCTACATAAGTACAAATCTGACAGCTGCCAGGAAAGGGCAGGAAAACCACATGCTAACAGGATTTCCACTTACTCTGAATTGTGATGAAGATTCAGGGAAAATAAGCATATTACTGACAAGAGCTGATGTTCTGCAGTTGAATCCAATGCTATTCAAACATCGCTGTGTGGTTCAGTGCATGGCCAATATTTTTTAAATCCCTGAGGGTCTTAATTTACTAATTGGTGACGACAAGGAGAAATGTGCATTTTGGAATAAGAACATAATTTACATGCACCTTTTCTTCTGGAGCAAAACATAAGTTTTCCACTTATTATATATTGAATTTTTATATTGAATGGGAATTTCTAATATTGTTCTTCCATAATTTGAAGATTTAATAGTATCATAATTGTATATTAACCATATTCTTGTTTTGACTATTCTACTGCAGGATTTCTCTCCCTTTGAATTGTTCTCTAATACAGTATATCTCTAGGAGCGTGGTGTTTTAAAATTGATTATATATATATATATATATATATATATAGATTATATACATATGATTATATATATATATATGGAGAGAGCTTTATAAATAATCTAATATAATCATCATAAATTCATAACAATTTTATAAAATCTTCATCTTTTCTCTCTCTTACACCCCAATAAATTTGTGTAGGGTGATATTGCACTTTTTCAAACTAAATTTATTTTGAAAGCTACATATGACTAAAATCTTATTTTAGGCAATAAGGTATTTTATAAATATTTGTTTATTACACTTTATATTTAATCATATACTTTGAAGAAGACATGATGTATCTGAATTGGTGTGGTACTTTTCAAATGCACCATAATTATTTGTCTTTGTCTATTAATCTTAGCTGTAAGCTATGGTGCAATCCTGTGTGTTCCCAGGGGGTGCTGAGGCAGAAAGATCAAAAATTCAAGTACCACCAGGGAAATTTAGCAAAATCCTGTCTCAATGAAAAAGCAGGCAGCCCTGGTAGAATACTTGGGCCACAGGCACCAAATGTTCAGACCCCCACAGGCTGGTCCCTAACCAACTCCACAACTGTGGATTTCACCCCAAGGCTCAGCCACTGCCAATGAGGAGCAAGATCTACCTTGTTTCCCTTCTGCGTGGGACAGCAGAAATACCAGTCAAACAATAGGCTTCATCTTGGATATGGCTAATGTCTGGAAGAGAGGATTCAACATGGCTCACTAGAGGAAAAGTTACTTCATAGAAATTGAGGAAAAATCCATTGAGAAGGAATGCTCTGAAAGACCCAACATGGCTGAGTAGAGGAGGAACCATGTTGGAGAGACTCAGAGAACATCAACAAGAAGCTCAAAGAGGAGGAGAATCTATCATAAAAGGAAAGAGATATAAAAGATGGATTAACCAAACATCATGTGGTGACCATTCTGAATTCGGCTTTGAAGGTTCCAACCAAAAGAACACTGTTCAAATACAACCATAAAAGGAAGGGAGAGAAACACATGGGGACTGAGAGAATCAACAGCAGTTGGAACCTGCAAGGAAAACACAGGATACTGCTCCCAGACAGCACCTGCTGCAACAATTGTGGAACAAGAGCTGGTAAGGATCAATTATAGGGAAGGATTCTGTGAACCTGGGTCCCAAAGCAGCTCCTTGGCTCCAGCCATGCGCCACACTGTCAAGTTCCCAGAGTGGATGAGGGAAGTGCAGCCATTGGAGATAACTGGTAGTGAGAGAGCAGGCTGGCAAGAGTCCTGCTGAGGGGCTGGAGCTGGTGCATATGGACCAGCTTGTGCAGTTAGAGGCCAGATTCAGCCTGAGTTACACAGGACTGGAAGATCACATAGGCACCCTGTCCCCACCGTAATTGGACGTCTTCAGCACCGTTTTGGGGGCAGACTGCCATATTAGACTTCCAGCGTAAACAGAGTCACCTCTTGGCATTATCTCTGCTCTTTATTCCTAGGCTGTGGAAAAGAGCCACGGGTCAAAAACAATAGAAAATTTTCTTTTTATTTATTTTTTGTTTTTCTTTTTCTGTTCATTCCCCCCACACAAACTTTTATTCTATTATTAGCACTTTTTTCTTTTAAGAGTGTGTGTGATTCTGTATGAGTGTTTCTTTTCCTCTTGCCCTTTTCTTCCAATATAGTTTATAGAGAGTAAAGGGTTTCTCCCTTGTCCCTTCTTATTCCTTTTTCTTTTACCCATATTTTTCACCTTAATTCTTTCTCTTATCTCTTATCCTTCCTCTATTTTTATTTTATTATCCCCTCTCTTCATCTGTCTCCCCATTACCCATAAAGTCCTTTCTCATCCCTATTTCTCACTACTAATTTTATATCATTTTCCCTATTATCCTATCTAAATATACATTATATCTCTACCAATGTTAGAATCCTTTGCCCCTCTCCTATTTCCTCCTTCCCATACCACACAGCAGAAAACTTTTTTTGAAAACAACATGGTTTTCTTTTCTTTCCCCTGCTCTGGCATTACCTGGTCCCCAAACCTCTGAGCTTTAGATAATTGATTCTATACAATTACTTTTGAATGCTTTTTGTTTTTACCATAAAAGGAGACATAGCTACCACATTTAGTGCATATTAGCTGTAGGTCGATACCTGGGCTGTTACAATGCTTACACTATGACTGTGGATTTTTTCTCTAGGCTAAAGGAAGATGCAAAAGTGGTCACATGGTATGTTTTCAACTTGCCCAGAAGGAAACCACTGTAACTGATCAGTTTGCTATTACTGTAGCTGATTTGATTGCATAGAAATACTCCTGACTCAGCGGAGAGTTTTGTGCCAGTGAATTGGTCTGCTGTTTTTACCATCACACCCTGGGAGAGAGATAGGAAGAATTCTTAACCCAAGAACTCAGACTTGATCAGACTCTGCAAGAATCCCTGTGATGTGGTGGAAAGAAGCCTTAAGTGAGAGATAGCTTCAGTATTGCAGAGAAAGATTCAGAGGAGTTATTGCCGTGTGAGCACTCAGACTCTCCAGCAAAGAAGCCAGAGGTGAATTACATATACACTGTGTCACTGGAATATTTAATCTGTGCTCCCGTCAGATATCTTATAGGTTTGAGCTTTGTTTGTTTCTTGATTTATTTGGTACTGTTGTGTTATGTTATGTTCTTGTATGTTTTTTTCTGTTTATTAGGTTTATACTTTCATGTACTTTTCTTCCAGTGGCTCAGATTTAATTAGTGTCTAGGTTCTCTCCCTTGTCTCAGCTCCCTACCTAGCTTCTTCACCTCAACACGCCCCAAAGAAATACTATTACCATATTTACTTAATCTTTTTCCAAATACATAAACTCCTCCTCCCCAGGTTTTAATTTCCTATACTTAGCTCCCCACAGTCATTCCTTCCTTCTATATATTAACCTTGATCCTCTCCATCCTTAGCCTTTGGCTCTCCCATATAACACCTAGTATATTGTGCTCTCCCTCACAGGTTCACACAACCACAGAGCTCAGTCACAATGTAAACCTCCTTCCTCCCCTGTCTCCCACTTGCAACCATGAATATCCTCAAAACTCTCAGTACTAACCCTTCAACTCAACTAAAAGTGCTCCAATAGAATCAGAACCCACATCAAACTTTTCTTCTGTCACTGTCTCCTCTGCAAGCCTCCTGGTTAGTGTCTTACATTCCTCATCCAACCACCTCTCATTCTCCTTTCTCCATTTCACCTACATCATTGCAGAACAATCACAAATAATAAACAGTCACAGTGTGCATAAAGGATAGACAGATGGGATAAGTGTAGCTGCAAGGACTATCGTATAGAAGTGTTGCAATGCATTGCAATAATTGCTCATATTAGGAGAACAGAGCAAGCCAAAATAAATAATCTTATGAGGAATCTTAAGATACTTGAACAATAAGAAGTCAGCCCCAAACTGTAATTAAGGGGATGTATCAGTCAGGGTTTACTAGAGAAACAGATATAACACAAGATATACAAATGTATATGAAATTACAAGATTGGCTTACAATGGTCAGCCACAGAGTTGGATGAGGAAGCATGAAGAGGGTGTCTGCATACTGGAGGCTGACAGGTCCAGTCCAAGGTCTGGAGCTCACTGTAGTGTCCCGTGCAAGTATGTATCAGGAAGCTGACGGGTCTGCAATGGAATGCTGAATAATTTATGCTGGAGGGCAACAGAGTCTACACTGGAAGGCTGAAGAGTCCACATGAGAAGGCTGAAGAATCTATACCAGAAGGCTGAAGAGCCCCAGGTGGAAGCCAAACAATCTGCACCAGAAGCCAGGAGACAATGTCCAAGCTGAAGAAGGAGACTGGAGCTCGTCCGAAGAACCAGCATTAAGTTTATCAACGTTATATTACATTAGAACCATAACATTCCACCCCTGGCTCCTCAAAGACTCAACGCACATCCCTTTATGCAAAAGGCATTTAGTCCATCTCTAAGAGTTGCCAAAGTCCTAACAGTTTCAGCATTGCTAAAAAGTCCAAGTCCCAGATCTCCTCTGAAATGTAAGGCTAACTCTTACCTATAAGCCCTTGTACAAATGAGAAGTTGAACACTTCCAACATTTGATGGCACAAGATAAACATTTTTATTCCAAAAGTTACAAACAGGGGATACAAAGGATTGGGGCCAAAGCAAGTCCAAAATCCAGAAGGGCAAATATTAAGTCCTGTAGTTCCATATCCAGCATTTAAAACAATCTGTGGCAAATTGTGAGAGCCAAAAGTCTTGAGTGACTCCACCCCTATAGCACTTCTGGTGGTTATAGTCCCATGGCTTCTCTCTTAGGCCCACTTTGCTCCCTCCTTGCAGCTTTCCTTAGACAATCCACATTCCTGGCTTTTCCAAACTTCTGGGGTTTCTACTACACCTTCAGCTTCACCCTCACAGACATGCTGCTTCCTGTGATGCCCTCAGGCCATCTTTTATATTCTCCTGTTCCTTCTCAGCAACTAAGATCTCCTGTTCTATCATTGCAGTTCACAGCTTTACTGGAGCTTCCTTTCTGGCCAAACTCAAAACATTTTAAATGACACTGCTGGGCTCTTTGCTCTTGATTCTCAACATAAATCTGGCTAAAAGCCCCCAACAGTAGCCACGCCACCACCTCAACATTAGACTGCCTTGAACTTTCTTCTGCCAGATTAATTAGTCTACCACCCTTAATCTCAGTCTCAGGCAAAGTCTCTGGACATGAGCAAAATGCAGACAAGTTTTGCCAAGCCATAACACACATCGTCTGGAGTCCAGCAGCCAATGCAGTCATTCTTCCCAGCAGAAACATCCTGAGCCTGGACTTTACCAGCAGGATTTTCATCAGCCTTCTGATCTTCTGAGCTCTGACCAGAATCTCTCATACAGAACAGCCTAAGGCATTCCAGCTCTGCTCTTTCAGGTGACATCAAACATTTCCACACTTTTCCCAAAAACCATTCCCAAGGGCTCTTGAACGACATGGTTAGGTAGGTATAGTCACAGCAATGACCCCACTTCTGGTACCAGATTCTTAGTTACTTTTCTCTCATTGCTGAGACAAAATAGCCAACACCCAAAGTTAAAAAGGGAAAAGTTTATTTAGCTCCCAGTTTGTGGAGGTTTTGGTCCATAATCAGCTGGCTCCAAGGCATGGTGGCGTGGCACAGGGGCAACAGTTCATGGCAGCAGAAGACAGCAAAAGCAGCAAAAGCAAAAGGGGGACCAAGCCTCTTTTCTTCCCTTATATTGTAAGCAGGCTACCCCCCCAGGGTGGATGTAGCACTCACACCATCTCTGTGCCCTCCTCTTGTACAGGCTCAGGATGTTTACAAAATAAGGACACTGGCCCCCTGGTGAATCACTTAGTTAACTCTTAAACTTCTCAAGTTGACACACTGAACAGCATCCTAGAGTGGTAAGGGCATGTCTTCTACACCCTAGAATGTAGAACTGCTGAGTTACTTAGTTAAGCTTCTAGACTTCTTAAGGTGACACAATATGTCAACATTTACTGGGGGAAATTAGAAAGATGAGAGTAGAAATCAATGAAGTTGAGACTAAAATAACAAAAAATCAATGAATAGAAGAGCTGGTTCTTTGAAAGATTAAAAAAAAAATAGATAACCCCTTAACAAGACTCATGAGGAGAGAGATAAAAAAGACTCACATCAATGCAATTAGAAATAAAAAGGTGAAACCACAACAGACACTGTTAAAATCCAGAAGATAGCAACTACTTCAAAAAAATGATATTCCAACAAATTAGTAAGTTTTGAAGAAATGAACAGATTCCTAGACACATACAAACTACCAAAATTAACCCAAGAAGACATAACTATGCTTAGCAACCTAGTAACAAGCAATGAAACTGACACAGTAATAAGGAATCTACCAACTAAAAAAAAGCCCAGGACCTGATGGATTCACTGCTGAGTTCTATAAACTCAGGCCGGGGATGTAGCTCAGCAGCACAGCGCCTGCCTGAGTTCTACAAGGATGCCTGAGTTCTTAAGGATGTTCCATCATCTATGCTCCTCAAGCTCTTTATAGAAATCGAATGGGATGGAGTTCTCCCAAATTCATTTATGGAAGCCAGTATCATCCTGATCCCCAAATGACATAAAGACCCAACTAAAAAGAGAACCATAGACCAATCTCCTTAATGAATATAGATTCAAAATCCTCAAAAAATATTAGCAAACAGAATGCACCATATTATCAAAAAGATGATGCATCATGATCAAGTAGATTTCATCCCAGAGATGCAAGGGCAATACAACATACTTAACTCAATAAATGCAACACATCACAAAAATAAGAGTAGGTCAAAAACCATATGATCATATCGATAGGTGTAGAAAAGGCTTTGACAGAGTCCAATACCCCTTCATGATTAAAAATAAACCCTGAAGAAAACAGGGATAGAAAGACAATACCTGAATATGATATAGGCTATTCATGACAAAACAATAGACAACATCATACTAAATGGGGAAAAACTAAAAGCGTCCCCCTAAAATCAAGAACAAGACAGGGATGTCCACTATTGCCTCTTCTATTCAACATAGTATTTAAAACGTTAGCCAGAGCAATTAGGCAAGAGAAAGAAATAAAAGGGATACACATAGGAAAGGAAGAACTCAAATTATTAGTTACAGATGACATGATACTCTACATAGAAGACCCAAAGAACTTTGCCAAAAAACTCCCAGAATAACCAACTTCAGCAAAGTAGCAGGATATAAGATCAACACACAAAAATCATTAGCATTTATATACACCAATAATGAATGGGATAAGAAGGAAATTATGAAAACAGTACCATTCAGAGTAGCTTCAATAATGCCATACTAAGTGAAAGACATCTACAAAGAAAACTAAAGTACTCTGAAGAAAGAGATTGAAGAGGATATCAGAAAATGGAAAGATATGCCCTCCCTCTGGATAGGAAGAACCAGTATTGTCAAAATGGCCATACTTCCAAAACTGTTATAGAGAATCAACACAACCCCTATCAAAATATTAACAGCATTCTTCATAGATCTGGAGAAAGCAATCCTAAAATTCATATGGTGTCAGAAGAGACCCAGAATAGCAAAAGAAATTTTGGGCAACAAGAGCAAAGTGGGAGGCATAACAACACTTGACCTCAAGCTATGCTACGAAGCAATAATGATAAAAACAGCATGGTACTGGAACAAGATGGATAAATAGAACAGAATTGAGAATACAGAAACCTCCCCAGACATATTCAGCTATTTGGTCTTTGACAAAGGGGCGAAAAGCATATGTTGGAGGAAAGATAGCCCATTCAATAAGTGGTGCTGGGAAAACTGGTTATCTGTTTGCAGAAGAATGAAACTGGACTCTTATCTCTCACTGTATGCTAAATTAAAATCAAAATGAATAAAAGATCTAAACATTAAAACAGAAACATTAAACCTACTAGAAGATAAAATATATAAAACACTTGAAGATATAGGTGTAAGAAATTATTTTCTAAACAGAACCTTGATCGTACAAGAAATAGCAGCAAGAATCAACAAATGGTGTTATATCAGACTAAAAAGCTTCTGTACAGCAAAAGAATCAATCAATATAGTGAAGAGACAACACAGAGTGGGAAAAAATGTTTGCCAGCTGCTCTTGAGATAGAGGACTAATATCTAGAATATACAGGGCATTTAAACAAGTTAAACCACCTGAAATTAAAGATCCAGTCAAGAAATAGTCTAGAGAGCTGGGGATATAGCTCAGTGGCACAGCACCTGCCTGGTAAGAGCGAGGTCATGAGTTTGATTTCTGGTACCAAAAAAAAAAAAAAAAAAAAAAAAAAAGGGCGAGACAAATGAACAGCCAATTCCCAGAGAAAAATACAAATGGTCAACAAATACATGAAAAACTGCTCAATATCTCTGGCCTTAGAGAAATGCAAACTAAAACAATGCTAAGATTCCATCTTACTCCCGAAAGAATGGCACTCATTAAGAAATCAAACAATAGCTAATGTTGTCATGGCTGTGTTTAAAAAGGAACCCTCCTTCATTGTTGGTGGGAATATAACCTTGTACAACCATTATAGAAATCAGTATGGAGATTTCTGAAAGAACTGAAATTAGAAATTCCATACGACTCAACTATCCCCTTACTAGGTATCTTCCCCAAAGAATTTAAGTCATCATACTACAGTAACTGATACATACGTGTCTATGTTTATTGTAGCAAAATTCATAATAGCTAAATACTGGAATCAACCTGTATACCCATCAAAGATGATTGGATAGAGAAAATGTGGTATCTATATATATAATGGAATAGTACGTGGCTAACAAGAATGGCAAATTTGTGACATTTGCAGAAAAATGGATACATCTGGAAGACACAATGTTGAATGAAATAAATCAGACACAAAAGCTTAAGTACCATATGGTATCTCTCATATGAGTGAGACAAAGTACAAAGAAAATCATAAAGTATGGATAGAAAGGGACAAGGGGATGGATCTCTTGCAATAAGGAAGAGGGTCAAGGGAACAAGGGTGAGGGGTGAGGAAGAGAGGAAGGGGAAATAAGAAAAATAAAGATATGCCATGTACAGGAGCCTAATAACTCTAGTTAATGTAATCATTACATACCATAACATGATCTAAAACAAATAACATCAATAAGAATAAAAAATAGGATAGGGGAACTGGAGGAGGAGGAAGGGACTAAGAAGAGGATTGGGAAAAAAAAAAAGAAGAAACATACTGTAATATGTATATGTAACCATTCCCCCAGATAATTATAAACTACATGAACTGCAAACATGTACAAATAATATAAAATTAAACAAAAAGAAAGAATGAAAGGGATGTGATGTAATTCATTATGAAAAGACACTTGGTTCAATCCCCAGTACTGAAAAAACACCTTTCCTATTATAGTGCCCTATTTAAGGTGGGAACAACATCCATTTATTCTCATGCCCACTGTCTTGCAAAATAACTGTTAATAAAGGCATTAAATTGCAGTCTGTTAGAGACTGACTTAGAAGGCAATCTGGAAAGGATCATATATATAGCTTATTTCTCATCAAAAATGAATGGTTGTGTTTGGCTTTACACATTGTTTTCATTGTAGATACAATTTTTAAAAATAGATTTAGAATTAGTTGAATGCTGAACTCAATCCCTCACTTTTAAAGGAGACTACATAATTTAAAAAATTGTTCTTGAAACTTCATAAACCTTTCCTACAGTCCACATTTCTTAAAACAAAGAACAAAAATAGAACCTCTGAGGGATCAGAAGTGTACACCATTTCTATCACACTGATTTTTAAAGATTTTGTTGATAAATTTAACTAATCTTTCCTCATTTTTATCACAAGCACAACTGGACAAACATGCATGCATGTAACAATCCGTGCAGTTAGTCAACCCACTCTGCCAAAAATTATGCAATGAAGAAACATAAAATAAAATAGATATAGGAAAAAATAATTAATAAAAAGATATTTTAATATTAGGATAAATCATATGTAATATTGCCTGGTTTTTAAAGTATTAAGCAAAATGGTGTACTATTAAAAACAATAAAATTTCTAATATTGTGATGAGAGTCATTTTTAGTCTAAAAAGTTTCACTTATGTATGTATCACTCACATTGCCATTCCAGCACTCAGTATCAACTTTGAGACAAATGCTCAGCCTTATTTTTGATTACTTTCTCGCATATTCCCTATGCCCTGTCCTCTGGGAATATTCCCTTTGAGTATAGTCCACAGCTCTCTCTCGATTTTGCAAGTAAATATTTTAACACTGCCTGAGAGTTTTTATCACAACCAATTTCTCCATTTTGAAACAATGTCCTTCTCTCTAGTTCAAATTAAAGAATACTGTAACAGTTTCTCTTTGAACACTATGTTGGAAAATTAAGCACAAACTTTCTTCTTCCTGAGGTTATTCATCTTCGTATGATTTCCCATTTACTTGCCACTTATTTGTCTTTTTTTATAAAGTATTTGTTTTTGAATAGGTTTTATGCCCCAGCTATTCAAAATGTTAAAAAAAAGGTGCAAAAGAGCTGCAGTGAAAATACTAGTAATGATTCCTTATACTCTGCTGAAATTTCTCTTCTCTAGATGAAGTAAATATTTTCAATTAACTCATATTCTTCCACATGCATTTTATGCAGATCTAATAAATATGTACAATTTAATAAGTTTTCTTGTCCTTTTACACAAATGATAGCATAGTATTCATAATTCCTTGCCTTTGTTTTTCATTTCCTTAACAATTTACATTGCAAAAGTTTCTATATTGATACCTAATGTGTTCCTTCACATTGTTGTCTAGCTATCAAATGTTCTTTGTATCAAATGTTCTTTGTTCATTTTCCAATGAAAATTCTTATATGGAAATTTTTCCATGTAGGTTATGAAATATATGAACCTATAGAAGAGAGATTCCTGTGATATAACTGACTCAAGTGGTATCTTTGTCATTAATGTTTTCACTAAATGTATTTTTTCTGTTTAATTTAAAAATAAAACAGTGACATGGTAAAAAAATTCAAAAGGAATGATGAAAATGTGAAAACATAAATCTACTTCAAACTTATCCCTCCAGCCACCCAATTTTTCTCACTAAAAATAACCAATAATACCAGAATATCATGTTTTCAGATATATTATAGACATATAACTATATGAGACCTGTCTTAGTTACTTTTCTCACATTGCTGAGACAAAATACCTGACACCCACAGTTAAAGGATGAATGGTTTATTTAGCTCACATTTTGTAGAGGTTTCAGTCCGTAGTCAGCTGGCTCCAAGGCGGCGTGGCAGAGGAGAAATCATTCATGGCACAAAGAAGATAGCAAAAGCAACAAGGGGGAAGACAAGCCTCTTTCTGTCCCTTATATTGTATCCAGGCTACTGGGATTAGGGCAGTGCCAAACCAATCAGTGGTTTGATTTAGTACCCACCCACCCTTAATCCTAGCACTCTTAATCCTAGCATTGCACCATCACACACTCTAGATTCAGCCACCTCTGAAAAAGTCCTACCTATGATTGCACGAGGCTTTGGGGGGACATCTAAACACAGGCCATAACAAGAGCATATTTCGTTGGAGCAAGATTGTGCTATCTTTTACATTCCATAGAGATCAGAATATTCTTCACAAAAATTGCTTTAAAAAAGAAAATCAATTTTCATGATTGCCACTGAAATTCAATGTCAGTCAGGCAAATTTCAATACAAGGGATCTGAAATAACAGGAATGGCCCCCTTTATTTTCACTGACTCTCAGTTATTATTGGAATAATGGACAGTTATGAACACAAGTCTTTGCACTGTTCCCAGCCAGTAATTTCCAGTATTAGTCCAGTTTGGACTAGTTGTCATCTGTATTTTGCACATGGAAGTCATCTTCAAAATTTCCTTATCATCTTAAGTTTCTCTTCATTTCCTTCCTGTAAGATTCTTCTATTTTCTGTATTCCTTGTGTATTTCTTTTTGATATTATATTATCGATTCTGTAAAGCACATCCTTAAGTAATTTTTGTGAAGTTGTATGTACATATATCTACCTATATATTTTTTCAACTACGAGTAATGGTAATCTTTATTGGATCTAATTTTACTAGAAGTTTGTCTCTTTGTAGAATTCTAAATAAGAAATCAATTTTCTTCAGTTTTATGAGATCATGAATTTAATGTTCTCTAACTTCTAATGTCCTCATTGAAAAATTTAAAGATATTCTAATTCCTATTCCTTTAAGTAACATGAGATTTTACTTCTTGAAATTTAAACACTTAACTCTAACTTTTAAAGACTATGTAATTAAAAAATTTATTTTATTTACTGATTTTGAGTTTCTACTCATCTATTTTCTTTCAAGATTACAATATTATTTTAGTTTTCTGCGGTTCTGTTCTCAATTTTGCAGGTTTATATTTAATATCTTTTTTAATTTTACTGCTGAGGATTTGGAAGAAGTATCTCTTTCTGCATTGTCTTTACTCAGAAGTATCCTTTCTTTGTAAGTTGCTTATTCTAAGTATTAAGTATTAATTGAAGTTGCAATGTTTATCCTGAGTGAGCTCAAAATATGTATATGTATATCTACATGTATATGCTTATGTATATGTATGATTAATGGAATTTTGTGTGTATGTTTATTAATTCATTAACCCAAATACATATGAGCTATGTGTATTCATCTATAGGTAAATATTATGTATTAGGATATACTAAGTTTGATAAAAATATATGTTGAAGGTTTACATTTTAAAAAATTATCACAGTAAGACACATCACCATTAATCTCCCTTAAAATCCCCCCTCACTTTGAACATGCTTATTCCTGCCACTTTCCTAAACATTTCAGGAAATCATCTTTTGTGACTTTACAAGATGTGATTAAAAGATACAGTAAATTTAGTTGTTAAGTGCCATCCAAAGGAAAAGCAGGGTCATAAAAACATCCCAATGTGTCCTCATCCACCTTATTCACTGGATCTGGCACTGTGTGACTTCTGACTTTTACCTGAAGTGAAAATAACCATGAAATATAGATGCTTTGAATGGATTTATGATATTGAGGCAGTCAGGACAGCTCAACTAACGACATTCACAAGAGGATTTTAAGAACTCCTTCGGAAAGTGGCAAGAACAATGGTATAAGTGATATCAAAGACAGAAAATATTTGTGAGAGGGATTAATGGCAATATGTCTTTTACTGTAATGTTTTTCCTTAAATTTAAAATTTCATAATATTTCTTTACAACACTTCATATGTGTAATATGTGATAGCATTCATTTATGTGTGTTGATAATGATTCTTACTATCATTTCCTTGAGAGGATGAAGGTTAAAAAAGTAGTGGGAGGGCCAGTGAGATGGCTCAGCAGCGTAAGTGCCTGCCTGGCAAGCGCGAGGGCCTGAGTTCGACTCCCACAACCCACATACGGAAAAAGGGCTGGTGATATCGCTCAGCGGCACGGAGGCCTGCTGGCGTGCGAGGTCCTGAGGTCGATCCCCGGTACCCACAAAAAAAAAAAAAAAAAGTAGTGGGAAAGGAGAGGGGAAAAATTTATCAATATGTACTAAGTTATACTTAGAAGTAGAAAGTGCTAAGACATTATTGCACAGTGGGCTGACTAGAGATAACAATAATATACAACATATTTCATAAAGCAAGAAAATACTTTAAAATTTTTTACGATAAATAAATGATAAATATTTGAAGATAGATATATGTAACTATTTAAATATTACATTTACACATATTGAAAAATGTATTAATTAATAAGTACAATTTTTATATTTTTATGTAACAGTTAAAATAAATTTAATTAATTAGAAAAATAAGAAAATTTATAAGATATTCTGGTATGTAATAAAAAAATTTGTGGCCTGAGTATAATAATAGGTAGCCTGCCTCTGAAATTGTGGTTTTACAGTTTGAGCACAATGTGACTGAGTGTGCCACTGATGTGTTTTGTAAACATTTTGTATTTGTGCTTTAAAATATTTTAAATGGATAAATCCTACTAATTTTTCTGTGCTTATGCTTCTAGAGTTGTTTGCAAATTAAAAGTTTAAAAATTCTACATAAGCACATATAAACTTTCTTCTAAAGGGTCATCTTAACATATTATTAATTTCTAGTGATTTCTTTTTTTTTTTAAGGAGAAGAAAAAACAAAACAAATCAAAAAAAGAACAAATTTTCAAAACAACATAATATGAGGGTAACAATGGTCATTGCATTACGTATTATTATCTTTAAGTTAGTTATTCAGGATACCAGACATTAGCATTCAATTGTCCAAACATTATTGGCTCAAACCTTCCTCTTCAATGAACTAAGTAAAACTGGTAGTGTATCTATCTTAACCATCTTATATACATATACAGTTTTTTTTCCCTTTCCCTTCTTTCTTTTCCCCATTCCATCCAAAATGTACAATAGACACGGTGAATCAAAAAGAAACTGGTCAATAGTGATTTCTTTTATCAGAATCAAATTTGAATGTCCTTAAATGTGCTTATTCCTTTGTTCTACCCTATTCGTGCTGGCCACATTATTTGTACCTTCTTCTGCAAAACTATTTCTGGTTGCACATCCTTTTATGGATATAGCTGATTAAATTACAGACTCTTATTCTGAATCCCTTGACTACTGTCAAAACATATTTGTGTCAAGGTTTCAATCCCTGTCATCATTCGAGAAGTCTTGATTAGTTCACTTTGAAAATTTTCTTTCTATAATGAGAGTGTTCCTTAGCATCTTGACCTTTCAGATCATGAACATCAAGAATAATATGCTAGAACTTTATGTTTTAATGAATATACTCTTGTCATTGCTTTCCACCTCATATTTAAAATCTCAAACATGCTACTTTTGGTGACTGATTCCCTCCAATTAATTTTTATAAGCAGATGGTGAAAGATAAATAATGCAATTACTTATAGTTTTATTTATTATTGATAAATTGGGGTCTAGTTCATAAATGTATAGTGTGAAGTGTTGATGTACATGTGGTAATACAAACTATGCGTAATTATGAAGCACAGAGTATATATTATGAGCTTGCCATATAAATTAATAAAAATTGGTAATACTTGTAAGTTAGTCATGTGCACCTTCCATATCCCATTCACTGGCCTTACCTAGAAAGAACCACGCTATCCTGGACTTTGTGCTTTTTTCTTTTGTTCTCTTTATCTTTATCACAAGCTATATCCTGATATATTGTATCATTTAATTTTCATATCTTTGATCTTGTTTAAGTGGTTTGATGTGAATAGTTTTCTGCTTTAGATTTAAACTGTCTTGATATACATTAGAAATATTTACTTCAACTTCTACGTATTAAATAAAGGTAAAATTGAGAAATTGGAGATTTGAGCTATCTAAAAACCAAATATAATTACATTATTCAAACAAAACAAAAACACACTAACTTGAGACATACATATCGGTCTTTGATTTAAAGTTAGATGAGTGATCAACAAGAACAGTAGAATAGGGGCTTCCAAAATATTCTGTTCTATCATAAATGATGAGAATAATTCTAAAAATTATCAAAATAAACTTTTTAAGAATTCTAGAAAATAACCAAAAGCTTTCAATCATCTGGAAGTATTTACTGAAGAAAAGAGCTGCATCTTGAACATCTAAAGCAGTAAACTACATGACATTTTAACTTGTTCTGTTTCAATACCTCCCCCACCCCTTTGAACACAGAGTTACAGTACAGTGTAAACTAGCATCCCAAGAGCCATTTGAATGGTACCAGTAGGGGTGCAACCCTTTCAAAGTCCTGTTTTCAGAGCAGACTCATCATTCGACCTATGTGGAGGTTCCTTCGAAAATCCCATTTGTGCACCTTGTCTTTCTTATACCTGGTTAGATGTTGCCCAGAGTGGCATAGTTCTTCCTCAGAGAACACTTATCAAAATTAAAAGCAAACAAGAAAACACTGCTAATTATTTAATAATGTAATTATCTGAGATTGGGAGAAATAAAGCTAGGTACATGAAAAGTAAAATATAGGGAATAAGATGTGCAAAGGGAGATTCTTCTTGGAATCTGTAAAACCATGTACATTCTGGGGATCTGCCCAAGTCCAGGGCTGTGCTCCTGTTCAGGGAAGAACTGGAGAAGATGCAAGCTCTCGCTCTTGGTGGATCCTGAGACACTGTCCAAATTTGGCATGAAAGACAGAGTAGAATGGAAAAGATTTGAGCACCTGGGCACATTACAATGAATTTGTTAAAATTTGAAGATAAAAAAAACGGAAACTAGCAAGAGAAAAGCAATTCACTGCATACAGGTATGTTTCATTTGGAATAGAGCTTAGTTCTCTTCAGAAATTATGACAAGAAGTCAATGAGATGATACATTCTAAGTATAGAATGAAAATTAGGGGCTGGTGAGATTGCTCAGTGGCTTAAGCGCCTGCCCGGCAAGCGCGAGGGCCCGAGTTCGACTCCCGGAACCCACATACGAAAAAGGGGCCGGTGATATCGCTCAGCGGCACGGGCGCCGGCTGGCGCGCGAGGTCCTGAGGTCGACCCCCCCCCCCGGTACCCACAAAAAAAAAAAAAAAAGAATGAAAATTAGTAATTTTATTTACAGTAGAACTATCCTCAAAATTAAGGAGATTGTGCTGTATTTGTCTTTTTTGTGTGTAAATTATTTCATTTAACATAATGATCTCCACTTTCATACAGGTTCTTGCAAAACATAGGCTTTTATTTTTTTGTGTGTACATGTATATGAAGGAGAAAATAATACATTCCAAGATTTTTTTAAAAAAATTTAAAAATTAGTTAATATATGTGCCCCATAAGAAATACTGAAGATAATCCTTCAGGTAGATATAAAAGTAGCCTAAAATGTAACTCACATATACATGAAGATAAAAAGAGCATTGATAAAAGTAAGAACATAATTAAATATAAATTAAATATAAAGTTTTTTTAATAAAAATTGTTCTCCTGTTTGACTTAAAAATAACTAGGTAAAGCAGTAGCCATAAAAATTTATCAATGAGTACAGAATGTAAAAATACATAGTTTGTGTAACAAATCAGAACAAAGAGAAGTAAAGTAAAAGAAACTTCTGAAGATGGACAAAAATAATCTCAACAAAACTCTAGCAAACAGAACCAGAAACATGCAGTATTTAAAGGACTATAAACCATGATGGAATTATGTCTTCCAAGGAATGCAAGGTTGGTTTCACGTTATTAAAACATTAAAGTGAGTCATGTCAATAGAAAAGTGAATGACATGATCTTCTCAAAAGACATAATACATCATTTATTAAAATCCACCACACCCATTCATGATGAAAACATTCAATAACTCAGAAGAGAAGGAAATTTCTTTACCAACATCTAATATTCATCTTAATGGGAAAGACAAAAAGCTTCTCCTCCGAGATGAATAAGATAAGGCTGTCCTTGTCTTGAATAACACAAGGATATCTTCTCTATAAACTGTACTTGATTTCTAGCAAGGACAGTTAGGCAATGAAGAGAAAGGAAAGCATCCAGACCACAGGGGAAAAATGTATCTTCATTTGAGGATGACATGATCTAACTTACAAAATATTATAATGAATAGACAAAACCTTTAAAAAATAAAAGACTACATACACTCAGTAAATTTGAAGAATGTAAGGTCAGAGTTTCTACACACTTGAAATAAATCTAAAACTGAAGTTAGGAAAACAACTCTATTTACAACAGTATCAAGAATATAATTTTTATCTACATATTTAGCAATAGACTTGTACATTGAAAGCTCTAATGCATTATGTAAAAAATTGAAGACCTACATGAAAGCAATCTTTTTTTGTTCATTAATTATAATTTTTTGTACTTTTCCCATGACACTATACTTTAAGTTGATCTGTAGATTCAGGTAAATTCTTAACAAAATCTGAGCTTCTGTTTTTGCACAAAGTGATAGGATGTTTTTAAAATTCATAAGGCATTTCAAGGGACTCTGAATAGCAAAAAAATCTTGACAAAAAGAATACAGTTGGAAGTCTGACATGTTCTTTTTCAAAACTTGCTACAAGTATAAAGTCAGACTAGACAAAAGTAATATATGGAGATATCTTGATTGATGCTTTGTCATAAATCTAGATGACAGGCACAAATATCCAGAAATATATAACATTGACAAAGCTGAAAAACATAGAAAATCTGAAAGGTCTAAAGTTAACTGTGAAATTTACACTGTTTGAATACATTGCATGGGCTGGGGATATGGCTCAGTAGCACAGTGCCTGCCTGGCAAGCACAAGGTCCTGAGTTCAATTCTTGGTACCAAAAAAAAATGTTTTTTGAATATACTCCAATGAAGAAATTCCCAGAGCTATATTTCAGCATAGTGTACAAATGTGAAAAATCAAATAATTCAAAATTTATAGAATTCTTCTCACTGCTAAAAAAGAACACTGCCATCTTATAATTATATAAGACCAGGTTTATCTCCATATGAAAACCACATAAAGAAGTGAGATAATAAAAATGGTGATTGTGACCCCAAAGTAGATTACTGGCAACATTTCAGCCATTACTCTGAGCAAGTTGACAAGCAGATTCTAATATTTCCATGAAGATACACAGGTCAAGAACATGGCATTTTTTTATTTTGTGTGTGGGTACTGGGGGTTCGACCTCAGGACCTCGCGCGCCAGGAGGCGCCCGTGCCGCTGAGCGATATCACCAGCCCCTTTTTCGTATGGGCGATCTGTGAGTCGAACTCGGGCCCTCGTGCTTGCCGGGCGGGCGCTTAAGCCTCTGAGCCATCTCGCCGGCCAAGAACATGGCATTTTGAACAATGAACAAATTGTGGGACAATTTGCTCTAGTGGAAACCAATATTTTACAAAGTTAATTAGATAGTATAGTATTAGAATCAGGGTAATGCTAGCCTCCAGGAATGACACTGGGGGGACTTCTGCCCTTCCAACTTCATTGAAGAGTCCAAGGAGTATTGGTATTAGATCTCTCTTAAATTTCTTACAGAATTCAGCAGTGAACCCATTAGGTACTGGGCTTTTCTTAGTTGCTAGTTTTCCTTTTTTTTTTTTTTTCCATTACTGCTTCAATTTCTTAGCCTGTCATTAGATTAATTGGGGTTTTTATATCACCTTGGTTCATTTTTGGTAATTCATATGTACCTAGAAATCTATCCTTTATTTTTTGAATTTTCCAATTTATTGGAGTGAGTTCAAGTTCTCAAAGTAGTTATTAATAATCTTCTGCATTTGTGTGATGTCCAGTGTAATTTTACCTTTTTCATTTCTAATTGTATTGATTAGGGTCTTTTCTTTCCTTTTTCTGGTAAAATTGGTTAAGGGTTTGCCAACATTGTTTATTTGTTCAAAGAACAAGCTCTTCGATTCATTGAAGTTTTACGTTGTTTTTTAATTTCAGTTTTATTACTTTTTGCTCTTTTATCATTTCTTTGTTTGTACTAGCTTTGGAATTGGATTGTCCCTCACAAGAGAACTACAGTTCAATTGGTTTAATGAACATAGATGTGAAAATACTCAACAAGATACAGGCAAACAGAATGCAATAAATTATCAAAAAGATCACACATCATATCCAAGTAGGATTCATCCCAGAAATGCAGGGGATGGTTCAATATATGCAAATCAATGAATGTTATACTTCATATGAACAGAACAAATGACAAAAATCGCATGATCATCTCAATAGACACACAAAAAAAGTCTTTGACAAAATTCAACATCCATTCATGAGAAAAACCATGAAAAAAATAGGTACAGAAGGACATTATCACAATCTGTCAAAAGCCATTTATGACAAATGTTCTGTCAACAACATAGTGCATGGGAAAAGCTAATACTTTCCCTCTAAAACCAGGAACAAGACAAGGATGACCACTATCACTGCTCCTGTTCAATACAATACTGAAAATATTAACCACTCTGATCAGCCAAGAGAAAGAAATAAAAGGGAAATACCTAGATAGATATAGATATAGATGATATAGATGATATAGATATAGATAGATACAGATACAGACACAGATATGAGAAAAGAGAAGGCAAAGTGTCATTTGTAGATGATATGGTCCTCCAAATAGACAGCCTGAAAAATTCCACCAAAAGACGCCTAGAACTAGTAATTAAATCCAGTAATGTAGCAGGATACAAAATCAACACACACAAGAATCAATAGTATTCCTGTAGAGTGCTAATGAATTCACCAAGAAAGGATTAGGAAAACAATACCATTCACAGTAACATCAAGAAAATTAAACACATAGGTATAAAACTAGCCAAGGAAGTGAAAGGCCTTTACAAAGAAAAGTACAGTACTCTAAATAAAGAAATCAAAGAAGGTATTAGAAAATGAAAAGATATTCCCTGTTGCTGGATAAGCAGAATCAATATTGTCAAAATTGCAATACTTCCAAACCTGATATTCAGATATAACGTAATCTCAATCAGTCTACCAGTAGCAGCCCTCACAGAACAAGGGAAAACATATTCTAAAATTTATATGGAACCAGAAGAGACCCAGAATAGGAAAAATATCCCCTACCACAAAAATAAAGCAGGAGGCATTACAATCCTGCATTTCAAGGCATATTAAAAAGCTACAGTGATTAAAAAGAAAGCATGGGACTGGCCCAAAAAGAGAAATTTGCATCAGTGAAACAGACAGAGGATTCTGAAACAACTCCAGGAACATTCAGCTATCTGATCTTTGATAAAGGAGCCAAAAACATAAGCTGGAGAAAAGATTGCCTCTTTAAACAAATGGTACTGCAAAAACTGGCTATCCGTATGCAGGAAAATGAATCTAGACCCCTACCTCTCACAATGTACTAAAGAAAAATCAAAATGGATGAAAGAACTAAATGCTAAAATGTTTGTTGGAAGATGAAATAGGTAAAACTCTTGAAGAGTAGTTTTGTTTTTCTGAACAAAACTCCAAAGGAAGAAGAAATAATACCAAGAATCTACAAATGAGATCACATCCAATTAAAAAGCTTCTGCACATCAAAAGAAACAATTGACAAAGTGAAGAGACAACCTACAGAATGGGAATTTTTTTTCCAGCTTTCTCTTAGATAATGACAATTATTTAGAATGTATAAAGAACTTAAAAATTTAGAGCACCCAAAATAAAAGACTCAATCAAAAAATAGGCAATAGAAATGAATAGACACTTCTCAGAAGAACAAATGGCCAATAAACACATGAAAAAATATTTGATATCTCTGACCATTAGAGAAATGCAAATTAAAACAGAACTGAGATTCTATCTTGCTTCAGAAATCATCAAGAAATCAAATAATAACAAATGCTGACAAGGCACAGAGAAAAAAGAACACTTCTGCATGGTTGGTGGGAATGTAAACTAAACTATCTAGAAATTCCATTTGGCCCAGCTATTCTCCTTCTAGGTATCATCCCCAAAACATTAAACACATCATATTACAGTGATACATGCATAGCTATGTGCAGTGCAATAGAATTTATAATAGGTAAGCCTTGGATGTGTCCATCAATTTGCCTTCAGGAATGAATAAAGAAAATGTGTCATTTATACACAATAGAATACTACGCTGTCATAAAGAAGGATAAACTTGAGCCATTTGCAGGAAAATTGATGTACCTTGAGACCATAATATGCAGTGAATTAAATTAGACACCAGGGCTTAAATATCTTGTGGTTTCCTTTACATGAGAAACTCAAAGCAAAAATAATTGAAGAGAATATTAAAGATAGATAATCAGAAATAGGGAGATAGATCTTTTGTAAATGGGAAGGGGGCCAAGAGATAAAGGGGGTGGGGAGCCAGGAGAGGAGAATGGGATGAAAAAAAAGATTTAAGATGTGTTATGTATATGTACCAACTCCCCATGAGGAAAGTAATTATGATGTACTCCAAACATGTACCAATAAAAATAAAATATTAACTAGAAAAAAAGAACAAAACTTTTCCATGATACTAGTCCCCAGGACAATCACTGTTAATTCTTATACTTTTGGTGTTATTTTTTCACTACTTAATAAATGTGCAAACACTTTGAAAAAAGATAGTATGGTATGTACCCAATAATAAAAAATATACTACAGCAAAGTAGACTAAAGAAGCTGAAGTCATACCCACACAAAAAAATCACTCTACATTTAAGACATAACTGATACTATAGTAAATGCAGAAATATGACCTTCTTGATAAACAGAAATTGTATTGTATAGTTATATTAAATCTGTATCTGTCTATCAGGATGTAGATAGGTATATCTCCAATAAAACACCCTCTTACTTCACATTGTGCCAAATACAAGAGGCATTGTGGATGTGAGAAAGGTATAATAAATCATCAAGATTTTAAAGCTTTTTCATAGAAAGTGTTTCATAAACATTTAATTTTAAAAGTTGCAGATCTTTAAATTTATGTCCAATTCTTGGGCAGTTGTAGACATAAATAAAAAGATTGATAAATTTAACATGATTATAATTAAGAGCTATGAAAGAATATCTCGGAAAGAATGAAAAGGTTCACTACAGAAGGGCCTCCACCATGCGAGACATGCACTTTATCACCGAGCTACACCCCCAGTTAACTAGGAGACATTTCCAAGTATACAATGTAATGTTATTTGCTATGGCTGACATGACATAAAATATATCTCTTAATGATATTCTTTTTGTATCTGAGCACATGTTGTGTATCTTTACACATCATCCATCTAGTCCTCTAATGTCCCAGCTTCGAAATTCTGTTTTTTAATGTCATTGTCTATATGTGCTGTTGTTCACTATAAGGGATAGTAAAATAAGAGAAAAATTATTTTGTAAAACTCACCTTGTTTTTATTAAAGAAATTAACAAGAAGGGTTTTCCCTTAGTTTAATAAATGGTGTCTATCTAACACCCAAGCTAATCTTTATATTTAATAGTTAAACATGTAGAGTGTATCCTGTTAATTTGTAATGGCAAACTTATAGAAATTTCATAGCAGAAATTAGAAATCAATTAGTAGCCTCTGCCTAAGCTCATGCTGCCTGTCACATAGTTAGACTCAGCTCGCCTTGACCACCACGACAGCTATAGCTCAGAGACAGTTTGATTCACCTTATCTGACTGAATCCAGCTGCATGGCCCATACTTTCCAGCCTATAAATGTATTCTGTTTTGCTTGCCTATTCCAGGAACTTTCCACTTAGGACAGAATAACTCAGTCAAGGACATGCTTGCCTGATTTCACCCACCCACTCAGACAGCCCCCTTCCTAGCAGAGCCCACCCAGAACAAATCTGCCTGACGTCATACACCTTAGCCTATATAACCAATCATATAATAGCCTACAATCAGCTTTGTATTTCTGGCTTGCAAAAATATATTTAAGCTAAACTCTAATCTGACTCTACATTAGTGATTTAAACTTGGTTCTCACTAGCCTGCTGGCATCACTATAAAGTTGCCATCCAGCTCCTCAGCTGCAAAGAGTCTTCCATTTATTTTGATGTCAGATTTCTGTAACAAAATTAGAAACAAGAAAGTGATGCTTAAAATCACTCATTATTAATATTGACAGAAAATAGTAGCAGGAACATCAAGGCCAAAACAAAAGATGTAAGAAACAGCAAGTTATAAATGTACCTCAACAGCATTTACAGAAAAAAATTAATAGCATAAATAATAAATATTAATAGCATATCTAATTAAAATATCTATATGTAAATTTTAAAGAATTTTATATACTAGCATCAATTATTTAGAAACAAATTAATAAATTATGTGTTGCACTTCTGGGACAGACCAAAAAAAAAAAAAACTATTTCCATACACAATATAAAATGGAAAGAATTACATTACAGAGAAAATGGAGATATGAGACAATTTTAAAACTGAAATATAGTGCTTTCCTTATGGAAAAATTAAAAAAGACCAAAAAAATAGAGAGAAAAAGGGTAGTAGATGGGGAATGGGGGGTGGGAGTGGGAGAGAGATACATACAGAGAGATGGAAGTAGGGAACACAAAGAAGTACAAAGGTAGAAGGGAGTGAAGGAAGGAAAAAAGGTAATAAAGAAGGAAAAAAGGGAAGAAGGGGGAAGGCTGGTTAAAGACATTGTGAAAACAAATTTTATTTAAACATTTAGAAGAGAATATAGGATAGTCTTGTTTATGGACTTGAAGTTGACAGGCATCTTTTAAGTGTTAAAAAGTACTTATAAATGTGTTTAAAAGTTAGATATAATTGTTCTAATATTAAAATATTCTCTTTATCAGAGAGAGAGAGAGAGACTCATTCTTGGGAAATAGTGATGACAAGTGCCTGCTTTAAAATCTCACAGGAAACAGGACTACTAACCAGAATGATAAGATTATGTGACAGAGTATGAACCCAAATCTCAAATATGGGTGTAGAAGACAGAGCACACAAAGCTGGGTTAGAAAATGCACAAGAAGAGATGAGGTTTGCCAAAGGGCCGGTGATGGTGCTGAACTAGGATATCCCCAGAACACCATGTGGGGGTCATTCCACAGCAGCACAGTGAAATAAGTCTTCTGTGAACAGATGAAGATAATAAAGATATCTAAGAATATAGAGTTGTCTGAAATCTTGACACTACCAAGCTGGAGTGCCTTTCCAGGATAAAGTGCTTCATGGAAGAGAAATTATTAGATCACAAGGCAGGACTGAACAGGATAGAAAAGAAAATTTCCAAAGAAAAGATAAAATCCTCATCCTTTTATCCTAAAAGTTTGGAAGTATTAATTTCTCCTAAAATGGAAAAAAAAAGCAGACTCTATTTTTATCCCATGTAAAACTGTTATAAAGAAAAGGAGAATAATGGAAATGAATTCAACTAAAACTCAGGAAAAAGATAACCCACAACAAAAGTTTTCAAAAAGTAGGAAAAGGATAAATGCTATAAAAATATGTAACTCACATCAAAATTATAAAAAAAACTCCAAAATGAAGTTATTGAAAATCAGCTTGAGAAGATGAAAGATGAAAGAATGTAGGAAAGAACTAAACTGAAAGAAGTCACTTGAGAAATAAGAAAAATTAATATAAAAATACAGTAAAAAGTATAATAGATGATGTCTTAAAAAGGATTGAGAAAAGAAAAATTTTTAATATGAAAGGGAATAAAAGATTCAATATTCAAGAGAAATTCCTAGAGAATAAAAGCAAAATCTAATATCTGTATAATTGGCATCCAAAATTTTAAGTAAGGATATATGATTAATGATACAATACATAGTTCAAGTACCATTACTTGAACTAAAAAAAAAAAAAAAGATTTCAAACAATGTAGAGAAATAGAAAAACACATACCTGAGGTTTAGTCTTGAATAACCATCACCAAACAATATCCTCTAGGAAAACAAATCTATTTGGACATATAAACAAAACAAAACAACTAAAGCACCTATACAAACCAAATTAACATCAGACACTTTGCTAACAATACTAATCTCCTAAAAACAAAGGAGAAATGAACTGGAAACATTCAAGGACAAATATATGAATCACAAGTTTTATACCCAGATCAATCTACCTGAAATATAAAGACTGTGAATGAATTATAAATATGTAAGAACACAGAAACTATTGTTATTATAAGCACTTTCTGAAGAATCTGCTAGAAAATGACCTTCAAAGAAGCAAAGTAAAATACAAAATGTTTACAGAATAATAATACTGCAGTATTTACAGGAACCCCAAATTTAAAGATCCAATAAATGAAGAAGGAATGATAAAATTAAAATAGCTACATTTTGTCAATTAAAATGAGTTAATGAATCCAAGCAATGATCATTAATAGCTGTTTAAGAAACAAAAAGAAATAAAACCAGATGTGAGGTGCATCCTTGTGGAAAAATACATTACAGAGAAAAAAAGAAAAAATATCAAAATCTGATAAAGATTATTGACTTAACTAAACTTCACAAAAAATAATACAGGACAAAAGACCATATTAAGTAACATTCAAGATAGCCATCAACCGAATCCAATTCTGGGTAACTCCATAGGAAATATAATTTAGCTTTTATTTTTCAATAAAATCATACAAGTAAAAAGAACAGGTGAGAAAAATATAGATTTCAGTGTCCTTAAAAACTGGATGTAAAAGTAGTATTCATTAAATGTTCATTAAATTAAAGGCAATGCATATAAAACTAAATCAATAATTTCAAATAACTCCTTCCAGATTTTCCATGATTTGAAATATTAAAGGATGAATTCATCCTGAAACAAATGAGAGGTTTCCTAAGAAAAATGTTCTAGAAGGTCACAAACGTATTGGATAACAATATGGAGGAAAAATAAGAAAATGAAAAAAAAATGTGGCATAGAAGGTAATTCAATAGGAATACGAAAATCCCACCAAAGCTGTCTATTAGTACCTGTCATGTTCTTCTTCCCCTCGGAGTAGCGAGCACACCATTCCAGAGCCATTTAAAACTAGGTAGAGCAGAGCTTTAGAAAATGTACTTCCTGGAAGGACTCTGCATCCAGGGAAACTGCTTTTTCCATCTAGTATCGGTTGTCTTTCTAATTTCTGGGAAAATAGCAAAGACAAGATGAAGCAAAGACAAACTGAAAAAGAAACAAATGACTTTCAGTTGGAACGTACCTTATCCTTATTGTCTGCAAGACCCTCAAAAGAAGGGAATCTCTCTCCTTTGGTGTCTGCCGCATAATTACTCATCACCTGACCTAGGTAAGCTCTCATCAAGGGTTTGCCAATTCCACGGTGTCGGAGGGGACCTACTGTGTCCTCACTCTTCCAAATCACAAATCCAGTCCTCAGAATAAAATAAAACAGTCTAAAGAAACCTAAATCCTGCTCTGACTCCGAGGCGTAGTGTGTCGTTGGAGCACAGACTTTCAGGTTTAGGGGGAGAAGAGTTTCTGGGAAGAAAAGCCAGTGAGGGAGAAGAAACTGCGGAAGCAGTGTGGGAGGACAGGAACGGGACCCTGAAACCTGGGTGTTTTTAGATGGGTTGGGGACTGAAAAGGATAGTTTCTGCAGAGACTTTGGGGTGCGGTGGGTGTGGCTGATTGGGGAGTGGCAGCAGTGAGGGAGTCAAGAACGGAAAGAAGTGGAAAAAATTAGCACAAAATATGGACAACCTGAGATGGGTTGCGTATTCCCTCACCTCACGTTTAGTAGCACCTTATACTAAAACTACTTACCTGAAAGGGGGAAAAAAAGGAAACAAATCCAGGATGCTCAGTGATTTGAGAATAAATATTGAAGTCTCGGTGAAAATACACTTGATACCAGTATAGGAATTTGATAACGTTGAACAAGCTACTAAAAGGGCAAAGTGGACAAGTTGATCATGACAAAATTGCTTTATTGACTTGCTATCAGATTTTGGTTCTTCCTATAGCTTTGGAATGAGATTAGATTTCTTGGAAGATTAAGAGGAAACAGCAGTTATATTTTTAAAATGTAATATCTGAAAGCTGTTTTCTACTTTCATATATTTAGATATGTGACCATGAAAGGTATCCTCTCTGTGCTTCCTTTTCTCTATTCATAAATTGGAATAAAATAGTTCTTATGGCAGAAAGTGTTGGTAAATTCCTTTAAATGGATTAATGTACAAAGTCTGCTCATAGTGTTCCTCATACAGTGCAAACAATAAATACTAAGTGATAGCTCTTGTTTCTATTGGTGTTATTTGTAGTGTTATTCCTGTTATATAAGGATATATGTTTGTTCTTTTACAATAAATTCATGCAGTTAGTTCTTCAGAGCTAATGATGGGTAAACTAATTGATAATACCTAGGAGACATAAAATAGTGGCATCTGATTTTTGTTTCTGGTCAACCTTCTATATTATTTTTTGCAAAACCAAATAAATATATTCTGGGTCCTTGTCTGAGTCATAAAAAGCAGTGTTCAATGGAGTACAAATAGGGAGCTTTATGTGGAAACACAGTTAAGTCAGCAATGCTGAAGCTTTGGCAATGGCTAATCAATATTTTACTGGCTTCAGGGTCCAAGGCTGCTCTTGGAGATTAGAAAAATGCAGCATTCCATGTCAATACAATGTGGAAAAAATAAAATCTACAAACTTGTGGGGGAGAAAAAGAAATGAAATAAAATGCTTTCACCACCACTAATGTGCTTTTAAAAAATTTTTTATGAATGTTTCATTTTATAATTACATAACACTACTATGTCAAACTATCTTCTTTTTATCATTATTTATATGATCATTGTCTAACATTTTTGTGGCTTTTATTGCAAAAAACCCTACCTCCATTTACATTTCAATATAGATTTTACAACTTCCCCCAATATTTCCAACTGCCGTATTGCTTAGTTTTGCCTCATTCCTAAAATAAAGAGATGGTTTTGTTGTGGACCTGATGAATTCAGAGTCAAAAATAAGTGGACATTAATCTCATGTGAAAAAATTGTGATTGTACCTCAGAGCACAAAGACCTCTCCCAAAGGATATTTTCTTTACACATGATTATTTCCTTTCCTTTTGAGCAAATTTGAGTTTCCTTCAGCAAACTCCCCAAGTATATTAGAAATCTCACATTGAAAGATTCATGCCACATGGGTATGGTTATGATGAAAGCCTCTGGAAACCATCATCTTCATTACAGTTCTGGGAATGAAATCCAGTGCCAGATGTGGCTTCCATAAGTGACAATAGCCTTTGTCCTATGACTGGGAAGAGACGGCTTTTGGGGAATACCAATCTTTCGCCCTTCTTTTCTTTCCCCTTCCTTCTTTCCTTCCTTCCTTTCTCTTTCTTTCTGTCTTTGCTTCTTTCTTTCTTTCTTTCTTTCTTTCTTTCTTTCTTTCTTTCTTTCTTTCTTTCTTTCTTTCTTTCTTCCTCTTTTTTGTACAGATAATGAACCAGGGCCTTCACACTGAGCTACATACATCCCTAACACCACCACCACCCCTCTTTAAAAATTTTTTGTTGTTGTTGTTGTTAAAGTATTGCTAAATTGCCCAAACTGGGTTCAAACATGAGCTCCTCCTGCTTTAGCCTCCTGAGTAGCTAGGATTGCAATTATCCTCCACTGCATCCAGCAAAATACTGCTTTTATTTCACTGAATTGCCACATCATAGAAACATTTTGCTCTCTCGTCTATGATGCTCTACCTTTGACGGTAGGGTTATGTTTTCACAGCCCAGTTCTAACCCTAATATCAATCAACAATAAAAGTTGTCTCTGTCAGCAAGAGAAGACTCTTTAGTAATGTAAATATTTTGATACAAGTAAAATTAAGCCATATAATAATCAAGAGCACATTTTTGGCTGTACTTTTCCTATATTTTCAAAGGCATTAAAGAAGAAATTTATTTATAGGGTAAGTGTGCATGTGTCTGAGAGCAGGTGTTGAGACCTTGGTAAATTGTCAGGTGTTTGCAAAGTAATTTCTCCATTTAAATTATATGCTTTATTTTAAAATTATCTCACCCAAATGAATCATTGGAGGATTTCATAGGGAATTGTCAGAGATAAAAATTCTTAAAATATTAAAATTAAATATTTAAAGTTAAAAAGTACATATTTTATTCGTTCTCTAATATCATAGAAGATATGGCACGATAAGTAGACTTACTAAATAGGTTTATAGTATAACCATTCATGTGCAACGCAATTCTTTTCATTTAAAAAACACAAAGTGAATTTCGAATTGTAAAATAAACATTTTTATTTCATGAAAAATAAATCTGTCTGGATTGAAAAGCACAAGAAAGAATTTTCATATGACAATGAATCATAGGATGAATTAACTGCCTCAAAACTGGCAGGAATATAAGGACATAAAAAGAGAAAAAGTTGTAATATTTTATTTTACTATGAAAATCAGCTTATGTGTCCTAATTATGTGCTTCCGTATGTTCTTGTTTCTTTTTTATCCCTAGGTATCTATATAACGCAGTTAGGGACATTTACTTAATGTTAAACTTTGCTATTATAAAACATTAACTAACAGTGGTGTCTCAAACCATGACCTTCAAAGAAATAAGAAAATACCTATAGGTATTGGCCCAGTCATATTCTACCACAGAGATCAGCAAATTCTTTCTTAAAGAGCAAACTAGGAACACTTTCTAGGTTTCAAAGGCCTACATACATAAACTCTGTAATTGCTCAACTATGCCCTGTCTAGTTTCTGGAATATTTTCATAATATGAAAATGAATGGTCATGGCTGTGTTCAATAAAACTTCATATGTAAACATAGTCAAGAGGCCATATTTGCTCTGCAGGTAATAATTTACTAATCCCAGTTCGGTAGTATTTTTAAAAAATATTCCTACATCGTGTGATTTAAAATCTTCTGGATTTTCATCCAGCTTTTCTGGTGAGTAACACTATAAGCTGAAGCTATTTCTTTACAAAAAAGAATGAGATTGTGAATATGAATTATTTAGAAAAGTATTTCAGATTAGAAATTATATCATGCTGAATACTACAATATTATGAAATCTATATAAATAGTATTTGTATTGTCTAAATATCTTGATAGTACATTTTCTCTACATCTTTGGTTGGAAAGTTTTTATCACTTCATTTGTAAAGTCATTTTTAGAGGAGTAATACAAAGCACATGCAGTATTTTTCTAATACTCTTATTGAATCCTTCCACTGCACTTGACTTACACTTGAGAAAAACGTCTTTCACATAATGGTAATGTCCTGAAAATATTCCAAGTTGGAATATTTTGTGATGTCAATTGTGATGCCCCATACAAACCAAACTAAATTTAACACTAAGTTCATTTACCCTGACTGAACTGGCTACGTGGCCATGGCCACTCCAGAGCCCTCACATTGGAGGAAACAGGATGGAAGGGACATCACACTTGAAAGAAACAGGCTTGAGTGACAAAATACTGTACTCTTGCAAATTTTACAAGTATATTTGACCGTGTATCTACATTGCCTGAAAGTGATTATTGTAAAAAAGATTCCCCCAAACTTCAGCTTCATTAACTTCACACTGGATTTACTTTCATATTTCCTTAAAAATGGAAACCTCGTTCCTTAAACCAGATCTGATTGTGAAGTGCTGGGCTTCCTGGTCTGAATTTTTAACAAGCTGATTCTTCCAAAGTGATCTGGAAGCACTCCATAATTGTTAAAATAGTGATTTCCTGCTAGCCCCCTTTATCGTCAAAGTTAGTAGAAACATTCAAAAAATTTAGGCAGTATCTCATTCCAGATTATTGTTCAAATACTGTAATTATAAAACATTTGTTCCTGTTTGAATAAAACTATTAAATATGTATGTAAGTGGTATATGGCTGTATTTTATTAGTGTGTCTAGTAATAGATGTAGATATTTATTTGTAATACCTTTAACATTATATAGACATTTCAGTAATAATTCATTTCCATTCATAGTTCAAAATTTCAAAAAGAGGTTTAAGGCCTATTGAATATTTGTAGTACAGGTTTTATACAAAGCATTTTTCTGCACCCTATATATCAGTATATTCTTTGCATACATATGTGTACATACATAAATACAAACATATTTGAACATCGAAGTATCTTTGAGGTAATTGTATGACTACCCATGTTTATTAGTAGAGTGCATTCAGCATGAAAGCAACTTTGCAGACTTTGATAGAAATTTGCCATCAGATTTGGACTGATCTCTAGATCTCTGGACTTGTAATTCTCTTTCTCTATCAGCTGAAGAAATAAATTTCAAGTCCAGTTTCAAAGGAATGAATGCAAATTAAATATTCATTCTGGTTGCTAAACCATTTGTGAAGTCCCAGACTTCAAATTTTCACATGGTTAATTATTTTTACTTAGTTGTCAAAGATTTACTGTATTCTACTTCACATATTCCAAGCAATCTCCCAAGGCCTTTACAAATATTCACTTATTAATTCCTAATCAAAATGCTGTAAGATAATTCCTATTATCCATTGTATAGATAAAGACACTGAAATGCAATGAGCTTATGCCATTTCCTAAAACCACTCAGGTAGAATATAGTGAAGGTTGGATTTACTTCAAGAACATCTGGTTCAGCTTTTATGTTTTCTATCAGTTGTCATCACAATCATATCTTCATACACATAAGCCTAAGTTTGGGAAAGATGCAAAGGCTAGAGTTTGAATTATGTATATGAATAAGAATGGTTTTTTGATTCCTGATTGCTTAAACTAGCAAACAACGATAATATCTACAAATCCAAAGTGTTTTTAGAAGGCCTCATCACTTTTCCTACAAAGTCAGCTTTTCAAATACTATGGTAGTTTGTACTTTGAAAAATCAACATAGGTTTGTCCACCTTGGATATTAACTATGCTTTGGGTCAATTTCCTATTCTCTCTGAACATCAGTTAATATATTTCTAAAGCACATAAAAAATAGAATACATTTCAGAAACTGTTGGGGAGATTAAATGATCTAATGCATAAATGTTTCCAAAAAGGGACCTGTCTTATGGTAGATGACAGTGTATAATAGTTTTTCTTAGTATTCATTTGCAGTATTGTTGCCACTTATCACAGAATTAAGGTTGTGATATCTCAAGTCATTACAGTGCTATTTTTAAATGCTCCATTACTTTTCAATTGTTTCCCAATCAGCGACTTGTGAGCATTCCTTTAACTTTTAATCTTTTTTGACATTTTTTGACCCTGTGTTTGTGCTTGCATTTTCTCACCATAAATCATCTCTATCTGTGAGAAGCCACTCATCAGTCAAGGGCTCATTGCTTTTTTACTCCCCCAAGGTTCCTCATTTCCTAGGATTAGAGCTAGTATCGCCTGAGACCATGTAGATAGTTCAATAAACTGCTTAAAAAAACAATCCTGCCCTTCTCTTACAAGCTGATCTCTGGCCTTCATTTCTGCACAGTTGTTATCCCAATCAATACTGGTATCTGAGTAATTAAAGGCTTCCAGGTTGAGTTTTGGCCTTCTTGCAGGCTCTCCTTATCTATGAAAACACTGCCTTTTACTTTTGCTGCAGCTGTCCTTGACTTCTCCTGCTGCAATCTACAATTCTGTTTCTATTTTTTTTATTTCAAATTGACTGCTCTGTCAAGTGTACTATTTAAATGGTCTTTGCTCATACAATCATTGCTGTGACCCACGCTAAAAATATTGGACAGTGCCATTTGGTTTGTTTTTCTTATCTTAGTACTAAACTATATTTTCCTCAACTCATTGTAAATCTCTAATGGATAAATAAATGTTTTCTCATTGAAGTATTATTATTTGTTAGCATTCTGACAAAGTGAGCCTGGAAAATACCCTTTCCAGGTTCAGAATCTTCTACTTTAACTCCACCTTGGAGATGAGTATCTACACAACAAACAAAAAACTCAGTAAAGCACAGGAATGGCTGCAAATATATGAATATGTGATATTACATATATACCAGTGTGTTAAAAAATAAGCCACTTTACTCTATATCTGGTGGCTAACAGCCACTCTGCAGTTGCTTTGGGGTAATGAGAAGACCTCTGATTTATGAAACCTTGGAAAAAACTGAAAAATACTTGGGACATATTTTCTCAGACATCTCCACTCACTGAAGCTGGGAGAGTTCTATAAATTGTGCTAGATGGCATAAAATTTGATTGGATTTTACAGAAGCCCAGGTGCTCTTTTCATGGATTCTTTCCACAAGTTCTTGTCTAAAAGCCACAACCGGGATGAGTAGGGGAGAAGATTTTAGGGAGAAAATGATGTACAGAAATGGAAAAGCAGAACAGTGAAAGGGAAGATTAAATTTTAGGCAATCACACAACTAAACAAAGACATCAAATTTGACTCAGCAACAGCATTCTCAATAATTGCCCCATACCACCAACTGTCACCACTCACTACTACTAAACATCACCGCCAACAATAACAGCCATCCGACTAACTACCATTACCATAAAATGCAGCAGCTAATGGAAAGCAGTGCTGGTCAGGAGAAAGTCACGTGACAATAAAGACAGAAACCAGAAAACTGGAAGATGCTAGACACGGAGTCAGAAGACAGAAAGTTAGAAGATAAGAAATCGGGCAGTACAGGGAAGTTCCAAATTTTAACAACCAGAGATTGGTTCCAGTACTATCAAGGAGACCAAACTGTGAAGTTAGTGCTCAAGAACCTTTTAGAGAAGACATGTGGTTGTAGGTATGTCTTCAGAAAACAAAATAATTTAAAAAACAGCATCATGGGAAGTAGTATGACATGTAGGTAATGACACATTAAAAACATAAATTGCCTGTTTTTGCTATGAAATAGCTCCAAAACAGTAGAGTGAAAAACAATCACAAAGACACTTATTTTAATGGTTTATATTAACAAATAAGTATTCTTAGGCTCGACAGATCGTGTGACCTTCACAAAGTCACAAAACCGAGCTATAATCGGTGTAATGACCCAGACAGCCAGCCCACTGCTAAAACCAAAAGTCCTTTCACCATACAAATTGACATGGATTTATTTTGTCAAAGAAAACTACCTGCATCTGACAAAGAGTTAAAAGAACCTGCTTTGTGTGAGTGTAAACTTTCCATTTCCAACTTCAACACTCTGAAAACTGCCCAGGTAATTGTACATACTATGGAGGAGAAAAAAAAAAAAAAAAGAAGAAAAAAAAATCAATAAAAGATTATATAATTGTATTTCTTATCTTCCAGTGCTGAAGCTATCCATAGAAAATCTAGTTATCAGAAGACATCCAACCTTGACAAGGTTAGCTTGGATTTGCTGTAGAGCGGTTTGTGATTTTTAAAGTATTATTATGATGATCATCATCATTATGGAGTTGTAGCATGTACCTTTTAATTTGGTTGTCAAGGGAGACAGGGAGCAATAATTAAGGCTAAAAGATGGAGAATGGAAGCCTTATTAAAGGATATATTGAAGATGGGAATTTGATCTGAGAATTAGATTCTGATGAGAGTTGCTAATGCAGCTGTGTCAGTCTTGAGTGACAGAGGCACCAAGCAGGCAATTATAACGACAGGCGTCTCCCCTAATCTTCACAATCCCAAACTCACAGTCACATCCATTCAAATTAATTTTTATGAGACCTGCACATTTATGACTTCACCAAATTGGAAATTTGTTGTTTATTGTACACAAAAATATTTTTAGGGGAGCAAATAGCACTGGAATCTGTCGTGCATATCTGGCTTGTCTTTTTAACTTGTAAAATTAATAATATGAGATTAATCTGAAGACTGCTGCCTTTATGAGAGCTGATTGATCCTCAACAGGCAAGCACTGTTATGATTATCACTGGGAAGGTCAAAGCAAAACATGTAAAAGTCACAGCTGACTCAGGGACTCCCTACATTGGCAAAGGATTTGGGGGTTGGGGGGAGCAGGCTTGTGTTGTTCAGTATTGTAAGTGAGAAATCAGTCTTCCTTGCAATGCTGAAACTGAAATTTTCTGGAAGGATTTTAAAGAACTTCAGACATAGTTATTTCAAGATGTCTGTTCAGTAGAGATAGCAATAGTTCATTACCGTGCCAACTGAAAACCTATTTTAAGGAGTACTTTGCTGCACAAAGATTAATTTACTACATCATATTTTCTTCCTCCCAGTAACACTAATATAAATAATTGTTGCACCTTAAATTGGCATTATATTTTGATAGCCTAGTTTTTAATACACAAAAAACTGTTCAGCAGGAGGGGCTGGAAAAATGGAGAGACCGAAATAGGAGATTTTAGAAACAGCTCTTAATTTAAATTCTATTTATTATTCTGATAGAGTGTGGTTCTGAAGATGTTTCACCACAATAATAATGATGAAACCATAGTTGTTTTGCAAATAAGTTTTAAAAATTCTTGTTATTTAGATATGGCAAAATAGAAAAACTCACCTCAATTAAAAGTATGCTTTTGATTTGCGTTAGTTAATATATTGTTATTTCCTCTTAGATTTATCTAATATTTCGGGTGAACCCTGTGGTTTTTCTAGTTATTTTCATAAACTTATTAACTAATGGGTATTATTAATGTCACCATACAAAATATGACCTAATCGATAAACTATGGATAATGGAAGGAGAATAAATGTATGCTTAATACAGTACTGAAATTTGGATTGGGGAAAATGTGTGTAGCTGAATATTCAGTACACAAGTACGTGACTTATAATGTCTGATGTTAAGCAACATGCTGATATTACTCAAGGACATAGCACTTTAAACCAGAATGATAGAATGTTTACATTTGGTATCACAGACATGGGTATAAGCATGCCTCAGACAGGAGATAAAGAGAAAGAAAGGAATCAAGGCAGAGAAAGTGCCTTTTCATTTTTTCAAATAATGTGCTTTTGTTGCCTTTTATTTTCTGTCATTTTTAATATGGTGGTGGATAACTCATGAGCCCATTTTACTTCATAAAGAATTTGAATGACAATACTTAACGTGTTGATGTGTTGAGTTTCAGATCCACTGTACATATTCTGTAATGAAAACATTACATAGGTTTGGGGCCTGTGCTGGAAATGAGTGCTGTGAGTGGTGTCCTGTTAGAGAAAGTCACCTGTTCCCCTCCTGATCATGCTGTCCCTCAGCATTCACAGTCCTGCACCACCTTTCCAGCATCAGCAGGACAGTACAGCAGAAGATAATGATAAGACCGGAGCCCAAGACAAAACTTCTCAGGTCCCTGCATCTCCTTCCATGGCCTCCATCTGTCTTTAAGGCTTTCTACACAATGTCTTTAGGAGGAATTATGTGTCCTCATCTGCATTCCCATTGAACTCATGATCTTGTATAACCCCAGAGGCTAGCTATTTATCCAAAACTTTACATGGGAAAATATATTACATGCACACTTTACTAAGGGTTGATTGTGATTTGTAAAGCTTTGTCATGGCAGTTAATCAATCAGTGGATAGAAGACAAAGACTATATACAATATGATGGAAAAATTTGATATGAGAAGGTTGTATTTCATGATGAGACAAGTTTTCTATTATTTTTCTTTTATAATTTATTTTTTACTAGTAGACGTTTACAGTACGTAATGAGTATATTCACTGTAGGGAATTGGTACTTGTACATAACACATCTCATTCCTCTTTATTTACTGTCCCCTCCACTCTCTCCTCTTTTTCTCTATTCCTATATCCCCTTCTCACTTGCAAAAGGTCTACCTTTCTTTTTCCTACAATGCATTTTCATTTTGCTCTTTAATATACTTTGGGTCTCTCATATAGAAGAAACCATTCATTATTTAGCATTCTTTGTCTGGTTTATTTCACTGAGCATTAGGATCACAAGGCATATCTATTTTTCCTACAAATGATTCAAATTTATCCTTCCTTATGGCTGATTAAAAAAATATGTATGTATGTATTTCTTTTTCCATTCATCTGTTGATGGATATATGGGTGTCTTTCAAGATTTATTTATTATTCACTGTGCTGCTGCTATAAAAATAGGCATAAATGTATCACTATAATATGATATCTTTAACTCTTTTAAGAAGATACCTGGAAAGGGAATGGCTGTGTGCTGTACATTTACAGAGGTAGTAATTTACAGAGCTGTATGTTGACAATCAGAAGACAAATGTATCTCAACACTGCCCTGTTGTTTTGGCAAATTTTTCAAGCAGAAAGTGATTGTCTCTCTGTTATCTATGGCTGCTATTTCTCTATGTTATGTTTCCTTCTGTTTGTTCAATCGGAAAATATGTATCAATACAAGCTATATATGTAGGCAAAAAGGAAAGGATTGACAGGACAGAAATATTTACTAGCTTCTTTACTGCAAATGTATACAAAACAAAGGAAGGGGATCAAGAGATGGGTGGAGGTGGTGGGAAGTAAAGGAAAGGGGATGAAACAAAGCAATTAAGATGAATTAGTAAAGTATCAACTCCCAACAAGGAAAGTAAACATTATGCACTAAAAACACGTACTTATTGAAAATATGAGGAAAAAGATAAAGATATGACAAAGACTAGATGAATTGACACAGATCATTTTATTTTCCAGGTGGAAAATATTTACAATTTTAAATATTTTAATTCATCCCTTTCCAAAATCTAAAATATGAAAGTCCAAATAATATTTTTGTATTGGAATTTAAGAAGTGAATTCTAAATATTAAATGAAAGAAGATATGAATAAAATTAGTCTATACTATGGTGAAAATGATCAATGAAAATGATTTGATATGTAGAATATGAAAATATGACATTTAAATACAGTAATTTTTGTAGCAAGACATTCACATAAAAATAAAAAATAAGCAAAGAAACTGGAGTCGAGGAAGAAATGAAAGATTTCAATAGTAGGGATGATAAGATCTTTCAAAATGTGAAAAAAAAAGATTTAAAAAAAAAGAGCCAGTGATATAGCTCAGTGGGATAAGCACCTGCCTGCCAAGCGCCAGGTCCTGAGTTTGGTTCCCGGTACCCACATAAAGAAAAAAAAAAAAATTCAAAATGTGTAATAGCAAATATATAAATACGAACATACACATATGTTCATAAATGGATGAGCAAAATATTATAGATCACATATACATAACATTTATATTTCAAAAGGAATTTCTGATTTTTTTAGATAATACAATTATGAATGAACACTATCAATAATTTTATTTAACAAAATTACAAGTATGGGTGAGAAAATAGTAATTTAAACTTTAAGTTTGATTTAAAAATTTAATTATATTTTAACAACTAATAAGCATAAAAAGTAAATAAAAGATTATTGAAATCAACTGATTCAAACAAATTTGACCAAGAATTCATACAAAACATATCCAATTGATTTTACCAAAAAAATGCCTTCAGATCTTCATGAAAGAGCTGATTATTTGGCCAAACCAAGCATTTAAGCTTTTCCTAGCATATAAAAAAATACGATACAGATATATGTATGTGCATGCATGCATAACATGTTTGAATAATTATGTTTGTGTGCATATAGAATTATATGTACATGTGGTATACATGTATAAAGAGTTAAAATATATACATACTATTTAATAGTAAGACTGTGTAACTGATAACCTACAGAGAAAATGATACCGTATGCTGAAGTAATCTAGATATCTTGTTACCGATATGGACACAAAACTCTTAATTAAATTATTAGAATTTCAGTATTAGAACAATACCTGACTATAAAATAGGAAGAGTCTACACATTAGAATCATATAAATAATGTTAGTGATAGATTAGATACATATGTAATCATATCAGTAGATTTTTTTAAAGCTTTGAAAAGTTATACAATTTCAAATGTGTATTTGATGTATTATTTAACAAAAACATAAATACTTAATTTTACTCTTTCTGTTTTTTTTCTAAAATTTCTTATAGTTTACATTTTGCCTTCATATGTAAATGATCAAAAGAGTATTAAAGAAGTTAAAATATGATAAAAGTCATTATATATGGATTTGTTCATCAAAACTTCTCTAGGGCTATTGTGTGATAGGAGTACGCCAGGGGTGATGGTAGGTGACACCATTCATGAAATATACCAAAGATTTTCTAATCATCACAGTTTTTAATTTAAAATTATGTCTATACACACATATAGGAAAGCACACAGATAATTTTCATTTTCTCGCAGGAGACTGTTGCTTACATAAAATATTAATTATTTTACTGTACAGAATGAGTATACAGATAATAAAATGTTTACTGAGGAAAAAGGCAGCAGTACTTAAAGAAGGCACTTTACCTGCTGATATAGTTTGCCTACAGTATAAGTCAGAGCTCCATATCTAAAACCAATTTCTGAAACCAATTTCTGAAACTTATTCTCTACAAGTCATCAAGTGTAATAGAAAGATCCTGAAAATGAATCCAGCTATATATGTAAATAAGTTTGGTGTCTATGTTACTGCATTGTCATTTCACAGATGTTTTGCCAGTTGTCTCATTATTGTAAGCACACTTTAGGAATCAGTGGAATACAAAAGAATGTTTGCCCTTAGAATTTTGTTCATTGTCCAAATGTTTTACAAAGTAAGGGCAGTGTTGGAGTGTCAGAGCGGCCAGTGCAGAGATTTTAATGAACAAGGGAAGTAGCTCACTCAAGTAATCACAGATACTGTCTAATACCATCTGCTCCATCAAAGAACAGCTGGGGCTGTGAAGCAGCCTCTTGGTCAGAGGCAAAAGATGCCAGACTGCTTGGCTGGCCCTCCCAGTGCCAGCCAATGATTGAGAACTCTCCTGTCCCTGAGTCCCCACTTGAGGAAGATCCATGCTTTTCTCTGTGAAACTATTTGTGTACCTTTTGTTATTTCCATGTACTTTCAAAAAAAAAAAAAAAGGAAAAGAAAAATCCTGAATTTGCATTATTAGTTCACCATTTTTCTTGGTTCAACATGAGAAGACATTTCAAGATTAACATTTTTGGCCTATCATAACCACAGAATGATTTTTATTTAAGCAAGCATATACTACCTAAATGGTTCCCAAGAGTTATGCGTATTTTTGGAAAAAATGATTAAGTAATATCAATTATACAGGAAACATTACTTATCATTACATCTATTGTCACTGAATATACAAGGAAAAACTGCAATATATAACTATGTTTTCCATGGTATATATAAAACTTTTAAAGTACCTATTTTCCTTTTACTCAAATTATTTTTATTTAGCTAATTGAGAGTTATAAGATACACTTACATTCAGGGCCTGAACATTTTTCACAATTAACTTTCCTCAAATTTTTGCCATGCTTTCCCTCCGAAATATCTCTATTGCATCAAAATAAATAACAAAGTCTAAAAATGGGTATATATTATAATAAGGCTGTGTGTGACACTAAAAGTTCACAAAGAATGGTAGACTCATTTAATTATTTTCCTGTAGAATATGCCACAAACGAATAAAAGAACATTGTGATTTATAAACTTATCTTTTTGGTACTGGATGTGGTATGTTGGAAGAATCTGTACATATTAATGCTACTGATACAGAAATAGAAAAGAGATGTTCTAAGCTGAAAGCCAAGGCAATTTGGATATATTTCAACCTGCAAAAGTTCATAAATTCATTCAATACAGCTAAAAACAAAATAGACAAAATAAAAACTTGTCCAACTGTGAAAGATCCATAATAAAGATCAGAAAATGTCAGTAATGAGAACCAATGCATGAAAAGTATCTTTAAAAACACTACAGAAAGACAATGGTTCAATTACAATTAAAAGATCAAATTCACACTATCATCAGGGCAAGATAAAGCAAACTACACATATGTAAACTCTATGATCAAGGCAGGTTTTGTGCATCATAATGAAATGGAAAAATGCATCAGAGGATATTGATGTCTCTATAAAGTTTGTGTCTAAGTAAAATCTAACCAGTATCCATATCTTGGTGAACTTCTTGATGAGAATCAGCCTTCATATCAACAGAAAGAAGATTCCTTCCGCTGATTACCACCTAAAGCATCCTGGGAAATCTTAGATCAGTGAAAGCTCTAGGATGAATGGGACTTATTAGTATACTTCCATGTTCAGCGTCATAATGTGTATTTGTCTGCTTCTAAAATACTTTCCATCTGGGACAATAATTCTCACCTCTAGAAATTATAAACCCGCTAGAAAATTCTTAGTTGTCTTTTAGAAATTTTATTCACTGAAACATGTCTAAATCTTGATGTAACTCTTAGATAGCAGAGAAACTGTAAATGTGAATTTTGTAGGCCAAGTAAATGGATCAAACACAGATCTTTTGATTCTAATATTTGGGTGACTCTGAAAAATCAATTCAGCATGTCTTATCTTTAATGAAGGACAGAGCAGCATCCACGGCAGTTCCAAGTCAAAGATATAAAGCCCAAATCTCAATTCTCTTTACTACAATAAGATGAAAAAATGACTTATGTATTCTATGTGAAAGCTAGAATGTTGTACATAAAATGCAGTAATCCTCTTGGTTTAACCATTTTCAAAATCAAAAGACAGTGAGACAGTGTCATATATATATATATATACATATATACATATATATATATGATAATGAACAGGATTTTTCTGTATAATTTGGACATTTAATGAAAGTATAAATGTGCTTTTGTTTAAATTTTGAACTTTGAAGTAAATTCTGTTTATTAACCTCTTAATATGTTTTCACCTAAATTAGTAAACATTGTGCTTGGACATGGTGTCATTAGACATCGTTAATAACAGTATTATTCATTTTGACAATAAATGAAAGTTAACAACTGTCATTGATGATGTATTTTTTAATAAGTTTAATTTTAATTTTGTCTGTTGAAGGTATACAACATGATGTTATATTATATATGTAGATAGTAAAAAGGGCCGTATATTGGGATAAATAATATATTTGTCATGTTATATATGTTTATACATTTACACATTTTTAGATGTGTAAATTTTAAATGTGTTTGCTTTTAGGGTATAAGCAGCTAAAATTTACTCATTTGACATGAGCTTCAAAAACAGTAAAATTATATTTCTGATAGTTCACGTATTGTATATTAAATCTAGACTTATCCATCCTACATATACTTTATATCCTCTGACCTACATCTCCCTCTTTCCTCCTCCTATTTTCTTCACTATCTACTTATTTCCAATCCACAGTACCTGTTTTTTATTTAAATTTATACAATTTTTTAAAAAGATGTAGATTTTTTAAATGGGGAGAGCTTTAACTGAAATTGTGAGCAAAAAAGCCTTATTTAGTAAAATAAGGCATATTAATAAATATAATTTTTGAAAATTAACTGCTTTCAGGTTAAATTTTAATTTCTACTAGTTCGTAATTTAATATGCAATAGGCAATGACATTAAAGACAGAGCACACACTGCAGGTCTCTGGGTGGTTTAGACACCAGCCTCTGCAGCTTCATATCCTCCAGGAACTTCTCAGAACCCAGCTGACCTTGGAAACTGGTTCACATTTCCAAAATGCTGGGGTAGCAACAAACATTTTTGTGTAGATGTGTCTCACTATCTCCTCTAGTCAAATGGGAGTCATGATAAAATTTAATTTTCCATGGAAATTCACTAGGAGGGGAGGAAGAGAGGATTTACAGTTATCAGTGATAACTTTATTGTTCTATTCAGCTGTATCTTAAATAAAGCCTTAGAGGTTCAATTGCCTTTGGATTCTTTTTATCCTACATACTTGTACAGGGGAGCATATATTCATTTCTTCCGAGAGAGATGTATAGTTTTGAATACACACATTATTTTTATTTTATTTATTTTTTAGAGACAAAAATAGAGCAAAATTTCAAAACAAAATAATAGTAGGGTAAAAATGGTTAATACATTGCGTATTGTTATCTTTAAATTAGTTACTCAGAGTACAAGATACAGGCATTCAATTGTCCAAACAATATTAGCACAAACCTTTCTTTTCAATGAACTAAGCAAAATTAGTTGTGCATCTATCTTAACTATCTCGTATATATATACACATTTTTTCTTTTCCCTTCCTTCTTTTCTCCATTCCCCCATCCCAGTTTCTTTTTCCTTTTGAACAGTTTCTTCCTGTTTTACCATATCTATTGTACATTTTGGATCTTATTTACTCTTTCAGGTTCTCATACTAGGGAGACAACATGAGGTTTACACATCTGCGTCTGGTTTATTTCACTTATGAGTATGGTCTTGAATTGCATCCATTTACCTTTAAAAGTCCCCAGTTTATCTTTCTTTATGGCTGAGTAGTACTCCATTGTATAAAAATGCCACATCTTTTTTATCCATTCCTCAGTTGATAGGCCTTTGGGTTGTTTCCAAGATCTGGCTATTACAAATTGTGCTGCAATGAACATCGGTGCACATATATCACTGTGGTATGATGTTTTTAATTCTTCTGGGAAAATATCCAGAAGGAGAATACCTGGGTCAAATGGGACCTCCAATCCTAGCATTTAGAGGAATCTCCACACTGATTTCCACAGTGCTTGCACCAGTTGACATTCCCACCAACAGTGGAGAAGTGTTCCTTTTTCCACACAGCCCCTCCAGTATTTGTTATTGGTTGATTTCTTGATGATAGCCATTCTTTCCTGAGTGAGATGGAATCTCAGTGTTGTTTTAATTTGCATCTCTTGAATGACCAGTGATGTTGAACATTTTTTTGTATATTTATTTGATGTTTGTATTTCTTCATCTGAGAAGTATGTATTCATATCAGATGCCCATTTTTGGATTGGGTCTCTACATTTGGGAGGTCTGATTTTTTTGAGTTCTTTATATGTTCTTGATAGTAATCCTTTGAGGAACAGCTGGCAAACAGTTTTTCCCACATTGTGTGTTGTCTCTTCACTCTGCTGGTGGTTTCTCTTGCTGTGTCTCTTTCTCAGTCCTAATATTTCATTGTTGATTTTTTGTCTAGTTGATCTGTCTTTTTGTGACAGTGGGTATTGAGATCTCCTAATACAATTGTATTAGTGCTTATTTGACTTTTCATGCCCGTTAATATTTGTTTTATATAGTTGGGTGCACTGGTATTTATCGCATATATTTTTATGATCGTTATATCTTCCTTTTGGATTGTTCCCTTTACAAGGATGTAGTGACCTTCTTTATCTCTCTTTATCAGACTTGGCTTGAAATTCACTTTGTCTGCAAAAAGAATATCTACTCCTGCTTTTTTCTGGGTTCCTATCGCATGGAGTATTGTTTTCCATCCTTTGACTTTCAGTCTATGAATTTCTTTTTGAATTAAATGTGTTTCTTTCACACAGCATATTGTTGGATCTTGCTTCTTGATCTATTCTTCCAGTCTGTGCCTTTTGATTGGTGAATTGAGACCATTAACATTGATGGTTAAAACTGATATGTATTGACTTATACTTGTCATGTTATTTTCCTGTTGTTGACTCCCCCTCTTTTTTTTCCCCTCCCTCTGTTTAATTGTTTAATTGTTTGCCTTGCCTGGTGGATTCCTTCTGTTGGGGTTCCCGGAGTTATAGTCCTTGTTATCTCTTTCTAGAATGTCCTCCAAAACATTTTGGAGTGCTGCTTTGTTGATCATAAATTTTCTCAGATGTTCTTTGTCATGGAAGTATTTCATTTCTCCATCTGTTTTGAAAGATAGTTTTGTGGGGTACATCAATCTGGGTTGAAAGTTACTCTCCTTTAGAGCTTGAAATATGTCATTCCAAGCTCTTCTTGACTTGAGGGTTTGTGCTGAAAAGTCAGCTGTGATTCTGATGGACTTTCCTGTATAGGTGATTTGTTTCTATTCCCTAACAGATTTTAAGATTCTACTCTTGTGTTGAATTTCTGGAATCTTGACTATGATATGCCTGGCTGAAGACTTTTTTGACCATGGCTAATTGGAGTTCTATATGCCTCACTTGCCTGTATGTCAAATTCTTTTTCTCTACCAGGGAAATTTTCTGCTGTGATGTCTGTGAACAGTTTTCTTATGTCATTTATGCTATCTCCTGCTTTTTCATTGACTCCAATCAATCTTGTTATTCTTCTTTGCCTCATCCAGCAGCTGCTGGATTGATTTCTCATGGCCCCTTTCTATTTTTAAGAATTCTTTCTTTTCATGATCACTAACCACAAGCCTGTCTTCTATACCTGAGATCCTGTCCTCACATTGGCTTAATCTGCTGTGGATACTTTCATGGAATTTTTATTCTCCTGGTTATCTGCTTGAATCTGCCTTGTGGATTCCATTTCTTTCCTATGCTGAGCATTCATGGCTTCCATCTTTTTCTTAAGCTCACCTATTTTTTTGTCAGTATCTGCGCTAGAGCCCCTAAGCATGGTCTTCATTGTGGACATCATCTCTGCAGTTATCTGAGAAATTATTTCTGATTTGATTTTTTCCAGAGCCTCATTCAATTGCTTTGTTGTTACCACTTCAGAGATGCCAGGTGGGGGGCTTTCAGATTGTCCCACCTCATTGCCCTCTGGGATTGCCTTTGGTGAACTGGATGTGTGGGGTTGCATCTTGCTTAAGTGTCTTCTCATTTTCTTTTCTTCTTTAATTTAATTCCTGGGGTGATGTTTGTAAATCATGTATGGCAGGTTGCTTTATTGCTAGTATCTAAAACACTTAGGAGGTGACTACTTCTCTGAGGTATCTTTCAGGTATAGCTTATTTTGCGGTGTTGAGTATGATGCAAGATCCTACCTCTTCAATTTGTGGGACAGGAGAAGCTGCTGTCTGTTTGGCCCAGTCCTTGATTCTTTGGAACTGTGCCACAGTATTTTCTGTTCTCCCTAGTCAATCTCAGTCATGGAATACCAGGAAGAACAGCTGTTTAGAACAATTCTGTCACTTTTGGCTATAGTGGTACCAAAAGCATCAAACACAGCCTAGAAAATGACAGACTGAGGTAACTAGTTATTTGCCACTTTTAACCATATAAACTAGATTTGTGGTTATATGTCAAAATCTAAAACAAACCATAAAATTATATGCAGTATACAAGTCCTTAATATGTCACTTTTATGGGCATAGCTGTTAGGAACTTGCTACCAAAATACATGATTTAAAAAAATACATGATTAATTTTGGATTGTATAAAGTCCCTCTGGTTTCCCTCTTAATTTTGTTTGTTTTATTTACTTCTATTACTACATGTTTTTAAGAAATAATCGAAATGCGAAAGTAACACACAAACTTAAAATATTAGGAATTTAAATTGATCATAATTTGAAGGAGAAGTGTCTATAATGGCCATCAAATGAGATTAATTTTTGCCTCCTTTTTATCCCTCCTTTTCTTTTATTTCTGTGCCTGTCCTTTTTTCTGTTCCTATTCTTTTTCTCCCGAGCTCTCTTCCTTTCCACAGTACTTGCCCAGCCTCAGTCATGTGTTTTGCCCATGCCTCCATCTCCTGGGCATGCTCTGATCTCAGTTAGTTTGTTCTTAAAATAAGTGATCAGGATGTCTCTTTCAGAACCAACCTACTTTGGTATTCATCACATTCATCATGAGATTACAATAAAATGATTTAGTGTACAAAGAATATTGATTGCAGAGGACAACATGTATGGTGACTTTAGTGACTGTAATGTGGAAAGTTAATAATTGAGATTTGATTATAGCCATTTCCCGCTTGGAAAAATAAGAAAAAAATGTAGAAGACAACTACTTCTTGCCAAAATAGAGTAACACACACTGTATTTAATCTCATCCTTGACACAATAATATATAAAATCAGAAAAGAAATACATGAAACTGAAATGTTTTTCAAAATGCTATTCATTAGGCATTAAAGGATAATTATATCAAATGAGCAGGCAAAAATAAAAAGCCACGTGATATTCCTAGCACACCACGTCTGAGAGTTTTCTGAATAAGTTGCAGGGAGCAGGAATCCAGGCAAAGACCAGCAGACTCCAGGATTCAGAAGACGAAGCTGAACTCAGGAAACGCTAAGGCAGCTAAAGTTTGCAAGACAGAACGCTGGAGGGAACAGAAATGCACAGAAAAGACTCTAGATTATACAGAAGTTCCTCTGGAATATTTAGTACATTATGAATTATCACACAAGAATCTCCCAAGACTTGGGAAATGACAGTCTGAGATAATCAGAAAGAACATTATAGCCCAGCACTCACTCAGGACTGGTAAATGTAACAGCTACAATTCTTGGGCATTGTGTAGGGTTGTATGTCTTGTATCCACTGTGGGAAGTGAACAGAGTAGACTAAAATTATATGTCTGATCTTTCCAACTTCTAAAAGCAAGATACAAAGGAATAGAAACTCTTTCCATGTAACTTAACTACATCCCCAAAATCAAGCATAGGAACTCATAACAAAATAAAATTATTAAGAACCCAACAAAAGAAAACTTCATAATGTCTGGCAGCCAATAAAAAATAACCAGGCATACAAAAAAGGCAGGAAAATGGGCCCATATTTAAGAGAAAAATCAACCAATCAATCAAAATGAATTAGAACTGCCACACAAGTTAAACTTAGTAGATAAAGTCATTGAAGTGATTATTATAGCAATAGTTCACATATTTAAAGTTAAAGATATGGAAGAAAGGAATGAAAAGACTCAAACTGAGCAAAACTTAAGTGATAAAAGATAGAAGATCTCATTTTAAAACCTAAAACTACAAGATTTTCAGAAAGCAAATACTTTTAGATGTTGAGCTAAGTGAAGATTTTTTTAATATGTCACCACAAATATGATTCACAGAAGAAAAATATAAATTAAACATCATCAACATGAAGAACTGTTCTTTGAAAAAATCTAAAAGGAAAATGGAAAGAAAAAAACAGAAATATATTTGCCAAGGATAGATCTAATAAGGGACTTGCACTATGTAGGAACATATATAAGAATCCTCAAACTACAGTATTAGGAAACAGACAATACAATCAAAGTTTTCTGATGATTTAAACAGACCCTCCACTGAAGATAGAATGTCAAGTAAAGATGAAAAAAGAAAACACCTCAAATTTATTCATCATTCAGGAATTGCACACTAAAACCACAAAGTGCATTCCCATTAGAATGGCTAGAATATTGAAATGACTGGGATAGATGTGAAACAACTGGCATTTTTGTGCATTATTACCAACAATGCAACATTGTATAAAAACAACAGGAAACATTTTGGAGATCTCGTTAAAATGCCCTTTTCTTTTATCCATGAAAGTAATATGGCTATTTATGAAAATTTGGTTTTGATAGCAGAAAACGGAGAATAAGTCAAAGATTCAACAAATGAAGAAAAAATGAAACATATGATATATTCCATAACAGATTCTTATCAATTAAAGGGAATGAACTAATGATGCATGCAACAGCACAGATAATTTCAAAATGATTATGTGGAGTGAAAAAAGTCAGAAAAATGAGAATTTCCTCTATGATTTTACATATATAAAAAAACCAATCTATAGTGACACAAAGTGGATCTGTGCATGTTGGGGATAAAGTCATGGGAAGTGGGATCAGAGACCTCAAAGGGACACCTATAGGTGTTTTTGTACCTGAACTCTCTGGGTTATGGAGATGGTGTCACAGATGTACACTGCAGGCTACCAAACTGTATACTTTAAACAGGTGCAGCTGAATATATGCAAATTATACCCCCAATAAACATGAACTACATAACTGTATGCATTGTAGTTATACATTTTTGTTTCCTGAAATAGCTGCAAATTAGATTAGCTTGACTATTATTTCAGTATCTGTAAATAACAATATCAGACACAGATACATTATTTAGAAAGTCTTCTAAAAAATGTTGATTTTTGAGGCATTTTGTCCTTTTCTTTCCTCAAGATCCATCCTGGTGGTCAGTCATGCACAATAACACTTGGCTATTTTTAAATTGTGAAATAAAATTTCTTTGTCCATGCTTTCTTCGTTCCCCACCTCCACAATCCCCCAAATCCACTGAACTCATTTTAACCCGAAGAAGATTCCCTAAATTTAGTTCATATATATCAAAAGGAGGTTGATAATATGGAAAATCATGGTCTTCTTTTATCATATTGAAAAACCATCTTTAAATAAAAATGTTCCATCTGCCACTTGACAAATCAGTGTATGGGAGGTTTGATAATATTTCTAGATGACAGATCACTTTTTAAAAAATCTCTAAATTGCTCTGTAATCAGAATAATACACAGGGAGACTGAGTATCCAGGCAACCACGCTGAGACTGAGGAAACTGATAAGAAGGCATTCTGAAAACCTGGGGAGAAAATCAGTCAGTTCTCCCCTTTATAATAAAAGTGTGTTACATTTGATAGCATGTACATTCTGGTGGTGAATATAAATGATGGGAATTGCCTTTTAAAAAATCATATGACCATTCAGGATGCTGAAATGTTGTACTGACATCCCCAGTTCAGATGCTCTTTACAGTTCATATGGCTGTCTTTATAGCACGGTGGAATGTTAAGGGCACTCTTGACAATACCAAAAACTGACCATAATGGAACATTTATCCTTGAAGAGCTCTGCAGAGTGATGTTCTGTAGGATATATCTGATCATCTGTGGTATATGCAAAGGAGACTACAGAGATGTGGGCAGAGTTTATAAGGCAAAATATGTTAGGACTCGATGGGCATGTGACGTTCTGTGCATTAGCAGCTTTGTTCTCTTTGGAGAGATGCCTCATTACAGGAAGGAAGCTGCCTTCATATGACTCACATGATTTCCTTACTTTATGTAGGCACATATTGTGCTTGATGCAAAAGTCATCCACTCCAAAAGGCAGTACACAACCCTCTTTCTGTTGTGAGTAAATTTCACCCCATCCCTCAACAGTATCATCTTTTTAATTTAATTTAAAATGTTTGACATGTGTCTGTGATACATAATAATTATATTCATCTTGGGGAATTGGTACATATACATATCACATCTTAATCATTTTTGCTTCCCCTTCCCCCACTCTGCTTTTCTCTTTCCCCAGATCCCCTTTCATCTCCACAGAGTGTACCTCCCTGTTTCCTATCATCTTTCTTCTATTTTGCTCTTTAATGTATTTACACTTGGGATTTCTTATGTAGAGCAACCATCTGATATTTAAGTTTTATCTGATTTATTTCACATGGCATTATGATCTTAACCAAAGAGATTACCTATGCTACACTTTTCAGAAAACTCAAGGAAATTCTTGGCAGATTATGGGACAAAGCACCTTAATGTAATGTTGCAGTAGGAAGCAATTGTTTCTAAAGGCAAAGATGAATCTAAGAGACATTACCTTATTGAGAAAAGAGTGGGTTCAGAAGGCCCCAGGCAAGGTCTCAGGTGAAATTCTGCAACTTATTAAATGGAAATCTGGACAAAGCAGGAAGAGGTTATGAGTCTTAGCACCCATGTTAGGGATGTACTATTTTAAGAGCTGGTAGGAGGACTCAATGCAGTGGCTCAGAGTACCGGCCATATATGCCACATCGGAATTGTTTAAGCAATTTCTGTTTTCTATCACCTTTTTTGAATGATTTATTGGAATTGATAAACTAATTACCTTTGGTTTGGAAAATATTAATTTAGTTTTGAAAAAAAATTCTTCCACCCTAGGGAAGAACAAATTCATGTGTTCCAGCAATGTTATGATGGAAAGGAAGGTAAATGAAAATCTAATTCCCAAAAGGTAACCTTCACGGGGGCTCAATTTCAATGTATAGAGGTAGAAATGTTCAACTGGATCTACAGATTCCATAGTATATTTGCCATCATAGGGGGCATCCAACGTATTTTCAACAACTAAATAATACTGCCCAGTATATCTACTATATTATAATTACTAGGTCCAATTAAATTTTTTGCTTAACCCTTAACTTTAGATAAATATTGATATTTAAATAAGAAAATAACAATATTATCATTTTTCTATAATTGTATCTTAATTTATTTTTAACTTAATTTCTGTAATAAATTTTATTGCATTAGGTATTTATTTAGATGATTACACTGAACAAAATTATAAGAATTAAAATGCTTTGCCTTTGACCTTCCTCTTGGACTGCTGGTTGCTTAAAAATATTTACCTTTGTTCATTTATTCATTTACTAAGCAATTAAGTTCTGTTCTGTATGATACTAGGTGCAGAGGATTTAGCCATGACTAAGTCAGAATTGGTGCAGGCATTACATCATTTACAGCCTAATGAAAAGCATGAATATTGTGTAATAACAATAAGCATAAAAGCAAACAGCTGAATGATAATTAGGAGTAGTAGGGAGTGCTATCAGAACATATAATGGGTAGCCTTAATCTAATCTGAAGCTGGGGAAGGACAATTAGGAAAATAACTTTGGGATAAATAATGGTAAGGACTTTGGTCTTATCTCTGCGGGTGTCAGGAAATTGTTAAAGTGTTTTACACTTAGGACTGCAATATTTTCTTTGTGAGTAAGAATACTTTTACTGCCTTACACTTTAGAAAGGTGCACATGTAATTTTAGCAAGACTAAGAATTTATAGAGTCTTGACTTTAGTTGAAATAGTAAACTATAGGATGAGATAAATAGATTTTATAGATTTAATGGATCTGAAAACTGAAAATTTCAGGTGGAAGATAACAACTCGAGCCTTAAACAGATGTTTAAATTGATGTGCTCATGGCATATCCAAGGGAAGACTTTGCAAAGACAAGTTCTTTTATGAATTTGGAGCTTGCAAGTCATGGGTTTTGGTGATTTTCTTAAACTTCCCATGGGTCTATTATGCTGTCATGGTTGAAAACACTGATTTAATAGTAATGCCAGTAGCAACCTTAAGTAGTTTTCTAAAATCAGCTGCCAAAATTGCAACTGGCCACCAAAGGCTTTCATCTCCCTAAATGATACTTTTTGTGCCATATTCTACCTTTTGTCTTTTTGTCTCACATTAAGTGCCAAGAATATTTGGATGTTTGGGAAGTTTTTAAAGATACTATCACTTTTTCTCTTATCCGTGTTTTTCAACTATGTGTACACAAAAGGAATATAGCCAATGAGAATAAACACTTTTTCATAGCCAGGAAAGTGTTCAGTATCCACCTTCCATCCAAGCATATCATGCTTTTAATAAGTGCAAGTGGAGATCTGTTGTTGTTCAAATGCATGGTCTTTGCACATACTATCATGGTCTTTGATCAAGAGCTCACTGAACAATGCTGAAATTGTTGGGGGATAAATTTTTGTCAAAGTGTGGGTCATGGAATTGATATAATTTTTAAGAGCTTTTAACAAAGAGGATGACTTTTTGTGTATTCATATGGTCACACATATTCAAAGAATCTTAGTTGATTCTCCATCTTCCTTCAATGTCACTAAGCCTGTCCCTAAACATGCTTTCTCCCAAGGCTTTGGGCATCTGACCAAATCATTAATACTTCTCATAAACCACAAGTCTTTCCTTCAGGTAAATGTCAGAACAAAATATGCACACATGGTGTGCTCCTGTTAAAGGCATTTCCTTCTCATTCTATTGCAGTCACATCACAATGATAGAGTATTCTCCTTACAGAAGTCTCATCATTGTAAAAAATCATTGGAAAAGGAAGTTCACACTGTTTGCATCCTCATTCATTTGCTTCTTGGGAATGGTATGTGAAGCTACAAATGCCTAGAGAGAGAGGGATGGTAATGAGGCAAAGTTAGGCACATAGACCGCATGAAGAATCTGCTGGTACAACTTGCTTATGTTTTCAGGATCAATGGATACTTATATATACTGCCTATTTTGGTTACTATAAACAAAACAGTCAAAATATGATGGACCATTCAGATTACATAGTCACCAGGTGCCTACAAGTCAGTACATCACTGTCTCCTAGAAATGTGGAGGGAAGCCAAGGCATAGTTATTAACATAAGCTTGGTTATTAACAAATACTGCAGCAAAATGCCTAAGGTCTCCAAATGATCCTACTAGGACTTCCAAAAGCCTCGTGGAAGATTCCAATCTGTCACAGAAACTTGTAATACTATTGAAAACACTAAATTATGAAGTCAGTCGGCAAAGGTTATCTCTCTGCAGACAATACGAGCTGTAGAGCCTGCACTGCACTGAGCTTTCCTAAAGCTGGCAATTTTTTAGTTGCTGAATAAATGAACATTGTTTAAATAAAAAGTTTCATTTTCTCAGTGGTTAGCAACAAGTTGTACAATAACTTGCCACATAGAAGTAAACCTCAGAAATGTGTCAATGAGGAAATAGGTGCTTCTGTTTATTTATTTTTATTTTTAAGGTTATTTTGTGTGCATTTGTTTTAGTTGACAAAATTGGTTAATTACATGATATTTTGAAATTATGCATTACATCACATACCAATTTTACATGTGATGAGAGCACTTAAAATGCACTTTTTAAAGTAATTTTTGGGTAAGACCCTATTATTAACTACAGTTTCCATGCTGTAGAATAGATATATTGAATTTATGTTGTGTAATTAAAATTTTGTATCATTTGAACAACATAACAATTCCCCCTCCACCCCAGTCTAGCCTCTGTAACCACGATTCTACTCTGTATTTTTATGAATTTGATAGTCTTAGATTCCATATATGAATGAGATCTTACAGTTTTTGTCTTTATGTACTTGGCTTATTTCACCTAATGTAATGTCTTCAAGGTTTATCTGTGTTGTCCAAAATGATAGAACCTCTCTTTTCAAAAGTGAGTAATATTCCAGTATGCTTTTACATAACACATTTTCTTTATCCAACTGTCCATTGAGAGACACTTAATTGGAGTATTTATGTAGGCTATTGTAAATAACACTATAATGAACACGCTAATACAGATATCTCTTCATCATGATTTTACATACTTCAGTTGTATACAATAGTGCGGTTGCTAGATCATACGATAGTTCTACTTAAAAAAAAGTTAAGAACCTCCGTAATATTTTCTATAATGGCGATGCCAATTTACATTCCCCCCAACAGTGTGCCAGGGCCCCCTTTTCTCCACATCTTCATTAGCATTTCTTATTGCAATGGAATTTTTCTCTCATTCTCTGGCACACATGTATACTATCAACGCATTTAGGAAAACAATTATTACCTTGCAAATAACATCAACAATATTATCAATATAGTAGATCATCAATATGTTCTGTAAAACTGTGACATTTTGAGAATGTTTTGGGATTTGTTATGACACAGCACCAGAGATTCGATGTAACCTCTTTGGATTCCATGACATTGGAACAAGAAAGATAATAACGATAGCACCAAAGTATAAGTATAGGCAGGAGAAATAGTTATATACTATTTGTCAGGGTTTCCAGCAAATAAAGCTAGAATATCAGATGCAATTGAAGTAACCAATTATTAATAATAAAATAATATATTTGGAATTTATTTTATAAAATATACTCACATTCCATATGTATTGAGTTGACTAATAAATGAGAGTGCAGTAAAAACTATTATCAGATCTGCTTTTCAAAAGACTTTTGCTGGCATTGATTTTTATAGTTTCTTGAGGACTATGTTAAATGTGCCTTATGTTTTTGTTATGAAGGAAAAGATCATCACTTCAATTTTGATTAAAAATTAGTAGTTTCTTACAGGTCAGCAGGATATACGTGGGAGCTCTGCCTTTTGCTCATTTTAGAATCCGAAAATCTATAAATTGAGAAATATTTATAGGCTAGGTAAAGGGATCTACTGAGTGTACAAGGAGAGAGATCCAAAACAAAATTCCACTTACATGGGCATGCTACAATTCATAATCTGATATTTTAAATGGATGGGGAAAAGCCATTATTTCTCCCTAGCATTCAGTTTATTTTAAGGTTGATGTGCAATAATTCTTGAAATGCTGAGTATTTCTCTTTCATAGTTGCATACTTCATGGTTTTGATATATTTCATTCATAAGTAACTGCAGAGCTCTTTTCTATTTAATGTACAATAACCCAGATTAATGGAAACAGATATGATTTCTTGGCTGTGAATGGTTCTATTTCAGCATCCTCCCAAATATACACTACTCCATTTAATTTAAAGGTATTTGACCTGTGATGTGATTTAGGTTTGGGATTTCGGTGAGTGATCATTTCTGTATCAAATAGTTCAAACCACACCTGTATCAAATTTTTATTTTGATGTGTAAAAATTAAGTAACTTCAGTCAGATACCCTTTTGTTTTGGTATATTCCTCAAAACATAGATTGTCACTGATGTCAATTTTCTTCTATTGTTAGTAAACATGTCCAATTATTCTCTGATAATTAAACATCACTCAGGATCTCCCATGTCCACTTTTAAATCAGAAAATCCATTTTAATTGCAATCTTTTCCAACTACATGCTCCACCTATATTAAATAGCAACTAAAGCATTTATCAAGGAAAAAGGAATCCCCTTAACATATATTTACTTATCAATGTTTTCAGGAAAGAAGCACATTCTGGTGACTCTTGGAAATAAGACTTGACTATGAACACCACACATGAAAAGGCATTTTGGGTCAATTTCTGAACTTAGAGCAAATAATTTCTAACATCTTTGATTAATTTAGCTGTGGACACAACTGAGTGCAGATTCTACTGAATCAAAATTACTACCAAGCCAAAATTAAAATTCTCTCAGCAATTTGCATTATCAGATTTAATTGGGAACCTCTTGAGACTGCCTTCAGCAGCATTTTCAGCCTTAACAATTTTCTTTCCTTCTCAGACCTTACACTTATAGGACCCATTTTTAGACACATTCTTTAGTAATTGCCGATATAAATTTGAAATATTTTGTAATTTTAGGTGTATCAATTTTGATGGACAGCTATAGGTAGATCCATACGGTGGATATTAGGAAGTATAGATTTCACTCCCAGGAAGAGTAAATACATGAGTGGAAGAAGAGGGCAACAGGGGGACAACTAGCATGCAGTATGAACTCTAAGTTTTGTTGATATCATTTAGTTTTGATTTTTAAGATGAAACATCCATACATTTTAATACTAAAAGGAAGGCAGGCGGGGGGAGAAGAAACAGAGACAGAAAGAGAAACAGAAAGAGACAGGGACAAAGACAGAGATTAAAGGGATGAGGGAATGATAGGGAATAATGTTATAGGAATGAAAGGGATCTAATAAAATATGCAAAATTTTAAATAAGAAAAGAGGGGAAAGATTGTCTGAAAACAAAGTTAGATATGGACATTGTTGAGCATTAAACCAATGCTTAGGGCTGGTGAGATGGCTCAGCAGCATAAGCGCCTGCCTGGCAAGCGCGAGGTCCTGAGTTCGACCCCTGGTACCCACAAAAAAAAAAAAAAAAAAACAATGCTTATTGGATAAGCAATTTACACCAATTAATTCACAAAGTAAGAAATATTTATCTTGTTTATATTGTGCCAGATGCTATATCAATCATTGAATATGCAATGTTGAAAAAGACAACAAATTTCTCTATCTTAAATTCATATTGTGCCTAAAAATTAAAAGATGTAAAAATTTATTGCAGACCAATTGGGACAGAGAACAAGACATAGGACTCCTTAGTGAAGCCATTCATGAATCTATGTTCTAAAGAATTATAGAAAGCTAAAAGAGCAGTCAGCTTGTTTTGTTTATTTGCCTGTTTTTTAAAAGATGGAGGAATAATGATCTAATAGTAAACTGGCTTTGTCATGGACAATTCCAACTGCACTTTCAGTCCTTGAGGTAAACAAGGTGAAAACGAATAAACAGGACCAATAATCAGGGCTTCAGAAAGGACATGGTGTATTTGGGATAGGAGGCAGTGACTGGTGGGATGAAATGATGGAAGGAGCTTGGGGTTTAATGGGGGTTAGAATAGTAGAGATGATAGAAAATTAAAATGTTATTTTATGTAATACTCCCGTGGATTCCAACTACTTTTAAAAGATCAGCCTGCAGACATAGGAAGATTTGCTCTGCTGAGATCAACTTCGTTTTGGCATAATGACTTTATGTTGTACTCGAACTGGGTTTCTTAGTATTAATCTTACATTTAGGGAAGGATTAAACTTTCCCAAAGGATGATACAGATGGAAAGTCACTCATAATAATATCCAAACACACATGTATTGACTTGCATTGCATTTATAGCCATAGCTTTTTGCCAGCTGATCTTTATATTTTTGTCCAACTAGCATGAGTATGTTATTTGAAATAATGGGTGAAAGCAGATAACAACAGAAACTACCCAGAAGTGAAGGTACTTTCCTCTAGAAGGAAAATAAATGTGTGGGTTGCAGACAGGACAATAAAGATGAGTAGATTCAACAACTCTCTTTCTCTCTTTCCCTTTCTCTTTCTCTCTCTCTCTCTGTCTCTCTCTCTCTCTCCCATATATATATCCCATATATATATATATATATATATATATATATATATATATATATCCCATATATATATATATCCACATATATATATATATCCACAAGGAAGTATTAATCAGCCATATGAGTGATAAAAATGTATGATATATTACATTTACATTACATTACTGGAAAAATATATGTGTGTGTGTGTTAGTATTATTCAGCCATAGAGAAGAAGGAAACCTTGTTATTTGTGGGAAAATTGATGGAAGACATTATGTTAAGTGACATAAACCAGGCACAGAAACAGTATCACATGTTCTATCTCATTTGTGGAAACAAACAAACATACAAACATACAAACAAAACATAATCTGATAATCTAAAAGTAGAAGACAGACTATCAATGACTAAGGACTGGGAAGGGGATTGAGAGGAGAGAGAAAAGAGAATGAGAAAGATTAGGGTAGAGTAGAAGCGAGGGTGGTGATAATCAATGGATGATATATGCAGTATGGAAATGTCACACAGTAAAACCCATTAATTCATATAATTAATATATGCTAATTATAAAAAAGCAACAGAATTTCTACTAGATGCCTCCTGGGGAGATTACATCAGTCTCTACATCTAGTAACTTGTGTTCAGCCAGAAGAGATGAGACACATTCTTAGATTACTGTAATTTAGTTAGTCCCTAGATCATTTATGCCCAAATCCACATATTTATGAATGAGTGACTAGGCAGGAGAAATCAATGTTCAATCTGCTCCTATAGAGTCTATGTGGGTGACTGGTGGGAAGTGTAATAGGGGGAGGAGGGCCTCTGATCAATTGTTAAATTTGCATTTGTGTTTTCAAATGCTCACAAATATTCCTCCTTACTCACCTTTCTGTGGCTGTCAGAGAAAAGATTTGGTGAAGAAAATAAGTATCCAATTATGACAGTGTACTGAATTCATCCAAACCAGAGCATGATTATAAACAGTAGCTTTTTTATAGAAGTAAGTGATATATATATTCCAAAAATCAGAGCATGATCATTAGAAAAAATAGATTTTTTTCCTACATAAGTAAGTTCATGGTCACTATATGTAATCTGGATTATGCAGACTTTTAAAAAGTAGAAAGTAGGGCCGGTGAGATGGCTCAGTGGCACGGGTGCCTGCCTGGCAAGCGCGAGGGCCCGAGTTCGACTCCCAGAACCCATATATGAAAAAAGGGCCGGTGATATCGCTCAGCGGCACGGGAGCCTGCTGGCGCGCGAGGTCCTGAGGTCGACCCCCGTACCCACACACAAAAAAAAGTAAATATGCACAACCAGTCAGAGTTAACTTGTTGAGATATTTCTTGCAGTCTATTTTTTTCTACGTAATTTTTCAATCCTCTATTGACATCACTTAATTAACCAGACACCTGAGAGATATTCCTTGGCATTTCACAGAAAATGTCAAAGTAGAGTGAAATGGGGGATACATTATAAACTTAAGGTTCATAATAAAAAAGAATCCCACAACCACACATGACACAACCCCTCCACTTTTGGCTCACATTCACACCCATACAAAGACATCATCATGAAAAGTTAAGATTTTGCTGTAGTTTTCAGTACACACTCCTCATATTTGCATATTAAAATCCTAACTCCAGAGTGATTGTGTTGAGGTGCGTTGGGCCTTGAAAGATAATCAAACTTGAGAACAAAGCCACAGAGAGCACTTAGTCTATGCCTACACTCGGGAAACGACAAATGAGGACACAGTGAGAAGACAAGCCAGGAAAAAAGACCTCGCCAGAAAGTAAAGCACCCACCATCTTGGCCTTGAAATTCCAGCCTTCAAAACTATGAGAAATAAATACCTGTTGTTTGAGACACTCAGTTCATATTTTGTGATGGCAGAACGAGTTGATTGAAACTACATTTTAAGTTGATTACACCTTCTTTATCCCGGTATATCCATTTATGCTTTCTTTTTTATTTCTTCTGGGATGCTCAAATGGAGAGTCCCAGCTAATGACATTCAAGAGGTTGATACCTTAAAATTTGGACACAGCATGAATTTCTTATCTCTGAACTCGGAGTTTGTTGCCATTAGTTCTATTTGATGCCCTAGATATTTGTGTGACTCACTAAAAGTGTTATTTAAAAACACACATCAACATCTTTTCTGTTGATTTTCTTTTCCTGTTGCATATTAAAGAAATTAGCCTTCACTAACCTTTTAAATATTGTGTTAGTCATTTACCCATCACTATTAGAATTCAGAACCTCTTTATATTATTGCATTAATATACTTTCTTTTAAATGCTTCCAACTGAAAGCAGATATTCTTTAATAATACAAAAATACACTACATATTATCAAAAGGGTGAGTAAAGATGCGATGTGCCAGTTGTCAATCTGAGTCACTGAATAATGTGAGAGAAGACATCGTGCCCTTCAGGCATCTCAAAGATTAAACACCTTTAAGGGCTACAAAATAAACTTTAGCAGCAGGGGATATAGCTCAGCGGCACGGTGCCTGCCTGGCAAGCATGAGGCTGTGAGTTCGATTTCCAGTGCCAAAAAACAAAAACGACAACAACAAAAAACCAGACTGAAACAAAATAAACTTTATACTTGTTATCATAGATCATGAAGGCCACTTATCATTCTATTGACCAGTTTTAAACGTATTAAATACTTTATAAAGGATTTACTGCCAAACTTAAATCACTGGCAGTTCTTTTTTTTTTTTTTTTTTTTTTTTTTTTTTTGTGGGTACCAGGGGTCAACCTCAGGACCTTGCGTGCCAGCAGGCGCCCGTGCCTCTGAGCGATATCACCGGCCCTTTTTTCGTATGTGGGTTCCAGGAGTCAAACTCAGGACCTTGCGCTTGCCAGGCAGGCGCTTATGCCACTGAGCCATCTCACTGGCCCATCACTGGCAGTTCTTTTTTTTTTTTTTTTTTTTGTGGGTACCGGGGGGACGACCTCAGGACCTCACGCGCCAACAGGCACCCGTGCCGCTGAGCGATATCACCGGCCCCTTTTTCGTATGTGGGTTCCGGGAGTCGAACTCGGGCCTTCGCGCTTGCAAGGCAGGCGCTTAAGCCGCTGTACTGGCAGTTCTTAATATTCACTTCTTCATAATGTTTTTACAAAGGTCTAGTAACACTAGTTGCTAGATTGGAGGGCTTGGGATATAGTAGTTTAAAAGGAAACGATAATTTGTTCTCATAGAAATTACATTTTAGTTGAGTAATGGTGATAAGGGTAGATATTCAAATAGACTAGTTTGTGTGTACAGTACAGGAAATATGTCAGGAAAGTAACCAGTGAAATAGAATAAAATTAAAGCATGGTCCAGAACACCTTGGAAAGCAGGAGTGGAGACTTGATCATCTTATTTTAGTGCATTAAGCACAGTCCTACAAGAAGTATGGGGCAAGCAATATAGATATGAGAGAGACAGGCATTAAAATTCGTAGGAAAAACAATTAATAGACCCTTAGGAAGATTAATCGAGCTAGAGAAGTAAGGTCACTTTGGCTAAAAATAAATGAGTGGAGAAATGCTAGTTGAAAACCAAGCAGAGGGTGAGTATCTAGGTCATGTTTGCTTTGTAGATTGCGATGAAGAATTTTTACTTCATTTTGAGCTGTGAAGCTACTGGGCCATCAGGAGCAGAAAAATGAAATGGAGTCACTTATATTGGTAAAGAGATCTCCAGGTATTTCACAGAGAATATATCCTAAGAGACAGTGAGGGCTAAAGTCAGATGAATGATGCTGGTGTATCTCATATGGAGCATGATGGTGGATGGGATAGATTCAGAGGTGAGCAGTGGACAAATTTATCTATCTAAAAATATATATTCATCTATTCTCTGATGTTTGGAGTTTGTAGATGGAAAAAACCAAAAGACAAAATAACTTGAAATTTCATAGTTTTCTGGATTGAAGAATTGAACAAATGGCATTGCCATCTACAGACATGTGCAGCAAAACAGAAGTAAAATTTTGTTTCAGAATACTGAGAAGGAAATGCGTATGTATTTACTACAGGACAACTAGTCTTATAAACAAATTAATCTTATGAACTGTCACCAAGTGGGTATTTAACTGTGAAGGTCACAAAGAAATACCAAGCCTGGAATTGTGCCCAAGAAACAACATGGCCATTCTGTGCATCTGTAGATCAAGCTGTACTCAACCCTATCCTGCCCAGGTTTCTCCATCATACCTGAGTTCAGATTCCAGAAATTTATTTCTACTGTTGCTCTGTTTCCCACTTTTAGGGTTACTACTCATGACCAGTGGCTTCCTTTCAGCTGTGTTTTCACTTGCTTGAACAAGTAGCAAAAGAACACATGTAACATTTAGGGTCAGGATGGCTATACTTAACCACGCTGTTGGGCTCTCTGAGAAGCAAAAGGAATTGGCTGAAGGCACAGCAGGTTCCTGAATATTAGGAAGCTGATCCAGTACATTGCCCACCTCTGATTCCTAAAGCACCTATCTGTGGCCAGAGGGACACTAAGGCCACAAAGCTGGTCGTTCTTTTAAAAGATAAACATTAAAAGTCAGAACATGTCCCCAACCTGCAATAATAAAAAGCAATGACTTAAACTTCCTGACCATCATCAGGACAAATATTCAGCAATAATCAGGACTGACAGATTCTCAACCGGCTGTTATTTTTTTCCCATGGAATCTTCCCAATATTCTTCACTTTGCACAGAGGATGCCCCTAAAATAACTATTGAAATGTTGTAACAGTGACTATCAGCATGAAGATCTGATGAAATCATAGTGCTAATTTATTAAAGATCAAAGAAAATGGGAAAAATCTAAATTTTTTTGTTTCTTTCTGTACTGGTCTTTGTCTCTCCTGTCCCTTGCTCTCCAGATCTCACACACACAGGTGTGACCCATCTTCTGACATACACAAAGATGAGGCCTGAGCTGACTTTTTACTTTACTTGGAATTTGTAGTGGTCTCACCAAATACCCTTTCTGTGCATGTGTGTGTGTGCGTGAATGAGGTTCCTTAGAATAATTTCTGATTGATTGTGATTGTGATGACTTTTATCAGAATAATGGATCCAAATCCAAAGGACATATCCTCCTGAATGAAATAAATTTCTCCTGACCAAACTAAAATCATATAGATATATGTTTTCAACAGATATATTTATATATATGATTTTATTTTGCTCAAGAGCATTTTTTAATTTTTATTTTAAATAACATTTTTTACTGAATCCAAACTATCATCGTGCAAATTATTCTAAAACATTATACTCTTTATTAATTATACTTTTAAAAATTATACAATCATAAATAAGACAAAAATCATAAGTCCCCATCGTGAACAAGACATTGTATTTCCATACCACCAATCAGCTTTCAGCAGTCTTCTGGACATGTGTATATTCAAACAACACTTGGATTAACTATATATTACACATTATAACCCACTTTTATTATTTGATACTTTAAAGTACTGTGAGGTAGCAGAGGGGTGGGCCTCCGATTCACATAGACACTCATGGATCCAGGCCGAGAGTGTCCCTTCTGCCTTCAACAGCCCTTTTCCAAGGCTATGTTGAGTGCTGACGCTGTGACAGCAGAAGGGGATGAAAGCGGAGATATTCACTCAGGAGTTCTTATGGCCCAAGTAGGAAAAGCTGTCCTTTCTCTACTCCTCATTAGCAATAAGCAAGAACCGAATCAACACCACATCCAATGGCAAAGGAGACTGCAAGGCAAAGCGTGTAGGAGAGGCAGCTCATATCTTCTGTCCGATCTCAGTCTGGCTTAACCTACATGGTTGTTTTAAACCTAACTCAGTTTGATCTGTCATTACTTGAGGTCTCAAAGCAGCCACCTTTTCTAATTTTCCAAGGATGTCCATTTTTTTCAGTCTGCCTGTTTCCTTCATTTTTAATCCTATCTACATTCACTTTCTCTTTCTAACACTATAATAAATTCAGCTACCACCAGCTTGCACACACTAGTAAAATTGGGTCTTCCAGCCTCTCCTCTGGTGGAGTTAGGCATGGCAAAGCCTCTGGACTGCCTTCCAAGTTACCACAGCTATGCAACTTCATAAATGGAATAATGTAGATAAGTTATCAACTTCTAAAAAGGTTAATACCCTTGGCACTAACCAACACCATGTATCTTGAGGTTGTTTGATGGGAATATGCTATTTAAAGTACCAATTTTATATGAATTAGAATAATTCTAGATGCTGTAATAATTAACCTTAAAATATAAATGGTTTAATAGTAGAATAGTTAATAAAGTCCAACTGGTGTCTTTGGGCAATTGATGACTCAAATCCTCCAGCCAATGGCAGTTCCGTCAGCTTAATTTAGCATTTAGGCTCACTCTAGTTGATGGCTTGCAGCCATTAGAGGAGGAAGCGGGGAGATGGGAGTCTCATGAGCAAGACCTAGAAATGGTACACATCCTTTTTTCCATCTCCCAGGCGCATCCCCTATGGCCCTTCCTAACTGAATATGGCTGAGGCTGTCTCCGCTGGACAGAGACATGTACGGAAGATTCCTTTGTAAAAAGCAGGAGGATGGAGTTGGCAGTAGACAGCCAACCATTTCTTCTATATAGGAATTGCAATGTTTATAAATAATTATTTGGAGTTAAAATGGAATGAGTTATAATTGTTATGTTAGGTCAATTATTTCCTGCTGAATTATGCTGACATTTTTCTACATTCAGTGAACTCTCCGTAAGTCACAGTGTGAAATGTGATTTCTATGAGGTCTGCTCTGAGGTTCATCTAGAACAACCCACACTGGTGGGTCATGGTTTCAAGCCTCATACAGAATAAGCCTGTTCCTGAATTTTCTTGCTTTCGCTCTTAACTAACATTTGTGTCTTCTATTTTTAATTAATTATAAGTTCTGAAGATTATATTTGTTTAAGATCTCTCTTTTTTAAACTGAATGCTACATGTAAAATAAAGTCATTTTAACTCCATTCAACTTTTACTTCTCCAATAAATATCTCTAAGGCACAAAGAATTATTTTGCAGTGATGGAAAGTAAACTTCCAACAATAAGTGCAGGCATGTAATAGTTAAATATACAAAAGCTTATAATCTCAAGTTACCATTTTATAACCAGAGTCCCCAAATTGTAAAAAAGTCTCATATGAAAAATATCTTAAAAGTATTTCTAGCAAAAAATAAAAGGTAACATGTATAAGAAATCATTTATACATAATATTTTGACAGTTTATTAATGTAGCTTATTAAATATCTAATAACCTAAATTATCTTGAAATTGTTTAGATTTGGGAAAGATTATACTCATTAAAATGATATGATTTGATGTTCATCCTACATCAATTTCCAAATTTATATATAAATACTTTCCATCAGCATAGTTTTTTTATATGTTTATATCCGTGTTACTTATAATTTGTGAATATTAGAACATTTTACCAAAATAAAAATATTTTCTTTCTGAGGACCTTATCTAATAAAGAACATGATATAAAACATTTTATAAAATAAGAAAATGTATATATATGAAAACAATTTTATTAGTATTACTTTGATTATAAAAAACAGTAATTGTAGGAAATTCAATTATTAAACTAGCAAAACATACTAAATGTAAAAGTATAATAGTATGTACAAAATCACTCATAATTTCTATATACCTGTGTTTCAATTCCTCAATTTTCTTATCAAATAATATCCTACTGAATCTTACTCTTTTTTTTTTTTGTGGGTACCGGGGGGTCGACCTCAGGACCTGGCATGCCAGCAGGCACCTGTGCAGCTGAGCGATATCACTGGCCCCTTTTTCGTATGTGGGTTCCGGGAGTCGAACTTGGGCCCTTGTGCTTGCCGGGCAGGTGCTTAAGCCGCTGAGCCATCTCACCGGCCCTACTACTGAATCTTACTCTTATCATAATCATAAATTCTCTGATAAAAAATCTTTGTTTTCTCATGTCAGATTCTCACACCCATTCTGCTAAATTTTTACCCACTTTTCTCTTCATGTTTTTGCTGAAAAACATGTATACATTTAGAAAAATACATCACCCTGCTATTTATGGTAACACACAAACTCACACCAGAGTTGAGGAGACAGTAATTCTTATCTTATCATTTTAATGTTACAGCTGATTGAAACAAAATTTGGGAACGCAACTCCCAACTGGCCACACTCACATTCATCTGCCTGTCTGTCTTAGGTCTCAAGGAAAACATGCTTCAGAGAAATTGAGGAGAGGAAAGGAAAGGAGAATTGGTCCTGCAGATTCTTCCTAGGAGGACCGGAGGCAGACAAAATAGTGTTTTAGAACCTAAAAGTTATGATTTTTTTAAGGGTAAATTCTGGTAGTTTCATGTGTCTCTCCAGGTTTTGTTCCATTACTAACTATGTGTAATGGAGCTGTGAAGCCTGATTCTTCATGTCAGAAAGGAAAAGTGATTTGCGGGGGAGAAGATTGTGTTGACACTTGCTCAGGATAGACTGGGTCTGAGATGGTCCTAAAATGTACTGTCTGGTAAAAGACTAGATGAAGGAAATTAGCAACAGTATATGAGAAAATAATACTTTGATATTCATTACATAAAAAGACTTTAGTTTTAGAGCAATTGTAGGATCACAGAAAATTTGGGAGAAAATTTGGGAGATCTCGTTTATATACCCTGACTTGTGCATGGCCTTTTCCATTATCAATAACCCTCACAGAATGATGCATTTGTTGCAACAGATGAACCTACATTGACACACCATTATCAATCAGAGTCCATAGTTCACATTAATTTTCAGTTTGGTGTTGGCCATTCTATGGGTTTGAATGAATGTGTAACCTATATCCACCACTACGGAAGCAGACCAGAATACTTTCACTCCACTAAAATCCTTTGTTTCTTTCCATCCCTCTAATCTTTGGCAACCTCTTATCTTACTCTCTCCCTAGTGTTGCCTTTTCCAGAATGTCATATAGTTGAATCATGTAGTATGTAACATTTTCAGATTGACTTTTTTCACTCAGTAATAGCCATTTAATTTTCTTCCATATATTTTCTCTATTTGATAGCTCATTTCTTTTCAGTTCTGAGTAATTTTTCATTGTCTGGATCCACCCTCTTTTTTTAATCCATTCACTTACTGAATGCTACCTTTCTTGCTTTCAAGATTTGGCAATAATGAATAAAGCTGCTATATACATCTATGTTCAAGTTTTTGTATGGACATGTTTTCAACACACTCGTAAATAGCAAAGAGCTTAACTTCTGGATTATATGATAAAAATATGTTTAGTTTTTTAAGAAACTGTTAACCTGTCTTCCACAGTAACTATACTATTTCACGTTTCTACCAGCAATGAATGAGAGTTCCTGTTGCTCCACTTCCTTGCCACCCTGTGCTGTAGTCGGGGCTCTGAATTGGTCATTTGATTGGGGATGTAACTGTATCTCACTGTTGTTTCAATATACACGTCCTGATAACATGTGACGCGCAATGTCTTTTCATATGATTGATTTTCTGCTATTTGTATATTTTCTTTGTTGAGATATCTGTTTAAGTCTTTGGCCTATTTTTCATAAGGTTGTTTATTCTCTAATTGTTGAATTTAAGTGTTCTTAGTATATATTTTGGACAACTGTCTGACCAGTCATTTCCTTCATAAATCATGCCTTTTGTGTCATATCTAAAAAGTCATCTTCAGATGAGATTGGGCTCATTCAAGGTGGTATGGTCCTCGACTAAAAAGTCATCTTCAAATCCAAAGTCACCTAGACTTTTTTCATCTCTTTTATAGTTTTTCATCCTACATGGCAAAAAATGGTAATACATTTTTTGTGAAAGATGTAAGGTCTCGGTCTATATTCACATTATTGCTTATAGATGTCCAGGAGACCAGTATATTTGCTAAAAACCCTTTTTCTTTTCTTCTATTGCATTTTTTTCCTTCCTTAAAGATCATCTTCTGATTGAATTTGTGTGATCTATTTCTGGGCTCTGTGTTAGGTTCTATTAATCCATTTGTCTATTCTTTAGGCAATACCACATTGTCTCAGTTACTGCAGCTTTATAGTAAGTCTTGAATGTTTAGTACTCTTTTTAAAGTAATATAGTTCTGAGATGTTAGTTTTAAAGCCCTGAAACATATTTTTCTAAACAATGTAAATGTTATCCTTATTTCTTCTGATTTTTGCGTTCTACTCAAGAAAGCTAAAACCCAGGACACTATCTCTTCTATAGTGTTAGTGCCAAGGGAAGGACTAAGTACACAGTACAGCCAATTCCTGGAGGCAGGTCACTGAAAAGAAGTTGTAGAAAAGGTCACGTGAACTAGTTTTTGTAAATGTCTGTGCATTAAGTTGTTACAAAGGCCATGGTATTTGCTTTACTTGATGGAATGATGGATGCTGTCAACATGGAATGAAATTGTGTTTTTCAGCAATGTAAAGAGCTACAGAGCAGTGACTTTGAACATGGTTCATATAAAATAAAGGAATATGCCTAAAGGCTTATGCTCACCACCTTCTAAAAATTTTGAAGAAATTCAAAGCAACTGTTCAAAACCAGACTTCCTCATATTATTTACATACATGACACATTTTACACAAAACTATGTTATCATATAACCCTGAATGGTATGTCAGGTAACAGCATGAGAAATTGATTTTCAACTTCTTTGTTTCTTTAAAAAGAAAAAAAAAAGCAAGGAAGTAGTTTCTCTTACCAGCAGGCGAGACCAAAAAAATCCTGTATTCCTTTCCTTTTAGAAAAGATTTATTCACCTGCTACCATTTCTGAACTTATAAAACATAAAGTGACAAATACAAGTCTCATAAAATATCCTGGTTCTGATGAGTGAGACAGCAGAACTCAATAACAAATACTGAATGGGAACCACAATAGCAGAACCACTCAGCCAGAAACTCAAACCTGCCAAACACTCTTTAAAAAGGCAGGTAGAGAAACGCGCTCCAGCAAAGGTCTTTTGACACTGTCAAGGGCTATTCTATTATTTTGCAGAATGCAAGGAAGACAGATTGTATTCTCATGCTTGGATGTGCCAGAACTTCTGCCCAAAATACCATCGAACTATGTGTTATTTCCAGGATGACATATTTCTTTATTTGTTAAAGGTAACAATATTTTTAGTAAAAATATAATTACTGCAAAATAGTAACTGGTGGCCTGAGTACATCTTACAAATTCATTTGCATTGTCTCAAAAAGTCAGAAAATCTATTAAAGGGAAGAGGACCAAATGCATTCCTCTTCTTCAGAAAGAAAATAAGTGCTAATTTCTATACCAATATTGTATCATTTAATCAAAGATTTCTCTTCCCAAGCATATTCACCTACTGCCAACCTCGTCCCCGTGACTTGTGGCAGCACTTAATATAAAGTTGACATTACACACAATGCCTTTTGGAAGACCTACTGCATCAGAAATTTGTCTTATGTATGTAGATTTCTGGGCATACAAAACACTGGCTCTTTCTATTTTCAACATCACATTTTAGGATTTCATACTTAATTCCTCATTGTAACAATTTCTTCTTTTTCCTTATTATAGCTTTCCTTTCTTTCTTTCTTTCCTTTTTTTTTTTTTTTTTTTTTGAGCCAGGGTCTTACTATATAGTCCAGGCTTGCCTCATACTCATGATGATCCTCCTGCCTCAGCCTCCTGAGTGCTGGGATTACAGGCATGCGTCACCATACCTGGCCATCTTTCCTTTCTTAACACACTTTATTTATAACCTTTTTATAGAGGGCTCTAAATATTACCAGTCCTCTTCATATTATTTTTTAAGATTTGCTTCAGTCTTGAAATTACCTTTTCCAACAATGCAGACATTCCAACAATGCAGACATTCTTGATATGCTTTTTGTATAATGCTATTTTATTATAATCTCTTATGAAAAATAGCATTATAAAGGATACTGAAGGCCATATGCAAAATTTAAAACAGCATGGATTTAAAATACCTTTAGACAAAGACGCCATTGGTCTTTTCTCATCATGGGTACCACATTTTGTGAAACTTTTTGAGCTGATCTCTCCACTGCATGCTTTGCTTTGGCATTCCATGTATCCGCCAACCACAGGATTGGGGCTTTCGATGTTTTTGTCCATTCAACCCATTAAAAACAGTACACCACACCACTTCAAGTTGTATTTCAACTTTAATCTTTTGCCTCTGATAGTGAAATAGGTATATTTGAGATAAATCTCAGTGAAATGAATGTCAAGAAATTGAAACTATAGTGTTTTCTCATCTGCCTTCATGATCCATTAATTCAGCAGTTTCCTTCAAAGTAGAATAAGTAGTTTGCCCTATTCGCTCCAAAATTGTATCTGATCTCTTTGTGAACAGTTGGTGTGGATACTTGGATAGATTTCAACCTCAGCTCCTCTCTAGGTGATGTAGAATGTACTTACACTTGGGGCCGGTGAGATGGCTCATCGGCTTAAGCGCCTACCCGGCAAGCGCGAGGGCCCGAGTTCGACTCCCGGAGCCCACCTATGAAAAAGGGGCCGGTGATATCGCTTAGTGGCACGGGTGCCTGCTGGCGCGCGAGGTCCTGAGGTCGACCCCCCAGTACCCACAAAAAAAAAAGAATGTACTTACACTTTAATCACAGAGAAGGCAGTCAATGCCTTCCCTAATTATATTAATATAATACAATATTAAAAGTGGCTGGTAATTCTTATGCACATTTAGTCTATATTCAATTCCAGGTCACAATGAGGGGTAGGAAAACATACTGTTGAATATCATTTTATAAATTCTTTATTATGTACACATTATTTTTGCAGAAAAATTACTAGTAAATTTTCTTTACATTATTGACAATTTTAGAACAAAGTTCTTAAAATATAGCTAAAGTTTAACACTATCTACTTAATTTTCCTGTACCCCCTTCCAAAAACAAACCATACAGAAGAGGTCCATCGTCTCCAAGACTGCATGCTCCACAGAGGTCAGTGGACACTGAGATGAGGCTAAGAGTTTAATTTAAGATCTATCAGAAAATACAGTTTAAACAGGATTTAACTCAAGCATGATTGGATTCAGTTAGAGTAGAAAACTCTTAAGTTCAAGTTTACAGGTTTTTTTAGTAAATGATACAAAGAAAAAAGAAAAATAAATTCTTTGACAAGTGCCTGACATTTTTCTAAGGGTTCTTTTTCACAGAAGATTTCCTGTGTCAAGAGATTCAAAGTCTTGTCAACTACTAAGTTTGTGGTAACCTAGGAAACATAATCAACAATAGCATTTTTTTGGAATCATGGAAATGAATTTATATTAAAGATAAATACTTCTCCTCCTCTTGTCTAAGCAATTATACTAATTAGACTGAAAAATCTTGACATTTCCAATTATCATTTATGACAAAATGTATATCTTCAAATACAACAGAAGATAAATACTGATTTGTGAAACTAGAATAAATTGCATGGACAGCACAATATGGTAACACTATTATCTAACTTTTGACTAATTTTAAGTTGAACAAATCATTTATAAATTATAGGTGTTAACAAGAATGTAAGTGAAACATTTGGAAATGAAATATGTCAAGTTAGATTCAAAGCAAGCAATGTGAAAAAAGAAAAAGGTTTTCCTCCCAGCTAGAAAGTCTGGTAAACATTGTAATCCAAAAATTCTGGGAAACCAGGGATGCAGGATTGATAGTTCGAACCCAGCCTGGGAAAGGAGTGACTTAGCCAGACCCTGTCTGAAAATTTTAAAAAGGGGGTAGGGATGTATTTCAGTATGAAGACATTGGGCTCAAATCCCAATACTGCAAAAAATTGAAATGAAAAACATATTAACTATCTATGAATTGTTACTTAAGAAGGTTTTTCCTAGGTCTCCACGCATAATACTCCCAAGTGTTACGATGATTTGAAGAGTATTTTGGGATAAATTTTCTATTAGCATTGTATATTTTCTGCAAAGACTGCAGTTTACAGATATCACAACAATAATCACAACTTGAGAGTGTTTAATTGTTTCCCAATCATAAATTTAGTGTAAACCTAAAAACAATCTTAACCCTGTAGAGTTCTATTTGGATATTGTTCTGGATTTCCTTTTTTACTTTTTCTGTACATAGAGAGATGCAAATCACACCATAGTAAGGTGAAGCTGCAGAAATTTTCCTCCATCCCTACCCCCACTACACACAAGACACCACATCTAGGCACACAGAGATGCACAGTCTCAGTTGAGCACCCATACACAATGTATTTGTCAGGTAAGAGAAAATTGCAGTGAGAACACCCACAGCTATAGGTGGAGAAATAAAGGTGCACACCTCACTCACGGATAAGCTCAATGTGTTCACCCAGCACAGTTTGTTCTATACACTTTTTCAAGACCCAGGATATGGATGCTCTGCTCCATATGCCTGCAACTTGGTCATCATAACATGAGGTCAAAAAGATGGAAGGTCCAGAAAAATGCATATTGCATTGTGCACCAGCCACTGGTTTAGATGAGTCAGATAATACTCCTAACTCCAAGAAAGCTGAAAAATATCAAGGTGGTGAAAACTGTTAGATGAACAGTGTAGTTGTACTACTTGGTAGTAACTTCCTACCAGGAGTATAGAAAGTAACAACAGGAAGCATCACCAAGTAAATATAAGAAATCAGAGATAACAGTCAAAAGAAACAAAACACAATCTTATATGTCAAAAATAGAAATAAAGAAAATCACAGAATCATTACATGACTCAGTTTCTTCTTCATCTGTATAAAATAATGGCTTAAGAAGAGATACCTAAGTATGTCATGAGTCTCTGCACCCATAAGTTTGAGATGGATTCTGCATCTACCAGGGTAGGCTTAGAGAGTAGAATACAGATAATACCTTAAATCTCATTATCTAAAAGCAGAAAGGTCTATTTCTCAGTTATCCCTCATGTCCATCTCTAGACCCTCTGAAACTTTACCATACACCCTCAAAGAAGGAAGAGGAAGCATGGACAATTGTACATTGGCTCTTACATTTTCCAACCCTGCCCCTATTTTCCTCATCACTACTCTAGCAGAGCACAGAAGTGCGATCTTATTGTGTACTCAGAAAGGGAGATGGCACTAGTTGGTCTTTCTTTAAAGGACATGAAAATATAACAACAAATAGAATAAGTGAGATGACAGAGCATTTCTACATGAAAGTGTAAACTCTGTGTAGTGAGTATACCCATATTAGTCATTGTTTCCAGTGCTTAGCACAATGCCTGGCACAGTTATTCACTGTGAATTTTTTTTCTTTGAAATATAGAACAAGAATCAATGAAACCAAACATGTATTTTATGCTACTATCCTCCAAAAGTTTTTGTGCTCTCTTGAAACTCAGAAAAAGAAGCAATAGTTTATACTATGAACACCTTTCCAAGATCCCAAGAGCCTACTCCACTAGTTTTGCAAACTTCACTTAAATACCTTCTTTCCCTAAAAATCTTACTGAACAACATCTCTAAACTTCTTTTAAACACCTCCACCCTTAATCTTTCAGCTTTATTGGCTTTTTCCTTTCTTTCTGAAGTTTAAATTTTAGGAATCTGTGGAAACATCATAAATTTTTACTTTGAAGAAAAAATAAAAGAGGGATGTAGTTAAAATCCAGCTACTCAGGTGACTGAGACAGGAGGATGACTAGTTCAAGACCAGCCTGAGAAACTTAGAGAGACCTTGTCTCAAAACTAAGAATAAAAAGGGCTAGGGATATAGCTCAGTGACAAAGTACTTGCCCAGCATGTGTGAGGCCCTGGGTTCAATCCTCAGTGCCCCCCATGCACACACACAGGGGTGTATGTTAAATAACTGAAGAGGCTCAAGTGAGGGATTGGACTTAGAGAAATTGAAGTAGCTTCATTAACAATCAGAGGAATTCTATCCATAATCTTCTAAAATAAAAATAAGATATAAAGATTTAATAGGCATCCCAAGTGGGCAAAAATTATAAGTTATACAACAAAACTATGAGATATATTTTAAAGTTTTACTTGTATTTAAGTTTTTCTTTCCAATTTTTAATAAAAGATTTTCATAAACCATAACCTGTAGGCAAGCAATATTGATTAGGCTTTAAATGTTTTCCTTCTGTGTTGTTTTTATTTAGTAAAAAAAAAAAATTGTTTACTACAAGAAAAGGGGAAAATCACATGTAACTGCCAAATTCTCATTTTTGGGATTTTTTAAAAGATTGTTTTGATGTTCACAATGCTGCAATTTACATTCTTCTTTGAAAAAGTCTAATCTGGAGGTATTTTCACCGGCACGGGGATTCGCAGAAGAAATGCTGACATGTGGCGAGCATACAACTATAATTATGAATAATTATGGAATTTTAAACTCCAGATATAAGACAAAACCTGACTAGCGAGTTCAGAATAATAAATAAATTTTTTTTGCAAGGACCTTACTTGGTATTGACAGTTCTATTTGTCAACAAACTAATCTATTCAGATACTGAAAAGAAAACAAAGCAAAAATAAAAACAAAAAACAAAAATCCTAGATTTGACACACATTAAATTATCAGATTTTATTAAATACGTTGTCATTATTATTGACTTTTAAAAATTCTTAATAATATTTTTTCAAAACCCAGCTAATATTTTTCTGTAGGGTTTTAGCAAAATTCAAAATACCTAAGCTGAATGTAGGGGTATACTCAGCTACACCACATTTGTTGATATTTACTCACAAAATCAGGACAATTTTCCTACATCAGGATGAATTTTATAGAACAGTGATGGTGTCATAAGTGGAGTGGAATTGTGGAAGGAAAATTTGAGTTAACCACTAATGAAATCAACTAGTTCAGCCACTTCACTTATGATCTTTGGATCTATGTATTGAAGGCTTTCACTCCACAAAAAAAGTGTGATTTAATTAATTGGTCTTGTCCCAGTGGTTAATCTTATAACTTCATGCATTGGCCATCAAAGAAAATCAACTCATTAAATTTCTGAGGTCTTCCAAATGGTGATACATTTCAATAATAATACCAGAAAATTGAGTCCTAATATCAGTTCTGAACACACTGGAAAAATGTCAAGAAGCTATCAAGTGGTTAAAATTTAAAATTTTATCACTGGCCATAAATAACTTCATTTTTTCTCCCAAATGACAGGTACAATTTGTTCATTTTTGCGGAAATGTCAACTACTCAACTGTGATTAACCACAATTATTTGTCAGGCTTTAAGAATAAATGGAGTTTCATGGTAAAACATGAAAAGGAAAAAAAAAACCCTGCCAATTCAGTTCAAAATTCAAAGAGGAAAAATAGTTTTTTAAAATATATAATCATTGCATTTTAATATGCAGGAGAAGTGTTTTGTGAGTATGTCCCACTTTATTCTGAAAATATTTTTAAAATGATGTACAGTATATCAGGATCAACAATCAATATGATATACAATTCGACCATTTTTACGAGGACTTGCTTTTTAGTATGGGGATTGAGTCCAGGAGACGTTTGCATATGCTAAGCAAATGCCTAGCACAGACATTTTTTTCTTTACTTTCTATTTTCTTTTCTTTTACTCTATTTTCTTTTATTCTATTTTTTTCTATTTTATTTTATCCTTTCAACAGAGTCTTCCTAAGCTGCCTAGGATGGCCTGGAACTTTTGATGCTTCTTCCTCAGCCTACCAAGTAGCTGTGATTACAGATTTGTGCCACTGCTCCAAGCAAACACATTCTTAAATGACAGGCTTATTATATTTTTGGTATACATATGAGAGTATATTGTGCTAAGTAATATTATGATGACCAGCACTATTTGGGGCAGCACCGCTGCCTTGATTTGGCTGAAGGAGCCAGCAGTTAATATACAATTGCTTTTGTACTTAAGGCACAGGGATCAATTAATAAAATGGTTCAAATAATATATCATAATTATAACAATATCATTGTTTTCCTAGGACCCAGGAAAGTGTCTCAGGAAACTCCATGAACAACAGACTGCACTTGAAAATACTTTGGTTTAAATACTAATATTTAAAAAAAGTGAGCATCAATAATGTTACCTTCTACTAAAGTTGTTACAAAATGACAAAATTAAACTCAAATGATGTAAAAGAAATAAAACAGTAAAATAAAATTCTTGAAATATGAAGCATAGAAACAATAAATTTAAAGAAACCTAAAGTTGGACCTGTGAGAAACTTCATAAAACTGGTCACCTCTGCAAATCTGCATAGAATAAAAAAAAGTTTAAATGACACAAGTTGCCAATGTCAGGACTGAAAGAGGGAATATCACTAAGGACAATATAGATAGGAAAAACATAATAGGGAAATATTAAAAAGATCTTTACATTAGTTAGTGTGACAATTTAGATAGAGTAGAAAAATTTCTTGAATGATTAAGATGAACAAAACTGACCCAACAAAAATAGAAAACTTGGTAGCAATCAGTCCTAAATAAATTACAAAAACTAATTCATAACTCAAAATTTTCTCAAAAGTGGAATTTGAACTTCACATGCTTCTCTGGTGAATTGTACCAAGCACAAAAGGGAGAAATAATACCTCCTGAGGGAAATTCTTTCAAAAACCAAAGGAAGAAGAAATACTTCTTCAACATTTTTGAATCCCCAGTATCCTAGGCTTTGGCAATACAAAGCCTTCACATGAACTAAAAACTACAAATGAAACTTTCATTTGTAGAACTTAGCAGGGAAGTTTAAGAACAGGGTCCAACCTCCCGCACATGGATACAGGAGAGTGAGTTTGGTGAATAGCCAGCAGCATCCATGACTCTCCATTTACTTCTTTCTGAGTCTGTCAGAACCTCTTAGATCCCAGGAAGTCACAGATAAGAGCCAACATTTGGGGAGAAATTTGTATTACACCTCAAAGCATCAGATGCAACCTCATGCTCAAATTATGAAATGCAACTGAAAAATATACTATACTGACTAAACCAGGTGAAGAAATAGGAACAAATCCTTACTACCATGCCTCAGGTATTAGCAAATCAACAAAGGTGGAAAGGATAAAATTATATTGATCAAATGCCATTGAAATCTAGCCCTTGGGCCGGTGAGATGGCTCAGCGGTGTAAGCAGCTGCCTGGCAAGCGTGAGGGCCCAAGTTCGACTCCCGGAACCCACATATAAAAAAAGGGCCGGTGGCATCGCTCAGCGGCACGGGCGCCTGCTGGCACGCGAGGTCCTGAGGTCGACCTCTGGTACCCACAAAAAAAAAAAAAAAAAAAAAGAAAGAAATCCAGCCCTGATCAAGCCACAATGTATTTTGCACAGCGTCATTGTAACTCTGTGATAAACTGAAAGCAAATGACAAATCCTTGAAATTTGTGTGGGTAAATGAAATAACTGATGGCTTAAAGCAGTTCTATTAGGTGTGATTTTGGGGAACATTTGCTTTACAGTTATTATACTATCGTTTATAAAATGTCTGTGGGAGAGATGCTGAAGGTGGACCTCATCCTTTTCTTCCTCCCAGGAGAATTCATTACTAGCATTTTCCTTGCTCCGAAAGCATCTTGTTAATCCCAGATGCTAAGTCAATTCAAGTAACCACAGGGTACATTTGAATTTGTAAAATATCCACAATTTTCATCTTGTCATCAATAAAGTAAATATATAGCGGCTTTCTCTGTAGTGTAAACTAAGGAAATTAGTTACTAAGATTTGCTCAATTTAATTAAACTGCAAGGCCTGTGGTTTTGGACACCCTCAACAGGAACAAGGGAGAGATTCAGAGGAAGTGCTTCGGACTTGGATTCTCAGTGATAATGGGATTTTAGTGACCTCATCATTCGTTCTTTACTGAGTCTTCTCAGGGAAAGAGGGTGGTTTGAGTAAAATATTTTTTAAATTTTTAGAAAAGGTGAAAGAGTTTAATTATTTTTCAATTGTTTCTTCAGTTTGCACCCCATGCATGGAAATGATGGATTATAAGTGACAGTTTTTCAAGACTGATTCTTCTAGGCAAGGCTTTCTAAAGATTCTAGCAGTATTGCTGTCACAATTTCAAATGTGACACTTATTCAGAAGGACAGGTATCTGGATTTTTGTCAAATGATAGATGTCTTTATGATACCGATATTAAAGATCTTCCTAAATAACTAAGATAACTGTATTATTTACACAAAAAGAGTTTAAACATAGGTCCATTAGTGTGTGTAGGGTGGACTGATCTCAATCACACACAGCTAAATTGAGTAGAGATTGATAGGTGGTAAGAAAGGCACCAGACCCAAGATAGAATCAGAACAGAGATAAGATAAAACAGGCCTGTGGCAAAGGGCTGAGTATTAGAAATTAGGCCCCAAGATGGAGACATGATGGCTAGGCCTGTAAGCTTCTCCCCAGATAAACAACAGCTCAAAGCTGTACTGTAACCCACCATTTGGTCCAATTAGCCTAAACTATGTAACGAACACATAGAAACAATGTAATGAACATGAGGATAGATGACCAGAAGGCCCTGACCCTCACTCCTACCCCTTTCAGAAATGTCTTTGTTCTATTTTGTGCTATGTACCCTTGCTATGAAACTTGTTTTTCTATAAAGTTAATATTAGCTAAGTAACTGTACTTGTAATCCTATAGGTTGATTATAGTTGGACACAATTTAACACTGTAGTTATTAGACATTTCCATTTTATTACAAGTCATTTTGTCTGTTGCCTAAAGAGACCTGACACTGTTGGTACTGTGAGGTACTTCTCAGCCTCATTTTCTCTCTAAGACCTATGCACAATAATTGGTGGTCAGAGTGCTCAAGGAAGGGTGTGCGAAAAGCTTGCTCTGAAAAACAGATGAAATGTATAGTCACACCATGTAGGGTGAAAGAATTAGGTGGGTATAGCTTGCAATGAGAACCCAAAACATTGAGGACATAACAGCAAGACTTGAATATATAAATGAGGAAATGTTTTGGATCAGTAAACTAGAATGTTGCTATGAGGGTCTTGGATAAGAGAATAATTTCCACTTCAAATTATGGATATGGCAATTCAACTTTCATAGTAATTTAGGAAGCTTCATCTGAACTATGCAAACATTCAGCAGGAAAGTTGTAGAAAGAGTAGAAGTAATAAAAGGAGATTATTAAGAATGCTATTTGATTAGGAAAAAAAACCTTATGACATATGACACTGGGTTTAAATTCATTATACAACAAACTAAAACTCTGAAAAATGAGTGGTTAAGTTACTCAACCAAAAAACCCTTATGTAAATCATGAAGTGCAATCAATTAAGGCATATGATTAGTTAGACATTCTAAATTTATGTACTGTTGTCAATCTGCTTGAAATATGTTCATTCTAAATGCAAAGTAATTGGCTTTTAGTTTTTAGTATATCTTACTATACCTATCCTCATTTGTGTGCTCAATTCCTAAGGGCACTTAGGTACTTGAAGTTTAAAAGAGTATGTGGATATGTACTATTTTTTAATACCTTACATTGATTTTCAAGCATCAATGCAAGCCATTAAAATGATTTTATTCTAACTTGATTTTTCTCTTTTTGGCTTTCTGGTATTTTTCCATCTCATATTGTGAATCAGCTTTGATTCCTCTGAAGAAACATTCTGCTGTGAGGTAATTTTATTAATCAAATTTGGTCTGTAGGAGTCTATTTGTCACATTCACTTTCCTCACAGCCCCCTGGAGACACTCTATCATCACCTGCTTCTTGGAATCAGTAACAGTTTTGGACCAAGCAGGAGGTCTGCTTCTCTCTTTTCTCTTTTCTCTTTTTCTCTCTTCTCTCTTCTCACTTCTCACTTGTCACTTCTCTCTCTCCCTCCATTCCTCCGTCTCTCTCTCCCCCATTTATCTCCCTTCTCTCCCCTTGCTTTCTTTTCCTTCCTTCTCTCCTTCCTTTCTTCTAGCCCTCTCCCCCTTCTCTTTCTCATTCTTTTGTCCTTTTTTATATTACTGATAGCATCACTATAGAAAGAAAAAGACAGAGGCAATTGTTCTCTAGAGCACAGAAGTCTCTGCGTGACTCTATTTTGAAAATCAATCAACTTCTCAATGAATATCTAGAAGAGAGTAGAGAAGCCATGCTACCTACCTGTGATGCAGCTTGTCTTATTCAGAGCAGGCTACTGTACTGTACAATAAATTAAAGAGCAGATATCAATTTCCACAATTCTGGAGGCTGGACTTCCAACATCAAGTTACTGACAGACACACTGTCTGTTGAGGGGACACTTTCTGCTTCACACTGGGTCTTCACATGGCACAGAGCCTATGATTTTGTTCAGTTTGCCTTTAGTTGTAGACTCTGCTCCTTTCCAAGGTTACTGAGTTCAACATCTATTTCACCTGCTGATTCAATGAGGAATTTCATATCTGTTTCCTGTAGACACTACCTCTTGTTATGTTCTGCATTCTTTCCTGGGATCCCTAACATACAATTTTTTTAAAGTGTGCACATATTATGTTTCTTTCTTTGTTTTGTGGAAGTTCTATGGTTTGACAAAATTCATTGTATCCTATACTCAGTATTGCAGTATCATGCAGAGTAGTTTCACAACCCTGAATATACTATGTTTCACCCACCCAAAAACTCTGTCCCAAATCCATAGCAAGCACTGATGTTTTTACTGTTGCTATAGATTTTCTTTTCTAGGGTGCCACACAATTGGAACAACAAAATATGTAGTGTTTTTTTTTTTTTTTGGATTGACTTCCTTTACTTAGCAATATGCACTTCAAATTTATGCATTTTTTTACATGGTTTGGTAGTTCATTTATTTATTTTTGTTGGGTATTCCATTGTATAGATGAATCCTTGTTTGTTTACATAGTCACCTATTCAAAGACATCTTGGTTGGACTTTGGACATTATGAATAAAACTTCGTTAGACTTTTATATATAGTATGGACCTTGGGTAGACTTAAATTTTCAAATCATTTGAGTAAATATACAACTAATGGTACACTTGCTGAATTTTGTAATAAAAGTATATCTAGCTTTGCAAGAAATTGCCAGACTATCTTCCAAACTGGTTGTAATAGTTTTAATTGCTCCCTGAAATTAATAGGATTTCCTGTTGCTTCTTATTCTTACAAGCAGTAGGTCTCACCTACTTGTGGGATATAGCCATTCTAATAGGTGCAGGATGCTATTTTTTTTATTTTAATTTGACTTCAAATTTTCTAATGAAAATAATTTTGCATGCCTTAATACACAGGCACATGGCCCCTTATGCCTTCATTCTGTGAGGTATCAGTGTAGATCTTTTAACTACTTCTTAACTATAATTCTCAACTTGCTGCTCAATGAGTGTTTTTGTCCTGACATTTTTCAAGAGTTCTTTTCTGACTAGGTTTCTGTATTTGAATATGATATGATGAGATGTAAATTTCTTTTTCTTTGTGATCTCTTTTAGATATGTCTGAGATTCCTGGATATGTGGCTTTATGTCTGCCATTATTCATTCATTTGGGAAGCTTTTGCACTCATTACTTCAAGCATATTTTCTGCTCAGTTCCGTCATTCTCTTTCTGTTATACCCATTATATGAATGTGACCAGTAAATGTTTTGAAATTGTCCTACATTTTGCAGATTTTTTTCTTTTATTTAACGATTTTCTTTTCTTTTTTTCTTTGCAGTTTTGTTCGGAGAATTTCTTTTGAGATGTCATGAAATTTATTGATTCTTATCTTAGTTGTGTTCATTCTATTAATGAGCCCATGAAGCAGATTCTTCATTTCTGCTATTTTTTCAGTTTCTGCAGTACCTTTATTTTTTTGTCTTTTAATTTCCAGTTCTCTGTTTACATCATCTATCTGTTTATGCATTTTGTACTCTTTCTATTAGAGTCCTTAGCACATTAATATGTTCATTTTAAATTATCTAATAATTATAAAAGCTGTATCATATTTGGTCTGATTCTAACAATTGCTTTGTCTGTTTACACTTTTTACTTTCTATTTTCTTGCCTTTTGGCATGATTTATTGGCATAGGTTTTTTATTGTTTATTTGTTTGGTTGGTTTTTGGTTGTGGAAATGCAGACACATTGCATTAGGTAACACAATGCATTGGCCTTTTTGGAGAAAATGTATATTAAGAATTGAGGTATATTAATGTTTACTATAGATATCAGAGGCTAGACATTTTTCCAGTGCCCTTGATTTTGTCTCCCTTTGATACTTTATTTTTATTTATTTTTTTTTGTGGGTACTGGGGGTCGATCTCAGGACCTCGCACACCAGCAGGCACCCGTGCCACTGAGTGATATCACCAGCCCTTTTTTTCGTATGTGGGTACCAGGAGTCGAACTCAGGACCTCGCGCTTGCCAGGCAGATGCTTATGCCGCTAAGCCATCTCACCTGCCCCTCCCTTTGATACTTTAGTATTTGCAAAATACTCCTCCTCAGAAAATGTCTGTGTTGGTACATCTTTTGCCTATAGCCCACACTGTTATATCAAACTCCAGTCAGTGTTAAGGATAACATTTTGGGTAGGGGGAGCATTCTGAAACCTTTTCAATTGAATCTGAGTATTTTGATGCATGTGTTTCTCTACACTATGACCTTCATGAGTGTTCTCTAGTGGTAGAGTTTTACTTTATACTAATGTGACAAAAAACCTAAAGGAGCTGGATGGGAGGAATGTCCTTCTTTTATAGATGTGGAATAAGGTTCTGGAAAGTTATTTTTTCTCTATGACCTTTGTTATGGAGCTGTCTTTCTTTCTCTCTGTGTCTTCCTGTCTCTATCCCTCACAGACTCCCTCCTTCCCTCATATCACTCCATCCTCCTTACCAGAGCTTCAGTTGAATTTATCTTGGATCCTTATTGTAAGAACTTACAGTGTGGTTCTGGGATATGAATATCACAAAAAAATGCGGTGCCTCCATAGTAGTGACACTTCTGTATCCCCAGAAAATTCTTACTATACAATATATTCACAGTCATCCTCCAGTAATTTGTCAAGGTCACCACTGAACCTTTCATCAGATCTTAGGTGCAATTTTTAGGATGAAAGTGTTGCTTCAGATTTTGGGTTGTAATTTTGCCTTGCAACTTCAGTTCTATGATGTATCCAAAAAAGGTCATGTATTTCCTATTTCTTTACATTCTTTTTGTTGTAAAGATGGAAGTAACAATTCTTGAGCTTTTTAATGTGAGAGTTGCAGCAAATAGTCTTCTTTCTTTATTTTGAATATGTGTAAAGAAAGGAGAATATGCAATAAAATGAAGCTATTACCATAAATATTCTTTCCCTCTTTCTACTTCAACTTTTCACAGATAACAGAGTGGGCAATTGAATGATTAAATACCACTTTAGGCACAATATTTTTACCAATCACTTCTCAGCTTTTCTATAAATTGTGTGCATGTTGATTTAGATACAGGTCTGAACAAACTCTTTCTGCAACTTTAAATATTGTTTAGTTGTAAGTGAATAACCAACCACTGTTATTCTAATGATAAAATTATCTACCTGCACTTGGGGAAAATTCTTAAAAGAACTGAAAATTCTCACATAGATTGATTGTTTTTGAGCCATTGGTTATAATTTATGGAACTTTTTGTTTCGTTGTAAATAATACTAGCCTATTTGAAACAATATAACTTTAATGAATTTTAATAATTTTGTTCTGGGAAGGTAGGGATATTGTTCTCAAATTATTTTGAAACATATTTTGACCTCAAACATTTTCATTCTATATTAGTTTACTGCAACATAAAATACAAATAAGCAGACTTAAAAATAAGCCCTTAACAATAAGAAGATGAAGAGTTGCTCCTAAATCAACATAAAATTAAAAACTAATATATAAAAGAAGATACTGGCAAACAGAATGCAGCAAATAATCAAAAAGATTATACACCATGACCAAGTAGGATTCATCCCAGGGATGTAGGAATGGTTCAACATATACAAATTACTAAATATAATACACCATATCCACAGAGCCAAAGACAAAAGCATGATCATTTTTCTTTATTTTTTATTTTAAAGAGAAGAAAAAACAAAACAAATCAAAAAAAGAACAAAATTTCAAAACACCATAATATGAAGGTGACAATGGTTAATGCATTACATATTATTATCTTTAAGTTAGTTATTCAGGATACCAGACATTAGCATTCAATTGTCCAAACATTATTGGCACAAACCATACTCTTCAATGAACTAAGTAAAATTGGTAGTGTATCTATCTTAACCATCATATATATATATATATATACAACTTTTTTTTCCCTCTCCCTTCTTTCTTTTCCCTATTCCAGTCTCTCTTTCCTTTTGACCAGTTTCTTTTTGATTCACCATGTTTATTGTACATTTTGGATCTTATTTACTCTTTCAGTTTCTCATACTAGAGAGACAATACGATGCTTACACATGTGCTTCCGGTTTATTTCACTTATGAGTATTTTCTCGAGTTGCATCCATTTACCTATAAAAGTCTCCAGTTTATTCTTCTTTATGGTTGAATAGTACTCCATTGTATAAAAATACCACATCTTTCTTATCCATTCCTCAGTCGATGGGCATTTGGGTTGTTTCCAAGATCTAGCTATTATAAATTGTGCTGCTATAAACATGGGTGCACATATATCGCTGTGGTACGATGTTTTTAATTCTTCTGGGAAGATGCCCAGAAGGGGAATAGCTGGGTCAAATGGGACCTCCAACCCTAGTTTTTTGAGGAATCTCCACACTGACTTCCATAGAGGCTGTACCAGTCGACACTCCCACCAACAGTGAAGAAGGGTTCCTTTTTCCCCACAGCCCCTCCAGCATTTGTTATTAGTTGATTTCTTTATAGTAGCCATTCTTTCTGGGGTGAGATGGTATCTCAGTGTTGTTTTAATTTGCATCTCTCGAATGACTAGTGATGTTGCACATTTTTTTGTATATTTATTTGCCATTAGTATTTCTTCATCTGAGAAATGTGTATTCATCTCAGATGCCCATTTTTTGAGTGGGTCTTTAAATTTGGGAGGTCTGATTTTTTTGAGTTCTTTGTATGCTCTCGATAGTAATCCTTTGTCTGAGGAACAACTGGCAAACATTTTTTCCCACGTTCTTGGTTGTCTTTTCACTCTGTTGGTGGTTTCTCTCGCTGTGCATAAGCTTTTCAATAAGATGAGATCCCAGCTGTTGATTCTTTGGGATAGTTCCCGTGTGGTTGAGTTTTTACTCATAAAGTCTTTGCCTACACCAATGTCTTCAAAGGTTTTACCTATCCTACCTTCCAGCAGATTTAATGTTTCTGTTTTAATATTTAGATCTCTGATCCATTTTGAATTTAGTTTAGTGCATGGTGAAAGATATGGGTCTAATTTTAATCTTCAACATGTGTAGAGCCAGTTTTTCCAGCACCATTTATTAAAGAGGCTATCTTTCTTCCAGCGAATGTGTTTGGCACCTTTGGCAAAGATAAGGTGGCTTAGTATGTCTGGGGTTGTTTCAGCATCTTCTAATCTGTTCCATTGATCTTCAGGTCTGTTTTTTTGCCAGTACCACACTGTTTTTTATCACAGTAGCTTTATAGTATAATTTCAAGTTGGGGATTGTGATGCCCCCTGCCTTGCCTTTGTTGCCCAGAATTGCCTTTGCTATTCTAGGTCTCTTCTGATTCCAAATGAATTTTAGGATTGTTTTCTCTAATTCTGTGAGATATGCTGTTGGAATTTTGATTGGAATTGCATTAAATCTGTATAACAATTTTGGAAGTATGGCCATTTTCACTATATTGGTTCTTCCTATCCAGGAGCAAGGGATATCTTTCCATTTTCTGATATCCTCTTCAATCTCCTTTTTCAGAGTACAAAAACATGATCAATTTTAATAGATGTGAAAAAAGCAACTGACAAAGTCCAACACCTATTCATGACAAAGAAGAAAATCTACAGAAAATTGGAATAGATGGTCCTTTATCTCAATCTGAAAAAAGCCATCTATGACAAACCAATAGCAAACATCATACAAAATGGACAAAATCTGAAAGCTTTCACTCTAAAATAAGGAACAAGACAAAGATATCCTCTATCAACACTCCTATTCAATATAGTTACAGAAATATTAACCAGAGCAAGTAGACAAGAGAAAGAAATAAAATGAATAAAGATAGAAAAGGAAGAAGTTAGATTATCATTATTTGGAGATGACATGATACCCTACATAGAAGACCCTATATAGAAGACCCCAAAAACTCTATTAAAAGACTTCTAGATTTATTAAACAAATTCAGTCATGCAGCTGGATGCGAAGTCAACACTCAAAAATCAATAGCATTCTTTTACACAAATAACAAACTCACTGAGAGAGAAATTTGGGAAACTACACCTTTCATAATAGTATTGAAAAAAGTGGATGTACTTAGGAATCAAACTAACAAAGGAAATAAAAATTTTTACATTAAAATCTACAGTACTCTGAAAAAGGAAATCAAAGATGATATCAGAAAATGGAAAGATATCCCTTGCTCTTGGATAGGCAAAACCAACATTGTTAAAACGGCCATACTCCCAAAACTGTTATACAGAGTTAATGCCACCACATTCAAAACAGCAATAGCATCCCTCACAGGATTAGAGAAAACAATTCTAAAATTCATTTAGAACTAGAAAAGACCTAGAATAGCAAAAACATTTCTGGGCAACAAATGCAAGACAGGGGGCATCACAATCCTTGACTTGAAATTATACTATAAAGCTACTGTGATTAAAAAAAAAAAAAACAGCATGGTACTGACAAAAAAAAAGACCTGAGGATCAATGGAATAGATTAGAAGATGTGGAAACAACTCTAAACACACACAACCACCTTATCTTTGACGAAGGGGTCAAACACAGGAAGAAAGACAGACTCTTTAATAAATGGTGCTGGAAAAACTGGCTATCCACATGCCAAAGACTAAAACTAGACCCATGTCTTTCACCATTCACTAAACTAAAATCAAAGTGGGTCAAAGACCTAAATATTAAAACTGAAACACTAAATGCTCTAGAAAAGAGAATAGGTAGGACTCTTGAAGACATAGGTATGGGCAAAAACTTTATGAACAAAAGCCTGATTGCATGGGAAATATTACAAAGAATCAACGACTGGGATCTCATCCCATTAAAAGCTCTTACACAGCAAAAGTATTCACTAACAGAGTGAAGAGACAATACACAGAGTGGGAAAAATTTTTATGAGCTGTACCTCAGATAAGGGACTAATATCTAGAATATACAAAGAAATCAAAAAAATCACACACCCCCAAATTTAAAGAACCAATCCAAAAATGGGCATCTGAAATGAATATGCACTACACAGATGAAAAAGTACAAATGACAAATTAATATATAAAGAATGTTCAACATCACTGGTTCACATCAGCATCAACATCACTGGTTTTTCAAGAGATGCAAATTAAATCAGTGCTGAGATTCCATATCACTCCAGAAAGAATGGCTATTATCAAGAAATCAACCAATAACAAAGGCTGGAGGGGCTGTGGGGAAAAAGGAACCCTTCCCCACTGTTAGTGGGAGTGCAGACTGGTGCAACCACTGTGGAAATCAGTGTGAAGATTCCTAAACATACTAAAAGTAGAGATTCCATTTGACCCAGCTATTCCCCTTCTTAGTATCTTCCTAAAAGAATTAAAAGCATCATACCACAGCAATATATGCACACCCACATATAGAGAGGCACAGTTTGTAATAGCTAAATCTTGGAAATAGCCCAAATGCCTATCAACTGATGAATGGATAAAGATATTTTTAATATACAATGGAGTATACAGCCATAAAGAAGGATAAACTTGAGACATTTCTAGGTAAATGAATGCATCTTGAGAACATACTCTTAAGTGAAATGATTAAATATCACATTGTTTCTCTGGTGTGAGAAACCAAAAGTGTAAATAGGGAATAAAATTTTTAGTACAGGGCCGGTGAGATAGCTCAGCAGCATAAGTGCCTGCCTGGCAAGCACGAGGTCCTGAGTTCGACTCCCAGTACCCAGATATGAAAAAAGGGCCGGTGATATCGCTCAGTGGCACAGGCACCTGCTGGCGCATGAGGTCCTGAGTTCAACCACTGGTACCCACAAAAAAAAAATTTTTAATAGATACTGTGAAATAGAAATAAAATGTTCAAATGGGAAGGGGAACTGGGGGGGAGGGGTAAAGGAAGAAAGGGCAATGAAAAAAATGAGAAAAGAAAGATGGAAGTAAAAGAGAGTCTTACATTATGTTGAGGAAGGAAATTGATCAGTGAATACTGAGAAAGGAGTTGTAGAATGGAAAGGACTAAGCTCCATGGTACTGACGAGGAGAGCAGTTACATGGTTGATCCTTATTGGTTTACCACAAAGAAAATACCCGTGCAACAAACCTATCATGTGTGCACAAAATAGAATGTCTTCTGTATGAGTCCTTACCCTTCAATAACCACAGGTAACTAAGCGTCTCTACAGGGGAAGATACAAACAACAAATACTTTTAAAAAAATTCTCATTTTTTTCATAAAATGATAAAAATGAAATAAACATTTATATACTTAGCATTTTGAAGATTATGTGAGAATTTATTGCATCTTTAGAACAAAACAAAAGTACTATAAAATTTAACACTATGCAAAGAATAAAACTTAGGTGGGTTTCTAAACTAAAAACAATTCAGATAAAATAGATATTTGTTTTTATGTAAAGCAAAGGAACAAAATATGGAAAATGTTCGTGGGACAATATGAATCATAAACATTAATCCAGAAGAAACAAAATAAGATCTCTTCTAAACTAGGATCTCAAGAATCTTACAATAGTATGAAGGGAAAGGAAAGATGTCAAATAATAAAACACAAGAAAATTACCCAGAGTTGAAAGAACTACCAATGAATGTTAAATTGGAAAGAAGATTAAACACTTTGCAACATATAAAGCAGGAAAAACTTTTATGCAATGGGGACTATTCACCTTTGAGACCATATATCTTCACCCTTATCAATATCCATTTCAGTTTTCATTGGCTTTACAGTTTCTTCCAATAAAAAGGTTCAGCATATTTTCCTGATTTTTATTAGGTACAAACGTGTAACTTTCTTTTGCCAGTGAACATGGGGCAGGCGTCATCTCCATTCTGAAGACCGCTAGCGTGGCTTTCCTTGTTATCTTGTGCTTCTGCTAGAAGAATTAGAAAGACTTACTCATAAGGCTCACTAATCCCAGGAGAAGGGCTGAAGTCACATGAAGAAGAACAGAGACACAGACCCACAATAATCTCTCCTTCTGACGTGCGAATAGGTGTAGGTTTTTTTGTTTTGTTTTGTTTTGTTTTTGTGGGTAACGGAGGGTCGACCTCAGGACCTCGTGCGCCAGCAGGCACCCGTGCCGCTGAGCGATATCACCGGCCCCTTTTTCGTATGTGAGTTCCGGGAGTCGAACTCGGGCCCTCACGCTTGCCGGGCAGGCGCTTAAGCCGCTGAGCCATCTCACCGGCCCCATAGGTGTTGTTTTAAGCAGCTAACTTTTCAGTAGATTTTTCTGCAGAACCATGTTTGTGGCAATAGAAAATGAATATCCCTAGACACAATCATTATGATTATAAAGAATAAGAAATTTAAATTACCTTAACATCTTCTTGGAGTGGAAAAGTAAAAAGAAAAGAAATTCTTAAAAATACCTTTAAAAATATAAAAGAATACAGTTTTTCCTAAGGATGAATTTTATTAGAATACAGAGGAATTTGAACTTCAAAGGTATGAGAGAAATTATTTTTAGAAGTTTATCAAGCAAATCTGCAAATAAAATTCGAAAGGTATTCATATTTAGCCATGTTAAATGTTTGGCATATGAACTCATGCATTTCTACTTTATAAAGCAAAGCAAAACTTGACTTAATCTTATCAGTTGAAAGAGAAAATTATTTTTAAAAATTGATATGTGAAAAGTTGTAGAAATAATTTAGAATTCAAAAATACATCTTTGGCATGAAAGATGTTATGCAGGACTGAGAAAAGAATTGATCTCAATATGATGAGCATGTCAATGTTCTTGAAAATAATGGCCTGAAAAATTAAAGTGGAACGTATGGCAAGCAGTAGTGATATGTCAAAAATAGTAACATAACAAGCTTAAAAGGTATATGATTAATTACTCTACAGAGCTACTAGTGGAAATAAAACACAAAAGAAAAGTAAACCCTGTTTTATAAATGAAATAAACCAATGTAAATCATGATTTTGGGCAAGTTTCTGTACTATATGCTTGGAATGTTCGCTTTTTAGGGGAATAAATTTCATAAATCTCAGAGTTTATCAATTATGTACCCAACAACATTAATTTAATAATACCAATGTAAGCTGTATTGCTTACCAATCTTCAGGCAACACATGGAAGACAAAATTACAAAACAGAATAGAAGATTCCCAAATCTTGACACTGTAAAATTAAGCTACAATCTCTCTACATTGCCTACCTCCATTTACATCTTCTTATATTTCCCACTGCAACTGCTGGATCACTGGTTTCCAAATGCACCACAACACACCCCAGTGAAATCAGACTCATGGTTGCTATTTCACGGATAACACATTTCAGTGTCTTGCTATTGTTGTTCCTAGAAACATCACGTTCCTCCAATGACTTGGGTGATTTATTCCACTCTTGCATCTTCAACTTGACTTCACAGGGCTCCTTCACTCTGCCACGGTGGTCTGTGCTCTAGCCATGTCCATTTAATCAGTTATTCAAACACCCCACATTTTTTCATACTTCAGGACAGTCATACATGTCATCTCCTCTGCTCCCAAACCCTACTTTTCTTAGCTAACCCTGAATTGTCTTGCCAATCCCAGCACTTATGTCACCTGCTCAAACTAAGATTCACTTTTGTATACTTCCTAGCTTTTCTTCACAGAACTCAAGAGCATCTAGTATCAGGCATTTTCTTGTGGCAACACTGAACTACTAGTGCCCATCTTCCACTACAAACAATATTATTGATAGTAGTAACAACATTTATTGAGGCTTCGTATGTGCCAACCCCTGTTGTCAGAATAAAATAATGTTATTTTGACAATGAAAAAATAGTTATAACACACAGTTTTTTTTTAACATAGGAAAGGTAAAAAGAAAGCTAAAGGTAATAATTTCCTTATATAAGTCAGTAGACATTGTTGGAATCAACAGATACTATGCAAGACAAATAATAAATGTTCAAGGGTGTCATGTAAAGCTGCAAAGTTAAAGCAGATATGCTAAAAACAATAACAGAATGATTGAATTTTTAGGAAAGAAAATTTATGAAAGATAAATCCTTTTATAACATAACAAATAAAGTACAATTGCTGTACCTAAGACTGTTGTATTATTTCCAGAAGGGAAGGCTAACAAAGTAAAAATAATTGTAACATGCTAAAAGTTGCTGGTTTTTTGTTTTGTCAAGAATGTATGTTTACTAATAAAAATATTGAATGCACAATGATTTTGAATAATACCATACCATTGATACTGTTCATTTTAAGAAATGATGCCCTATTTTAAATTCTCTGAATGATATTTCATTCGAAACATATATTTTGCTAAAATTAATTTATTAACTGAAAAATATTTTTAAAATATTAGATTACTATGTATGCTATCAAGGAAGACAATATTTTTCCATTATTTTGTCTTCTCTTCCCCCAAGTTATAGTATTTTTCTACCAATTTTATATAAATCATGAAGCTTATTCACTAGACTTTATAATCCTGTTAATATTGTGGTTATATTTTTAATAGACCTGTTTTAAGAGTACATTTATGCTTTGTTCATATGTATAAAACTACTTATGTAACTGGTATTTATTTTGTAAGTAAAGCCAGTGATTTTCATGTTTATTTTAATTATAAACCGCATATTGAATTCCTATTTCTTGTATTTCTAGTTGGTTATTGTGGTTTTTAAAGAAACATAAAATAACTATCATAATACTTTTACATATATTTGTATGGCACGTTATCACTTGTGGATTTTTTGAACAAAATTATTTGTGAGCAGGACATCTGGGTCAGACATAGTTATGGAAGTGTGACTAAGACACAGTACAAAAGGTTAATGGGCATTCAGACTAATGGGGAACAACCAAATTTAAAATAAAAATTATAATTCAGCATGAAAATATCATAATATTGTCTGAAAGGCTTCAGTGGTAATAATTCTGAGAATCATCTTACCTAAGTCAGAAATAAAAGAAGGTTTCCTTCGAAACTGTTTTCTAAACTTGGAACAAAGAGATGTGAGTGGTAGGGACTGGGTTGTAAAATTACCCTTTATGAAACATACCTTACAAATAAATTCGGGAGGCTGGTCCAAAAAGGGATGAATGGGCAACAAAACAAGCAGAAAGCCTTAAAAATGACTCTTTTAGAACATCTGAAATATACTCAACGATTTGAAGCGATCGACTGAATTGAGAGAGAGAGAGACAGAGACAGAGGGAGACAGGAGAGATTTTATGACACTTCGCCCTCTCCGGGCCGCACTGCAGCAGTCTTGAAGGTGCCAGCCCTGCTGTGTTTCCGTGTGAAACCCTGGTCACTGGTTCCTGAGGGGGAGAGCAGACCATTTCTTTAGAGTACTGTGCCTCTTGGGTCTAAACTTCTGAAGGATCAAAGCAGCATTTGCCTCTGTTTTTGCCTAATATGGAAACTATTCAGGATGGAAAAGTCTGTGTTGCTCAAAACCATTGGAAGGTGAATGCAAAATTTAGGATGAACAACGCTACCTTTGACACACACCACAGATGGCATGAGGCTGTGAGGAAAGCTAAGAAGAGAGCTTCTGTGTAAAATTGGGACATTCAAGCATCCATGTATATGGGGAGTTTAGAGAGTCTTATGAATGTTCACAACAGCACACACGCTCAGAAAAGATGGGAGAATTTTTACCACTGGCAAATTCTAGACTCAGGCAAATAGAAAGTAAAGGTTAAGAACTAGGAATTAGCTGTAACTCTACATGGAGGAGAGAAACCCATATTCGACCCTATGCTCTGCAGCTTCATTTTGTTATTTCAGTCCACTGAGCATGGATCCATGTCCCTCCATTCAACCTTCTGGGCTCAATGTTTCAGGCTCCTGGAATGTATAGTGTTTTCAGAAATATGTAAATCGAAATATTCTAAGCAATCACAAATGACAGGATAAAAAATAAAATAAGGCCTTGTCCTTAACACCAAAGTGATTACCATCTTGGGAAAAAGTCAGGTACAGTGTAAATTGTATAGAACAATAATTGTATAGAACACAGTGTTGCTCACAGGCATGTTACCAAAAAATCAGCAGGAACTTAGGGTGACCAGGGATCAAGAGATGTCAGAGGAGGTTCCATAGTGGGAGTTGCATTCTAGCTAGATCTTGAGCTGTGATTGGCAGCAAAACAGATAAAATCAGGGAAACACTTTTAACTGTAGTCATTGTAAGCACAGTGGGCTGACTTCATGAAAAGGCATGGAACATTTAGAGACCGAAGGGAAAAGGGTAAAATTTTTAAGAAATATATAGAGAGGGGAAGGGGATGAGGCTGTAGAAACTGACAAATGCCAGTAATGTACTATTTAGTTTATAGGGGATCATTGCAAAGAGTGCACGAGCAGCGTAGTGATAGCCTAATCTGATTTTTATATGTAGGAGTGAGGAATGCATGTGGCAATGGTGGTCAGGAAGAATTGATAACAGGGTGATCAAGGAGACCACAGTGAGTAAGAGAAAACAAAAGCTCTACACCTTACAATCCTAATGGTCTATCACAAACCTGAAATGCTTAGAACTCAAGCCTTGCTCACTCTGAAGAGACAAAAGTATCAGATATAACATTCATTTTGTTAAGGTTGACATTATGAGGCACATCTTATTAAATGAACAGCAAGAAAAAACTATGTTTCCCGGGAAACTATGAGCAGAATTTCAAGGTATTGTTTTATTTTTTTTAGGATTTTGGTAAATTATCAACACTGGAAATTGCTCTATAATTTTCCCTGCAGGAATTCCTAAATGTTTGCTTTTAATGTTATATATTAGGGATTCTGACAATACGTGAATTTTTTTTCTGAAATACAAGGTGACATAAATGTACAGATTTTTATAATCATGTAAGATGAGTTGATTACACATTTTACTGCTGTTGTAGTCTGAGTCCATCCAACCTATGACAACTAAAATGTGAGAAATATGTGTGTCTCAGAAGCATGATAACTCAATAAATCTGTGACCAGACTTGGGCAGTAAGCTCAAATTAAATTTTCTATAAAATGTTTAAATTTATGAAAGACAAGTTTGAGTTATCCCTCCTTTCTCTATTAAAATAAAATGCATTTGATATAGCTTAATTAAACTTCACAATGGATGATATAAAGATATAAGTACTTAGACTAACTCTTTGGCACAGTAAACCTTAAAAGCAACAGATACTAAAATTATCAAGAAAATTTTGAAAGCAATGTCTACTGATACAAAATGTTTGGAGAAGTACAAAAAAGAAAAAGATGTTAGCTGGGGAAAATTTAAACTATACATTTCAAATAAAAGGCTATCAAAACTGCTTATATGGACATTTTTGTGTTCTAACCTAGGTCAAACAAATTCACTTTTAAAACATGGCATCAATTAGGTTTCTCCAGCAAATATCTATTGGTGATTAGGCTATTCTTGACAGAATTTCTGAGTTAGAGTATCTATTATTCTGTTCTTTTCCTAAGTGGGAACTGGGTTTCTCCAAATTGCTGGATTTTACTTACTAAACCATACTATAAATTGTCAGCATGTGACATTAAATATTATTCAAAATTCTGTTATCTTCTCAGATAGATAGATTTTGTTTGACTTCTTCGCTTATTACTGTAGGACTTCAAGAAATTACTTAGTACTTCTACAATTTCAGTTTTCACATGAAAAAGTAAAAATAATATTTGCTGAGTATGTGTATGGTGTATGTGGAACGCACCTTGTATGGAACTTTAACTTCGTTGAAGATTATATATTATTGATATGTATTACTGTTTAGCATTGCCATGGGGTTTATCTTAGGTCAAATATTTTTCTAATTATTCCTTGTTCTGTTGTCATTTTCCTTAGACTCAGTTTCTTACTAAATTTTGGATTTTTATATAAGATAATACAAATTGAGTATTAATCTGCTTAGCTTTCCTTTCATTGCCTGCTTTTTTTGGTTCTTAAAATGTTCTCCAATCCCACTAACCACTCAAACATAACATTAATAAAAATAATTTTTTGTCTTTCACTCTTTTCTCTGACTTCTCTGATTTTAATCGAGTGGCTTATGTTATGGTATTTTTGTTTTCTCTTAGTATACCAAGTTCACTTCTCTCTCTTCTTCTCCTGTTCTCCATTTTTAAGTGGTTGCTCTTGACTGTGCAGTACATATTAAGAACTAATCTAAACTCTCTTTCAAATAACACTGGGTTGCTTGTACATGTACCTTAGATCAGAATATTCTCATTTCTTCTTATTTTTTATGACATCATTATTATTATTAGAAGTAACTGTTATATTTTAGAATAAGGAAGAATAAGAATAAGGAAGATAAAATATTTTAATTTACTTTCATTGATTTTTTTTCTTCCTTTCTCTGTGTCTTGCCTGTATCTTTTTCCATGTTATTCAAGAATATCTTATAGTATTTCTAGCTAACATGTGTACTTGTGTATTGATAACAAATTCTTTCAACTTTTGTCTGTCTTGATAAGGAATTTGGACTACATAATGTGTATAGTTAATTTAAGTTCTGATATTCTATGATTTTATATTTACTTTTACTATAGAAATGTCTAATGCATCATTTGTACATATTATGCCCTTTTCCACTCAATTATATGCTGCATTATGTGTGATATTTAAAAATAAATGTTTATCTTGTCCTGTCATAACTGTAATATCTTCAGTGATAGAAATAAAATCATTCTCTTTATTTTATAACAACTAGACAATGCAGAACATTTCATAGATTCTCACTCTTAATTCATTTCAATGATTAGTTATTGAAAATCACTAGTGTTAGTGAATTCTTCTTCATGAAAGTTATTTAACTTAAAAACCTTCTCTTCGATATTCTCTTTCCTTAAAATCCATAGTAATTCTATTATTCTAGTGACAACTTTTCCCATGGAAGACACTTAAAAGTACTTGTCACTAAAAGATCAGGTGAGCAAATGAAATTTCAATAAGAGTCTGACATTTTCCAAGGGCTAGGACTAGGAGAGCATCACTTCTGATAAATTCAGAAAGAAACACAAGCATTAACAAAAATAAACCTGTGTCACTCTTAGCTGTCACTGATCATGCACCTGGGGATTATAACCTAGTAGAACTAATGTATGAAAGATTAAGGTCCCCCACAAAATCTGGAGTTTTTCCATGACTTCTTTGCCATCCTTTGTAATTTTTATTTGTGTGCTTAACTTCTTGTTTTTATATTATCAGATATGACCTTCTTAAATTCTTGTGATATCATGATGCTACATGAAACCTATCAGAGATTTACTTTTGTGATGATTCTGGAAATTTAACCTGAAAACTATGAATTTGAGGTATAAATCTTGAGGAAATGGTAGCCATCATTCATTTTGCACTCGACATAAACTACCATCTAATCTATGAAATATTCCAAGCTTTGGAAGTGCTGGGAATCCAAAATGTCCTTATTTCTGTCAATATTCTTGCCATCTACCTTACTTACAGGACTAAAATGGGTCTCTCCATACTTGATATGAACCAGGGTGTTCCAGTCTACAATAACCCAAATCCATACATCCAATGACAAAAAAAAAGAAAATCTGAACTCCCCTTTTCCTTCTCATCAGTGATTGAGCTCTCAGAGAGTCTCTTATCTACTAATCCAAATCATAAATGCCCTTTGAAGACCAACTCAATTTTCTCACGAATTTATGCTTACATTACTATGCTTTCTCTAAATTTCTATGACCTTGGGTGTTCCACATAATATGTTAGAGTCCTAACATTTTGATAATTCATGTGTTTTAATCTTGTCAGACAGAGTAGCATTTTGCACAAGTGCTTGTTTATCAAATCAACTGTTATTTAATACAACTAGACTTTTCCCAGTAAAATATAACATAAAACAAATTATTTCAAGAAACAATTTCTAACAGCATAGTTAACAATTATTGAGTCCTTAGTCTGTAACAAGGACTTAAGACATAGAGTTTCTCATTGTTATCACCATTTCAGAGTTGATTAAGAAGAATTAACAGAGGTATAGAATCATGGGTGTCTACATTCAACCAGTAGTGTAGTCTCAAGATCATATATTTAATCACAGTACTGTTGATATTGTGCCCCCTATACAGTGTATAACATTGAGTATAAGAACTTTTCATTTACTGACCCCCAACACAAGATCAATCATTAGATGAATAGTTACACTGTTTACACCAAACATGGTTTAGGTCTTTTGCCTACAGGAGCTCCAACATTTTCTTGTTTATAAATAGTTTGAGAATTGCACATTTATCATGATACATACTAACCTCTTTCATCTTACATAAAAGATGCCTATTACTGAGTACAATAAATATATCAAACCTGTGCTTCAAGGGAGTCCTTCGCATTGCAGGTACTGAAAACACCACTTTTCTACTGGGACTATGGTAATGTTAACATGCATGATTTGAAAAATGTTGCATGTTCAGGAGAAAATGAATCAATTATAGATAGATACAGTGCATAGATACATACATACATAGACAGATACACATACATACACAAGGGGCAATTGAAAAGTGTGACAGATATTTAATTTTTAATAAGTTATTACAATAAAAGATACATTATCATTAATCTCCTTCTAAATACTGCCCCTGGATTCATACACACTTTTTCAGTTATTCTTTTCAATTTCTGAAGCAGTTCTGGAAGTTTTCTTTATGAGTATATTTACAAGGCATGATCAAAATATGGTGAATACTGCTGTTGAACACCATCCAATGGAAAGACAGGATCATAAAAATATTATGCTGTGTCCAGCTCCATCTTATTCATGAGACCTGACACCATGCAACTTCTGGCTTTCTCCCAAAGTCAAAATGTCCATTAAAGGTAAGCATTATGAATCCATTCAGGTCATGATACAGCCATCAGCCATGATAACTCAATCAAAGAAATTCACTAAAGAGGATTTCCAGAACTGCTTCAAAAATTTACATGAATGATAAGATAAGTGTGTTTGAAGTAAGGGGAATATTTTGAGGAGGATTAATTGCAATGTATCTTTTACTGTAATAAATTTTTAAACTTTTAACATTGTATGCTTCAATCATACCTCATGTATATATGTGGGTTTTTTTGTTTCTTGTTTTGTTTTGGTTCGGTTTGGTTTTGGTGTGGTTTTTTTTTTGTTTTTTTGTTTTTGTTTTTGGTTTTGGTTTTTTTTGAGAAAGGATCTCACTACGTAGTGCAGATGGCTTTGAACTCACTTATGTAGCCCTGGCTGGCCTTGAACTCACAATGACCATCCTGCCTCAGCCTCCCAAGTACTGGGATTGCAGGTGTGCACCACCACTCCCAGTTTATGTGTACATGATTTTAAGGATGAAAAAATGTATATTTAGTACCAACTCACTGGGCTCAATTTAGATGACCCTAATTTTGTTTTCAACATCCAAAGTTTGGAGACAGTGAAACATATGCCTTCTCCATGAAGCCCAGTTGGGGTGTTGACTTTGACTGTATCAGTACTAAAATTTCTTCTCCGCTTCTGTGATCTAGCGCTTGTTGGCTTTGAATGCAAATGTGTCATTGTCTTGCATCTTCATGGCAGGCTTAGAAGTCAGAGGAACTTGATGACATCATAGTCAAGTTTGTTTCCCCAGGGGAAACTATTTTGTTCTAAGGATAGTTGGGCTGCCTCCAAAGCTCCAGTGTCTTGGGCCACTGGAAAGTGGGTGACATCCAGGGATTGTTTTCTTTATTGTGTTTGTGGACACCTTTCAGCACTACCTTGTTGGCCTTCAAAGACTTTGCTTTGTATTTGCCTTTTGGAAGATCAGGGGATCCCTTCGTTGTGTTTAGTGCTATCTTGTTGAAAAGGTTAAACGAAATAATAATAAGATATATAATATATATGTATAGTATCTCATGAAACATACAAAGAAAATTTAAAGAATGGTAATATATAAATACACATAAAATAAGAAGTAGAATTTTGGGCATCACACACAGGATACTGTCCCTCAAGGCAATAGGTATTTAGTATCAAAAATTATTTAATATTTTTCTTTTATTTACCATTCCTATGGGGTGACCCTTAGCTAGAGAAACCCAGAAAACTTCTAAGAGCATCAAAAGTTATTTTTTTATTTACTTGGAAATTCTCATAAGGCTAAGTTATAAGACCAATATGCCAAGTTAGTAACTGCCAAATTCCATGTAACTGTAAACACAAATTCTCATGGTGTCATTTTCCTGATTTTTTATTTTCCTGAATTGTTGCTTGTATAAAAGTCAGTAAAAACCAAAATGATAAACTAATTTTCACTGAAAAATATAATTCTCACAGGTACAAAAAGTTTATAACATGATGTTCAGCCTTGCTATTACACCAATTTACATTGGGTGTAATACAATAACAGCAAAAATATTCTCTCTAGAAAAACTAAAATATGGAGAATTTGATGTATTGGATTTTTCCAACTGTCTTAGTTACTTTCTTGTTGCTTGGACAAAATAGTCAACACCCTCAAGTTAAAGGAGAAGAGGTTTATTTTGTCTCATAATTTCTAGAGGTTTTAGTCCGTAGTTGGCTGACTTCAAGACAGAGCAACATGGGAGAGGGGCATGGAAGAGGAAAAATGGTTCATAGCATGATAGGAGGAAGTAGAGGGACCAAGAGAGAAGGATACACACTTCCGGGTCATGCCCCAGGTGACCCACCTCTTTCCACCAGACTTCACTTCCCAATATCACACCCAGCTATAAACCAATCAGTGGACTAATCCAGTACCACACATTCGTGAACCAGCATCACACATCCATTATCCAGTCTCCTCCCAAGAGCCCCACCTATAAGTGCAGGAAGCTTTAGGGGATATATAGATCTAAGCCATAAAACCAACCAATCTGACTCAGAACAGAAACAAACACTGTTCCAGCTCAGAATAATCACTATTTTAAGTATGTGAATACTCCTTTTATATCACCCATAAATCTTCATTGAAACCATAAGTCTAGCTGATATCAAACTGGTATAAAGTACCCACCTTGTATTTTTTATGTGTATATATATTGCATTATACATATAATAATAAGCTTCATGAACATTATAATAAGATTCATTGTAATATGTTATTATAATGTTCATGTATCTTGTTATTATAATAAGATCCTATATAATAAGATTCATGGACATGGTGCTAATTTTGGGCTAAAAGCATTGTGCCATTGGAGAAGAAATAGTGTCAACAGAGAAAGGAATACAGAATAAAGAATTAGAAGCCTGGGATTTTAGGCCCAGGTCAGTTGCAAATTGAGTAAGGATGCTTTGGTACTTCAATTAGTCTCTCCAGAATCTGTCTCCTCCTGCTGAGAGATAAAAAGAAATGCATTAGATGATCCCAACATCTGTTATTGCTCAAGTTTTATGCTCCCTCTCAACCTTAATTTTTATATTACAGGTCGGATTCCCCAATACAAATATCCTAGTTAAAACCCAGTGTACTTGGAACTCTATGTTTGTTACACATTAAGAGGAGCTTCCTCAGTTGCTTGTTCGTTTCCTTCCAGGTGATTCAAAGTCCATTAAATAAAGATTCATCAAAAGTCTATCTAGTGTCAAGAAAGTTGCTTGATACATTCATATTTGTTGAAGCCTCTATTCCTCTTAATGATACTGGGAGCTAAAATGCTGATTTATGAGCAACAGGGAACTGGTTTTCACTGCTTTAATTTTCTTCTCTTTGACTAGTTTCCAAGAATTTTTAGAATGCATCATCTAAGAAAGTTTATAAAACAGACCATTTTATCTTGCCATACTTGTATGGTTGTCACTTGATGCAGTTGCAACATCCAAAATACTCCATTATCATTAATTCTCTGTAGTTGAAATCTTTTCCTTTTCCCACAATAACTGTTTGTCTGCGGCTTCAATATCTCATTATTCTAGCCTAAGTTATCAAAAAAAGAATAACCAATTATTAGACTAAATGGTATATCTCCTGCCAATTTAAAGAGTCCTTTTATCAGGCTGGTGAGATAGCTCAGTGGCATAAGTGCCTGCCTGGCAAGCGTGAGGTCCTGAGTTCGAACCCCAGTATCCACACACACACAAAAAAAGAGTCATTTTATCAAGTTATAAATTATGAAACACTTTGACAAATAAAATCTATTTGTTAACACCAAATATACTTCCCACACCAGTCATACTTTTGGTGTGTACGCACTTTGTAATCTTGAGACAATTCCCAAATTAACTCTGTTCTACTTAGCTTCATGCTACAAACTGAGAGCACTTATGCTACCATATCAATTAGCATTTAATCATTCTGCATTCTGCTTTAGTAAAAATTTTCATTATTAAACATTTTCTCACATGTAGTGTATATAAATAGTAAAATCCCTGAATATATGGGAATATTTAATTATGTTCTTACATTGTGCATAACACAATATTCTACTGTATAAATATTTATAGTTTACTTAATATGCTCATTATTCATCTATAAGATATTCAAACTCAGACTCAAATATTATTCATATTATACATTATACCAGCTTGCTCATATCTCAGGGTGAGACCACAAATATCTCCTAATACATCTATCTACAAGTGAAAGAAAGTATCAAGTGACCTAAATGATAAAAACCAAATAGGCCTGAGTATCTAAGAAATATTGCTATAAGCATTCTAAGTAAATTTTCATATTCTGAATGTAAATGAACTTCTGATTGGACAAATTGGAGTGAAAAATATACACCACTCATACTTTAGAGGGTGATTCTAAAGGATAACATATTTTTTTCCTACTTACTTTTTATTTGGAATAAAAGTAAGCAAACAAATGATGTATTCTCCATTTTTTAACTCACATTTAGACACATAAAATAGTAAGACCTGAGCTATACAAAGAAAATACTAGTATTCTCGCTGATAAGTATTTGAAACATACTCAGTTTTAATTCATTTTAACTTCCTTGAACTTGGGTTTCTCTCTTTCTTCCTCATTTCTTTCCTTTCATAATATTTCAGTACATATTGAATGCAAGACATTGTAATCAGGGAACAGAAACAAGCATGATAGAAAAGTAACTTATCATATTCTAGAATATGTGTGATGATGATCTCTATTTAAAAAATATCAATTTCAATTATTCAATAGATTCTTCCTCTCTTGTTTCAATTTTTCCTTCTATTCTTTTACCCTTTCTTTGAATTAGTCTTTTTTTCACTATGTTCCTGTCAAACCATATTCTAGACATAAAACAACACAAAATCCTCACTTCCAGCCCAGGAAGTACACCTCCTTCCCATGGGAAAATCAAAGAAAGAGGAGATACCCAATGCCCTTGAATATCTTGTTTTACGGAACTATTCTGTGTGGGCTGATGGTGATTGCTTTGCTGAATCTACATTTTGTCTTGACATTTTACCACCATTAGGCAAACATTATTCTTCCTGTTGGTATTTGTTTAGTGAGCAATATACTCAGTGGTGTATGATTTATATGGGTCTCCATCTCTTCCTGGTGGCTTAGGCTAAATTATTATCCAGACATTCCAATTTAGACACACAATAGGGACAGATTACTAAACCCCCAATGTTGTACCTCTACCAAACAAAGCCTTATTCCTTATTCGTAGTGTAATGCAAGGTATTCACATTTCTAATGAAAATGTGGACTGATTCATCAACTGAAATAGCTTTAGGCTTTTTGGTATTTCCAATATTACATTCAGAAAATTGTGTGTGTGTGTGCGCGCACACGTGTGTGTGTGTGTGCATCATTTAGGGACTGATTTTGGTAATATATTTTGATATTGGTGCTTAAACATAATTATAGTGTTGATTTTAATTATCATAGATTAAGTGAACATACTTGAATATTGTCCTGGTTCCAATTTCCAGTTTCCACCTATTTTTCCAACATAATTAACAAGAGCACTCCTTCTCACTCTGCAATGTACCCTGGTTTAGAAAATGAGTTACATGATCACTGTGACTTCAAAGGGTAGAACACTGATAATATTGCTTTGGGAATCTTTAGAAGACCCTAGATTTTCTAAATTAATGCTGTGTGTAAGAGTTGAAAGGTTGAATAGGGTTATTTTTTTGTGGGTACTGGGGGTCAACCTCAGGACCTCGTGCACCAGCAGGTGCCCCTGCCGCTGAGTGATATCACCGGACTTTTTTTCATATGTGGGTTCTGGGAGTCGAACTCGGGCCCTCACTCTTGCCAGGCAGGCACTTACACTGCTGAGACATCTCACCAGCCCCCTGAATAGGGTTTTTAAAGCCTGACTCAAAGAAAGATAGGCATAATGGTCAGAGCTTTTGTTATGCTAATGTTGTGTGTGGATTTTTTGACATGAGTCTATGTAAGGAAAACTTTCCTCTAGGGTTGTTTCCCAGAGCCAGAGTTCCAAGACATATTACAACTTCCTCACATTAAGATTCTCTGACCAGGGCTGGTGATATAGCTCAGCGGCACAAGCGCCTGCCTGGCAAGCACAAGGTCCTGAATTTGGTTCACGGTACCCACATTAAAAAAAAAAAAAGATTCTCTGAATAAATAATTTTCTCTATTAGCATCACATATTCAGAAAAAAATGGCAGCATAGTAGTTAATAATTAGCCAGTAACACTTTGAAAGGCCTTCAGGAGAACTATAGTGATTGTAGGTTAGAAGCCAACCATAGAATTGGATGGAGGACAAAACATTTGAGATGCTGCTTTGGAAAAACAGATGAAGTGAGACTAGCTAGGGAAAAAGACAATGGGGCTGGGGCAGGGGTAGGGGCAAGTGCCTGTAAACCCTGCACTCTAAGAGGCTGGGGTGGGGGGATTATAAATTGGAGTCTTGCCTGGACATTTTTGCAACTTAGAGAGACACTCTCTCAAAATAAATGTGAAAAGGGACTGGGGATGTAGCCCGGTTTGAAGGTCATGTGTTCAAAGTACACAACAGAAGAAGAAGGAGAAGGAGAAGAAGAAGAAAAAGAAGAAGAGGAAGAAAGTGTTTGGAATTGTGGGTGGCACAAAAGAGATTTCAGACAATATCCTAGAATGATGAAAGAGAAGAGAGGTAGGACCTAAGAGTTTCATTTTAACTTCTCGTATAGAGGTGAAATAGAGAGCAACAGACTCAGAAGGATAAATGGTAATGGAGCGGTGCAGGGGATGGATTTAGGGGATCATGGGTGAAGTGCAAGCACATCTGCCATCAGGAAGGCAAGCTGGAACTCTAAAGGCTCCCACTACAGCTACAGTCCACTAATGCACTGCAGCGTTTCTTCAAGAAACTCAGGGCTGCTCAGGAAAGCTCCCAGATGCTAGAATCTGCCCACCTAGACAACCGAGGGTGACCTCACTAGTAATTCAGCTGACTGTGGGCTTTAATCAAATCTATCCTTCCAGCTACATGTAGATAGTATTTATTGAACAACAAGGGACTATGGTCTAACCAAGTTGATACATAAAACTGATCATTAAAGTTATAACAACAAATTACAAATGCTGGTCATAAGTTAGTTTTAAAAATCATAATAAAGGAAGGAAATGTGGTGGATTAACTTATGGTCAACTTGTAAAACCCAGCTGAACTGAGTCAACGTGGTGCTGAGTATGGAAGGCCCACCTGAGGATTGTTGCCAACAGCATAAAAGCAGAACTTGAGGAGGAGGTGAGGGAGAAGGTGAGGAGAAGGTGAGAAGATGCTGTGCTGTTGATTGCTGGAGAAGCTTGTCATGCTGGCTTTCCTGATATGATCTCAGCTGTTCTCATTGTTGGAGGTGCTCAAGTTCTCACTGTCACTGAGGATGGCTGTGGTTCTCTTTGGGGGAGCTCTAGTCCTTACTTTGAATGTCGCTTCCTGGCTCCAGTCAAGGTCTTTCAGCCTTCTGGCACAGATCCTTCATCCCACTGGCATAGACTTCATAGCTTCTACCAGTGACCTTTGGGCCTTCCCAGTGCAGATCCTTGATACAGACCTGCATGAGACATTGTCGTGGGCTGTAGGCCCCCAATTGGACTCATGGAAGACATTGGCACAGGCTCTAGCTCTTCAGCTGGACTTGTGCAGGACATTGCTGTGGGATCCTGGCCCTCAGCTGGATTCTTTGGGTCTCTAGTGCGTGGACAGATTGTTTGCGCTCTTCTGTATTTGACTATTTGGGTGAATATTATAAAATAATCCTATAAATTGTGTGTCCTGTATTACTATTCCCTTGAAAACCCTGACTATAACATGAAGACATGTTCATAAACATCACAGTCTCCATTTCTATAACTGGTCTTGGGACTGTAGCTGATATTTGTAACTACAGTAAGTCCCCGACTTAGGAACATTCATGTTGCACACTTTTCAAGGTAGGAATGGACCTCAATTTAGGAACATTCACAGAAGCAAGCAAATTGTGGAAGTAGCACACATGTCTCCTGGACATTGTCACAGTCGTGCTGCTGTGTGCTTACTGTACTGCGATAGTGTACAGTGGTACAGTGCTCAATCAGAGCCCAGAATGCCCAGAAGCAAGGGGTAAAGCAGTGGCAATGTGGAGGGGATGCTAGGAAGCACACAGCAATATACATTGTATATTTGTGTCAAAGGTGTATAAGACTCACTTTGTCAGATTTATGAATGAAACCAATGTACGAATGTTCTCTTAGATGGAAACTGGTTCACAAGTTGGGGACTTCCTATACCTCCTTCCACTACCCAATCCATATGCTATTTGCCCTCAGTTAGCACTTCAGTGGATGCTATAATCACTGCTGCAGTAGGGATGAAATTGATCCCTAAAAATCCATGGAAAACAGTGCAAGTTAAGTCCAGAATTTTAAAAGATTTAAATATTGTGGTCTCTGCTGCATACATAAATCTTTGTTTAGCATGTGAGTAGAGCAAAAAATTCTGGCTTAAAATATAAGTCTATCTGGTTATTCCTAAATTCTTCAATGTAACTAGATCCAATGTAGGCCTAATCCAATCCAAGGAAGGATGGATATGTTGTGATCATATCAGCTCACATTTCTAAGACAAGAGGGTTTGACCAAGAACTCTGTACTCCAAATGGTTTGACTTGCTTCCACACTGCTCATTTAAAATTCCTGAAAGTTCCTTTTAAATACTTTATGCCACCTACTCTCATTTCTGTGGGGGTGTTGGCCAGAGGTATGTATGAGGGGTAAGGGACTTTGGAACCACTCACCAAAACCTCCTGGAATGCATGGTTAGAGATTAAAAGATACCCTACAGGGCCACAACTCCAGTAGGATCAAACATACTGCCTTAAGGAATGAATGCTCTGGCACTTGTTCGTCCCATACTCAAATTTATCAGATTTATCATTTCAGTTGGTCCCTTTGAGACTTTCTCAAGCTGGGGTGGTCTCAGTTAAAGGCAGCCCCTCTGGGCCCTCTTGGAATATGGCTTAGACAATGACTGTGAGTAATCTTTGAGTAATCTTTAATGCTTTTGCACCATGCCAGAGTTGTGAACTGTGACACATTTCTAAATTTTCAATGAAAAGAATAAAAACTATAGGACAACTCAAATAAGTCCTGGCCTTTCATTAATTATTTCAAAGTGGAGGAGAATTTTCAAAAGAATATTTTGGCAGAAGAAAAGTCCAATTGTAATAGAAAAAATGAAGTAATTAAAAGATTTAAACATGAAGAAGGCAACAATTTGTTGCTCTTTGGATTGATTAGGCAAGAACAAATTAACAACATAAATCCTGACCAAAGTACAGATTAGGGATTGTGCTCATTTGTCCTTGAGTTTTCAACCAAGTGCATAAGGAAAGCTTCTTTGATGTAGATGTATAAAAATGCAGTAACAGGTAAAAATACAAAAAGTTTAAAGTGACCTAAAGACTTCATTCACCACATCTAGTACAGTTAACATCCAAAAAGTAGTAGAATCTAAGTTTTAAATATCCAGTAGGTAAAAAAAAACAAAATCCCATACAGATTTAGAAGGAAGAGTAAAATCTGCACAATCTACTAGAATAATTGGTTGTCTGAGGCAATTCCTTAATCCTGGATAGTGGCTCTTGGAGAAGATCGGATGAATAAGCAAGCAAACAAAAAAAGATTCTAGAATTACTTATAAAATTAATTTAGAATCTTGTTTCAGCTTTCCTTCTAAAAAATGTTCACTTTCACTTTAGTGGAATACAGAGATATTCAGATAACATATCTGAGAATTAATGTATCTACTTTTCTATAAAGATGGAATAGAAATACATAATTTCTACTAACTATAAGTAATTTAGATATGAGAAAAATTTTATTTTATCTCATAAGTGGATGTATTTTTCATATTTTGACAATATAAATATCTGGGCTAAGAAAAAACCCTAAGTATAAAATAATCCTAAGTCTTTAAATTATTTGTGGAAATGTTTTCAAATATTGAAAAAGAGGTATTTCTGGAGTTATTGGTAAGAAGTTAAGAGGAAAAAATTCTGTGATAGAGCTTAAGGATTTAGGAAGGAAAAATACTAGCATTTAAAAATCACATTCTTTAAAAATGCTGACTTGATTCTAAGATCATTTTCTGCACTTATCTACTCAGTCTCTTCTTGCTGTGCCAAAAATTGTACAGTGAGCTTTAGATGAACTGTGAAAATGAACTGAGGATTTTTAAGGTAACAAGTCTTTACCACAAAAGCACTTTCTACTTAACAAAAACAGCAGAAAAGAAGGAAATACCTGCACTGAAACTTTTTTGCAAAATTACCACATGAAATTCAGTATAATTATCATACATGTGTTTTAAGCAATATATAGCTTACTTACATTTAAAAGCCTTCTTTATACAATAAGATTTGTGTTTGGCTTACACATTAATGATATATTTAGTGTAATTAGTGTGTATCTTATGTTCAACATTTCTCCCATTTCATTCAATATGTAAAGCTACCGAATGGATGAGTTGTTGCACTAGTGTTCTGTAAAGATGCATTTGCATCCTGACTTTTCATTGAAGGACAATTTAAGAGAACTACCCTTGGTGTATGCTCAGGTACATAGGAATAAACAAGCTTCAAAGAAATAACAATATATTAATAATTGAAATTTAGGGTCAGGGGACTAGTTCAGTTGTAGAGTTCTTGACTAGCATGTGTGAGGCCCTGAGTTCAATACCCAGCAACAAAAGAAAGAACAGAATTATAAAAAAATTGGTATTTACCTTTTAATCTTTCTTAAATTTTTAGAATTTATGAAATTATTTAAATTTCCACCTAAATAATTTATTTTATATGTCTTATATTTTGTATATAAAAGTGAATCAGAAATGATAAGATCCCCTAACATTGGGAATAGCAGTCTGTGAAATTATGTATTTGGTAGTTTATATCAGTGATTCTTACACAGATAAATAAGATTTTAAAACAAAAATACATGCAGGAAAGTTATTTTATTTTAAATAAACTTATAAATAGAAAAATTACAATAAATTATCACAAAATATAAGAAGGATGTATACTACTAATCAAATAATTGTGTTTAGTGAAAGGTTCTCTACGTTTTCTTCCCTAAGGACCTGATATTGGTTCTTCCAAATATGTAGAATCTTTAACTTAATCTGGGTATCTATTACTTTTGAAAATCAGGGAGAGGCACCGAGATGGCAGAGTGGTAGCAGCAGAGAAAGAGTCTCTCTGAACGTTGCTGCCCAGATGCTGGAATACAGCAATGTGAGGAAGACAAGGAGAGAAGTGAGACTCTAGACCCAGGAAGGATCTGAAGCAGGAATTACCCACTGAGAGAGAGAAGAGAGAAACTTCAACAAAGAAGAAGGAGGTAGCCCACGGTGCCTTCTCCCTGAGAGGGGACTCACTGTGCATGAGTGAGTGCATGAATGATTGAAACCTGCAGAAACATGGTGACTGCTAGTGACCGCAGAGGCCTCTTCAGAGAGATGCAGCAGTGGAGGGAAGCAGCAGACATGAAGGACTGCACAAGCTGGCAGTGAGTGCTGAGGGCTCAGTCTTGGAGAAGGGCCAGCCAAGCTCAGAACTCAGAGCAGCGCCTGGCTCCATCTAGCAGCTCCCAGCTCAGCTCAGACCTGTGGAAGGTACGCTAAAGGCCACAGGCCAAATGAGTCTGGTCTTGGCCAGAAGGTGGAGGCTCTCTGAGATTATCCACTACCCCACCAAAAAGCTACTGCTGGCTTGCTGGGATAAATCAACATGGATCTGGACTCTGACTCCACACATTGTCTACCAGTGACAGCAGAGACAAACCTGAAAGTGGACTTTTTTTCTCTCTCTCTCATTTGTTTTTTGGTGCAGTGGTGGTTTTGTTTTTGTTTTTCTGTTTTTGTTTTTTTGTCCTTCACTGTTTGATGTTGTTTTTATATGAGTGTGGATGAGGTTTCTAGCCTCTTTGTGGTTGTTATTATATTCTGTTCTTTTTATCTCTGCCTTTTCTCTTTCCCTCCAGTCTTCCACACCAGTTTCCCAAAGTTAGTGTGATCCCCTTTGTCCTCCAGCCTTACTTCTAACCTCTTTCTCTTCTTCTACCTCTCTATTTTTTCCTAACCCCCTTTTCAATTTTAGCCACTGAGGGTAAAATTGACATATTAAGCATTTATATACCACATATAATTTTCTGGTCTGTTTTAGATTTTGTTATACAACCACAAGTCTAGTTCATACAGTTAAAGGTGGCAAATTAATGGTTACCTCAGTTTGTCATTTTCTAGGCTGTGATTGTTGCTAATGTTATTGCTGATGATACCACTTTAACCAAAGGTAACATAATTGTTCTAAACAGCTATTCTTCCTGGTATTCCAAGACTGACATTGACTAAGGGTCATAGAAAATACTGTGGCACAGTGCCAAAGAACCTGGGGCTGGGCCAAACATGCAGCAACTTCTCATCACCAACAAATTGAAGATGTAGGATCTTGCAACAGACTCAAAACCCAAAACTCAGTTACACCTGGAAGATACCTTGGAGAAGTAGTCATTTCCTAAGGGTTCTAAATACTAGCTATAAAGCAACCCACCATAGGCAATTTACAAGCATCACCCCAGGAATTAAACTAAAAAAAAAAAAGACACTTAAACAGGATGCAACCCCAGACATCCAGCTCACCAAAGGCAAACCCAGGGAGCAATGAAGTGGGACAATCCAAAAGCCACCCACCTGGCCTCTCTGAAATGATAAAAACAAAGCAATTGAATGAGGCTCTAGAAAAAAATCAAATCAGATATAATTGCTCAGATAACTGCAGAAATGATGTCCACAATGAAAACCATGCTTACTGACTCTAGAGCAGATACAGACAAAAAAATAGAGGAGCTTAAGAAAATTATGGAAGCCATGAATGCTCAGCATAGGAAAGAAATGCAATCCATAAGGCAGACTCAAGCAGATATCCAGGAGAACAAAAAGTCCATTCAAAGTATCCATAGCAGATTAAGCCAATGTGAGGACAAGATCTCAGATATAGAAGACAGGCTTGTAATTAGTGATCATGAAAAGAAATATTCCTTAAAAATTGCAGGGGACCATGAGAAATCAATCCAGCTGCTACTAGATGAGGCAAAGAAAAATAAGATTGATTAGAGTCAATGAAAAAGAAGGAAATAGTGCAAATGATATATATTTTTTAAAAAAACTGTTCAAAGATGTCATGGCAGAAAACTTCCCTGGTAGGGTAAAGGAACTTGATATACAGATAAATGAGGCATATGTAACTCCTTTTATCCAAGCTCAAAAAATCTAAAGCCAGGCATATCATAATCAAGATTTTGGAAATTCAGCACACAAATAGACTCATTCTTAAAAGCTGTTAAGGATAGCAAATCACCTATAAAGGAAAGCCCATCAGAATCACAGTTGGCTTCTCAGCACAAACCTTCAAGTCAAGGAAAGCTTGGAGTGAAGTATTTCAAGTTCTAAAGGAAAACAACTTTCAACCCAGATTGATATACACCACAAAACTATCTTTCAAAACTGATGGAGAAAAAATATACTTCCATGAAAAAGAACATCTGAGGAAATTTATGACCACCAAATCAGCACTCCAAAATATTTTGAAGGATGTTCTAGAAAGAGATAACAGGACTACGACTCCATGAACTCCAACAGAAGAAATCCAACAAGCAAGGGAAACAATTAAACTGAGGGAGGGAAAAACAAAGAGGGGAGCCAACAACAGGAAAATAACATGAATAGTATAAGTCAATACATATCAGTTACAACTATCAAAGTTAATGGTCTCAATTCACCAATCAAAAGACACAGACTTGCAGAATGGATCAAGAAGCAAGATCCAATAATATGCTGCATACAAGAAGCACATTTAGGGGGCCGGTGAGATGGCTCAGCAGCTTAAGCGCCTGCCCGGCAAGTGCGAGGGCCTGAGTTTGTCTCCCGGAACCCACATATGAAAAAGGGGCTGGTGATATCACTCAGCGGCATGGGCGCCTGCTGGCACGTGAGGTCCTGAGGTCGACCCCCCGGTACCCACAAAAAAGAAGAAGCACATTTAATTAAAAAAGAAATTCATAGACTGAAAGTCAAAGGATGGAAAACAATATTCCATGTGACAGGAACCCAGAGAAAAGCAGGGGTAGATATTCTTTTTGGAGACAAAGTGAATTTCAAGCCAATACTGATTAAGAGAGATAAAGAAGGTCACTACATCCTTGTAACCTTGGAACAACCCAAGAGGAAGAGATAACAGTCATAAATTTATATGCAACAAATACCAGTGAACACAACTAAATATTAATGGACATGAAAAATCAAATAAGCATTAATACAATTGTATTGGGGGAACTCAATACTCCACTGTCACAAAAACACAGCTCAACTAGACAAAAAATCAACAATGAAATATTACAACTGAACCAAACTTTTGAACAAATGGACTTAGTAGATGTCTACAGAGTGTTCCACCTCACAACATCAGAATATACATTCTTCTCAGCTGCACACAGGATGTTCTCCAAAATAGACCACATACTAGCTCATAGAACATGCTTACATAAATGCAAAGGAATTGAAATTATCCCATGCATATTATCAGACCATAGCGCAATGAAATTGGAAATCGATGGCAGTAGAAACCACGAGAACTTCCTAAACACATGGAAATTAAATAGCACCCTCCTGAACAACCAATGGGTCACAGATGAAGTTAAAGAAGAAGTTAGACCATATCTACAATTGAATTATAATGACAATAAAACATACCAGAACTTATGGGACACAATGAAAGCAGTCCTAAGAGGGAAATTTATAGCAGTGAATACTCATATCAGGAAAACAGAGCAAGTGCAAATAAACAACTTAATGGTGAACCTCAAACTTCTAGAAAAAGAAGAACAGACTAAGTCAAAATCTCCTACTAGGGAGGAAATTATAAGGGTCAGAGCAGAAATTAATGCATTAGAGACTAAGAAAACAATATGAATAATCAATGAATCAAAGAGTTGGTTCTTTGAAAGATTAAATAAAATCGACAAACCCTTATCCCACCTTATCCAAAAAGGAAAGAAAATACTCAAATCCATACAATTAGCAGTGAAATGTGTGAAATCACAATGGACCCTGCAGAAATCCAGAAGATCATCTACACCTACTTTGAAAACTTGTATACCAATAAGATGGAAAATGCAGAAGAAATGGACAGATTCCTAGATGCACGTGAATTACCAAAGCTGAATGAAGAAGATATAAGAGTCCTAAATAAACCAATATCAATCAATGAAATCAAAGATGAAATTAAAAACCTACCAACAAAGAAAAGCCCAGGCCCTGGCAGATTCTCTGCTGAATTCTACAAGATATTTAGAGAAGACCTAACACCACTACTTCTCATACTCTTTGATGAAATTGAAAGGGAAGCAGTACTCCCAAATTCATTCCTAGAAGCAAGCATTACCCTAATACCAAAACTGGAGAAGGACCCAACTAAGAAAGAGAACTACAGGCCAATCTCCCTAATGAACATAGATGCAAAAATCCTCAATAAGATACTGGCAAACAGAACACAGCAAATCATCAAGGAGATTATACACTGTGACCAAGTGGGATTCATCCCAGGGATGCAGGGATGCTTCAACATACATAAATCAATAAATGTAATACACCATATTAACAGAGCCAAGGACAAAAATCATATGACCATCTCAATAGATGCAGAAAAATCTTTTGACAAAGTCCAGTACCCATTCATGATAAAAACCCTACAGAAAATTGGAATAGATGGTCTTTACCTCAATCTGATAAAAGCCATCTATGACAAACCAACAGCCAACATTATACTAAATGGACAAAAACTGAAAGCTTTCTCTCTAAAATCAGGAACAAGACAAAGATGTCCACTGTCTCCGCTCTCATTCAACATAGTACTGGAAACTTTAGCCAGAGCAGCTAGAGAAGAGAAAGAAATAAAAGGAATAACAATAGGAAAGGAAGTTAAATTATCGTTATTTTCAGATGACATGATACTATCCACGGGAGATCTTGAATACTCCACTAAAAAACTGCTAGATTTAATAAGCAAATTCAGTAGCATAGCTGGATACAAAGTCAACACTCAAAAATCAATAGCTTTCCTATACATGAATAACAAACTCACTGAAACAGAAATTAGGGAAACAACACCTTTCACAATAGCATCCAAAAAAATGAAATACTTAGGTATCAATCTAATGAAGGATATAAAAGAGCTCTACATTGAAAACTACAGTACTCTGAGAAAGAAGATTGAAGAGGATATAAGAAAATGGAAGGATATCCCTTGCTCCTGGATAGGAAGAAACAATATAGTGAAAATGGACATACTTCTAAAATTGTTATACAAATTTAATGCAATTCTGATAAAAATTCCAACAACATATCTCACAGAACTAGAGAAAACAATCCTAAAATTCATTTGGAACCAGAAGAGACCTAGAATAGCAAAGGCAATTCTGGGCAACAAAGCCAAGACAGGGGGCATCACAATCCCTAACTTGAAATTATACTATAAAGCTACTTTGATAAAAACAGTGTGGTACTGGCAACAAAACAGACCCAAAGATCAATGGAATAGATTAGAAGATGAAGAAACATCTCCAGATGTACTCAGCCATCTTATCTTTGACAAAATTGCCAAACACATTCACTGGAAGAAAGATAGCCTCTTTAATAAGTGGTGCTGGAAAAACTTACTCTGCACATACCAAAGATTAAAATTGGACCCATATCTTTCACCATGCACTAAACTAAATTTCAAATGGATCAAAGATCTAAATATTAAAACAGAAATATTAAATCTGCTGGAAGATAGAATAGGTAAAACTCTTAAAGACATTGGTGTGGGCAAAGACTTTATGAATAAAACTCTGATCATGCAGGAACTGTCACAAAGAATCAACAACTGGGATCTCATCTTATTAAAAAGCTTTCGCACAGCAAGAGAAAGCACCAACAGAGTGAAAAGACAACCCACAATGTGGGAAAAAATGTTTGTCAGCTGTTCCTCAGACAAAGGATTACTATCAAGAACACATAAAGAACTCAAAAATATCAGAAATCCCAAATTTAAAGACCCAATCCAAAAATGGGCATCTGATATGAATATATACTTCTCAAATGAAGAAATACAAACAGCAAATAAATATATGAAAAAAAGTTCAACATCACTGGTCATTCAAGAGATGCAAATTAAGACAACACTGAGATTCCATCTTACCCTAAAAAATGGTTATTATCAAGAAATCGAACAATAACAAATGCTGGTGGGGCTATGGGGAAAAGGGAACCCTTCTCCACTGTTGGTGGGAGTGTCGACTGGTGCAAGCACTGTGGAAATCAGTGTGGAGATTCCTCAAAAAACTAGGATTGGAGGTCCCATTCGACCCAGGTATTACCCTTCTGGGTATCTTCCCAGAAGAATTAAAAACATCGTACCACAATGACGTATGTGCACCCATGTTTATAGCAGCACAATTTGTAATAGCTAAATCTTGAAAACAGCCCAAATGCCCATCAACTGAGGAATGGATAAAAAAGATGTGGTCTTTTTATAAAATGGAGTACTGCTCAGCCATAAAGGATAAACTGGAGACTTTTATAGGTAAATGGATGCAACTCAAGACCATACTCTTAAGTGAAATAAACCAAATGCACATGTGCAAACATTATATTGTCTCCCTAGTGTGAGAACCTGAAAGAGTAAATAAGAACCAAAATGTGCAATAGATATTGTAAAGTGGGAAGAAACGGTTCAAAAGGAAAGACAAACTGGGATGGGGGAAAGGAGAAAAGAAGGAAGAGAAAAGCAAAAAATATATATACATATTATATATATATATAGTATATATATATATATATATATACACACAAGCAATTTAAGATAGTTATACTACTAAATTCTCTTAGTTCATTGAAAAGAAACTTTTGTGCTAATACTGTTTGGATAATTAAGTGTCTATAACTTATATTCTGAGTAACTAATTTAAAGATAACAATATGCAATGTGTTAACCATGGTTACCCTCCTATTATCTTGTTTTGAAATTTTGTGGGGTTTTATTGCTTTAAAATAAAAAAAAAGAAAAAGAAAAAAGAAAATCAATTGCATTCCTATTGAGTGGGGTTGAAAGTTATTCTTTTAAAAATGTCTCCAAAGAATTATAATGATTAAAATAGCTATGAAAACATCCAGATGTAATTCCCGTGGCACTCAAAAACTTGAATTCTATGTGCTTTTCATCACTTACCTGTAAATCTTTCTCTAGTGGATTTACTTTTATCTTTCACTTTTTTCTTACAACTTTATGGGCACTGTCTTGCATTTTTCTTTTTTTACTGAAAATTCTGCCCAATCACATATGCTGCAATTACTTCCATTCAGGTAGTTAAGTTTCTGTATATCCTCTTGTGTCATACTATGTGCATGCTTGTCTAGTGGATACTACTGTAGTCTAAGCATTACTAGACACCAATAAAGTTAAAGGCAGTGCTCATTTATTTGCCACATCTATAGGATTAACTTTAGCTAATGCTCTTATCACTTAATCTTTAGATCAGGATATTTTCATGCACTTACAATTGGGATTTTTTTAGTATGTTTATCAATCATAGTGCAAGTCATGTTGATGGAATAAATATTTTTTTAGATAATTTGTATTTGTAAGAACTGTTTCTTTGTACTTTGCTGCCATTTTCTATCCATAGTTACTTTCTGAGAAACACTTTTTACTAAATCAGAATTTATTGTTGATTTCCTAGAATGAGTACTCAGATATAGACAGCTGTCACAATCTACCTGTTAGAGACTTTTTAGGGACTGTTAGTCACTAAAGACTTTAGTGCTCATTCCTGCGTGTTTATCTTAAGCCCATGTTTTTAACCGCCAGAACAAAATGGACTGCACTCATTGCTTTGTACTAATTTGTTCTTCCTTATGATTTTTCTCCCATTAGTTTTATTGGGTATGGAACACACCTTAATAGAAGCAAACAGAGTAATTCTTATATGATTCAGTATTTTTAACTGTACTTTAGGTAAAACGTTTGTCACATTTTATTCTAGTCTGACACTTAAGAAAAAAATGTCCATGAACTATGTACATATGGAATTGGGAGTTGTGGAAGAAGAGCCCCACTGTGCTATTGGGGCTTCTGTTGCAGTCCAGGTCTCAAGGGACTCTGGGGTGTAGTTGTGCCTGTTTCCGTAAGTTCCTTCTTTCCTGAACAAAATGCCTGGTCCACCTCTGTGCTCAGAAAAAGCATTGTCCCTTCCCTGTTTTGGAAAACTTGTCCTCATTGTTCTTCCTGATGCATATTGCACATCTCCAGAAACAGATGGGTGACACTCAGCCTTACAATTCCTGGCTACAATGTCATTTCCACCCTGATTTAGTAACCTCTTCTGAAAAAAACTCTTAGCTACCTTGTCAGCAGCCCACATGAGGTGCACATAATTATCTGTGAGTCCCTTCCACCCCACATGAAAGAGGGAGCTGTGCACAGTGACTCTAAGGAAGATATTCTCTCTATATAAGACACAGTCAAACCCCAGGGAGTACCAGTTTTGCCAGCTGGACAGATGCGAGATATTAAATTCTGTTAAATCCATCTTCATATGTAGTGTACATCCATCTTCATAATTTAAGCCAGAAGGGTGAGATCAGAAGTTGCAATGATCAGCTGAATCCCCCTCTCCTCCTCTCTACCAATGATCCCATACCTCTGAACCATATCACTTTGGGAATACCTCAAGGCAGGGCTTCTGCTGGAAGCTCGTTTTTATTCCCTTGATACATGTTGTAACCTGACAAGGCTAATGCCATCTTATGAACAAACCACCATTTCGCCTGTCCGGCTCCTGCTTCCCACCAAATACCATTAGATAAGCCTCTCCTTTGTTTAGGCTAGATAAATTCCTTTCTGTTTAAGTTGAGATTCCCCCATAGTGACGAAATGCACCTTCCCGCCTCTGGCAACCCATAATAAGATGTTCCTTTTGCCCAATGAAATAATGCCAAATACCCCACACCTAAAAGCCTAACCAATAAGTTTGTAAAATTACTTTATTAACCGTCGCTATTGGCTTCTGTACAACTGCTTGCTACTATAAAAACTACACTCTACCTGCCTCCGGGGCTCCTCTTTGTTCTGGCATAGAGGACGCCACTGGGTACCAGCTAAAATAAAGAGCTCAATTTTTATTTTTGGACATCCTCCCTTTGTAGTCTCATTCATTGAGTACAACATTTGGGGGCCCGTCCGGGATCCCTTATTTTGGCCTCTCAGTTTTTTCCTCGGCATCTAAAAGGTAAGACACTCTCTAAATTTTGGAATTTTGGAACTGGTGCGTTCCAATTTGGATGGTGCGCACCAGTTGGGGCGACGGGAATACGCTTCCCTGAGCCAGGGATTTTGGACTTCGGTTGTTGGTTTTAGGCCTTTCAGGCTTTGGTTTTCCTAAGGATAATTTGTGTTTTAAATTGCTATAAATTTGGTTTCAGGAAAATTCAGATTGCCGAGTAATCTGTGTTGTTTCTTTTGTACTTTTGTCTTTGTTCGTCCACCTTTCTCTGTTTCTCTACATAGCATGGGGCAAGGACCTTCCACGCTGCCGACCCCCATGTTAATTGGCCAGATTTTTTAAAAAAAAAAGAACCTTGTAAAACTTCCAGAGAGGTGATAAGGTAAAGAATGCAGTTTCCATGGCAACCAAGGACTTTGTAAGGCCTCCAAAAGTGTATTTAAGGAGGGGGCCTCAGTGCCTCCTTGCCTGGCAGCTAACCCTTGGGGGGCCGAGGCGCCAAAAAGCTGATTTTCAGCTGGCCCCCCCAGATCAGCTGCAAGGCAGGACGCAAGGCTCTAAATTTGAGGTCGGGAGCGGTGTGGTTATTGTTTGTGTTTCTCCCGTGTTACATCTATGTCACCCCCCCTTGCGCCTGCGCTTCCAAGTCACTGTTACCAGAGGAATTCAACCTGCCGGCGGGAGACCATTTGTTAGTCTCAAATTTCATTTGCATTTCAAATTGAGTGGGGAGACAGAACTTGCTTAGATAAATTGTAACTGTGGGTTACTATATTGTCCAAGTCATTGACATAATGGGTTGTGCTGGCAGTAAGTCAACTGTTTTAAAATATGTGCTTAACAATTTTGATGAATTCAATGTGGGATGATTAGCTAAAGGGTCGCTCCACCCCCAGGTAATCAATGGAGTATGAAATATTGTCACCAGAAAGCCTGAGCACCCAAATTAGTTTCCATATATAAACTCCTGGTTGTATGCGGTGTGAATGCTGCCCCAATGGCCAGCCTGGACGTCACCAGCCTGGTGCTGCCTGCAAGCATCTAGGAAAGTTTTACAGGAGAAATGTAAATGCCTGCTTTGTCAAAACATCGAGTAAGCTGAGTAAGCCACAGTGGGAAACACAAGCTGGGTGCCCTGGCTCAAAACAGCTGGGACAAAAACCTTATCCTGAAGCGTGCTTTTCTCTTTCTCCGCACACAAAGAGGGTCTCTGCTCTTAAATCACAAATGGCTGCAGCATTTGCACCTGGTGGGAAACTGGGCGTAATTGTAACAACCCAGGAACAAGGGGTCAAAATAAGTTGACAAAGATATATCAAAGGAAATTTATATAAATGATATTCTTACAGAGAGAATGCTAATAGAGTAAAAAAGATTTGAGTATGTGACAGAGGGTATAGAGATGACTCAGCTGGAAGCTACATAAAAGTAAAACATGAAAGTTGTCAGTATTTTTATAAAGGAATTTATTTTTGCTTCTTCCAAATTCTTATAAGAGATCTCTGCTATCGACCTACAAATAATTCTGACTAGTCTATTTGTAATTACAAACTTCTAAAATTATAAGAGTTACTATAATTTAATTTGGCCTATATATATATATATATATATATATATATATGCACTCTGATTTTTTTAAATAAATTTGTCTATGTTTTTTTTTTGTGTGTGTGTGTGTGTGTGTGTGTGCCCAACATGTAAACAGCTGTTTTATTTGAGCTCAACAAATTTTCTTTTTGCATTTTTGGATTTTTGAAACGTTTGTCTGGTATGCTTCCACCAAAAGTTGCCAGCTGGCCAAAATGATGTTAAAATTGGTTCTATAAATGTAATACATGTTTTGTTTATTGTTTATTGTTATATTATGATTTGAGAGTTTCTTGTTGTTCAAAATAATGTGTTAAGTGATCTGGTTTTCATAAGTCATCAAAAATTGTTAGACAAAATGTATTATTGTGATATGTTTACATTGGTCATCATCAACAGGTTAAATTTTCTAAAACAGGACAATGAGGTTTTCTGACTTAAAGATGTTCTGGTACAAAACTAAATTTAAAAAACAAAAGCTTTCACATGGCTATGACAATTCAGTGTTGCTGATCTCATAGTATATTAAGTGTATTCATATCTTCCAGATGTACAGGTCTTCTAAAATATAAAACTGGGATTGTTTACAGAGATAACATTTTCTTTCTTTCTTTCAGATTCAGACACCTGCCTTTGCTTGTGCTCCAGATATTTATGATAAGAGGTTCATGCTAATATAAGGTCACCAGTCAAATGATAATTTTTAACAAAAACCTATGTGATGTATATGCTATATGTGTGCCACAGTATTTAGAGATGCCTAAATATTAAACAGTCCAGATAATGTCATAAAATTTCTTCAGTGATGTCCTATTAAAAGACAAATTAGATAAAAGCATCTTATGTACTAGAGATAATTGACTAAAAAGCTCAAATTTGCGTGCAGATTGCTAAGTTTCTAGGATTTATATTAAAGGATGGAACATGCTCTCTGCCAATCTCATGCACTCAGGCCATTCAGGGCCTCTGAGTGCCGGTGACCAGAAAGGAGTTGAGGGAATTTCTGGGAACCGTTGGGTACTGTCGCCTTTGGGTCCCTAATTTTGCAGCAATAGTGAAGCCCCTCTATGAGGCTTTAAAAGAGGAAATAGCCCTCTGTTGGAGTTGAATCCTAAATGACAGGCTGCTTTTGAGGATTTAAAAGAGAGACTGGTAAGCGCCCCCACCTTGGCACTACCTGACATCATGAAATCCTTCCAGCTATTTGTCCATGAAAAGGACAACATTGCTTGGGGTGTTCTTACACAAACACTGGGACCCTGGAAACGCCCCGTGGCATATTTATCTAAGAGACTGGACTCCGTGGCAGCAGGATGGCCTCCCTGCCTGCGTTCAACTGCCGCCACAGCCATTCTAGTAAAAGAAGCTGACAAATTGACTTTGGGACAAAAGCTAAGTGTGTTTGTGCCCCATGCAGTAGAGACTTTATTGAGAGGACCTGGAGGTAAATGGCTCTCAGGAACCAGGTTGGCCCAGTACCAAGGAACCTTATTAGAAGACCCCAGGTTAATTATCAAGACTGTACAAGCTATTAATCCTGCCTCTCTTTTGCCCACTTCCCTGGAGCCACCTGAACATGACTGTGCTGAAGCCATTGAGATGGTGTACCCAGCCCGACCAGACTTGCAGGATGTGCCCCTTCAGGACCCAGACCTGACCCTCTTTTCAGATGGCAGCAACATGGTAATCGATGGGGTTTGGAGGGTGAGAGCAACGGTTGTCACCTTAGAGCGAACCATCCAGACAGAGGCTCTGCTTCCTGAGACAGTTTGTGATATGGACCTTATGTGCTTCGGTGGCTGAGAGGTGCACTAACTGATCCCACAACAACCCTGTCTCCTGGCAACACAACGACTAGGTGTCTGGAGACAAGGAACTGTGCCATCTAAAGATGTTAAAGTGGATTTTACTAAAATTAAACCCACCAGCGGAAATAAGTTTTGATTTGTACCTATTCAGGATGGATAGAGGCCTCCCCTCTAAGACTGAAACATCGAGAGGGGGATAAAAGCTTTGATGGAGCTGATCATTCTATGGTATGGGCTACCCATAACGGTAGGTTCAGATAATGGATCTGTTTTTGTGGGTAAAATGGTCAAAAGCCTTACAGCAGTGCTGGGGCTAAAATAAAAACTCCATACTATATATTGGCCACAAAGCTCAAGTCAAATAAAAGGACAAAACTGTACTTTAAAACTACCCTGACAAAGTTATGCCAAGAGACTGGGGCTAACTGGGTTACTGTGCTCCCAGAGGCCCTCTTACAGTTGTGGTGCACACTGTACCGAGGTGGACTAACTCCATTTGAGATAATGTTTGGGAGCCTCCCCCACTGACACCTGTTTTAAATAGATTACAGGAGATGGAAACTTTGAACTTGCACCAACAGATGAAGGCGCTGCACCAGATGCTTCAAAAACTTCAACAGACTGTTATGGAGACATCTGAGCCCCATGCCCATGCCAGTCCACTCCTTCAAATCGGGAAGACCAAGTCCTGATTAGAGCCTAAAAGAAGAGCCTCTCCAACCATAGTGGGAGGGACCCCACGAGGTGATCCTGCTCACTGCTCTTAAAGTTACAGGCTGTGCTCCATGGATCCAATGCTCCCAAATCAAGACATGGACACCTGAGCTTGCAGAAATGCGACTGTCTGCCCCAGAGACCTTCAGACCTCGATGCACCAAGAGACTTCAGCAAAAGCTGCTGCAGCTAAACACCAACATGACTCTGGTCACCACCCTCACCCTGTGTAGCCTCCTCCCCTTTGCCCTCCTCCGGGCCAGATGCACTCCCTATGTATCAGGAATTTCCCCTTTAAAACCATGTTTGGCTGACCTCCCCCTCCGTTACCTAAACTAGCTGAAAAAAAAAAAAAGATTGCAGAACTTACTAATCAGGATCTCATTAAGTCCCTTCAGGCTCTACAGCACGTGCTCTCCTCCATCCATCGGGTGTTCCACCAAAAACACCCACCACCTGACCCACCCACCACAGAACCTGCTCAAGCGGTGGAGCCAGGTACCCAGGTACTCCTCAGGTGATTTCACCAAGCCGGACTCGAACCCAGGTGGGAAGGGCCATACACCGTCGTTCTCAGCACACCAACCGCTATCAAGGTTGCTGGAAAGACTGCCTGGTTCCACCATAACCACTTCAAAGTGCTGCCAACCTCAGTCTCTCCACCCACAGAACCAGATAAGTGGACGGTGAAAAGGGGAACCAACACCCTAAAGAGTAAGCTAAAAATTGTTCTGCTTGACCACGTATGTGTTAATGTCACTGATGTTATTAATATTGCTGCCCCCACCTATGATGAGTGGCCTGGAAGCCCTGTAAATAAGCCACATACAGAATCGCTCTGACCCTCTCTGCCCTCCCCCAGAGGTGATGTATTCATTTGTGGGGAAAATCTGGCTTTCACTCTCCTACCTGTAAACTGGACTGGGTTATGTGTCTTAGCTTCCCTTTTGCCTGATTTAGACATTACTTCAGGAGATAAACCCGTACCTATTCCTAGCTTCGAATATATAGCCGAATGGCATAAAAGAGCAATTGAACTCATTCCTATATTGGTGGGACTAGGCGTCACGGGAGCCATGGTCACGGGCTCCGCAGGCCTGGGGATTGCTGTACATTCTTATGCAAAGCTTTCCAACCAGTTGATTAAAGATGTTCAGGCTTTATCTGGAACCATCCAAGACATTCAAGACCAGATAGACTCCCTAGCAGAGGTAGTCCTTCAAAACAGAAGAGAATTAGACCTGCTGACAGCAAAACAAGGGGAAATCTGTTTAGCATTACAAGAATGTTGTTGCTTTTATGCCAATAAGTCAGGTATTATAAGAGATAAGATTAAAAATTACAAGAAGACCTATTACCAAAAAAAAAAAAAAAGGAGCTATTCGATAGCCCTCTTTGGGAGCATGGAATAAAATGCTTCCCTACCTCTTGCCTATGATTGGACCCCTGATTATATTACTAGTCCTCCTTACCATAGGACCATGTGTTGTCAACAGTCTAATTAAATATGTTAATTCCAGAGTTCAGTCCATTAAGCTCATGGTGCTCAGATCTCAAGGATGGGAGCAACTCCCCATAACTGACCAACCAAATGAGTCAATATTTGACTCGTGCACATAAAATCAGTGGGGAATGTTGTAACCTGACAAGGCTAATGCCATCTTATGAACAAACCACCATTTCGCCTGTCCGGCTCCTGCTTCCCGCCAAATACCATTAGATAAGCCTCTCCTTTGTTTAGGCTAGATAAATTCCTTTCTGTTTAAGTTGAGATTCCCCCATAGTGATGAAATGCACCTTCCCGCCTCTGGCAACCCATAATAAGATGTTCCTTTTGCCCAATGAAATAATGCCAAATACCCCACACCTAAAAGCCTAACCAATAAGTTTGTAAAATTACTTTATTAACCGTCGCTATTGGCTTCTGTACAACTGCTTGCTATTATAAAAACTACACTCTACCTGCCCCCGGGGCTCCTCTTTGTTCTGGCATAGAGGACGCTGCTCGGTACCAGCTAAAATAAAGAGCTCAATTTTTATTTTTGGACATCCTCCCTTTGTAGTCTCATTCATTGAGTACAACAATACAGGCATTAACCTTCTTCATATATTGAGTATGAGCATGAAGTTGGAGCTGAAACAGCATCCCACAGAATTAAGGCAACATATAGGGACACAGAAGCCATAGTAATAAAGGTGATGGGAGAAAAAAGGGGGAAACTGGAATGTTGTTGGTGTTGATTCCAGATGAATATTTTGGTTAAGGAAATCTAGAAAACATGGATGTTTGGGGATATTCCTGCACAGAGATCACAATATAGAATACAGAAAGAGTTCAATAGATATGTAATAAGTGAATGAATAAATAGGTAGTTCAAAACAAACTTTTTGTTGATTTGGTTTTCTTTACCTTTAACATTAATTTTAGCCCTACACTTTTATGAATTTATCTTAAGAAAGGACTTGCATACATATATATTCAAATTTCATGTTATTGCTTTGTTTTGTTTGCTTGTTTGTTTTTGCAGTGCTAGAGATCAAACCCAGGGCCTAATGCATGCAAAGCAATTGCTCTACCATTGAGCTACATTACCAGCTCTTGTATGTAAGTTTTAAATAAGAATTAGTCTGGTTGTTTTAATATACATTTCTTTTGTTTTCAGAAAGTATTTTCCTCCTCAAATCCTGTGAGAAATTTTTTAATGGTGAGGTGTTTGATATTTATTTTGACTTAATTAAATATAAGTAGAAAATTATTTTGAGCCCTCTAACATCCTCACGCATAATTTTAATTACAGCTTTAAATCTAAATCTTCTCAAAGTACATAGTCAATTTCAAAAATTAAAATAAAATTTATGCCCCTAACAAAGTTAGCCCATCAATTAAAATTATGTTAAAATGTTGATAGATATGAAAACAAAAGTGCTGAAAATACCTGAAGTATTACAAACAATTCTTAATCAAAGTTAAAACAACTGCCCAATTCAATGAAAGATGATAAATAACACACACACACAAATAATACAAATTATTTACAAAATTGCTAAGATTTTCAGCTCAGTTATCTGGTCTAAAACTTCAATATTTCAGATTCTGTTCATGATTGTCTTCACTTTATTTTCAAATATTCTCATATTAGTGTAACTTTATGTTTGTTTGTTTTTTTGTGTGTGGGTACTGGGGGGTCGACCTCAGGACCTCACGCGCCAACAGGCACCCATGCCGCTGAGCGATATCACCGGCCCCTTTTTCGTATGTGGGATCCGGGAGTCGAACTCGGGCCCTCACACTTGCAAGGCAGGCGCTTACGCCGCTGAGCCATCTCACCGGCCCTAGTGTAACTTTATGTTGAACTTTCTTAACTGAAGTAATTATCTTGAACAATATTAGAATCATCGTAATTATATTCTCTCAGTATGAGTAATCAGTAGGATAGGTGCAGATCATTATAGGTGATGCAATCTTAAAATTAATTCAGAAAATTGTCATTTGAAGATTTTTGAAGAAATATTTTATTTTATATGACTGTATGATTTTGAGGATTCTAATTGTTTCTAATTACTCTTTTATTTTAGTCCTCACAATTGTTATGAATTGCTACCATCAATAGGAGGAGCATCGATGAATATTTATCAAGGCCTTACTTGTTCTAAAGAGTGTTACTTTATATCGTTATCAATTTCCTATCTTACACCCATCTTCTCATTCTCTCTTAGAAGAATCTTAGCATGATTATTCAAATTTCAGTTTGTTAATGAGACTCCATTTATTAATGGTAGCATTAAATGATGTGTTGACTGTAGTAACTTCTTACTTCTACCTATGGCCCAGAATTCTGTGTTGTATAAGAGTGAGAAAAGTGTTCCATTGTTCATATTTTGGGAACAATTTCATTTGGATCATACCCAATTTACTATCTTAACAAACATTAATAAAATAAAATCACAGCTACTGATCACATGCTAATTTGATTGTTACTGTCATTTCACTGTGTTCATTTAATGCTCTACAAATACTCTGGGGGATTTCAGGCACAAGTAGGTATCTGAGAGTCATCAATCACCATCATCAGGATTTTATTGGTTCATATTTCATGTAGATAAAAATTCTATATTCTAAATTCACAAAATAACAAAATGTATCTTTTGTATGTACATTAGGCTCGCATAAATTTACTTTTATAATAGCAAACTTATGACTATTATTTGCACAAGAGTAGAAAAAAGGATGATGTGGAATCAAAGGTGAGAGATGGCCATTTTGATCACACTGTATTAAAAACCTCTAAGCATTATCGATCAATATAAAAATCCCTGGAAGTCTTGGGTCACACCTGTGCTCTGTCGTATAACTGTGAAATGTTCCCAATCAAGCCACTTTTTTACTGAATCTTAGACTCCCCATGTAAAAAAAGATTGGAGATGTTCTTTGACACCCTCACCAACTCTAATACACTTGATTATAGGTATGTAGGTAAATATTACTATTTAATAAGATGGATGTACGTATTACAACAAATAATGAAGGTGAGAATTCATGAAAACAATAGAACTGCTAACAAGAAACAATGAAATGTCAATTCCTTTAATTTAGGAAAAATCTACCTTTAAATTATCCTTCCCTCACCAAGTTCAATTTGTAGCTCCCTTTCTTAAAGGTTCATTTCATCTCATAATTGATTTTTAGTAAAATTAGTACATACAGTGGAGCATAATTTATTATTTTATCAGAACTAATTTGATCTCTCTCTCTCTCTCTCTCTCTCTCTCATTTGCCAGTACCAAAGGAATTCAGATAAAAACCAAACAAAGAAAAATTTGGTCTAAGCAAATCCTTAATTTTTATTAAATAGTATATTTACATTAATATATGGAAAATATATTTTACTATAACAATGGCCTAACACATCTTTGGTTAGCAAAACTCTCTCAGATTTTAGTGATATTTAATCTGAGGATTAAACAATGAATATAATAGAATTAGAGATTAACATGCATGTTGGATTGAGTAAGAACCTATGGTGGCAAGAAAGCATGTATGCTAAGCAACTGACTGGCATTAGGGTCCAGATATAATGTACTATCACACTGAGGACACAAAAATAAGTAAGCAAGAAAAGGACTGAAGAGAAAGTTTCTGTCTAAAATTTACTCTAAAATATCCAGTAAAGTCTAGTGAAGCGTTTTGCCATTCCTAAAGTACATTCTTCACAAAAATGAACCTCTTGGGCCGGTGAGATGGCTCAGCAGCTTAAGCACCTGCCCAGCAAGCATGAGGGCCCGAGTTCGACTCTCGGAACCCACATACGAAAAAGGGGCCGGTGATATCGCTCAGCGGCACGGGCGCCTGCTGGCGCTCGAGGTACTGAGGTCAACCCCCCGCTACCCACAAAAAATAAAAGAATGAACCTCTTCAAGGTAAACATGACCAAATGAATTTTCTCCCTATTCAAACAGTAGTAAAAAATGTGGAAATAAAGAGAAGGCAGTGATTTTTGTTTGTTAATGTTTCCACATTTCTTGTTGGGATGGAGAAACTTGCCTCATTGAGCTCATGGTTCTGGATGACCTGGAGACTGGACTGAAGAGAGGTGGTGATCTGCAGACCCACTGTCCCCTCACTTCTGCCATCTTTCCTTCCATACAACCTTTTCTTTCCCATGCAAGCCAGGCTAAGTGTTAAAGGGAGGAAACTACATGGGGTCAATATTCAAGAGTGAGAGGGACAGGTATAATTTATGTATCTCTGTGTCAAGGAACTCTCTCTCAGAGGACCATAAGCTAAAGAAGAGAGGCTACTGTAATGATCCATGACAGGGAGTTCAGTTTTGGCAAAAATAGCTGGAAAAAGTCAATTATTTCACTACAACTTTCAACAATCAAAAAAACACAAAACTACAAAACAAAATTGCAAATCTTTAGTAAAAAGGAAATTCTGGTTTCAGTCATTAAATTGGAATATTTAAATTTCCAATTTTCAACAAGTAAACATGAGACATATTAAGAAATAGATATGACTGATTCAAAATAACAAAATAAACTGAAACCACATCCTGAAGAGTCATACAACTAGCCTGAATAGAGAATGGCTCTAAAGCAATGGTCCCCAACATTTTTATCAACAGTGAAAAGTTTCCATTGAAGACTTTTTTTTCCACCATTGTGGGATTGGGGTTCGGGGGTGTGGTTTCAGGATTCGATTCTCATAAAGAGCTCACAAGTAGATTCCTCACTGTCTCAGTTAATAAGAAGTGAACTCAGCCTCCAGTATAAGCAGGAGAAGGACTGAAGTTTGTTAACCTCCATGATTGTATAAATTCATATTTGTTCTCAAATAGCAAGGGTTTTTTTGTTTGTTTGTTTGTTTGTCTTCAGACAGGGTCTCACTATGTAGTTCAGGCTGAGCTTGAACTCACTGTGTAGACCAGGCTGGCCTCCAACTCATGGTGATCCTCCTGCCTCAGCCTCTCGAGTGCTGGGATTACAGGCATGTGCCACCACACCCAGCTCTAATGGCAAGTTTTAAATCATTATTTAAAAATATTTTCTGCCTCTATCTTCTATTATATGACTCCTATAATGTGTATTATTGTCTGTTTCATGGTCCCCAGCATACAGGGGAAGCACTACTCACTTCCTTGGCCACTTATCTCCTGCTCTATCAGTCTAGTGGGGGTGGGGATAGAAGGTGGAATGCTAAACTATTCTGTTAATGATGCTCAGAGATCTAAAGCAAATCAGGAAAATGAAGTATCAACAAAATAAGAATAGCAATGAAAAGATAGACATAACTAAAAAAGGAAACAAATAAAAATTCTTGATTTAAATAGTAACATATGGAAAATTTACAGTAGAAGATCAACAGTTGTTTTGAGCAGGCAAATTAATGAAGACAAATTAATGAAACGTAAGATAGCACAATCTGAGGAGGAAAATAATATTTTTTTAAAAACCAAACAGAGCCTACATATCTAGGAAAAACCATGAAGCAGACCAAAATACACGTTATGAGGGTCATATAAATAGTAGATAAGAAATAGAAAAAAATTTAAATAATGACTTTAAAACTTGTCATTTGCGAAAGGATATAAATTTATATAATCATGAAGTTCAACAAATTTGATCTAGTGTAGAGATCTTGCCCAAGACACAGTATCATCAAACTTTTGAAAACTAAATATGAAAGAGATCATATTAAAAGAAGCAAGAGAGAAACAGCTTGTCACATACAAGAGAGCTAGATTCAAAGACAAGAAAAAATAAAGATATCTTGTAAAGTTACTAAATGGGCAAACACAAGGCAAGTATTAATTGAATTTTTATTTTGTGACTCCATTTTATATTTCCTAATGATTTAGAAAGCAATTACATAAAACAATAATTATAATCCTGTTACTGGGCACATAACGTATGATGTTTTCTATTTCTGACAACAAAGAGGGACTGAGATGGAGATCTTCAGGAGCAGAGTTTTTACATGCTATTTAAGTTGTTATCAGCTTAAACTACATTGTTATAAACTAAGAATGATAAATATAATCCCCATGACAATCACAAAGAAAATATCTAAAAGTGTGTATATAAATGAGAAGACATTCAAAATTACTAACAACCGTAACAATAAAACCTAAACAGGGCCGGTGAGATGGCTCAGCGGTGTGTGCGCCTGCCTGGCAAGCACGAGGGCCCGAGTTCAACTCCCAGAACCCACATACGAAAAAAGGGCCGGTGATATCACTCAGCGGCATGGGTGCCTACTGGTGCTCAAGGTCCTGAGGTCGACCCCCGGTACCCACAAAATAAATAAATAAATAAATAAATAAATAAAATAAAACCTAAACAACAAAAGAAGCCAAATAGCAAAATAGTAAAATTTAATCTGCTCTGTCACTACATTAATTGCAAATGGGTTAAATTCCTTAGTCAAAAACAATACACTGGGCTGGTGAGATAGCTCAGTGGCATAAGCACCTGCCTGGCAAGCATGAGGTCCTGAGTTTGACTCCTGGAACCTACATATGAAAAAAGGGCTGGTGATATAGCTGCTGGTGCGAGGTCCTGAGTTCAACCCCCGGTACCCACAAAAATAAAAATAAAAAAAAAATAAACCACTGGCAGAACAAGTTAAAAAAAAGAAAAAAATAAAAATAAAACCCAGAAAATAGCTTGTACTATCTCAAACATATAAGGTTAAACACACTAATAGGTGCACAATGTAGGGACAGAAAAACATCACTAATAGTGATTGGGGGGCTGACAATAAAGACAAATTCACATCACACACAACAGGTTAAATCTCTTTAAAAAGTTACAAGCAAGTACCACAGTTTTACAATCCTAAACTAATAAGATGCTCAATTTACCACAAAATGATAGAACAACAACAACAAAAATTTGTCAAGCTGGGCGTGGTGGCACACTACTGTAATCCCAGCACTTGGGAGGCTGAGGTAAGAGGATAGCCACAAATTGGAGGCCAGCCTGGGCTATATAGTGAGCTCCAAGGCCAGCATGGACAACATAGAAAGACCTTATCTCAAATAGCAGAGCCTAAAAACATATGAAAGTAAATATTGATAGAATTTAAAGGAGAAATAAACAATTCTAAAATAGTTTTGGGTGTCTTTAATGTCCCTCTTTATTAATGGATACAGCAATCGAACCAAAGAGCAATAAGAAAATAGAGGATTTAAGAATTTCAGAAAAAAATGGGCCTACCAGAAATATACAGAATACTGCACACAGCAATAGCAGATCACGTAATTTTCTGAAGTGCACATAGAACATTCTCCAGGGCAAACCATACTTTAGGCAACAAAAGTCATCAATAAATTTAAAAGACTAAGAACATAATAGTTTATTTTCTGATTACAATGGAAATAAATAGAAAATAGTAACCAGTGGAACACTGGAAAATTCACAAATACATGGAGTCTAAATTTGGAATGAATCATAACTTTGGATTTGGCAATGCATTCTTACCTATGTGACCCAAAGAAAGATCAATAAAGGATCCATAAACTAGACTTGATAAAATATGAAAAGTTCATTCATTTCTGTCAGCTTTTCATTGCTGTGTTGCTTGTTTGAGAACATTCGTTTTCTGAGAATCACATGAACGAGTAGCAGATGTTATTTGATAAAGAATAAAGCAAACAATGGTTTAAACCATTAGGGTTTAGAGATTATTTGTTAACATAACCTCCTCATCCTTCCTAATGTACTATTATAAATTCATAAAGACATTGATACTTTTATTTCTAGTTAAGTTTCTGATATTTGCATTTGTGTCTAATATATTAGAATTAAACATTTTATTTAGCTTTCCCAAATAGAAAACTGATTATTTCTGCTTTCCTTTTTAAATGATCCATCCATTTGCTAGCAATCTGCAGTGTCCTATCATATTTTGAATTATTTTTCTAATCAGGAGTATCTTCATTATACTTCATTATATCTTCTTTATAACTTCTATATCTTCATTATGTCTAAGGTATTGCTTTCCCATATAATATTTTTTACCCTAAAGTCAATATCCCCAGTCAAATTGAAAGAAACTCCCTTGTTAAGAGTTTGACATTTTGTTTAATATAGAACAATTTAAAGATAAGATGATTACAGTGTTTAGTATTTCATCCTTGATTTATTTTTTTAGTACCAGTAAGAAATCTAGCATAATGTGAAGTGGTAATAGCTCTTGTCATATTTTTGGTATTTAATCATCTTAATTTTATCATTTTACTTTTGCATATGATGTTTCCTGAAATTTTAGACATAAAGATAGGTCCAGAAAATTTTATTGCTTGTTTGAAAATAGACTTTTAAAATTTTTAAATGGTATTGAATTTTATCAAATATGTTTCTTTTTGTACATTAATACAAAATTTTTTGTAATTTAATTCAAGTAGTAAATTGCAGTATAGACTTCCAATTTTGAACACATTTTTATATTCCTTGAATAAACATCCTTGGCTAATGTCTTGACTTCTAACAGAGAAATTTTTTATTTGAAAGACAATGATCACTGATGCATTTTACAAAATTCTGTTCATCAGTATATTTCTAAATCATGCATCTTACATATATGTGTATTTTTTTCATAAGCCTTTCCACATGTGAAATTCAAGGAAATTGTATAGCATGTGATGCTCAGGAAGACAGAGTTACCCAACTGATATTAAAACACAGATGACATGAAAGCTTGAATCATGGAATAATATTGCAGGCACAATTTTTCACAATAAATGATGATACTGCTAAGATTAAAGTTGCTGATGATAAAATTCTTCAGCCACTATCACATTCTGAACTGGGTTATTTGGGGATTTTCTGTACCCTAATGAGGACTAGTCCACCTGAATAGCCATCTCCCCTTTTAATTTTTCAGTAGCTGATATATCCTGTGATGCTGTGTACTAGTGCCTACATACCATTCTTAAAATTTCACCGTGAGCTTGACTTACATAATATTAGCCTTCTGGGACTCCCTTTGTGTCTTCCCCAACTTCATCCCAGGAACTGAAAGCTCTTCTAGTTGCATTCATTCTTGACCTCCTAACTTCCAGCAAGCTAGGAGGGAGAGAGACATTGTATAAATGGGACCTGAGGGTTTATGGAGTTGCCTTCAGATCAATGATTGGCACAGGCAGGAAGTGAGGTCTGTCAATTTCTTAGGAGACCCAGTGAACAGTCTTCCTATCACTGGTTCTAAGATCTCCTTAAACCAATGGAAGATCTAAAGAAGCCAGGTGGTGGGAAAAGAATGTAGCCCCTTAGATACCAAAGCTGATTCTATTGACTCAAATATGAAATTAAGGACATTTAATCTTCCCTAAAGGAAGAGCAAAAAAAGAGAAAAATTTATCACTGAATGTAGTAAGTGTATACAAAGTCAGCATTGAAAACACACACTAAAATATGGTCCCAGCTTTAGCTACATTCAGAGCATATACTCCTTTCAAGTTCTAGGCTTTCAAACCTGTCCCTGCCACTTCCGAAATGGTAAACCAAGTGTATTTGATAGTGAAGATTTCTGTTTATTAAATTTTCATATTATTGAAAACTATAATAAAATGGAACTTTGTTTCAGTATCCAGAGATAAGGTTTAATAATAATAAAGTCAAATACGGCATATTCTCAATTCAATATTATTCTAGTTATAATGATTAATGAAAGTCGTTATTTTGAGCAAAACTGCTTATTAAGTGGTACATCTTTATTTCCAAATAGACTGGCTCCTATCTATATGTGTAATGAGCTTCATGCCCCCATAGCTGGTGCTGTGTCAGGGTTTCTGTGTAGAACAGTTGTCTAATTAAAATGTGATTTCAAAGCCTATTTGTTATTACTTCTATTATCTTCTTGTGGGGCTCTGGAATAACATGTTTATGGCTTCTGCAAACTCATCTAATTTAATATTTGCCTAGTAACCCAAATGTCCTCATTTAACAACAGCTGCCCTTGGAATGGAGATTTTTTTCCACAGGCCAGCTAAATTTTAACTAATTGTTACTGAGATACTCTACTCAGCCCGGGTACATGAGCATTTCTGATGGTGAAATTAAAATTGCTAAATGCGAGTGGTTATTAATTTGTTCTCAGTACAAAGGATGCAATTATTCATCTAAAAATAAAGCTCTTGGTGTTGAAAGAAAAGCAATGAATGGAACAAGTCCTCATAATTTAATATTCCTCAGTTTGATTTTCTGAGCAGATCTCCTGAATGACATTTAGAGGCCAGAACTGAAATTATTAGCCAGCATGACCAAGTAATTCAAAGAACTTTAATGACTTACAAAAATTGTGAAATGAAACCAAATAATGACAATGTTTTCATAGTAATAGTCCTTTCCATCTCAGGGATATGGCGGTAATGCTGAAGAATCAAGCTTGGATATTAACACTCACAGGTCCTGGTGTGTAGGAGGGCAGACCCTAACTCTGTAGGTTGGCAGAGGGGCCTGAGAACCTGCATTTCTATCAAGTACAGAGATTCCCATTGCTTCAGTCCTGAGCATTGCAGTTTGAGAAGAAAACTTACGGTCAACTCTTTATTCACAGGATTAGAATATGTTTCAGACAGGAATATTTAAGAAGACCCAGGTTATTTCCTTATATAGGTGGTAAATAATAATTTGTTCACCAAATGAACAGTGGGAAACAGAGGCACTATTAAATTCTAAAGTGTATAAACCAAATGCATACTTTTAAAAATGTATTTAAAATGCTCATCAGAATGCAAGCAATATCCTGTACTTGGCTTTGAATCTATCTGGTGACGCCTTCACCACCTCTAAGTCTGGTGTATTGTTTAGCTTTTGAGAAAGGTGTCTGGTTTATGAAGCATTTTTTATATGAATTAGTTAAAGTCTGTGACAATACTTATATTGATGCAAGACTAACTTATCTTGAATTCTTTCAAAGGATTTTCTAGAGAAGATTTTACAAGCTATGTTATATTGAGGACCTTTGAAAGTTTTTATATGCCTGACCATTGCAATTAAAAAGAGGGGCAGAATAATGGAGAATAATATAGTGTATTATTTGTCTCTTGAAAAACAGAAGTCACCGTTACCTGGCGTAGCTAAAGGAGAGTAATAATAAACAGGCCAACTCTTCCTATGAACTGTCTCTCTCCTGCTGTCTGGCTTAACTTGGCTGGAGAAATATTCTCAACCCTACTATATCGGTTAGGTTTCTACAGTCAATGGAATATTTGTATGTTAAATATTTGTGTGTATATATATATATATATATATATATATATATATACCTGTGTATACACAGATATATATGTATGTGTATGGATATGGATATGGATATATATCAGAGAAATCTATCCATTCTTCTATTTTCCCTAGACTATGAATACAAAGTATGATTCATGGCCAAATGAACCACCATTTTATAAATAAAATTTTACACATGCGTGTGTGTGTGTGTTGTTGACACTGCTTTTCTGCTACAAAGGTACAGTTGAGTAATTGCAATAAAGAGTGAATGGTCTGAGAAGACCAAAATATTTGGTATCTGGCTCTTAAAAAAAAAGTTTTCAGCCTGTTATAACAGATTTTTCCTCGCCTATTCTTTTTCTAGAAACTTCAGTACCTCTTTTAACCTCCAATTTCCTTCATTAAAAATAAATTTGTTTACTGTGGCTTGTTATAAATAACATTTCATGGAAAGTCTGTCTGCACGTTGATTTTTGCTAGCTCCAATGCATCCTAATCCAGTAATCCTGTGGATTTTATCTCTCCATACATTAAGACTGCAACCACCATGGCTATCAGTAGCATTCGTATTGCTTGCTCCAAAGGCTAACTTTTGGTTCCAAGTCCAAAACAATGTACTATACAACAATCCATACAAACCCCTTCATCAACCACTGGGAATAGTTGACCACTACTTATCGCACAGCAGTGTTTTCATTTGGCTTCCAGGGTCCTTTTCTCTTTTCATGCTTTGTTTCTGGCTTCTTCCCATTTCTTTTGCCTCTTCACACTGGAGTGTCGCAAGCTTTTGTCGAAATCTCTTCATTTCTCTATTTTTTCTTTCTCTGTGAGTGTTCCTCTATGATTTTAAGTATGACCTATGTACTCATCACTCCTGCATTTCACATGAGCTCAAGACTTATATTTTGAACTACTTACTGGACACATGGATCTCATCTGAGCATTGGACTGGTGGTGTCCACATGAACTCTTGATATTTTCTACCAACTACACTTCACATGGTCCTTCCATGTTGGAAAATGACCATTCTATCCATTCACTGTTAAGGTCAGAAAATTTGTTCATGTTATTTATTCTCTTTAGTATTTTCACAGACAAAATCTTTGATAGAATTCTTCACACTATCTTCAAAATATATCAAGAATACAACAAATTCATACCTCCACCACTGTCATCCTAATTTGAGCCTACACTAAGTCTTTTTGTATTTTCCATTAGTTTTATAGCAGTTATTCTCACTTCTGCTTTGTCATCTTACCATGTATTCTCCACTTAAAATGTAATTAGGCAGTCAATGTATGTAAGTATGTCAGCCTCCTGCTTGCCTTTCTGTGTCATTCAGCATGAAATGCAAAGTCCTTAAAATGTCTTCGAACCCATATAATTCTCACCACCTTTACCAATTTCCCTGTATCGCATGCCCTCTTCACTTTGCCTACAAATGCCTTCCTTATTACTTCTTGTAAAACACATCAGGTTTGTACCTGCCTCAGGACCTTCGCTTATGTTGCTACATCTTCCTGAAATATTTTAATATGTAAATCTTCACATGCTCCATATCTTGTTAAAAATAGTACCTTCTCAGTTAGACTTTCTGAGCCAAACTATTAAAAATAATCCCTCCACACAGATATTTCCTATTTCCTTCTCTCCTCAATGAAGCCATGAATATTTATCTGGCCAATATTAGACACTAACTACAGTTAGTTGAAAATATGGATAAATTTTCCATCTGATTTTGTGTGGACCTGCTCAAACACAAGTGTTAATTTGTCTCCAATGAAGTCATTCCCTTTCTTTTTTTCCCCTTATCACCTCCACTTTTTTCTATTTAAGACAGTGAAGTGGTGCCTACATAAACTGCAGAAAGCATTGATGTTCACCGAAATGGCCACATTCATCTCCAACAAGATTTTCTTCTCTCTTATCCTTGGGGTTAGTACTTCTGCACACCTTCAGGCTCATTATGTTGGGCTCAGGCAGCTGCAGTAGCACTGGGCAAAGACATGGCCATTCTTAGCATTTCTCTGTCCCATGTCTTCCTCCAGCTAAGTCTTGATTATCCCATGTACTCAACAATCACTTATGCAACACTTACATGTTTCAAGGATTTTGCAATTCAAGGTAAATATAGTGATGAGCAAGAAAAGCAAAGTGCTGTAACTTGTAGACCATTAAGGTTGGGTAAAAAGAAGGGATTAATGAGTGAAATGATGAAAGAAATGTATAATCACAAAATGTCCTAAGTAAAATGAACTTATGTTACCTGGTAAGGGGATTATGTACAACAGGGAACCTAACTTGTTTTAGACATCAGAAAAGATTTCCTGAGGAAATAATGTTTTTGATGACACTGAAATGTTCAAAAAATAATTAGGGTAATTATTATCTAGTCTTTAGTAATTATTTGAAAGATTGAAATGGGGAAGGTAAAAATGCCATAAAGGAAGAGCTCCTGAAAGAAATAAAGGGATAGGCCCCCACCCAACTTTGGGCTTTCCTATTAAGCTATTTCCCCACCTACTTTTAAAATTTTTATTCTGTGGCAGGGTCTTGCTAAGTTGCTAAATTGCCCAGGCTAGGCTTGAACTTGCAATCTTCCTGTCTCAGCCTCCCAAAGTGCTGGATTAAAAAAACCTACCACTAAGCCAGACTGGGAAAGTGGTTTTGAAGTCCAGAGAGTATGAAGTGTTCACTGTGAGACTGCACTGGCTAGTGCACCCATGTGCACTGGTATCAGCACGAGGGTTTGGTTGTCATTTAGGAATAAAGGGAGTCACTGAATGTTGTAGGTCGTGGAGTGCATCATGGCTTCTTTTTTTGTTTGTGTCGAATGGTATTAAATAATCTGTAATTAGTTATGTTATTGTCTTAGCATATGTGCACTAACAAAGAAGTGAATTATTTCATAAAGTGACTTTAACTATGAGGATTTTGTATCCTGGGCACAATAAAGAGAAAGAGCTTTGGGAATTGAAATGCATAGGTTATCAAGAACCTTGCCCTTTGGGGCATTCCAAGCTGGAGAGTAAATATGACACACAAAGGAATATGGTGGGGACAGAAGCCAGGGCTGGGAGGGAGGGTACTCTAAGAAATGGGCTGCAGAAAATGGAACCTACTTAGAGGGCACAATATTAGTCTGAATTTTGAGAAATAAATCTTCCAAATATTAAGTGATTCCACAAAATATGAGTGTGTAGAGAGAACAAAGACCTTATATTTTCTTCTTCTGACCATATTATCAACCGTATGATTTTGCATTTTACATACTTTAGTTTTTTTGTGTATATTTCATGAATATCAACCTCTATGGACATGGAAATAAAATAGGCTCTCAGACATTTTCACTGAGTATTTTGTTGTACTTAGAAATTCACAGAAAGTTAATTATAGATTTCTACTTTGAATTGCTTATTGGTTCATAAAATGTTTAAAGTGTTTTAGAAGTGGAATTTTGATAATTTCAGCAGCTAAATTGTACCCTAGATATCAAAGATAATTCACACATAGCTGGAATGACCTTATAACCATATTAGGAGACTTATTTTTTAGTGATTTAAGATCTTTTTGGCTTGAAAAGCTGTAGGTAAACTGAGCCCCATGATGGTCACCCGGAAGCACAGGTGGTATGGTGGTCACTGTTACATTGAACAATAATACATTATCTAACTTCTACAATTCTCATCAACAGCTTCCTCAGGAAGATATCCAGTGGATATTGAAGACAAATTTCCCCTAAGGTATATAAGTTCTGTTTTTTCAATGAAAGATTTGTTCTTGGCTGGGGTGTAGCTCAGTGGTAATGTGCTTGCCTAGCACATGGAAGGCCCTAGGTTTGAGTCCTAGTACTGCAAAAACAAATAAACAAAGAAAAAAGATTATTACCATATAGATGTTAAGGGATTATATCAAAACCTTTGTTAAAAGATGACGTGTGTCTTGACTTTGAGAGAGCTGGTCAAGGGAGAAAAATAGGGCATGGGCCTTGCCCTGCAGGAAAAACATTGGTGGGAAATGTATTTATGGCTAAAGTTGGGAGAGGAAAATAAAGAAAAGAAATCCAAACTTACTTCACAGTTTAAGCCTGAGTTCTAGGAATATAATTAGAGATGTGAAAGAATTTGACAAAACTCTTGATAGGGAGATTGAAAGATAAGATTAATATTAGATATATTGAATTTTCTTGATTCAGGAAAAGACTCATGTATCAATGCCAAAACGATATTGATTATAATTTAAGAAAATCCTGCAACGCATATCACTTCATTCTTCTCTCTCTCTCTGACTCTATCTCTCCACAAATAAATGTTAGAAGAAAAATAACAAATTTTATGTGAAATACTTTGGGTGTCACAACATTCTTTAATAAATTAATCACTTATTTGTTCCTCCTGAAGGCATTATAAAGAGCTATTTCAGATAAAGGTGCTAATACAAAATCCAATTTCAGGGAGAAATGAAGATCCTTTCACTACGAGACTTCCCGTGCTTTCTCTTTTCACAGAGACAATCAAAGCAGTGTTTTGAGCGAGGAATACTAGCTAAATGGACAAATCTGTTGTTCTGGAAGGAGGCTAACAACTGCAGTGTAAAACATCTGCAAGAAAGAATGCTGTGCGAGGAATTACCAATTAACCCACGATCTGCAATTAATGGAACACAACATTCTCATTGTAATTACAAGCTCATTCTAAGAGTCCACCATTACATGGAAGTGAAATCCCCTAATTAACTAGGTTTAAAAGAGCAGAGAGAAAATTAAAATGTACAAGGACAGACAGAAAAGGATGAACACAGGAGATTTTAAAAATGGATAACTTTAGGTCATAAATACCTTTCTGGAGATCTTAATGGGGTTTGCTCCTGTATACCATTCATTATCACGCATAACAGTAATAATAACTCACTACATTAACTCTTTAATATTTCATATCTGATTTAATGTGATACGGGAATGTAGACAAAAATAAGCCATCTCCTACCGAGTTTGTGAGTGAACGTGTTTTCTAATCCGCATCAGTGGTACATACAAGCACCTGTTGCTTTTAAACTAGGTTTATACCGTATTGCTTCATGCTCACCTATAATTTCAGGTGTGGAGTGTTTTCTGGATCAGAGGTACTTACAATCCAGAAATATTTGTATTATTGATATACTACTTAATATTATAAAACTGAACTTAATCTCCAAATTCTGAGTTAATGTCTCATTCCATTTAATGTTAAAGCACATGAAAAAAATATTACAGAGCCACTAATGTTATGACTGGAAATGTTATATAATATTATTGGCTTGGTAATAGTTAAATACAGATGTTTGTTTTTAATATAGCCTTTTCATATTATAGCAATTTCCTGATTGATTTCAAGCAAGAACACATAATTTGGATGTTGGTAATACTGAAGGCTAGTTATTTCTCTCTGAGTCATATTCCAAGAATTTTTTTTTTTTTTCTGAAGGAGAAGAGTGTTAAGGAAAAGAGTGTGAGATAAGGGACATTATCTGATTTTGAAGGCAGTGTGGGAGGGGAGCAAAGCCTCACCTCTAGATGCACAGAGCCAAGGAGACCCTTCTCTCCACTTTTTAAAAAAATTTTATCGGTTTGTTTGTAATACATAGTGATTACATGCAGTGTGTTGGATTGATACATATACATATTGCATATTGATTATTTTTGGTCCAGTACCAGCTATTTTAAGGTCATAAAAAGTTGTACCTTAACTTGGACATATATTTGCACCAGAAGCAGTAGCAGGAAAGGCAGAAATAAGTTACCATGACAGCTAGAACTTTCAGGGAGTACGTTCTTACAGATACTTTGAATGGAATCTGGGCACTTGGGATTATACAGTTATTAGGAATATAAGAACATCAACATTATAATCCATGAAATTCAATCTCACCTAAATGAAATGAGCGTTCAGGTATTTAGGTTCAGAATTCACCCTAGAATATTAGAAGCTAAATGTATTTTCAAAAAGTGTGATAGGCTCTCAAAATTATATCTTTATTTTAAACATTTTCAAGATGATGGGAATTATTTGTATAAGCACAAACCTCCAAAGTGATATGAAACAAAGTCCTTCTCGGACTGAACTACTATTACATAACTGTCAAAAAGAAACATTTCTCTCCAGTTTTCATTTTAATACATCTTTAATATCTGTATAGTTTACTGAGTATATGAGTTGCACACATTCACTAGAAAGAATTTACATGCAGAAGAAATGTTTTATGTAGTTTCTATGTTATATACTCTTTGACTACAGTACTTACATCCCCAGTAATTGAGCTTGTAGCTTTGTCCTTGAGTTTTAGTTTCCCAGCACTGTGGAAAAGCAATATAAACATTGACTTGCCCAGTGCATGCCATCTCCACCTTCGCAGGTCAAATCTCCAATTTCTCTCTGTCCATGACTAGTTGAAATAATAGGTGCAATTGATTCAATTTATGATTGTTTTCCAGACCTTTCAAATAATGGATTTTTTTTTCTGATTTTTGTGTGTTTTCAGAGCTTTTAATTATTATCTATGATAATCTCCTAAAGACACTTTTTAATCAGAAAATACAAATATTATCGCATCTCTTTTGGATGGGTAATTCATAATAAAGCATTATTTTAGTGAATTCTAAATAGTGTTATTTTTTATTTTTTGCTCCTCCTTGGTTTCTCTTATCTTAATTTTAGATTGGTTCATGAGTTTCTTAGTTTTAGCAGAGTCACAGGTATATACACTTCAGGCTAAATAAACACAATTAAAAAAGGCAAGACAAAAGTACCTAACAAAAATGGACAATTGGGAATACATATATAAATCAGACCCCCTTGTGTTCTCTGTGGTTTTCCCAGCTGTGAGCCTAGGGATGAAGAGAATACAGGAATCATCTGTCTCCAAGGGGCCAAGATCTCTGGATGTCTTCCTCCTCCCAGACTCTGCAGAATCTTTCCTGGAGCCCTGAGAAGACGTAGGGTACTGCTAACTCTCCTGGCTGTGCCAGGTCCTGGTCATGTGGAGGCAACTGACTGAGGGTACAGGAAGTAAGTTACTTCAATGTGTTCCCTTGTGTCTAGTCCTATTAAGAGGGAGGTTCATCCCCTTAAGAATCAAGAAAGTTCCTCCGCCAAGGCCACGTACTTGTGGCTTGCCTTTCCAGACCTAGGAGGAGGAAACAGAATTGCCACCTGGGGCATATAGCCATTAGTTTAGGGGAACGCTGGCATGTCAGGCTGGAAAAAGAAAAAGCTTTTAGAAGAACCTGGTAGAGATTGAAAGCCATCTAAAATGCTTGTCAGGTCTTGCTTATTCTCAGGTGGTTTGCCACTTCAGACGACAGCCACTCCCATTCCACACCTGTTACTGCACCTGAGGCCTGAGGCCCCATTGCGGATGCATTTCTCACTGCTGGTTTGCCTTTTCTGGAACACCAGATACTTATAATCATACAGTACGTAATCTTTTCCAATGGAAATATTTCATTTAGTATTTGCATTTCCTTTATGCCTTTAAAGGCTTGGTTGCTCATTTTTTTTTAAATACCGACTGCTGTTTCTGTGTATGTCTATGCTACAGGTTATTAATCCATTCACTTACCAAAGGACATTGGTTGCTTCCAACTGGGAGTGAATATGAATAAAACTTGTACATTAAATTAGTGTATGCTTGGACTTTTGGCTTGAAGATGAGTTTTCAAACCAACTGGGTAAATAACAAAAAGCACAATTACTCTATTGTATGGTAAGCGTATGTTTAATATTATATGAAACCACTGAGCTGGCTTCCAAAGCAGCTCCACCATTTGGCATTTCCACCCGCAATGAATAAGAGTCCCATTGCTCTACATTCTTACCAGCATTTACTGTTTTCAGTGTTTTGGAAACACTGGAAAGAGTTGAAACTTGAATTCCAAAATCCCGGCTGCTGAATTTTTTTATGGCAATTACTAGTTGGGTTCTAAGTTTTAAAAATTAAACTTGATGACCAGAAAAAGTGCAAAACATAAACACCACCATAACCATGATGACATAGCTAAACTTTCATGATCCGATCACCTATTACATGAGTTATCTTGTAATGGCAAACTTATAGAAATTTCATAGCAGAAATTAGAAATCAATTAGTAGCCTCTGCCTAAGCTCATGCTGCCTGTCACATAGTTAGACTCAGCTCGCCTTGACCACCACGCCAGCTATAGCTCACAGACAGTTTGACTCAGCTTTATCTGGCTGAATCCAGCTACACTGCCCGTACTTCCCAGCCTATAAATGTATTCTGTTTTGCTTGCCTATTCCAGGAACTTTCCACCTAGGACAGAATAACCCAGTCAAGGACATGCTTGCCTGATTTCACTCACCCACTCGGACAGCCCTCTCCCTGCCCAGAACAAATCTGCCTGACAACATATGCCTTAGCCTATGTAACCAATCATATAATAACCTGCAATCAGCTTTGTATTTCCAGCTTGAAAAAATGTATTTAAGTTAAACTTTAAGCTGACTCTACGCTGATGATTTGAGACCTGATTCTCCTCAGCCCGCTAGCCTAATAAAGGTTGCCTTCCAACTCTTCAAGTGCAAAGAGTCTTCCATTTGGTTTGATATCAGATTTCTGTAACAGTCTCATTTTGACTTAAGTACAGTTTGGGGCAGGTAATATATTTAATATTTCTATTTTGTATAAAGAACTCAGTTTTAAAAATATTTAGTAATATTTTCAAGCCAACAGACCTATGTGATGCTTAAGGTAGATTGTCAACTTGATTGGCGGGGAAGCTACACAGGGGAAGAGTAAAGCACACTTCTGGGTGTGTCCGAGAGTGTCATGGAGGTATGAACCTGAGGTCTCTCTCCGTCCCTCACCCATTCCTCTCTGGTGCTGCTTCCCTGCTCTGCTTCCTTACTACCGTGAACTAAGCAGTTGTGCATCCACCATGACATTCCTACCTCGGAACCAGCCAATCATGGACAGAACTTTCGGCACCCTGGGCCAAATAAATCTTTCCTGCTTTAAGTTCTGGGCAGGTATTTGGTCCAGCAATAAGAAAACTAATACAATCTATGATGTCAAACTCATTATTTTTCTTGCTATACCAAATTAATAGAAAACACATATTTACTGTATAGCTCAGGAAACAACTTTAGTGTATCAGTTTTCTCACATAAAATAATATTTTTTCACAAAACTATGAATTTTTTACACTACAATAGTGAAAAGTTTTGAATACTGACTCATTTCTCATCTCATATCTTGAACCTAACATCTCTAGCATGTCTTCATCCTTCTAAAGTGGGCTTTATAATTTAAGTATATTCAGATTCTACTTCTGTAGTGAAAAAAAGTTTCAGAAGAAACAGGTGTAATTGGACATTAAAAATTACATAAGTTTCACTATTCATCAAGTATAATCTTTCTAGGGTAGAAAGAAAATTACACTAAAATCTTGTATCTGTGTCCCTCATATTGATAAGAGAAAGCATTATGTTTTATACCTATGATATCCATAGATTAATTAAGTAGAGTTACCATTCTTACCTTAATGGACCCTAATTTATATAAACCAAATATTAAGAAAATTTATTTGAGACAAAATAGTTTAAGCATATATAGGTTAGAAAATGATTTAAGAATTCTTTCAAAAATATTCTTTTAGATAAGACAATAATATCGTTATACTAATGAAGCACATGCTTTACTATGCTAGATGCCTACTAAAGTATTTACATGTTTAATGACTTGCTAGTTATAATTTGTTCTAAATACTCCAACAATTGGAAAAAAGATAGCAGAAAAGAAAGAATGAAGTAAAGAGGAAAATAGAGGGGAAGGAAAAATAAAAATATGCGTTACAATCTGTTATACAAAATTGGGAGACAAGACATCAATAAATGTTGGTGCTGGGTGATATACACTGTACATGAGATTTCATTATACTTTTTCTACTACTGTGTGTATATTTGAAGTAATAAAAAGGTTAAACAGAGTAGTTTATAGATCAAATAAGATCGTTCATGGTTTGTTTTCAGACCATTAGGAGCAAGTACAACTAAACTTTCACTCTCCTCCCGGTTGTGCTCTTTCTCCTTGCTTAGTGAAGGGGATGTTGTAGGAAAGCAGAACCAATATGTACTAACAAGGAGTGGACATCTCACTGAATGTGCAAGTCAATACACAGTAACAGTTTAGGTCAATGTCACTTTGGTGACAAGGCTAATTATGGTTTAAGATGGTAATGGGAAGTGAAGAGTCAATTTCATGGCATTCAAAAGACTGACCTCAGACACTGATGTTTCTGTCCTAATTAAGGGCTTCCCTGGGAGAGGAGAAAGGGAGGGAAGAAGCCAGCACAGAATCATGAGGCCACCTACGGAGTAGTTGGGAAAAGTGATGCACCATCAAAAAGATTGACTTTTCTGGGCACATACCTGTACAGGGGAAGACGGAAGGAAAAAGGGAATGGAGAAGGGAGAGAAAGAAGAGGAAGGAAGGAGAGAGTGATGGTGCGAGGGAGAGAAGGGAGAGAGAAATGTGGATGAGGATGGGGAAAGGAAAATAACGTAGCTTTTGTTTTTTCTTGAACAATGTAAAACAGACTTTTTTTGAGTCTGACAAGGGCCTCCTAATAATACTAGAATCACTATATGCTAAAAGAGACTGCTCTGAACACAAGCAGAGTTCAATACAAAACAGCTAAAATTTGGTCCCTAAAGTGAATGTAATTGATGTAAAATAAGATCGTGAAGGTTCTGAGTGTACATTTACATGGAAATGTCTCAGATTTTAAAACTGTGATGAATATTTAATGCATCATTGATGAAGTTGTCCAAGAACAAATTGATGATTGCCTGAATACAAAATTTCTCTTCTCCAAGTCTCTGAAGCTGCCTAATTCATCTTTCTGCCTGGAAAAGATGTGAGAACTCCAAAGAAGCTAGCTAGAATTCAACAGGCCCTAACATAATACTAATTAAATAAGAATTATTTCTCCTCATGTTGCTCTCCCCTGGCAATATAACCAAACTTGTTTTATAACTGCTGGAAAAGGAGAGACTTCTGAGATGGAGGAATAACAAGTTAGGTTACAACAGACACTTTTTCCCATAAAGATGCAAAATTATGTCATCTCAATTAGGTGTCAATTCTTGGGATCTTATATGTCATTTATTTTTTAATGTTCTTTGCTGTGTGACAGGGCATGCATGGATACACTATGATACAACAAAACTTTTGTTTGTTTTGTAAAGAATATGCATATGATGTATGATGCCCTGAAAGGCACATAAGGTATGAGCAAAAAATTTGTTGAATATTTAAATTTTAAAAATTATTACAGTAAAAGATACATTGCCATTAATACTGCTCAAAATACCTGCCTCTTCCTTCAAACACAATTACACCATCATTTTTCCTCTTTCTGAAATAGTTCTAGACATCTTCTTCTTTGAGTGTCCTTATGAGATGTGATCAAAATTATCATGAATGCTGCTGCCGAGTGCCAGCCAATGGAAAGGCATGCTGGGAAAAAAAACATTACAGTGTGTCCTCATTCTCTTTCTTCACCAGATCCGCTACAATGTAACTTCTGATTCTTTCCCAAAGTCAGAATGACCATGAAAGGTAAACAGTTTGAATCCATTCAGGACATCAAGGCAGCCATGACAGCACAACTAAAGACATGCAGGAAGGAGGACTTCCAAGAACTGCTTCATAAGGTGGCAGAAATGATGGGATAAGCATGTTCAAAGTAAGGAGTATTCCTTTGAAGGGGATTAATGTCAATGCATCTTTTACTATAGTAAATTTTTTGTTTAAGGTTTCACCATATATTGCAATCACGTACCTTGTAATTAAAATAGAAATATGGTCTCATTTCTTTCTTTGACCTAGAGATCTTACCAGGATGGGACTACACTGCATCACCAAATCATGTGGCTATCATGTGGTTAATACATTATATTAACCTTCATTACCGAGCTTGAAGAGTTAAGTTTCTCTACTCTATGGTCTATCTTCCCCCTTTCTATGTTATACTCCTTGAAAAAAGTCACCACATACAGCCCACACTGAAGGGTTTTATCTTGATGCTACAGTGACACACACGTAGTCATATTTATAGCAGCACAAGTCACAATAACTAAGCCCTGGAAACAGCATAGATGCTTTCCAAAGAAGAATGGATAAAGAAAATGTGGAATACATGCACAGTGGAGTACTATTCCGCATAAAGAAGAATGAAATCATGTAATTTGCAGGAAAATGGATAGAAATTGAGACCATAATTCTAACTGAAATAAGACTCTGAAAGTTAAATATTGCATGTTTTCTTTTATATGAGAAACACAAAAAATAAGTAAAGGTATAAATAGATAGATGATAGATAGGCAGAAGAGATGACAGGAAATTAGAATTAGACTCTTTTTTTTTTTTTTTGTGGGTACCGGGGGGACGACCTCAGGACCTCGCGCGCCAACAGGCACCCGTGCCGCTGAGCGATATCACCGGCCCCTTTTTCGTATGTGGGATCCGGGAGTCGAACTCGGGCCTTCGCGCTTGCAAGGCAGGCGCTTAAGCCGCTGAGCCGTCTCACCGGCCCTAGAATTAGACTCTTGAAGGAGAGGAAGAGGAGGGTAAGGCTGAATATGAGCAAGATATGTTATATACGTGTATCAGCTTCCCAAAATGATCATAACTGTTCTGTATTAGAAATATGCACTATTTATTTTAAATGTGCACTATTAAATTAAATATAAAAAGTTATTTTCTACTTCCATAATGGTGAATCTATGTAAGTTATTTGGAAAGTCTCTGTATGAAATATTTGTTTATTCCTCCAAATTTTATTATTTATGGAAGTATTTATATCAGGATTGACATATGGATAGTTATTATGTACTTTCGGTTACAATCCAAAACAACTGAACTTATATATTTAGTCAAAATGTTCCAACATTGGTCATTAATAGCCCTTTAAGTTACCTCCTGTGTTCGATTTTTCAGTTTTTATTTTTTATTAGTACATGTTTGCAGTACATGATGTTTATATTCCTTGAAGGGAGTTGGTACATGTATATGACACATCTCAATTCTTTTTTGTCCTCTTCTCTTATCTCTCCCCTCCCTTCCCCTTCCATTTATGTATCCCCTTCCCATTTGAAAAAGATCTATCTCACTGCTTCCTGTTATCTATCTTTTATTTTGCTCTTTATTTTCATGTTGGGTTTCTCATATAAGAAAAAACACGGGATATTTAAGCTTATGTGTCTGATTTATTTCACTTAACATTATGGTCTTAAGGTGCATCCATTTTGTAACAAATGACTCAAGTTTATGCTTCTTTATGGAAGAGTAACATCTCATTCTGCATAAATCGCACACTTTCTTTACCTATTCATCTGTTGATGGACAAGAGGCTGCTTCCAAGTTTTATGTTCTCTATTATGAATTGTGCTGCTATAAACATGGGTATGCATGTATCATTGTAATATAATGCCTTTAACCCTTTCAGGAAGATAGCTAAAAGGGGAATAGTTGGATGGATCAAATGATAATTTGACATACTCTCATCATTGTGGTTTTTTTTTTTTTTTTTTTTTTTTTGTGGGTACCGGGGGGACGACCTCAGGACCTCGCGCACCAACAGGCACCCGTGCCGCTGAGCGATATCACCGGCCCCTTTTTCGTATGTGGGTTCCGGGAGTCGAACTCGGGCCTTCGCGCTTGCAAGGCAGGCGCTTAAGCCGCTGAGCCGTCTCACCGGCCTTTTTTTTTTTTTTTGAGAACTTCCTTACTTTCAGGCATTGCAATATGCTCCAGACTCATATTTTCTGCCCAGTCCTAGAATAAGACATTTCTCTAAAGAGCACTGGTTCCTCTTACAGAAGAATGAGGTTAGAATCAAAATCTGGGTGCTGAGTGCCGCTACTGGGCTGCTGTTTCTTCTAAGCCTGTCAGATGATAGAACTAGGGAATTCATGTGTCTATACCACCCACTTACACATGCGCATGTATAAATATTTCTGTATGTATTTTCCATGTCTATATTAGGCCAATCATGAATTCATACTGATGGCTACAACTGTGTTGTGTGATCTATGGATCAGTCTAGTTGAATCTACTTCTTTATCTTCCTACTTCCATTTTAGGATCATAGAGATCCAACAGTAAGAATTAACTCCTATCATCTGCTATCCATTTTCATAAATGTTCAATTCCAGAATAAATACAGAATGCTTTTGGAATGGTCCATATCCTTTTTCCCTGAGAAACACTTTTTAATCAACTAGAGTATAGTGTTTGTGTACAATTCCTACCTTCCCCATTCATTTTCAGTTACTTAGATCAATAGCATTTCCACCTATTCCCCTCAGTGAGGTTATGCCGTAGATTTGTTATGAAGTTATGTTCTTTTGTCACAGTTTCTATTTCATCTTCTCCATTCATTTTCAGTTAGTTAGATCAATAACATTTCCACCTATTCCCCTCAGTGAGGTTATGCCATAGATTTGTTATGAAGTTACATTCTTTTGTCAGGTTCCATTTCATCCTGAAATCCCTTCCAGTTTTTTTTTTCTTAATTGTGTACTTCAGATTTCACTCTTTTTACTTTAAAGCTTCATGTGTTTTGACAAAATCATAGTATTATATATCCACCATTGGAGGTCATATATAATAATCATTTGTCTCACCTACTCAATTCTCTCCTTCCCTAATCATGGACAGTCACTGACCTGTTTACCATATCTATGGCTTTGGCTTCTCAATAATGTCATGTACAACTCATGATTTTTCAAACTTAAAGTTTTTTCTTAGAGGAAAAAAAGATTTTTCAAACAATAAATTAAACATTTTTTAATACTAATGATTGAACTTGGGGCCTTCACAGTGAGCTACATAGCTAGTCTTTTATCAAATTATTATTTTGAGACAGGGTCTCTAAGTAGCTAAGTGGTTCAGGCTGGGCTTGAACTTGGGATCCCTTTATGTCAGCCTCCCAGATTGAATGTCCACCACATTTGGCTCAAAAAATAGAAATTATTTCATGATGAAAATGAATATAATCATTTATGAATAATCTGATGCTGTTTAGGATTGCATGATATAATAAAATCTCACATGTCCATAGCTGTATATCCTTTTCTTTCAAAATGGAATTTTGTTAGCATACCACTTTTATTTTTCTCTTATCATGTTTCTGGTTTAGATGAATTTTATCCTTATTTTTGGCATATTTTAATATGCCACTTACTGCAGATCTTATCTCAGATCCCTCTGCAGTATTGCTCACAATAGGGAGATCAATTTTCTTAAGCACATTTCCAGTCATGCTAATTCACCACTGAAAATTCTTAAATGATTGATTACCTATTGTTCAATATTTTTTTTTTTTGTGGGTACCGGGGGGTCGACCTCAGGACCTCGCGCGCCAGCAGGCACCCGTGCCGCTGAGCGATATCACCGGCCCCTTTTTCGTATGTGGGTTCCGGGAGTCGAACTCGGGCCCTCGCGCTTGCCGGGCAGGCGCTGAAGCCGCTGAGCCATCTCACCGGCCCTGTTCAATATTTTTTAAAAATGGAATATGTTCTAAATTCCCTTACCTGTTAGTGTACAATTTTTTGCCTTATTCCTTCATTTAAGGTATATTTTGTTCTTCTCTGATGTCCACATTCAGTATTTTAGTCACTGAAATGTTAGATAATCCATTAGCTACCCTTACAATTTTCTAATTTGCGTCTTTTTTCCTTATGTCTTTCTTTGTGGAATCTTTAAAATACTAACTGCCATTTTACAAAATTTGGCTGAGTAAATTTCACATACATGATGTTAAATAGAGAGAAATATGCACAAAATTCAAAACCAGGCAAAATTTGTCTATAGCAATGGAGGTATAGATGGTGGTTACCCATGGGATGTTATGCAGTGGAAAGAGGTACAGAGGAGCAGTTAATGTAGTGGAGCGGTTCCATACTTTTATCTTCACATTGGCTACACAGGTTTCTTCTATGTAAAATTTCATCAAGTTATACAATGAAGATGTGCAAAATTCACTACTACCCAAAGTAATACCTAAATAAAAAGGAAAACTGGTATCATAGACAAGCTGAAAACATATGAAATGTTTATGAATCTCTATGTAGAGGGAAAACAAATATTAAACTCTTCCTGTGTGCAAGGAACTTAATTAAATGTTTTCACTTTTCTCCTTAATCCTTATCCTAATTCTATAAGATACATTTTTCTCTAATTTTATAAAATACATTTATACCACTTTACAAATGTAAAATATTAATAAAGGATAAGACCATATGCTACATGCTGTAATTCTTTCAGTTTCTCATTTCAAATATATTTTTACTTTATTCCATGCTAGAAATTATAATTGAAACATTTGTAAAATTATATTATTTTTTTCATGCACTTATTGCTGCTTTTAAAAATTGATTGCATCTAGCCATGCATGATGGCACACACCAATAACCCAGCTACTTGGGACCCTGAAGCAGGAGGATTGCTTCAGCCCAGGAGTTCAAGGCCGGCACGGGCAATATAACAAGAAAGAATTTCAGAAAAACCAAAATAAAACAACAATAAAAATCAATTGCATCTGCATCTCATCAGCAACCTATATGTACATATCTTACATTTTAACACTTTAAACAAATTATTATATTTACTAATGGTAAATAAATCTGAATCCGTATTATTAACCCCACATTTTGAAAAGGAAGAAACTGAGATTCAGAACTGAATTGACATACAAAGTAAAATAATGTGAAGTAGAACAATAAGAATTAAGAATTTCTAAGTTAGGAATGGATGGTATCGTCCCTGCAACCCCAGCATGAGGTTGAGGCTGAGGCAGAAGGATCTTAAGTTAGAGTCCAGTCTAGGCAACTTAGCAACTTAGTGAAACTTTGTGTCAAAATTTAAAAATAAAAAACAGCTTGGAGATGTAGCTTAGTTCTGATACCCTGGGTTGAATCCCTACAAAAAAAAATTTTTTCCCACTTTTCTTACTTTAGCTTGATATGACCTGGTCTTTACTTAATTAAAAATATATAATTTATTTGGTGGACATATTATGTTAATATTGATATAATTCTTGATATAAAACATCCATATGTTTATAGACACAAACTCAAAACAGACAAAAGAGAAATGTTAATTTCAGATTAAAGAATTCAATATAAGCCTGAAAAGAAAAAGGTTGGTCAATCTCATAAAACATGATGATAATTATTTAGCAGATATGTATTCTTTCTTACTATGTTTCTATTTTTTTTTTTTTTGTTCTGGATCCAGGTGCAGAAAGTATAGCAATTAATATTAACTTGAATGTGATTATTTGGCTCTTCAGCGTTTCACTGGATTATGTTGACTTGGTAATTTGATTGCTATGCAGATGTAAGATGTACTGATTACATTAAAATACGTAAAGGAGATGAGGAAAACCAGACAATATGCAAAAAGACACTTGGTTCTCTGCTGCTCAGCACACTGAATGATGAATAACACGATCGCTCTTCAAAGTTTTTTCTCTGTTGCGGTGCGTATCCTCTCTTTTAACAGAGTTCACACTCTGGGAGGCAAGAGGATAGCAATTGCAAGTCCTGCCTGGGCAACTGAGGGATGTAGAGAGACCTCAGTTGAAAATATAAAAAAGAAAAGAAAAAGAAAGAAAGAAAGAAAGAAAGAAAGAAAGAAAGAAAGAAAGAAAGAAAGAAAGAAAGAAAGAAAGAAAGAAAGAAAAGGACTAGGCATTTAGTTCAGTGTGAAAGCCCAGAGTTCAATCTTCAGTATTGGTGCCCCTCCCCATGCAACTTACCATTACTTTTCACACGTGGCTGTGAATTTTAACATATATTGAAATATTCTAAAAATATTTCATGTCTAATTTTAAAGTAGCCCCTGGATGTCTTGATAAAATTATAATTTCATTAGGTCTATGGGAGCGTGAACCATATTAAGAACTAAGCAAGGATGTGGGATCCAAACCTCTATTGTAGGACCAAGAAGGCCATTGAGACACCAGATGAGCCACCATATAGACTATAAATGACACCAGAAACAATATTCCATTCTCCTTCTCTGGCATGAATGTTAGCTAGCATTCAGGGTGAGCTCTCTCAAAGGATAAACTAGAGTGTGACTTATTCTACATAGCTATTAGGTCTGAGGCAGCAAAATTTCAATGCCTGTAACATTGATTCAGACACTGGGAAACAGATAAATTTGTACATGTGGCCATGATTGAGACTGCAAAGTTAAAAGGAAACTTCACAATCTTCCAGAGGAATGACTTTAATATTGGGAAAAGAAGAGAGAAAATGCATTGGTTGATTGTTATTTCTAAAAGACTGAGGGTTAATGTAAGTTGCTAGATACAATATAGTTAATTGCTAATTTCAAATAACTATTGAATGATAATTTTTAGTGTATGCATGTGCTGTGGATGCTCTCCACTTGACTTCATAAACCTAGGTTAATATCATCTATGATTCTGTATACTTATTCCTAGGAACTCCGTAAGAAAAGGAGAATTCCTTAAAGATGCTCACAAATCCCCCATGTTAAATAGAAACAGTCTTTATGATAGACACTTTCGAACAGAGAGAATACTGTCTGTGACGATCTAGTTCAAAGGAGTACAAATGCTCTGGACCCTTTGATTTTGGTTTTGATATCCACTCCATGTCATGATTCTTAGTCTGAACTCTGTACTTTTGCTATTTATAAATAATTTTGAGTATTTGGGGGTAGAATTATAGCCACTGGCACTTAGATTTGAGGGGAAAGAATGCAATGTCCTTCTCTAGATTTACTTTGGGAATGCTAACATGTACTTCAAAACCATAACTATAGTTTTTGTTGTTGCTGCTGTTGTTATTAATAATTACTTTTATAATATAGTCAAAATAATTTACATTGGACAAAGCCCCTTTGAGCCACTCTGGGAACAATTCAAAGAACAGTGATTTGATGTTCATTTACAAACATGGAAAACATGGCATTTACGCCATGCGTTTAAAGCTTCAGTGTATATAAATGAGTTTCCAGCCTATTCTGAAATAAAATACATAATCTGTCATTGATATTACATATTCTTGAATAATTCATACATCAGTCTTCACAAGATTATAAATTACAATTTTTTTTCTGGAATATGACAGGCAATTAGCCATTATCCAACGTCTCAACAGTTACCTTACTCCCCAGAGTCTTTCTAGATTAATTCTTCCATTTAGCCCATAGTAAATTGATAAAGATTTTTTCTCCTATGTAACAGGATTTATTAACAGTTTCATTGTATTTATCATTAAGTATACATGACATGCTTTGAGATTCTATTTTATTTTTGTTGCTCCATACAATATCCATTGACCACACATCACTATGAAGCAATGCAATGTTATTCGTCTGAATTGAGATGTACATAAGTATAAATATATATTAGGGTTTAAAGATTTATGATAAAATCTATACAAAATATTAAATATTGATTAAATGTTGAAATGATAAAAATTTTTAATTAGTGGGTTAAATAAAATATATTATTAAAATTTTACTGTTCTACTTTTTAATGTGACTACTAAATTTTTTAAATTCATAAATGCAGAGCATATAATATTTTTATTGGCTACTGCAGCACTGGAAAATCAATTTCATGGGGGTAAGAATTAACTTGCATTTTTATGGTTTGTGTTCTTAGAGATGTTAATTAGTATATGTGCTGCCAAAGCGAGCACTATTAGAGATGTTAATTAAACAGTAAAGTATTTTCAGTCTCTCTACTGTGCATTTAATGTGAGACTCACTGAACTCAGGTTTCTGTTTTTACTGGTTGCAATATATTGTCACAAAAATATTTATAGTTGATAATCAAATTGATTTTATAATATTCTAGCTTTAGTTCCTACCTAGCAGACCTTTATCCTGCACTAAGCATTGCTATCAACACTCTTTGAAAAGTTCTATTTCTTTGGTTTCTCCACAACTGATCTATATGGATTGTGTATTTATTTCTCTAATGTGTCTTATCAGTAGTTTTCATCCATTCATCATCATCCCCACCCTAAGGGGATTGCCACCTGTAGGCTGATATGTTTAAAACATATATATATATATATATATATATATATATATATATATATGCTCATATATAAGTATATATGATTTTACATAATTCATATTGACTTATATGCATATATAATTTTAAATAAGTTATTAAATGTGTGTAGGAGTTGGTAAAAATAATATAAAAATCAGTCCCTTTTTGAGGATGTTCATAGGAGTTCTATTTCCTCCAGTGTGTAGACACAGAGGTCATATGCAGCCTTGCAGAAGGCTCTCAGATGAAGAGTAGTAGTTATTACTGATTGGGACTGGCTAGAATTTTCTGTAGTGATAATAACGGAGATATACAGGTCGGGAACCAACAGTCTGTGCTACATAGCTTATATCCTCAAGAATTTATTTTGAGTTTGCTGGTCCAATAGTCAAACATTATTTGGCCGAGGGAGCCTGGGCTCAGCTGGAAGTTGGCCCCAAGCCTTGAGTTTCACTCCGGTGTATGTCTCTTGATTTTTAGGAGGTACATGGGCTAGTGAGTTTGTGGCTACAGAGAAATTGTTCTCATTTCGGATCACCAGGCAGCAAATCCCAAAATCTAGAAGCACTTTTAAAGAGTTTGCTTAACATGCTCTCTAACGTTATATTCACTGATGTTTATGAGAATACATACTTCCTCTGTAACAAGTGTGATACTAATAGTAATCCAGTGTTTCATGATTTTCAAACATGTCCTGAAATTTTTATTTCTTTTCAATTATTACTACCCTTATTATATTATTCAGGATAGGCTCTTGTAAGAAATGATTCCAAAATATCAGTGACTTACAAAAACCCATGTTTGTTTATTCCTCCCACACTATTGTGCTACTATAATTACTTGAATTCAGGCATTCATCATATTTGCAAATTTATCATTCTTTTTATTTTGACACCATTGGAATGCACTGAACACTGTCCCTTTACTTAAGAGCATGAACAAGTAATCTATCTGTTTGAGGACTTAAACTTTCAAGACATAAAAAGTTGTTTGAGCCAGTCTCCTGCTAAGTATAGTTTTATCAGTTGGATTTTTTTTTTAACAGAACAGTTGTTGAACAAACTAAATGGCCAAAAGGATTTTCAGAAGCAAGATCTAGGAGAGACAAAGTATCCAACAATGTGAACTAAGCAATCCAATGAAGAATTTGCATGTTACAGAAGTGTAGGATAAGAGTCTGAAAGGCTGACCTCTGGATCCTCCTGAGGAAGAATGGATTTTCTACCCCAAATCTGAGTTGAAGGTCAACACTTACAAACTATACACACACAATGAAGACTTGAAAAGATTTATTACATAATGAGCTTTTCTAGAAGGCTTCCAAAGCAGCTCTGAGGGGAGCTTGGTTTGGCTTACAGACAGATGTATATAACGTGACACAAGGGAACATGAAAATGAATATATACTATTATATAAACATGGGAGAATGAAACATTGATTGCTGAGTGAAAGAAACAAAAATATATGAGGTATAATTTTTTTTTTTTTGGCACCAGGAATCAAACTCAGGGCCTTGCATGAGGTACGATTCTTAAATAAGGTAAAAATCAATCATTCACTTCATAGATAGGTTGGAGAGATAATTGGTAGAGAAAATTCATTCTGTATTAACCTATCTAGCCCTAAATCTTGATTTGTGCTCTGTTTTATATTTATGCTGAAAGGCATTTCATTTTCTTTAAGAATGAGTACTTAGTATTACTCAGAGCTAAACTATTCAACACTTTTAGCCCGGAAACTATAGTATTCCGGTGTCTAAGACCATAGTCTTTTAAGAAAGAATTCCTAGATTTAAATTCTGCTGCTATTTTGTATTGTATGAGCCTTAGGAAGAAAATTATTTTTATACTTCAATTTCTTTAGCTGTAAAATGAAAAACAAGCACAATTATGTCATGATTTGGGCTGAAAAATAGTATGTAATAATATATGGAAATCACATAAAACAGAGCAAGTTACTTGATTAGCACACACTTTGGTAGAATTTATTTTGTTTTTGATATTTTTTGCAAGTCAGTGCTTCAGCATATTTTATTTTCATCAGACTTTAATCTTGAACATATGTGTTATGAATTCTCATGACCTTTTCATTATAAATTTACCCAGTAGTTTTTATGTAAATGTGGTAACTATTAAATCTTCAAAATTAAAAAAATTAATGTCAGATTGCTGTTTCGTTATTTGCAACATTATCAAACTTTATTTGAATAAATGTACATATTTTAATGTCCAATTTTTGGTTTATAAATCTCACATGGAAATGAGAGTCAAAATAAGAGAAGCTAACTCCCTTTCATTTTTGCTCTTTTCGTGGAAATGAGTGGTTTCCACTCAGCAGTACAAAGGAAGCCTGTTGGTGACTGAAGCACTGTCTTCCTCATGTAAATCTGCATGTGGTAACTGGATGGTCCAGCCCCAGTGAGGAGCAGGCCTTGCTTGGGAACCAGCAGACTCTTCCTTTAGCTCACTGATCCTGCGCAAGGAATCTAGGTGAACTCACTCTCCTTCTCTTGCTTAAATTCGATCTTCTACATGGAATTGATACTTCCTCTTTCTCTACAAGTGAGAATACAATGAAAAATCAACTACGTTACTGAACTAACAGATTAATAGTAAAGTTACAAGGAATGTGAAGCAGTTAACCAACCAGTTTAGACCCTAGGAATTATAATATTGATATACAATGATAGACTAGCTGACCTTTCAATCTAATCTTGGCTGAGTATGCCTTATATTCTATTAAGAGAATTTTGTTAATCTATAACAAAATCAAACAAAGCAGCAAGCATCAATGAGCCAATAGAAAAGAGAACTCAGGAGTATCCTGATAGAAGAGGAAGCAGCAAGAATGACGTGAAGAATGACATTTCTACAAGAGGACTAGATTCAGGAGACTCTGAACCAGACTTGGGTCAATGACAAGCTGACTGGGCTCGCAAAATGGGATTGAAAGAATGAGAAAAATGTAAAGTAAATTTAGTCTATTTCACCATTTTACCTAGAATCAGTCCTGGCTTTGTGCCTAAGGCTTTTTGGAAAGATATGAAGCATTAAAATAACTAATTATAAGCACACTTTAAACCATTCCATAAGGCCTTTATGATTCTACAAATGCAGACAAACTTTCTAATTGCAGCTATGGGATCCTGGGGTGTCTAATATTGTATTAAACCATGGTACTAGCATTTTAGTTACTTATGCAAAAATCACATCTGCAATTGATAGCAATATTTATCAGTGTGTTCACTAAAATGAAAATGCACTGAAGCAAGTAATAACATTTAAAACAAATAGGAAAGCTCAAATGAAAATGAAGCATTTGAATAATTACACAGTGTGCAGCCCGGAATAAATGATATCAAAATCTACTTCTGTTTCAAATCAATAACACAGAAAAGTGACAGAATCTTGATGACACTGTATAGCGAAAATTTAATCCATAAAAATATACTTGTAAAACATTTCCAGACAATAGGATATTTGCTATTCTTCTTATTACAAAATGATTGGCTCTTGGAAATGATGAGATTTATATTTTTCATGGATGGTCTATCCTCACATATAAGTCATACATTTGGATTAAGATTCTAGTATTTCCTATTTTTTTAAAGACTTTGGTAAGTTGTTATACGGTCCTATTGTTTTTTTTTTTTTTCCTGTGGGTACCGGGGGTTGACCTCAGGACCTCACGCGCCAGCAGGCGCCCGTGCCGCTGAGCGATATCACCGGCCCCTTTTTCGTATGTGGGTTCCGGGAGTCGAACTCGGGCCCTCGTGCTTGCTGGGCAGGCACTTAAGCCGCTGAGCTATCTCACCGCCCTACACTCCTATTGTTTTTGGTGGTTTGTTAAATATAATATCTGAGTACTATGAAGTCAGATGCATGATCAGAAGTTCTATTATTTCTTGTACTAAAATTTAAAGTATTGATAGCCAATTAAGGGTCCCCGTTTTTGTTGACTTCTAAGTCTTTAATAATTTCAGGTTCATACTGTCTAGCATTCTGATTATATCCTCATTCACCTATTTATTCAGTTAGTCAGCCATCAATAAATTCGTCTTCATTCATCCAAGAAGTTGTAGGAAGTTTCTCATTCTATATCTGCCCAGCTGGTAAGAATTACAGGAAAGACTAAGACAAAAAGGCTCAGGTTCCATCCTTATAGTCTAATGAAGAAAACACGTTTTTCAATTGTCTCAGTATTTGAAATGATAGGGTATCAACTTTTCATGAACTCTATTATATCCTCAAAAAGCTTATCTGATTTCAGAACTTCTTGATAATTCCTTGTATTATTCTGCCATGGAAGAGCAGTTGACTAAAAATCTGAATATCAGTATCAGGGTTCGCCAAGGCCACTTGAACCAGGTAGGCTCAATTTTCAGAGGACAGAGGGACAACTTGTACATGTCAGGCTATCTTGCAGCATCCTGTGGGAATAAAGAATATCCATTGAAGTCAGAAGCAATGTGGCAGCTATGTACATGTAGAGGCAGGCATGCAGAGCATTTCAGCCTGACTCTAAAATGATGAAGGCATTTGTATACCTATGCCAGGGCTCTGAGGCTTGCTATTAACACTCTGCTGGTAATTTCCCAATCACACTGGCTTTCTCTTCACATCATTATTTGTTTATTATAACAGGGCCTCATAACTGTAAGATCCCCCAATAAACATTTCCATTTAGCAGCTGAAGCACTTGAGATCTGCAGATATTTACTGGCCTCTCCCAATTATATAACCAAGATCTGGTGGTTGGGATTCCAGAATCCAGATTCACTAGACAGGAAATTTCTGTGCATTTAACTTCAAAGCAAAAGTCACAGCTGCAGAGAATTTAGTTCAGCAATAGAAATCAGGACCCTATCTGTGTAAGCTTACTAGTACTGCCTCAACAAACTACCATACGACAAATGCTTGTCTAAACAGATACATATTGTTTCATAGTTCTAACACTGCAAGTGAGAGATAAAGGTGTCAGCTGATTCAGTTCCTTCTAAGGACTGTGAAGGAAAATCTTATCCATAACTCTTTCCTAACTTCTGGTAGTTTGCCCACAGTCCTGAGTTTTCCTTGACTTGTAGAAGCTTTGTTTCAGTAATTCATTTTCACATAGTGTTTTCCTTTTTTCTCTATCATTGTGTTCAGTGATGTGTATGTTTCTCTTTTGTAAGGGCACCAGTTAAATTTGATTAGAACCCCTCTTGATTACCTCATTTTAACTCTATCACTGTAATGAACCTGTCTCCAAATAATGTCACATACAGAGGCCCTGGTAGTTAAGGTTCCAACGTATCTTTTATTACAGCACAATTCAACCCAGAAGAGCTTCAAACTCAAAGCTCCAGAAATCTTGAGTTCAATATATAATACTAAGTAGTCTTAATTGCAGCAAGTGGGGAAGATGGCTCTGACAATTATTAGGTAAAATGTAGCTCAGAATTTGAACCCACAGACATGGTAATGTACACACATATCCACATAGGCACTGAGTAAGCACAGCGAATGCATTTGGAGACATGCATATGTAATTTGTTTTTCAGTTCTCAGCCCTGCTTGTCAAGCCTGCCTCTATGGCTCTGCCCCTATGTTTCACAGGCTACATGGTGTTTTGTGCAGCCAGCATCCCTTCCATCCCTGGGAACCAGGAGCCTAGATGCTTCCCAGCAAATGGCTATTCCACTTGGCAAAATTTCTGGGCTTTGGCCTCAGTACGTTCCCAAATATTTTCTTCTTATAAGACAGAGGAAAAGCCCCAGTGAACAGGTTTCAGATCTGGGCAAGACACAACAAATCTAACCAAACTTGAAAGGCTTTAAATGTCAAGATTTGGGAATTATTTTAAACAAGAGGAATGACATATATTCTGGGGTGTACACGATATATGATTTTTCTCTACCAAAAAGATGATTATTTACTTCACAGAATGTAGTGGCATCTCATAAGGCTAACCTGTTGGGAAATATTATAGCTGAATTTTATGGCCCTTCAACATTTGTACTTTGAAGACCTAACTCCCAGATCCTCAGGATGCAATCTTATTTGGAAATAGAGTTTTGACAGTGATAAGTAGGGTAAAATCTGATCTTTATGATCAAGTCTAATTCAGTATGACTGGTGTCATTTAATGGAGGTGTGGACACACAGAGGAAATATATGTGAGGAAACAGTGAGAACAAAACCATCTATTAGCCAAAGAAAGAAGAATCTGATGAAAGAACCTATCAACACGTTGATCATGGATTTCCAGCATCCTAAATTGTGAGACAATAATTTTGTGTTGTTGATGCTGTCCAGTCTATGGCAGTTTGTTGTGGCATTCCTGGAAAGTAACAGTGGCAGCTTTCATCAGCAAAACAGTTCAGTTATTGCATTTCTTGTTCTAATTGTACTTAGGGAATAATCATTCACCTAGGGTTGCAGCTTTGTTATAATCATTCACAGAAGAAAAAGCTCAGGGACAAAACTAAGTCAGACGGTGCTAAATAGTAATCAGCCAACTTTTAATTAAATTATATTTTATGCAATGTCTGAAAATCTATTGGAGACTCAGTACAGCTATAAAATGAAACAATGATTTATACTTCTTAAACCGGCTTCATTGTATGACCCAGAAAACAAGAGTCATCTCCAGGGGCCTTTAAACTCATAGAAAATCATGTCATATAATATGGAAACACCATTATTTTCAGTAGTTGGAAAAGTTTAAAATATTTAGAAAGAATATGTTCAAATGGGAAAGGAAACTAAGGGGAGGGGAGTGGGAAAGTAAGGAAGGAAAAAAGAAGAAAAGAGAATAGAAAGAAAAAATGGAAACAAAGCTTTTGCAAATAAGGAGGGGAAGAGGGGTTGAAGGGAGGGGAGGGGAGGGAATTGGGGAAATAAAGAAAAATCAAGATATATAATTAAATATATATTGAATATATATAAATGCCCTATGATGAATGTTATCATTATGTACACTGAAAATGTATCAATAATATTAATTTTAAAAATAAATAAATATAAATATACTAAACCATATGGTATAATTAGGAACTAGAATATTATCCAAAGTTCTATGTGTTAAAGGCTTGGTCTCCAGCTTGGCACTATAGGAGATGGTGGGACCATTAAAAGGTTGGGTCTAATGGGAGATCTCAGGTCATTTCATGTGGAGGACCTGGCCAAGAGTGAATGATTAAACTGTGGGACAAAAGCACATAGGCTCTATGAAGAGTGAATGGTTACAATGCAGAGCAAAAGCACACAAATAATTAAACTGCAGGCAAAAAACACTCAGGCTCTGAGAATAAATAATTAAACTATGGGACAAAAAGGATGCAGGCTCCGTGAGAAGTGAATGGTTAAACTATGGGGCAAAAGCACATAGGCTGTGGGAGAATCGAATGTTTAAACAAGTTTAGATTAGTAAAGTGTGTTGTGTCTGGCCATTGTCCTGCTTTCCCCAAGCTTAGCCTTGAGACAGCTCCTGGCCCAAACTGCCTTTTCTCCTACTCTTTCTCTTTTACACTGATATTCTAAATAAAAGCCAGAGAGTTCTTAGCTTTGTGGGTTTTTCTTCTACCAGAGTTTCCCTGATTGCTGGGCGCTGTCTGTTGAGAAGTAGCCCCTCTAAGCCTCTGGGCAGAGTGAACTAAGTTTTGTCTCTGAGTAATCTTTTAATCCTCCACACAGCCCGTGGTCTTACACTTGAAAATTTCAGATGTACCCTTTAGGGGATAATGTGACCTTGGCCCTTCCCTTTCTTTTCTTTCCTATTTATCATGTGAGCAGTTTTGCTCTACCATGTGCTCCACCATGATGTGCTGCCTCATCACAGCACTAAAAGCAAAACAGCCAACTGATCATGCACTGAAACTTAGAAAACTATGAGCCAAAATAAACTTTTTCTTTTTTTTTTTTTTTTGTGGGTACCGGGGGGTCGACCTCAGGACCTCGCGCGCCAGCAGGCGCCCGTGCCGCTGAGCGATATCACCGGCCCCTTTTTCGTATGTGGGTTCCGGGAGTCGAACTCGGGCCCTCGCGCTTGCCGGGCAGGCGCCTAAGCCGCTGAGCCATCTCACCAGCCCAACTTTTTCTTTTTATAAGTTGATTAACTCAGATATTTGTCACAGTAGCAGAAAGCTCACCAACACATGATAGTATAGAGAAAGATACAAATTTAATTTCTGTACACCTGGATGTAGAACAACTTCTACTTGTTAAAAAATTTTCTAAATGACTACAAAAATGAGTGGAACTTTCACTGATGGAAGATTCTTTCAGACACCATGAATAAAAGGACAATTAAGAATATGTGTGTCAAGCGATAGCAATAGATGTATTTATATTTTTAGATACAGAACTCAAGTTTTGTGCTTGCTTTGGCAGCATGTATACGAAAATACTTAAGATTTTTCTGTATGAGGCTTTTTGCAATCTTTAAAAAAACATACTTAAAACAAATATTCATTAATTTCACCACCAGTATAAGATATATTTCAATATTTGATACTCTTCTTTGCTGAGAGTATTACTTTATATTTAGTGTAAGCATATTAATATCTTGCTAAAATTCTGTAATTATGAATGCCAAAAGTTATATAGACTGATGACTTCTACAAAATAAAATGTGAAACTTCAAAACTATCTTGTACTATATTTCCTCAAAGATGTATATTTAGCAGAGGTAAAACCAGAAAAAGGGTAAAGCACATGAAAGATTATGAGGAAAATCTCTTCAATATTTCCACATCCTGTCTCAAGAACCCATCTACCCCTAAAGCTCTACATTTTTTAAATAGGCAGCCCATCATTGCACGTAAAAATTATATATAAGTAATTGGAGAAAAATTAAATGACATAATTATTGGAAACATTGAATATGGTCCTCTTCTGTGGAATTTAAGGAAATTAATCATTCATATTTTGTCTAAAAATGCTATCCAAGAATTTTTGTGAAGTTGCCAACAGAAGAATGGAAACAATATTGCATAATTATCAATCAATTGAAAGTTTTCCCTTCTTAGTGTGCAACATGTACCTTTGTGAAAAATATTAACTATAATAAGTCACATTATCTTCCATTTTATTTATCATTGTCACAAGGCTTTATCTAGTTAAAATAAAAATAAGCAGAATTGCATGAAGATTAGAAAATAAGACACAACCTTCCTCACAAAATAGTAAATTCAAAGATTTTTACAAATACGTTACCAGAAGTAAAAACATATTTCTTTGCCATGCTTTTATAAAAGATCAATATTTAAAATCAATAACACTTTTATACAACATCAACAAAGAAATTAAAATACCTTAAAATAAATTATTATAAACCATCACATTGTATCCAGTACAATAAAATTATAAAGGAACTTAAAATATGTGTTAGATATTTATAGATAATCATTATGTTCCCCCTTACTGAAAGTTGTTAAAAATACTCATTGAAGAAATAGATCGGAGGCCAGTGAGATGGCTCAGCGGCATAAGCACCTGCCTGGCAAGCGCGAGGGCCCAAGTTCAACTCCCGGTACCCACATATGAAAAAAGGGCCGGTGATATCGCTCAGCAGCATGGGCGCCTGCTGGCGTGCGAGGTCCTGAGGTCGACCCCCAGTACCCACAAAAAAAAAAAAAAAAAGAAATAGATCAATGCTAATGGATAGAAAAACTAAAAATAAATTTATGTAAGTTATTTCAAAATTGATGTATAGATTTCATGAATTTTCAAGCAGTGATTAATCTTATTTTGTAGATATTTTTATATTGGTAGAGATCAAATTATTCTGAATAGCAGTTTGCTTCATTCTCTGTCAGTTTCCTCATCAACATAATAGATGAAATAGTCTACCTTATAAAGTTATGGGAAATTTATGGTGAGAATTAAATGACTTAATAAATGTTAGACGGTTAATAAACAATATCTCCCTAACTCCATTTATGACTTTGGGTCATTATTTTAATATATATTATATATACTAATAAATTGGGTGCTACGATTTTATCTCTAGAACTTTAATATCATGTTTGCCTCAAGGAATAGAAAGATTTAAATTTTAAAACTATGACAATAATCAGTCTCATATTCTTGGACAGAATGAACCTCAGGTACATGAGATGAGCAACAATAAATGAAAAACTAAGAAAAATGCCAAAATACCTGTATATTTTAGTTGTTGTCAAAAGTTTTTACAGTGAGTTCAAGAATTATGAACATTCAAATTGTGAACTTTCACAGATACAAATGGACATCAAATAATGTAGATGCAAACAAATCATGGAAGTAGTTCATTTGTCTGCCGGACATTGTCACACTTGTGCTGCTGTGTGCTTACTGCACGGTGCGATACTGTACAGTAGTACAGTGCTCAGTCAGAGCCCAGGATGTCCGGAAGCAAGAGGAAGAGCAGTGGTGATGTGGAGGGGACCATAAAGATGCGCAAAACAACACAGAAACAAAGTGAAAATACTTTATTCACATTTTTGAACTGAATTGTACCACCACTTTAAGGTAACCATAAAAGTAAAAGTAGTTTATTTACAGTATTTTGTTTGTGTTTGTTTTTTTTACGCTTAACATTGTGTATTTGTGTCAAAGGTGTATAAGATTCACTTTGTTGGACTTAAAACGAATCTGACTTACAAACATTCTCCTAGAATGGAACTCATACATAAGTCATGGACTTACTGTATAATTTTATAAATACTTGATAAACAGAATACATAAATACAGTCCAATGGAAAAATAGATAATAATTTCAATATAGTTTATACAAAGATATTAAAATGCCCTAAATATATGACAAGCTCAGTTTCATCAGTTAAATTATAATTAAAATTAAAAATAAAAGATGCTACTGCATGCACGCCAGAAAAGCTAAACTAAAAAAGTAGAAATTTGAAGTATTAGTGTGGATATGTAACAAACATACCGCTCCTATGCTCCCAGAGAAGATATAATTTTGATTAAGTGTTTAGGGATTCAGTGTGGCAGTGTCCAGGAGAACTTAATTGATGCGTCCACAAACCTGGCCAATCCTGTACGAGGTAACTACCCAGCAGGAAAAAAAAAAAATATATATATATATATTTATATTTATATATGTTTATCAAAGTCATATATCAGTATCTTCAAGGCATCACTATATGAAATTGCTTCCAACAGGAAGCTGCTGAAATGTCCACAGTATTATACCCATGGTATATAATAAAACATCATGGTATGGTCACACTGTGGGAGTCTATATGGTATTGAGAACAAAAAGTTTACAAATAAAGATGAAAGCTCTTAAAAGTCCAACAAAGTATATATTTAAAGAGATTAAGACCAATGAAACAGCGAAAAAAGAAATACACTATAAAGTTTTTTTTATTAAAAGTTCAAATAAGCACAATACCCTATCGTGTTAGAAATTAGGATACTAGTAGTTCTTGGAGGAGTAGTGATAAGATGGAAACACAAAGAATTCTTCTGGTATACTGGCGTGCTCTCACTTCTGTCCAGATTCCAATTATGTTGGCATGGTCATTTTATAAATATATATCAAGCTATTTATAACGTGTATTTTTCTGTATGCATTTTATACTTAAATAAAATGAAATTTTACTTAAGAAAATTATCTGCTACATGGAATGAAATGCCTTCAAAATAACACAATAACTTAGTAGCTATCTTCTAAAATACAAGGAGATTTATCAGCTTAGTAATAATACAGTCAAATGTTAGATACAGCCTCACTTCTTACAGAGAAGGGGCAGTCTCTGCTCTTTGTAACAGAGACAAGAGCACTTTCTCCTCACCTTTGTAAATCATGACAATAATTAGATTCTGAACAACTGAGCTTTGGTAATTATGAAAATTGGAGATAAAATAATAAAATATGATGATTTTTATTGTCACTTTCATTTTCATTTCTAGGAAGTCTGTCTTAGAAGTTGTTACAATCATATACTAACAAAAACCTCATTTTGCAATTTAATGCATGCTTTTCTAAACAAAGAGTTTTTGAAGATTAAGTCATTTCTCTTCTGTATTTTTACAAATGTAATCTCAGTTTCTCACCTGCCATGCGCAATGATGATAATGAAGATAGAAAGCACCTAATAAACTATCTTATTTCATCCAGTACAGAGACCCCTGCTCTTCTCTCATGCTCATTATTTTTAAAGAGTCTTGAAATAGCTTGCCCAGTAAATTATTCAGCTTTATCTAACCATTATGATCATATGTATTTTCTGGATGTCTACTGATCCTTTGTTCAACTTAGTGTGTTAACATATATACAAGTCTTCATTGCCACCATCATCATCTTTGCCATTACTTACAGACATGGATCTCTCTCCCACATTTGAATCCTTCAAACACATTTTTAGTTTTCGCCCAGTGCAGTCACATATTAAAAGTCTGAAATGTGAACACAAAGCAGCACCATCTTAACTAATCACACTTTTCTCATTTGCCATAATGCATTGTGAAGGCCATTGACTTTACACACTCCTTTTGAAGCTTCAGGACATGATTGCAAATGACATGTGTGACATCCAGCAGCCCCCTCCCCTCCTTTTTTTTTTGACATATTCACAGATTATAGTGGGAAGTGGGAACAAGGAAGTAAATGGCAGCCCCCGTCACATAATGAGACGTTTATTAAGAAACTAGGACTGATTATAAGCTGCAAATTAGCCTTAATGTAGGTAATCAGCAGAGATGTCACATTGGTAAGGGAAAATGATAAACAGCCACATGCTCATCCCTGCATTCATCAGAAAGTACCTGCAGTTCATTACAGACAGTAATTTGCTGGAATCCCAAGATGTAGATGGAGGAAGTAGTTTTTTCTAAAGTGCATTAATCGGTGCTTTTCTATATTTCAACGCAGATTTCATAGATAACTTAATCACACCTTTGAGATTTTAAAATTGTACCTAACTACTATGGATATGAGTTATAAACTATCAGTAGATTGTAAGACTACAGAATGTGTCAACAAAATGGAAAGAAATAGTATTCTAAGAACTCAAATATATATATGTATATAAAATGTATATATATAACCAAACATATAAAATTTATTTCCAGTATTCTTAAATAATGGACATAATAGTATACAAATATATATATATATATATATATATATATACATTATACATTACATTATATATTATATTATACATTACATTATACATTATTACATTACATTATATATATATATATATATATATATATATATATATATATATAATTTTGTTCCAGTATTCTTTTCTTTTTCAGTATTCTTGATGGCCTTATCAACATATTGATGAAGAATTTAAGAACACACTGGGCATGAATGTACCCCAGTAAGAATTCAGGAATTACATCAAAGTGTCCTAGATGTATGGGAAATATCACTGGTGAGGTTTATAATTTCATGAAAACTCATTCAATACCTTCGAAGCACGGATATTTTGTTTAGTAGACCTATGAGAAAATATTAGTTGTTACCAAACAAATTCCAGCTTGAAAAATCATCTTATTTATGTCAAGTAAGTTTTCAATTTATTTGCATTTTAAGGTTACTCATGATAAATGCTTTTTCATTCCCAAACCTTAAGTATTTTGCATAGAGACAAAAGCATATAAATAAATTAATAAAATATTGATGGTCACTATTTCATATAATATTATAGATATGGAAAAGGGACAATGCTATAATTATCACTTTATCCATCATTTTATCAAATGAAATATGTATTCTTAGAAAGAGATTTATCTAAGCTGAATACTTACCAACTATTCATACCTAGAAGATACAGTATCAAATAAATATTAATATCCTGAAAGGAAAAAGAAACAAATACATTAACACATTAATTAGATGGACTAGGAACTTCAAAATAGTGTTTTATAAGAAATTGCCATTATCCTAGTGATCACTGGAATATAAAAATCTTGAAGCAGCTTGACGTATTCAATTCTTTAGTACATTTGACAAGTATTTGCCTCTAGCCATTATTGAGATATCATGTATTGTGTAACTACCAAACAACTTTTAAGAGAATTTCTTTGTATTCCTATATTTTCACTGATCAGTATTTTCTTCCATGGATCCTCCTGAGGCAAATATTCAAAAAGCTTTCATGGTAAAATTCTATTTTTCCTTGCAGTATTTTTGAAATAATTATTACAAATATGAGGGGATAACATAATAAAATATAGAGGACAAGTGTGTATTTATCTGTTTATATATAATAAACAAATATATTAAATCAGAAATATACAAATAATATTGCATAATATAATTCATACTAGCTTCCATCTGTATTTATACTTGAAAGACCTAAAATCATGCATCTTTATGTGTTAATCAAGTACATTCACATTTTATTTTCAATTATTCAAAAGAAGTCCAAACTACAAAATAGTTTTGGAAATGTGTGAATTTTATTTCATTTTCATAAGCAAATGTAAAGTGACTACAATACTTGAGATTCAAAATATAAGCAAATATATTATATGCACAATATTTGAATCTTTAGATTTGGAGACTTCCAAGTCATATGGATGAGGAATTTAGTTTCAATTTGTTGAACTTCACACTGCAGAAGTTACCAACCACTCTTCATATTTCAGGATATATTAAATGTAGGTGAAATCCAAGTTTTCCTGATGTAACTATCAACTCCAAACATTAGTCCTTATTTTAACTACCATAGGATGAAGAAGTTTTTAAAAAGTCTGAGAAAGTAGAGAAGAAAACAAAGATAGGTCTTAGAATAAAGAAACTTAGAAAGAGTATGCATCTTTATTTTATCAACCTAAACACTATTGTTGAAATCAATGATAAGAAAACATTAACTCAAATTCAGGCTTAAATTTAATGAAATAACAATAGTCCCTCAAAATTTTTCCTGTGTCTTTTAGTTGCCAGGAATGTTACTATTTTCAAGTCTCTGTCATTTTGCTGTTATGATATTTCAACTATTCAAAATTTTTCAGAAAAATGTTGCTTGAAATACCTTCAAATTAAGTTGGTAATTCTCAAAGCTTTCCTTACATGGCAAGTTAAATGTCTTTTGGTGGAGATGGTTAGACAAACTGTTCAGAATCTCAGCTCATATTTCTAAGAAATTTAAATATTTTCTCTTTATAAAAACAAGCAGTTTTACTGAAATTCTTACCATATTGTCTCAAAGAACAGTGTACAATTAACTAGATTCCTCTACTTTTACCAAGCAATAAAGAAAAATATTGATCTATTTGAAAAGAATTTGACGTCAGACTTTTATATGAAACAACAAAATATTTCAATAGATGTATTTCATGTAGTAGTAGTTTTATAGATTTTTCATGTGAAATATTATACTTTAAAAATAATAATGTACTTCTCAATTGTATTCCATATGCTGATCATCCACATAACTGAATCAAGTTTAAGGAACTGACCATCATCATTAACCCAGGAGACTCTGATACCAACTCCTACTTGTGACTCTGCCCAATACTAAATTTAACCATTTTCTGAGCTGTATGATAATTATTTTCTTATTTTAGCATATATCTAGTCATTCTTAAAACTTCAGCTTCTTTTAGGATGTTTCTGAAATTTCACAGTAAAATCCAATCATTCTTTTGTGTTTGGTTTATTTTATTGACAATTGCATTTGAAAAACTCAACCAAGCCGACGCAAATAGCTTTAGTTGCTCATTTTCTTTTTTTTTTTTTTTTTTTTTTGTGGGTACCGGGGGGTCGACCTCAGGACCTCGCGCGCCAACAGGCGCCCGTGCCGCTGAACGATATCACCGGCCCCTTTTTCGTATGTGGGATCCGGGAGTCGAACTCGGGCCCTCGCGCTTGCCAGGCAGGCGCTTATGCCGCTGAGCCATCTCACCGGCCCTAGTTGCTCATTTTCATTGCTGTTTTGTAATCCATAGTATAAACATATCAAACTAATCATTAAACCATAAATGGACATTTGCATGATTTCTAATTTTGAGTTACAACAAAAATCTTTATATGGTGTATAAATCGTCATGAGCATTTTGGGGCAATGGAAACTGTTATCCATGGCTCACATTAATATAAACTGACATTGGTACTATGTAAAGATTTTTGTTTTGCTATACAAAGAAGAGACATACCTTCATTCCTCCTTTTCTGTTACCTTCCAAATTCATTCCACAGGTATAATTGGAAATATTGTGAGTTAAGTTCCAGATAAATGCAATAAAGCAAATGTCATAATAAAGTTATTCACACAACACTTGGTTTTCCAGTGCACTTAAAAGTTATATTTACACTATACTGTAGTATATTTGGAAATGTATCCTAACAGAAGTCATTGAGGAAAATATGAAATGTATGTTGTAGAAAGGAAATGTATCTTTACAGGAATCATTGAGAAATATATGAAATGTATGTTATATAAAATTACAATATGAATGGCTAGGAACAACAATTTTCTTGGTTGTGTATATTGCAAATATCTCCCTCAATTATCTAACTAATCTTTTTACTCTGTTAGGAGTATTTTTCTCTCAGTATACAGAAAATTTTAATTTATCATATTTGTTTACTATTTTTTTATGATCAATGTTTCTGATGCTTTTAAAATACTTTTTCTATACTGAGTTGATGAAGTTATTTTCTTGTATTAGCATAATAATTTTTATTTCAACATGTATTTTGTCTCTTACATAGAATGTTTAAATGATGGCGTATGAGAAGTTTCACTTTTACTTTTTAAATATTCATATCATAATGTCAGATAGTGATATCTAGTGAGCTGCTTTTTTAAAACAAATTCAACAAGTTGAACTAATCCATAGAATTAGAAACAATAATGGTGATTGCATCTTGTGGGAGCACTGCTAACACTGAACTTGTCTTTAAGGGATAGAAAGTTTCTTGCTAAGATCAGGAACAAGGCAAAAAAAAGGAACACAGCAAAGACAGCTTCTCTTACTACTTCTATTCAATATCTTACTAGAGATCCTAGTTATGCAATCAGACAAGAAAATAGAATAAATGTATACACATTGGGAAAGAGAGTAAAAATATCTTTGTTCTCAAGTGATATGATTGTCTGGGTAGAAAATATAAAGTAATCAACAATAAAACTGCTAGATCTAATAAATGTTTACAAAAGATTTGCAAGATGCAAGGGTAATATAGAGAAGTCAAATACTTTATAATATATCAGCAAAGAATATATGGAATTTGAAATTGAAAACAGTGTATCACTTACATTAGCATCAGCAAACAAAAATGAATACACATCTAGTTATAAATCTAACAAAATATAGGTAAATCTATATGAAGAAAAATCTATAAAACTGATTAAAGAAATCTAATAAAAATTTAAAATGGAAATACATGTTCACAGATATGAAAACTCAAATTGTTCAAAATTTCTATTCTTCCCAACTTGAATTATAGATATAATGTAATCCTAATAAAAATCTCAAGTTATTGTGAATCTCGATAAATGGATTCAAATTTTCATGGGGAGTCAAATGATCTGGAGTAATCAACACAATATTGAAGCAAGCAACAAGGTTAGAGGACTAACTTCAACTGTCTAACTGATAGTATCTAACGTTAAGACTTGTAGTAATTAACTCTGGGAGGTTGAGACAGGAGAATCTAGGACAATTTAGTGACTTAGCAAGACTATGTCTCAAAATAAAAAAATAAACAAGGCGGTGATGTGCTTAGTGAGAAGGCCCTGGGTTTAGTCCCTAGTTCCACACACACATGACTCATAGTACTTAAAATTAGTGTGGCATTTGTGAAAAAATAGATTCAAATCAATGGAACAGAATAAAGAGCCCATATACAGATGCACACAATTACAATCAACTGGCCTTTGTCAAAGAATCAAAGGCTATTCAAGAAAGTATGGTCTTTTCAACAGGTCCTACTGAAACAACTGAGTATTCATATGCAAAAAATATACAACCCGACCTTACATCTTTTATAAAATTAACTTAAAATGTTTCATAAACCTTAGAAAACCTACGTAATTCCTACAAGATAACATAGGACAAATTCTAGGTGACCTAGTTTTAGATACAACACCACCAGCAGCACGATTCCTGTATGAAATAAAATGACAAGCATTAATAACCGTACTTCATTATAATGAAAACTCTTGCTCTACAAAAGATATTGTTAAATGAATCAAAAACAAGCTACTGGCTGAGAGATATTTGCAAAGCATGTATCTGATAAAGGACTGATATCCAAATTATACAAAGAACTCAAGACCAACAACATGAAAACAAATGAACCAATTAAAAATGAGCTTAAGGTCTAAACAGGCATTTAATCAAAGAAAATATATAATTGGAAAATAATGTGAAAAGATTCTTAGGATCCTAAAGTCAAGAATTACGGGTTAAAATGACAATGAGATATGACTGTGCACATTTACAGTGGCAAAAAGCCTGAACACTAACAACACCAAATGCTGATAAATACTGGGATTAGAACAACTCTCATTTATCACTAGTGAAAATTGAAAAATATTGCAGCCACTTTGTAAAGTTTTCGCCGGTTGGTTTTTGTTTTTGCCCATACTGAGCATAATTTTATTTACGATCTAATATTTTTCTTCCTTTTTTTTTTACACAAAACTGTTGAAAACATGTTAACATAAAAACATGCACTGAATGTTTATAGCAGCTTTACTCAAGTAAGCCTGGAAGTAACCAACCAGTCCTTAAATAGGTGAATAAGCATCTTTTGTTACATCTAGACAATAGAATATTGCTTAGCTATAAGAAGAAAATAGTAATCAAGCCCTGAAAAGACATGGAGGAGTCTTGAGCACATTTTTTTAAATGAAAGAAGCCAGTATGAAAAGGCTATGCACTGTACAATTACAATTATATGGTATTCTAGAAAAGGCAAAACTATGGAGACAGTAAGTAGATCAATGGTTGCCAATATTTGGGAGCAGAAATGCACAATTAGGCAGAGAGCAGAGAAATATTAAAGTAATAACACTATTGTGCATGATACTAAAATGGTGAACACATGCCAACATACATTTGCCAATGCATATAAAGTACATAACATGCAGAGTGAACTCTAGTATATGCTAGAGGCATTTATTAATAATGTATCTATGGGGATGGGGCTGTAGCTTAGTGGTGGAGTGATTGCCTAGCGTCTGCAAGACCATGAGTTCAATTCTCAGTGTTTCAAATAAAAACTGTTCATACATATTGACTAATGTAAACAAATACACCACTCTAATGAAAGTCAGTAATGATAGAGAAAACTGTATGGAGGGATAATATTAAACTCTCTGTACTTTCAGTACATATTCTGTATAAAATAATCCTAAAAATGAATTCTATTAGTTCAAAAAATGCTAGCTGCAGCATGCATATTTTTATCTTCAATAAGATCTGTGAAAATGTTGAAATGAAGACTTTATACAGGTTAAAAGAAGGAAATAAAAATAATAGAGTGCCACTAAGCTTAAACAAGATGGCCAGATTTGTGTTGCTGTTTGAGAAATGAAACAATACAGGAGAGCACAAAGCTTGGGCTTCATCCTTAAAGCTTTCACTTATGGAATACATTTCTTCTCTTGATGAAAGAAATAAGAATCTGCTCAATAGTCAGAGTATATAGCGTTCTGATAATCCTTTGGCCTACGAGGAGATATGCTTGAATTACTACAAGGCTTCAATGCACCAAACTAGAAAAAAAGTATGTTAGAGAAGTATACCCAAGTTGACTTTTGACAGTTTTAATCTACAATATTCCATTTCTAAATCATTGCTATAATCCATAAAACAATCCCTACATGAAAATATAGAATAATATGTCACTTTATTCACTGAAATGAGAAGGTATTAAGGAGTTAATAAGCAAATTAATTTATCATTTTAACCAGAGAAGTAATTAAGCTCCAGAAGAAATCTGACTCATAATTGAAAATGAATAATGAGCAACCAGGATGTTTAAAAAAACTAAATTTAATCATTAAGAGAGGAAGTTCAGTTTAACAAGGAAGCATTTGTCCCCTACACCCTGCAGCTGTGGAGTGGAAAAGTTTAAAGGAAGCCATACAGTACAGAATATGGCTGAGATCGTGCAGAGTATGAGCAAAACCTCTCCAGTGGAAGACAGTAAGAGCCCTAGAGAGCATCAGATTATCATTGAAATTATCACCCATCCTTCTCTTTTGATAAGAATACTGATCACCTGTGAGTTTTTGAATATTTAATTCTTTTATATAGCTGAATTCAACTAAAATCCTCTGACATTTTCTATTAAGTGTGTTGACAATGAATTTGTGGTTCTTTATTTACAAGTTGTTAATTTCATTCTGGACAATAAACAATATTAAAACAAGTTAGCTTTCATAGGAACCCAACATTTTTTTCTAATAAATAATGACATCTTTCAATTTTTGCATTTAGACTCCTTTTTTGTTTGGGGAGTTTGGTTTCTGATAATGTTTTTGTTGGCCAAAATTCTATTCTAGATTTTTACTGTCCAATCGTGCCATACTTTCTCCTTGAGTGGTTTTGTCTGGGAGAGGAAAAGCACTTCCTTAAGAAAGTATATTCTAAATTATTGCATGAACATAAAAGGAGAAATTAGTTCTTTGGGTCAGTTGGAAAAATTTTTTTAAATTCCCTTTGGAGTCAATGACCTAAAGTGTTTGTTTTATAAGATGGGTTTGAGCTCCATGAGGATGGAGCCAACTGCCTAAAGTAGTTCAAGCTGAAAATTCATGGTTTGCTGACTCTCTAAATTACCTGGCATCCTGTGCTCCTGATCTCAGCTACTGTACACACTAGACAGAAACAAGTTTTAGAAAGACAATATGGGTATTATGTTAATGTCAAACAATTTGAAAATACAGTGGAAACTGCTTTGAAAATCAGATGAACCTCCAGATTATATCAATATGCTGGGAAAGCACAAGATATTCTTGTGCTACAATGAAATTTTAAATGCATAAGGAACAGCATGACAGAAATGTCCCTTATTTAAAGGATTTGCATTTTATCATGAATAAGATTGATACCCACCAATGACATTGTACTCTATATAACATTTCTGTGTGTATATATATATATATGTAAATAAATTTGGAAGGATGAAATTATATTTTTAAAATGGCAAAAGAGCATTTGCTATGAAAAATATGTATTTCGTTTTTGATGTCAATTATTGAAAGGATAACAGTGAAAAGCCTCTTTGTAAGAAAACATAGGAAATAAATGTAGTATAATAAGAAAGACTTTGGAAAATGTCTGCTTGAATCCTGGCTTTGTCATTTATCCCTGAGGTAATTTTACCTTAAGTTACTTAACTCTGTAGCCACCATTTCCATATATAGGTTAAATGAAATTTTATAATCACAAAATGCACATATATGGAAAATTAAGGTGAAAATATTTTATAAATTGGAAATAATAAAAGATCAGTCAATATTAACCAACCAAGGATAGTACTGATCTTTGAGCTTCATGCTGTTTTCATGGCTTTTCAAGGATCATAAATAATATTTTTAAAAATTAGGTTTTACAGTGTAGCAGTACAACAAAATCAAGATGATTTCTATTTTTCTTCTCCTGTTGGGTTGCAAGGATTCTTGATTAGATGCTACAACATGAAACAGCTGTATTCCTCTTCACTGCAGCCCTTCCAATTGGGTGGAGTAACATCTGCACTAAGTAGATGGCACCAGCACTGCTGACAAAACAGAAACTCTCTCTCCAAAACTTGGTGTCTTCAAATTCATTGTCATGCTTTGGAAACACTTCATCTATTTATTTTATTAGGCAGAATTCCACTATGTAGTGCAGCCTGGCCTTGAACTCGTTTATGTAGCCCAAGCTGGCCTCCAACTCATGGGGATCCTCCTGCCTCAGCCTCCCAAATGCTGGGATTACAGGTGTAGGCTACAACACCCAGCCTGTTTATCTATTTAGACTGACAGGGGTTTGGAGAATATTCCAATGGGTTAATACCTCAAGGCTATTAAAAGAAAAACAAATTTGATGGCTACATTAAATATCTGAAAACAAAACTGAAGTAAAATTCCTTTTTCCTTGATTCTGGAGGATAAAGTATTTTTAGAGAATTACCTCCATTCCTAAATGGCATTGAACAGATTTTATAAAAATATCTTTTTCTTTTTTTTTTTTTTTCTATATGTGGGTACTGGGAGTCGACCTCAGGACCTCGCACTTGCCAGCAAGTGCTTGTGCCACTAAGCGACATCACCAGCCCTTTTTTTGTATGTGGGTTCTGGGAGTCAAACTCAGGACCTCGCACTTGCCGGGCAGGCGCTTATGCCACTGAGCTATCTCACCAGCCCTATAAAAATATCTTATGCAAATAATTATTTAAAAGGAATTGGGTGTATTTAAAGATACTTCCATTCTTAGAAGGTTATTTTTCACTTTCTATATTGTAAATATGTTTCACTGAAGCCTGAGTAAAAGGTTACTGAAACAGATAAAGTAAGTGTTAAGGACAAGTCCCAGTCAGTGGCAATGTGAAGCATGTCCTACTTCAAGGAAATAACCTTTACCATAGACGACAATATGTTTTAATGTAGAAATACTGGCCAGCATAGGAAGATCTTTCAAACAATGAAAACAGTAATTTGTAATTAAATTCCAAATGCCTAAAAGCTAATTGATGAAACTAATGTTTAAAATTTGTTTTGACTATCAGCAGCATTTTAAACCAAAAACTTTGCTACAGCCCTTATCTGCAACAGTTTTTTTTTTTAAATATAAACATTCTACAAATACATTTGGGAAACATACCAAATATTTTTTATTTGATTAATTTTCTGGGTACATTTTAGATATACATAATGATCATTTTCATCATAGGAAATTTGTACCTGTATATGATATATTTTGATTCCTCTTTTTTGCCAGTATGCTCCCCTTCCTTCAACCCCTCTTCCCCACCCTATTTACAAAGCTTTGTTTCCATTTCACCCTTTTTTTATTGTTCTTTTTCCTTTTCCCTTCCCTCCTTTCCCTATCACAAAATATTATACACTGAAAATTATAAAACTTTTATAACAACACTTAAACATAAAATATAGCTATATGCTCCATTCATGAATAAAAAATACTAATTTCCCAAATTGTTATTTTTTTCTGAAACTAGCATATAGATTTAACAGTTCTAACCCTAACCTAATTGAGTCCAATGTCTGTGCATATTTGTTGTAGTTGGTGTACGCAGGTTCTTGTAAAGTTGGACAAATTGTTTCTTCAGAAGAAATTTTAAGTCAGGAGTAGTAAGAATCTTCCAAAGGAGATGAATTTTTAATTTTTTTAAAGTACTTATTATTAAGACGGTATGCTATGTGTGACACAGGAATAAGCAAAACTAGAAAATATAGCCTATAAATACATCTAAAACTCTAATATTTGAAACCAGTAGCATAATAGATGGATGAATAACAGCAATTGGTGAGAAACGGGAGTGGAATAATAAAGATCGATGTTTCCAAATTGAAATAGTACAAATGTGATTTTCCCCTATAGCATACATATGCACTCCAATCAAACAAACAGTTTACATTTTGAAAACAATTTTTATACACTGAGAGTCATATATATAATGTATCTATTGTACTCTTAAGAGGATGCTATACTGTAACCATCTATTAGGATTTGCTGTTTCACTCAGGATTTTGCCGCTCGTGTTTATACACATTTTTGCACAGAGTTGTGCTATTTTGCTTTTTAACTACTCTATAGTATTTCATCGTGTGATTATATTTTATTTTAAAATTGTCCTGTCAAAGGAAGTTTTTTAGCTTTTTTAATTATAAGCAACACTACCATCAATTTTCTTCTATGTGTCTGTCTTGACTATAAATTACAGTATAGTATTATCTGGCCACACAATCTGCATGTATTTAACTTCACAAGGTAATGTACATTTTGCTGCACAATGCTGTCACAAAATTTTACTATAATTAGTATTGAGCATAAGACCTGAGTGATACACAAATTCTTTATAATTTAGTATTATCATACTTATTACCTTTGCCACTGTAATGGGTATAAATAATACCTCAGCATTCTATCTATTTCTATTTCTCTGAATAACTTAGCTTAAGAGGGTAATATCCTAAATATGTGAGAAAACTATTCAATAAACAGGAAAAGCTCCTGGATAGACATTTCTCAAAAGAATAATGCTATGCTTTGAAGATGTGCCCCCTCCAGAATTCATATGAATCCTGATTCTCATTGCAGTATTGTTAAGATGTAGAATGTTCAGAGGAATGATTAAGTCATGAGGTTTTCATCTTTGTGAACTGGTTAATTCTTCACAAAAGGGCTTAAGGGAACAGGATTAGTCGTTTTTGGTCCTTATGCTTTCCACCTTTGAAAACGGAGCATTCTTGCCCTTTGGAGAAGCAACAACTTAGAAGGAGAGAGAATCCCTCACCAGACTAATGGACTTATCTTCCAGAACTGTCAGAAATAAATCCGTGTTCTTTATAAATTACCCATCTGAGTTATTTTGTTAAGGCTGCACAAATGTACTAAGAAAAAGACATAAAAATAGCCAACAGGTATTTTTTTTAATGCTGAACATCACTAATCATCATAGACACAAAAATTGAAACCATAATGAGATATCACCTTTATACCTATCATTTTGACCAAATTAAAAGAAGACAAGAGAGATAATAAGTGTCAAAGATGTGGTGGGAAAGGAACCTTTTTATACTGTCATTAGCAATGTAAATTAGGAGAACCAGTATGGAAAAATGTATAGAGATGCCTCAAAAAAACTAACAATATTACCTCCATTTGACCCAGCAATCCCACTAATGGATATAATCAAAACCAAAAACAGTACATTGAAAAAATACCAGCATTCCCACCTATATTGGAATAACATTAGCATTAGTCATTTTAAAAGACCTGTGGACCACTGACTCCTTCACTAACTTTCCTCTTTATTTCTTTATTTCCTCTTTATTTCACTGACTCCACCACTGACTTTCCTCTTTATTTCTTAGAGTATCTATTGGTGTTATTTTATGTCTGTCTGTTCCAGTGCCATGTTGGGTACAATGGGGAAGATAACTTGTTGTTCTAATGCCGCACATTCACAAATGGAGAGGAATTGTGCATGGGAGCTGTGCTTCACAGATTACGCCCATAATCTTCATCTGCTACCCCAGCTCCTGATGTAGACGATGAAATTTTGGAATTAGAGTCATGGCTGTAAGGGATGAACTTCCAGAAGACCTCAAGAGGAGGACCCATTTACATGTAGTAAGGATCTGATTCATTTGAGGCACAAGGTAGACTATGGTAGAGACCATAAGGTGGCTCCCAGGGTCTCCAATTCTTGATGGTCACATGCTTATGTAACCTCCTCCCCTTCAGTGTAATCAAAATCAGCCTGTGACTTGCTTTTAACCCCTAGACTATGGTAAAGATGATGGGATATCACTTTCATGGTGGTATTTTAATATAAGTTTCCATCTTTCTAGAGCTTTCACTTTAGAGTTTTGCTGTACTTTCTGGCTCTGAAGAAGCAAGCAGCCACCTATCTTGTACTAAAGAAATGAATACTACTGGACATCTTAATGAAATTGGAAGGGGTCTCTTCCCTGGTTGACCCTTCTTATAGTAGCCCAGTCCTCTGATACACTAATTATGCCCTTGGAGAGACCCAGCTAAGCCATGTTAAGTCTTCAGATTCAAAAACTGTGGAACACTAAAAGTGTTTATCCTAAGCAGCTCCTTTTATGACCACTTTTAAACCACACAGAACATTAATACGGTATCTGTGGTGTTTCCAGAGTGAACAGTGCTGTTCACCATTTCTTGCCCCAGGTAGACATACACTGTCCAATGCTAATCACAGTTAGAGGCACTATTTTGTTCCTGATGAGTTTTCTATATTCTTTAGAGGTAAGTAAAGTGCTCTTGATTGATTTCTGGCTATGAGTTTGGGCTTAATATAAAGAATCTCTAGGAAGTCATTGAAGCAATCAACACATGCAAAATGGTGGCAAAAACACATTAGATTAACAGCTCATTTCCTCCAAGGATGCTATCAGAGAAAACAGCTGTAAACATGGCATAAATTCAATTCAAGTTAAGCACAGCAATCTCGTTCAGGCTATTGATCTTGTCCCTAATAAATTAGTGGGTGAATGCCTGGCTCGGCAGAACAAAGGTTGTTGAAAATTCCTTACCTGAAACATCCTTAAATAGTTCTCAACCCTGCTTCCTCCCTTGTTTTTATTTAAACACACACACACACACACACACACACACAAATACACACAGAGCATAGTTTTTAATCCCCAGTTATTTATCCTTTAGTGTTAAAAGAAAGTAGTGTTGTTATACCAATTATTGTGTGGTTTATAGAATCCCATACGGTATGCAGAATGATTGAAAAACACACAGATTAAATCATAGATGAGATTGAATGAAAGAAATAAGTAACACTTGAGAATTGAAAGTATGTGTATGCTTATTTTAAGCACTTTCAGTCAAGGACAAGAATTTTTAAAATTATGTTTTTCTGGTTAATGTATTATAAAAATATTTTTATAGTTAACCATAAAAAGAATTTGTCAGCTATCATCAAGGAAATGATCTGGTAAACAAAAAAATGAGAAAAATACACCTTCACATTTACAGCAGAGTCTCCCAAAAAATGGGTAAATACTGCTGTAAATAAAAAAACAATATATAAAGTTAGATGTACAACAGTACTTACTCTCTAAATGTGGCCTTCAGCAATTTATTGACTACTAAAAAAAAAAAAAAAAAAGACAGCATGCAGCCAGCAAGCAGCAGATAATAGACTATCTTGAAAGAGGATCCTTTTATTCTACACAGCAGTAGGTGATAAATGGCTCTAATGCCTGTGCTTACTATTTTCTCCTCTTTTTCCCCCCATGGCGTATCTCAGATCAGAGACTAATAGCCCCCCAGGAGAAGATATCTTGACACAATCCCTTCCATCTGTGATAGCTGCAGTTATCAAACATCTGTCTCTAAGTTGCAATAGGGACAGGCTGTAGCTTGTCATTTGTCTACCAAAACACTTGGTTTTTTCAGCCATAAAACAGGAAAAAGTAACATAAAGCAATTTATTTGTGTAAATAAAAGAGGTTTTATAGTCCAAAGTCCAGAGTTTAGCTAGAGGCCTTCCCAGTGTTCTCTCTTAATACATATCCAAAACAGTAATGTCTATCATATAGATTTCCCACCATGAATGGCAAACTTATTTCTAAACTACCTAATAGCAAGGCTTGTTTCAATCTTGCTCTTTAGGGGGAAAAAAATGAGAAGATTCCATCAATTTCATGATGAAATTGTATAATATGAAATTTCTAGTGTCTAAAATCACTCAGGATATGTACAAGCATTTAAACCAAGCAAGGTTTAGTGTTGCTTTGAGAAAATTGACTAAAATTTGAATTAATCTATGCAAGCTTTTCTGATTAGGAATGGGCACACCTTTTAATGAGCTGAAAGTGGGGCCACCATTCAAACTATAGTATCACCTTGCTAATGCAAATACTAAATAGTTTCTTGTTAAGAAAATATATAACCATATTATAAGCTGCTTGTATTTGTTTATTTGTCTTTAAGAGGAGAGTTTCTGACCTCTTTAAAAAAACTTAATGGTAAGATAAGGAAATGATTCTGAGAAGTACTGTGAGAGTTGTTAAGAGAAGAGCTGCAGAACCATTTGAGAATGGGATTTAAGAGCCATAATGAAGACAGAGAGCAATTAAAAGCTCTTGAATCATTTAATAAACAGAAGAGATTAAGGGAATCTAGGACTCCCAGGAAATCAGAGAGGAGCACTGAGAATGCTCATTAGTGTTGGGTGCCTTGCACTGTGGCGAATATGGGCAGCAATGCCTAAGTTCCTGTCTGGAACGATGGATTTTTTTATTACCCTAGCAGCTGGGAATGATGGTAGCAGAGAGGCATCAACTGTTAGGTCCCTGGAAGAATTTCATAGTGAATGAGGCAATATTTCCAGGATCATGGCCTCTTTTCAGTGGTGTGCCCTCAACTGATGCAGGGAATGGAAAGGCCTGTCTTCTCCTTCCTACTTAGCTGGTCTGAAAGCCTTACATTACCTCTAAACTCTCTTTGGGTCCCCTGAGGATTCCATTGATTTCCTCAGGCAGAGATTATACAGAACAGGAGCAGTAAAACTTAGCCATTTTTTTCCAGTAACGGCCATAAAAGTATACCTAGGACTGGATTCTCAGTGTCCTTGACACAGGGGAGTAAGTCACAATGCTAAATGTGAAAGTATGTAAATATGAGGAGAACTTTCCCAAATAAGTAGAGGCTCTAACACTCCAGAAGAATCCTGAGAAATGGTGCTGAGATGTCGTAGCAGTATGGAGAAAAGTGAGGACACAGGCTCATCGAGGTAGAAATGCCTGAATTGATGTATCCTATGTCAAAATAAGGCAATAAAATGTTCATTTGTGTGGCACTGCTTCAGTGAATGAATCAAGCCAGAAAGCACACTATGGGCACCCTACAGAAGATGCACCGATTACCAAGAAATGAGCATTATAGCAGTGAAAGGGTCTTAGGATCCCGGAAATTTCTGTGGTGTTATTTCTGTAGGCCAATGTTAATGATGGAATACACAGTTACAAAACTGGGTTTACAAGTAGCAATAGGGACAATAGTACCTCCAAACAATAGGGGTCATGTGGTGATGCCTAACCATCACAAACCACAAGGATTAAATTTTCATAGTGACTAGAACAGTTGAAGGGGTATGCGGGGACTTCTGCTTAAAGATGATTATGGAGATTTTAATACAGTATGGTGTCTATAGACCTTCCCACCAAGGACTGCTCCTCAGTCTCCTCTATAAAAATAATAAAGATAGGAGACTGAGGATAGTCACTCTAATAAGAAGTCATTATCCTTTGCCATTTTCCAAGTTGATCCAGTTATCAAATGAAGAACTCTCAGTTACTTTTCTCATTGCTGAGACAAAAATACTCAACACCCAAAGTTAAAGGGGGAAAGATTTATTTATCTCACAGTTTGTAGAGGTTTCAATCCATAATCAGCTGGCTCCACGGCAGGGTGGCACATGATAGAGGGGCAACAGTTGATGGTGGTGGAAGACAGCAAAAGCAATAAGAGAGAGTGAGCAAGACAAGCCTCTTTCTGTCATTTATACTGTATCCAGTCTACTGGGATTAGGGCAGTGCTAATCTAGTCAGTAGACAAGCCCAGCAATCACCCACCCTTAATTCCAGCATCCTTAACCCTAGCACTGCACTGCAAATTAGTCACACACTCTAGATTCAGTCACCTCTGATGAAAAACCCTATTATCACGTGAAGCTTTGGGGGGACATCTAGACACAAACCATAACAAGAACCTATTGCCGAAGGAGACATTAAGCTCTTGCAGCTCCAAGAGAATTCTCCAGATCCTTCTAGTATCTTTATTTGGGAGACTTCAAACTGGGAAAAAAGGGAAAGCCAAACATTTTGAGCTATGTTTTATATAAAACTTTTATTGATGTTACTTTTAGAACAAGGGTAACATTAAACCACCTCATAGAGTGGTCAGGTAATAAATTAAGTTCCAAGTAATGTCCAGCTCACAGTGGTTCCTACTAATCATATACCTAATCTCCAATTTTTCTTGGTCTTTGAAACAAGTCTCCTAATTGTCCTTAACTTATAGAATGAGGGCTATTGTTGTTAGGAAGGGCAAGTGTAAGTTGCTAAAACTCTTCTCCCAGTCCAAATACATCAAGAACAATGCTACACCTTAGAAGTAGAATGATAAAAGTTACTGTCAGCAAAAAAAATCCTAAAACCTGGAAGTCGTGTGGTCAACAACATATCTCCATTTACTTCAGCATGGTGACACCTTCAGTGATGTACCCTGAATGGATATTGCTGAAGGAAGAGCATCAGCAAGAGCTGCAGAGCTTTGGTTCTTTTCCCATTGATTTTCAGGAAGAGCAGTTTACCAGAAATCTAGAGGAACTTTTCTAAAGTTGATTTAAGGAGTAGATTGGAAGGATATAAGTCAAGTACTGTGGCAATACACTCTTCAGGATCCTCTTCAGGAATGAATTATTTACTGTGCAAGCTGCTTGGAATGCTTCTGGAAAACAGCCATCAGCTGCAACCCTTCTGCAGGGATTGTCTCAGCTGAGCAGTGCTGCCTTGCAGAAGCACCTGCGCTCTCCACAGTGTGCTTGGGATCCGAGTAACTGAGACTGAGTAACATAGGGGTATGAGAAAGAGAATTACTTTGTGATCCCAACAGGGAAAAAGTTGTGGTGTTTATTCCATCCTTTAAATCTTTCATTAGATTGCCTGAGATTCCCATTCACACTGCTTGCACATCAATTCCTCTTTGTAAGCTTGTTTTTCCCTTTAGTATCCTCCAAAGAATTTGACAACATACCTGTGTCTGCTAATCTGCTTTAGGATCTGCTTACCGGAGGCTACTCTGAAACATATAAGCACATGATATCCACCACTTTACATTTAGCAATACACTCCTTATTTTCAGGTAGCTGTAACACCAATTTCCTCATAAAACACAGAAATTAAGAAAATACATACATTCAAGGAATCCTTGAAAGCTTGGTTTAAATTGATTGGGAAAAAAACTGAGAAAGATATAGTAATACCTCGGTTCATGAATGCTTCTTTTCACAGACAATTCAGATTGCTTCCATTTGTGAACTCCACATAGGTGACAAACATGACCACAACAATCTTCCCCACATGAACAAAACCTCAGCTATCTTCCCCAGAATCGTGCAAGGAATTAAGTTCACGAACCAAGGTACCACTGTACTAGAACTTGTCTCTACATGAACTAAATTTTTTTAGTTAATATTAGTTTTAATATGAATATTTAAATCTTAAAAATTATTACCTCAAAAGACACATTGTCATAACCTTAATCCTCTCCAAAATACTCCCTGTTTCTTTGAACTCACTTATCCCATTCTTCTTGCCACGTTCTGAAACAATTCTGAAAGTCCTTTCTCATAAGTATCTATCTTTAGTTGTGTTGTGGTTTCCTCCATGCCTTGAATCAATTCAAAACCTTTACCTTTCATGATCATTTTGACTTTTGGGAGGAGCCAGAAGTCACATGTTGCCAGATCTGTTGGATGAGGTGTATGAGGACACAGTGTAATGTTTTTACTAAAGTACCTTTCCACTGGATGGCACTTAGTTGCAGAATTCACTATATGTTTTATCACTGTTGCAGAAGAAAAACAAACCAGAACCAAAAGGAAAATGCTCTACACCAAGGAGGCTGGAAGGCAACTTGTTTATTAGTAATGCCAATGGGCTGGGGACTGAACCTGAGTCCAAATCACCAACCCTGAGTGAGTTTAGAGTTCAGTTTAAATACATTTTAGCAAGCAGGAAGTACAAGCTGATTGCAGGTTATTACATGATTGGTTACATGAATTAAATCATAGGTTGCCAGGCAGGCTTATTCCAAGTTATCTTACTTATAAGGAATTGTTTATAACATTCTGGGAAGGCAAGGAAGGGGTCTGAGCTGAACAGGTACAGTTAAACGTGTTCTTGAGTGGGCTAGTCTGCTCCGGGCCCAAAGTCCTTGAAGCAAGCTGGAAAAACTACAAACATATCCTTTTGGTAGGAAAACACAGACATTACAACTGGACTCAGTCGGGCTGACCCAGCACGTTATCGAGAAACTGCAGCTGCACACAGACATTCAAGGCTGCCTGAGCTTTAGCAGTCTAAATATGTGACAGGCAGCACGAGCTCAGTCAGAGGCTACTAACTGATTTCTAATTTCTGCTATGAAATTTCTATAAGTTTGCTACTTTGTAACTTTGCTCTTACATCACACCTGGTAAAGACACTCATGAAAGAGGACTTCCGGAGCTGCTTCAGAAAGTGGCAAGAACAATGAGATAAGTGTGTTAAAAAGGAGGGAGAGTATTTTGAGGGGAATTAGTGGCAATGTGTCTTTTAATGTAATAATTTTTATTTAAAAAAACAATGTGCTATGTATTAATTATTGTTACTCTCCTATTAGCCTGATTTGAAACTCTGTTTTATTTTATTTCTATTTTTCTTCTTCTCTTTAAAATAAAAAAAAAACTGTAATTTCCATCACCCCTTGTATTTTGTATGTTTGATCTTTTTTTTATTAGCCAGTTATGTGTAAACGGAACTGATTCTAGGAGCCAAATCTGTGAGAGAACAATTATATGAATTCAAAATTAAAGATACTTTGTGTAAATACAGGCCCAAAGCGATCCTTTGTCACATGAACTTGTATTAGAATAAAGTTTTATGAAGTATAAAATCATTTCAGTCCCAGGTGAATTTGTACAAATGAGGTAGACTGCCATGTCAGTTTTGATGTGGTTTGTACTTGTATCTTACACTAGAAAGACCTGTAATTATCATGAAGCCAAAGCTAACTCTATTTTCACATCTTTGTTAATTAAGTTAGTTTTTGTAATACTTAGCTGCTATTATTGGACAAAGGATGGATAAGTGGTATTATTTAATTTTTTAAATTATTAAAACATAATTAAATCTAGAAAACATATTTAGCACAACTACATGGAATTTAAAAAACATGGCTTCTTACTTCCCAGATTATGGAGTGAGATGTTATACTATGAAAATTACAGATTTTGAACAATGAATGAATGTCTTCTGGTTTTTGTCTCTTTCTAAGTATAGGAAGATATGAGTCGAATTTATTATTGATTGCTCAGTGGTAGTGTTTCACAGTAGTGGATGTATTGGAATTTGGTTTCCATCAACCTTTCTGACAGATGCTTGGAAAACTACAGATATATACAGACTCAAATTTCAGTATGGGTATGTTCTTATGATAATATAAAATATGGCATTAGCCTCAAAATTTTCCTCTGAGGGATAGTTATATCTCGAACCCCAGCTATGGGTTTTGTGTATGCATGCATGTGTACATATATACAAGGGTTGGTCAAAAAATACAGTGTGTTTTTGTTTTCTGGCTCTTCCCCAAAGTCATAATGACCATGAAAGTTTTAAAATTGAGGCATACTTGACACTACAATTAATGACAATCTTGAAAAAGTCTTCCGGAACTGCTTAAGAAAGTGGAAAAAATGATGGGATAAATATGTTCAAAGTGAGGGGGAGTGTTGTGAGGGAAGTAAATAACAATATGTTTTACTACAATTTTTAAAAAATTTAATCATTCACCATAGTTTTTGATTACACCTTGTATGTGTATTACTATTCTGATTTATTCATATAGTTTCAAATAGATCCATTTAAGCACATCCTCATCTATTCTAATCTCTGTGGGAAATTTTAAAATATAGATATTAATAACAAAAGCTGTGAAAAGGCCATTTTTAAAGACACTGAAAAGCAATCTTTTATTTCCTGCTATTTATTTCAATTTTAAGTGATAATACTTTACATTGGAAAGAAGAATGAAATACTATATGTGTACTTGTACATCATTTTACTTCAGATACTTCAAATATGTTTAAACCTATGATATTTATGAGATATTTCCCTGGAGTCTAATACTGCATAATCATGCATCTATTATAAACTGCTTCACACACATTCTACTATCCTGAGCCTTGTTTTCAATCTTACATTGATCACAAATTCATGACCCTTGAAAAATTCTGAGATATGTCTTCCCCTTAAAATCTAAAATCATGATTTCTTTGTTTTAAAAAATGTGCAGCTCAACCACAAAGAATAAGAAGGCAGGGATGTAACTATAAAAATTTATCATATCTCCACTGCCTCCTTTTATCTTTGCTCACCTTGGCCGCCAACCTTCATCTCAGGATCTTTGCTTCCAATAGTTTATTCTGATTATATTATTCCCCCACTTCACAATCATGAGCTATGTCAGTCTCCAATGACCACTTCTTTTGTAAAACTGATAGTTATCTCAGTCCTTATCTTACTGGCCTATCAGTAATACTTACGTGCCTGACAAATCACTTGTTTCCACTCGTCTCCAAGGAAAATGCATCTCCTAGTTTTCTTTGAACTGGTCTTGTGGATTTCCCACATATACTGCTGGAAGCTCTTCTTTTAGCCATAATGCTCTGCTGATAACATCCAAATGCTTGGTCCTGTTAGCAGCTGTTCATCCAGAATCCTACCCTCAATATTTTCATTTCTATTCTGATGTTTTTCATGAAATCCAGTCACATATCTACCTGAAATAGAGCCCAGTTCACTTCCCTAGAGATTTTTTAGCCATCTTGGATTTAATGTTAAATCCAAGAGTTAAAATTTTGAGTTCCAAACTCTTCACTCAGTCTTCCCATTCCAAATGGCAGCAACTGCATCTCTCCATTTTCTCAGAGTAAAAGCTACATATTCAATCTAATACCACATTCTCTGGACTCAATTTGTAGAACGCATTCTGAGTGCACAATCTTCTTACCATGGCTATTATTATCATCTGAGGCAAACCATCTCCTACTCCTGGGTCATCACAACAGACCCCAAATAGTGTCCCTTCCTTGACTCTTACAGAGTTATAATCTCTATCAATGCAACAGTTAGGGACACTATTAATACACAGCCAGAACTTGTCTGTTGTCTAGGCACTTGCGGTGATTGAGAATTGGATAGTTTCTCCTTAGAAACTTGGAAATAAATGCTGATGTTCACATATTATCAATATCAGCTGAGCTTCGGTTGAATGGAAAATCCTAATTTATTAATATTCACTTAATAAATGTTACATAACTTAATAAAAAATGTAGGGCTTGAAAGTGGCAAATAGGAAAATTATTGTTAAATCAATCCACATTCTCCTCATATAATTCTGAGCAGTCAGTCTGAGTATTATAGGTCCTTCATATCCCACTGAACTACCTTATAGTAATATCTATTTAAAAAACTAGAAAGTTACAGATGAAAATATGGACTTCAAAAGAATTGAGTCAAATATCTTTAAATTTATAATGAAATCTTAATGTAAAATTGGATAATATATATCTAACCATTACTAATAAAAATGTTAATATTCTATTTGTTTCACATTTCTCTCTTTTAACTTGAATAACAACAAAACCTTTCAGATTAAACATCTCCAGACTTTTGAATCAGTCTTTCTCCATCCTCATAGATAAATTTATGTGCTTAAATTTATATATGCTGTAATGAATATATTTTGTGCTCATCGCATATGTGTACATCCACCAATAAGACTTTATGTATGACGGTATATAACATACTAGTCATATAATGGATTATACTACAGGCAATCCCTAACTTACTGTAGTTTGACTTAGGAGTTTTTGACTTTGCCATAGTGCAAAGGTAATAGGTGGTCATCAAAATCTGTAGTTCTAATTTTGAGTTTGATCTTTTTTTCTGGGATAGCAATCCTGTATATAGAACCGTACTCTCTCAGGATGCTGGGCAGCAAGAGTGAGCCACAATTCTCATTCAGCCATGCAGTCAAAAGGATAAACAACCAAATCTCTACAGTGTACTGTGATCCTAGTGTACTGTATAATTTTTAGATCCAGATATTCAATAAGTTGGAGGAAATGACCAACACTATTATAAAATAGGCCTTGTGTTCTGTGATTTTCCTCAGTTGTACGTTAATATAATTATTCTGAGCATGTTTAAATTAGGCTGGGCTACACTAGCTCATTAGGTTAGGTATGCTAAATGCATTTTTGACTGACAGTATTGTCAATTTACAATGAGTTTATAAAAACATAAACTCCATAAAAATTGAGTAGTATCTGCATACATTTGATGTTTCACTCTTTTTTTTCTCAATATTATGTATGTGAACTTTATCTCTGGGTAGATAGATGGATAGATTCAGTTAGTTAATTCTAATTTGTAATGTTGATATAGAAATATCACACTTTATTCAATTCTTGTACTAAAGGCTATTTTTTCCTATTATAAAAACAACAATTGACTATCTTTACACAGTTCTACTATGCCTATGTAGAAATAACACCTAGAATTTAGAGTTGTATAGCAGTAGAAGTGACTTACCATATCATTTCATTTCAATTGTGTTGCAGAATTGCTGCCCATGAGTTTTCCAAGATGTGTTAACACCTACAACTTTTGAGTTCCTTTTCAATGTACTTTTTTCCTAACATTATGTCAGATATTACTTACTGCAGATTCAATTAATAAAAAATGGTATTTCAGTGTTCTTAATTTACATTTCTTTGATTGCCAGTGTGGTTTTAATTCCCAGTGACCCTCACATTTACAGGGCTAGCTGTGCAATGCAGAGTTGTTGAAGTTTTAGCTTTAATATCTTTACAGTAAAGCTGCCTGCATTACCACAAAACCATATCAGTTTTATGCACTGCTAACATTCTATGATTACTGATTTTAATATAAATTATAATTCTGCTTTTACAATTCTGATTTTCTTTTCTTTATCCTCATAAACAGTCTGTGTTGATTCAGCTTGTTGGTCCTCACTATCTGCCTAGTTCCTAGTTCCTAATTATCCCCTCATTTCATGTTCCAGATGGATGGAAGATGTCCACAAGTACTTGTCCACAACTACAACAGTCTAACTTTGTTCGTGTAAGATCATGAGTATATAGATGTCTTTCCTTTCCTATTGGTTTGTCACCTTCAAAAAGGAGGATCAATGCCTTCCTAGATTGATTCTATCTGTGTTTCTACCTTTGCTGAAAACATTCTCCCACCTATTTAGAATTTAGAATTATAATCTCACCTATTTAGAATGCCATGATACTACGGCCTGTACATCTGTAGGGTCAGAGGGTACTTACTCTTCCATTTAGGTTACAGTTCTAATTAGTGATGTGGAATGAAGGAGGCATTTTTCAAACTCAATGTACTCTATAAAGGGTGATGAAAGAAATAAGCTGCCTCACAAGAAGGCCTATGTAAAGTAGAACATTAGCTGAGAAATTTTTACCTGATAACATCTGGTATTTCCAAAGTAGAAATATGTGTTAAAATGAGGTGAACACTTTTTTTACACATCAGTAGTATCATATTGTACCAGATCCATCTGTGTTTTCTGTGCTAGACTGCAGGAGTATGAGAAATACTGACCAATGTCCCAAATGGGAAACTTTTAACACTATGTCATTTTTCTCTAATTCTTCATGAGTATCTAAATTGGAAGAAAGAACAAAAACCAAACACAAAAATTTAAATTCTCTCTGAACCCTGGATGGAATGACTGGATATTGGTAAGTGCAGTGACCTCAACTGATCTTATTAAAAATACCACATTATTATTCTAAGCAGCATGCATTCATATGGAAAGACAGAAAAACACGCCAAGTACACAAATATTGAATACATATTGCCTACATGGCACTGAAAAAGTCCTTTAATCCTCTTCTTCTATGTAAGGTGTAAAAATGATAATACTAATCTCACAAGATTAATATGAGCATACATATGATGATATATTATACAACTAGTGTATACTGTAATATTATATATTGTGTATATTATAATAAGCATATATATGAACTATAAGATTATTGAGCATGTATAGGTAAATTAATCATCCTGCAAAATGAATTTCCATGTGTGCTTCTGAGATTTTCATGACAGCTTCAGCAGGTATCTCTTCATTCCTGCTGATTTTTGATCTATTGGGTCATTGACATGAAATTTTCTGACTCTCCTTTTTACCTTTCCTATTTCATTGGCATGCATCTAAAACAACTTAGTCTTGGCTTTCCCTAAAGACAGAAATTCTGTGAGGACATCGTGATTTGCTGTGACCTGAGGCATTTGCACAGGTGCCAGAAAGCCCTTGGTGTCCTTCTATATTGCACTCAGGAGGCCCCCGCACCAGAAAGACTTTTCATATTCTGGATTAAAGTAGATGTGCCATTGTTGGTTTCCATTACACAAGTGTTCTTTTCTTATCACAGTTTTAGCTCAGCATATATTTTATAAATGTAGAAACTTTGGCTGTCTATGCAAATAGTTAATATGCTCCTCTAAGAGATTTTGCTTCTTTAAGTTCTTCGAATAAAGTGTTCAAAATAGTGTCTGTACACAATGTGAACACAATTGTTATGTATTTAAAAATGGAATAAATGACTAAGGCTCAGAGAGTAACAATATTTTAATGGGACATTCATCTGTTTGCTTCATATACAGGAACTGTCCTCAAGTTTAATCATCTGTCTTTACTGTGTGAGATGCCTTTGGCCAATAAATTGCTCAGCTCTTTCCTAAATATGTCATTCTTCTTTTTGATCAGCCTTCTGTCACTTTCAGACTGTTACTATTGCTTTTTGAAGAATAATGCATTAATACAAAGTTATGCTTATTTCCTCACTAACTGATGAAAGTGATATCTAGCCCAGAGTCCAACAGCCAGATACACTTTTGTACCTAATGCAATTAGCTTTACTTTGGTGTGAGAATAACTAAAAAGAATCAGTTCCAAGAGTTTGATGTTTTTGTTGCCATTGAAAAGGTTCTCGTTTGTAGTTTGTTAAATATGGTTTAAGTTGAGTAAAATTAAAATTTAGCATACAATAATAGTGATGAGAGAAAAAAACTAAGGCCAGACCCTTAGTCTTAAAAAAGAAAAACTATTGTAAAAGAATAACAGTTTCAAGAAAGGAATTTATTTCTGATGTCAATTGGCAAACAAATTCTGATTTTGAAATTAAGAATTGCTCTCATTTTCAAACATTGTTCTAGAGATGGTCATTGTCTGGGTGCATTTCTTGCAAGCACAATAGCTGGACATTGCAGTAATGTCCTAGTTGCTTAATTACAAAGGTCTTGGCAAATGTGTATTCTTATAGATCATTTCCCAGGATTTATGAGTATATAGTCTAAGTCATCTTCAAAGATTTTAAGCTGTTTGCATTACTGGTTTTGAAACTCCATAGTAAGAAGTGTCACAGTGAGACTGGTTAATAGAATAAGATTACACATGAGAACAGTTTTACGAAAAATAAAATTGGTAGGAATTATAAATTCTTGTCTCCATTCCATCTCGATAACGCTGCTAGACTTGAGCTTTTTTACCAAGGATCTCAGTTTACCTACCTCAAGTGACCAGGATCACACTGTCACTGCTTCTTTGGAATATTCTTTTCACATTTCTTGTTTTCTAACTTCAACCTTGAAAAAATCACCTAAAGCATAAACTCCGTAGCACCAGACAGATCGCCACCTGTACAACCCCGGCATTGCCATGCGGCATTAAAACTGTGACAGGTTTCACATCTCAAAAATGTGTTTTAACAATGTTGATAGCCAAAAGCAAGGAACCAGCACCAGTGCTGACACCAAGTTCAGCTTAGACAGTGACATGCCTAGAAGCATCTACCCAGCTTTCTTCCTTTCCACTGGAAAGTAACTAACAACATAGTTTGGGGCTACATGATCTCTTGTCAAAGGGAGAACAAATGTCAAAGCTTTTTGTTTTTTCTAGTATAGCTATATTCAGTGCACTTCAACCAGTCTATAACATTATTTTAAGAGCACTCATATGATCACTAAGAAGATATATATATATAATTTATGATGAATTTACTCCTCTGCCTCATTCCTTCAGTGACTTTGGTTCAAGCAGTTACCATTTCCAATTACTTTAATCTCTGATATGTTAGAGAAACATCTGTCCAAGAGCCAAAGAACAGCTATTTCTAGTTATAATCCTGACACTTAATTTATAAATAAGAATATTAATTTGCCATTTGTGGTTTGTAAAAACCATGGTGCCACATATTTGAGACATAAGGGAGATATTTAGGCAGCTTTAACTGAATTTACATTCTAACTATAAAAGTTCTTACAATACCATTAGCCACAATATGACATTAAAAAATATTTTTACCAAGGCACCAATATAGACAAAACGCCAAGAAAACAGTGCCATGTATTAAGTGTAACTACTGATATTATTGAGAAAATAAAATAATTCTTAGTCTCATGCCAAAGTATTTATTTTACATGTACCTAGGCCTAGTCAAAGGGGACTTGAGCAGGCTCTGTAACTGTTCCGAATACACAAATATACTGCCCTCCTCAGAAGGTCTTGGAACATATCAGTCTCTCATAGTTCTGGTGGAACTTCTATTTGCTGTGCTGATATCAGATCAGATCTGCAGGTAAAGGAAAATGGTTTTCGTTTTGTTTATTTCCCCAGCTAGGAAAATGACCACCCAAAGCCCTGCTTTGCCTAGGAGCAGCACAATGATGCCACATGCTTTCTGATGTATGCTAAAAGAAACAAGCAAATTGATCCGCCTATTTGGCACATGGTGTGGTTGGCTGAGTCAGCAGCAGCCTGCAGGCCATTAAAGACTTCTCATTTACACAGTTGTCAGGTACGTAAATAAGTAATGAGCACTTGCCTCCTTGTGGAAAGTCTCTTCTAAGGATTGTGGATCCCTCACAATCAATGTGTCTGTCTAGTCAGTCCACTTCTTTCTTTGTACATGTGTCTTTGGATGAAATGAGGTGAGCAGTAAATACTTTTCACCAAGTGCAGGGCATATGTAATAGGTCATAATGGGCAGACAATCATGTGATTCATGTCTTGTATCTCTATTAAGAAAGACAAACCACACAGAAATTGTGAATGAGAATATTCAGTGTGGATGGATTCTAAAGAATGTGTGTGGGGACTCAGTCTTTCTGAAGAAGTTCCATAGTACATCAGACATATGAAGCTTTTTTTCTCAGATACTTCTATTTGCTAACTAATTGACCAGAATTATGCTTAATTATGAAAGCATTTTTTAATGAGGGTCTCTAAATCCCTGTCACAAACGAAAAGAAAGAAGCACAGCTATTTAAAACTATAACTGTAAATGTGTTTCTCAGATGGAAAGTCTTGTATCTGTAAGACACTTAATGAGTGAATAGAAAGAAATTCTGTGACTCTTTTTTTTTTTTTTTTTTTTTGCCATATTTGTGCATTTCAAAGAAAGGGAGATAGCTCCTCTGTTTTTTCTTCTTCCTGTTTCTCTATAGCTCCCACATTGTCCCTCAATTTACTTTTCTGTTGTACCCACTTCCTACTTTTTGGAGCTAGGCTTTTCTCAACTAATAGTCTCTCTTTGCAATGTAGTTGACTTACCTTTCTGATTTTTCCAGTTCTCCACTTTACCTGTCACTATGAGTATCGAGGTAGCTCAAAGATTGAATATATAAAGATAGAGGAGGACAGGATTTTTTCCAAATATAATTAGTGTACTTAATATTCAAATGCCCAACTATTGTATTTTAATCAAATAAATGACAAATCAATCTGTGGAAATATTGCTATTAAAAATGTATGGAAAAAGGAAATAAAATGTAAATAGTTTAAAACATTTATCCAAGAATAACATAATGCTCAGTGACAGATCCAGAATATAAACTCACAGCTCTCAATTCTAATTCCTCTGATTATGACATCCTGGCAAACAACACACAGGATTATTTTCTGTGTGGATAGAGTTATTATATGTCACATGTAAGATAAAATGCCAAAATAAATGCTAATCAGCCAATTAAAAAGCAGATTATTCATAGAGGTGTTATATTTCTAAACTTTGGGGCAATTACAATGTTTAGATATAGTAAGATTTAGTTTGCATTCTTAAATATGTATTTTTGGAGCATAGCAGATGGTGTAAGTTATGAGATAGAAGAAATATTGCACAACTGAATCAAAACATGATATGTATATTTTGATACATAACAACCGAGGAGTTGTTAGGAAGGGAAATCAGTAACTTTAATCTTTGCTTTGTTCTCTGGGTTTTTAAAATTACAAAATATTAAAATTACAAGGTATTTTTAAGTAAGTATTTAAATTTTGAAAGTTTTAAGTTTGAAAAAAAAACTACAAAGATTACACAGAGCTTCAGTATACTGCCACTCACCTTCCTCTATTAATAACACCTTATATTAGTGTGTTCCTTCCTATATTAATAACACCTTATATTGTTACAATGAATGGACCAGCACTAATATATTTTGATTAACTAAAATTTATCCTTGATCCACATTATCTTGAGGTTTTACCTAGCATCCTTTCCTATTCTAGGATCTCACAGTGTACTACCAGGAAACCAAAGAAAAAATAAACTATGGATTTGGTTTCATAGGAATTATTATGCAGGAGTGACCAGGTGACAAGTCTTTTACATTGCAAACTGTGAGTCCTAATTGGTGTACAATACATGGAGGAGCTCAGAAGGGCACCCAACTTGATTGTTCCTACTTCTGGGTGTTGTGATATGACAGTTTGTATCCCCCTCTGTTGAAACCTAACCTCCAAAAAGATGGTATCAGGAGGTGGAGCTGTGGAAAGTGATTAAGTCACCAGAATGGAGCCCTCTTGAAGAGAATTAGGCCCCCTATAAAATAAGTCCAAGGGAGCTTTCTTTCTCCTTTCACCAAGTGAAGACACAGTGAAAAGATAATTGTCTGTGACCAGAATGCAGGTCCTCAACAGAAACTGACCTGACATTGCCTTGCTTTGGATTTCTCAGTCTTCAAAATCAGGAGAAAGCAATTTCCACCCTTTCTAAACCACCTACTCTAGGATAGTTTTTCATAACAAGTCAGACTAAGATTCTATGCTCTCAAGCTTCTTAGTCTCTTTTTCCACTACGTTTTTCATTCCAAAAATGTTAGTTTTCATATTAGAAATTTTATTTGGGTCATTTTACATCTTTCATATTTCTACATGCTCAAAATTTTCTCTCGGTTCTTGAATATATAGATACTGTTATAAACCTATTTTAATATCCTTACCTACAAATTGTATAATCGGTGTCATGTCTGGGTTGTTTTTCAGTGATGAGTTGTACTTTCCTGCTTCTGATATGTCTTACAAGATATTTTGTGTGCCAGTCACTGTGAACTTTACTTTGTTGGCGTTAGATATTTTTATTGTCTGGAAAATATTAGAGCTTTGTTCTGGAAGTGATTAAGTGATTTAGAAATGTTTTGTCCCTACCACATTTTGCTTTCAGGCTTTCCTATGTGGAACAAGAGCAATATTTAGTCTAGGGCTAATTTTCCTCTCTACTGAGGCAAGACCCTTCTGAGTACTATACTCAATACTCCTTGAAATGTAAAATTTTACAGTCTTGCTGGTAGAAATACGGAAGACCCAAGTCTGGTGTGGTTTCTGAATATTGTTCCTTCAAATCCTTTCAGACAGCTCTTTATCCCATTAGCTGATTCATTTCTAGGTGCAAACATGAAGGGAGAGTGCACTTCGTGGGTTTTTTCTGTGTGGTTCTTTCTTCCCAGGACTCTGCTGCACGGACTCTGTCAGCCTGGGTACCCCTGGATTCCTGGACTCATGTCCACTGTGCAGAGATCCTTCCAATTCTTTTCAAACATTAAATTTAGGCAAGCAGAATACTCATCCCATCTGTTTCTCACTTCTCCAGGACCATTGCTCCCCAACTGCTTAATGTCCAGTCATTTACATTCAGTTGCTCCATTCAGTTTGCCTTTATGTCATTTCAGGAAAAAAAGCAAATCCAGCCCCTATTGCCTCATTCTAGCTGAAATGTACTCCCACCTGTGCATTTTTTTTTATTTTAAAGAGAAGAAAAAACAAAACAAATCAAAAGAAGAACAAATTTTCGAAACAACATAATAGGAGGGTAACAATGGTTAATACATTACGTATTACTATCTTTAAGTTAGTTATTCAGGATACCAGACATTAACATTCAATTGTCCAAACATTATTGGCACAAACCTTACTCTTCAATGAACTAAGTAAAATTGGTCGTGTATCTATCTTAACCATCTTATATATATATACAATTTTTTTCCCTTTCCCTTCTTTCTTTTCCCTATTCCAGTCTCTCTTTCCTTTTGACCAGTTTCTTTTTGATTCACCATGTCTATTGTACATTTTGGATCTTATTTACTCTTTCAGTTTCTCATACTAGAGAGACAATATGATGCTTACACATGTGCTTCTGGTTTATTTCACTTATGAGTATTTTCTCGAGTTGCATCCATTTACCTATAAAAGTCTCCAGTTTATCCTTCTTTATGGCTGAATAGTACTCCATTGTATAAAAATACCACATCTTTCTTATCCACCACCTGTGCATTTTTGAAGGTAATGATTTGTAGGAAATATGGCCTAGGGTAAGAAGCAGTATTCTCTTTCAAATAAAAATAGAATTTTGGATTCTATTATGAATCAAAGGTTTGACAAGGTGTTTGTCTTTGTTTTGTGTTAGGTCTCCCTCTGTTTTCTAGAATGGCCTCAAATTCATGATCCTCATGTCTCAGCCTCTTGCATAGCTAGAATTACAGGTGTTTACTCGCATGCACAACAATGCAATTTCTATCACATGTATATGCAAAAATTCATCTAGTTAGGTTCATATTAAAAGCAGGTATTATTTCCTCAAAATTTTGTATGTCAGGATAAGATCACGATTGAATAATTCATGTACATCCAACACAATACTAGATTTATTTTACTGAACTTATACAAAATATGAAAATTTTGTTGCTATTCCAAAACAAATTAGTAGAAAATTACAATTTGGAGAAAGAAGATGACTTAATTTAAATGGTTAGTCAATGAGTAGATAATTCAAGATATAAACCTATCAGACTTAGAAAAGGTACTTTTCTTTTATTTAAACAGTATGCTTGGGCTGGTGAGATGGCTCAGCGGCTTAAGCGCCTGCCTGGCAAGCGCGAGGGCCCGAGTTCGACTCCCGGAACCCACATATGAAAAAGGGGCCGGTGATATCGCTCAGCGGCACGGGCGCCTGCTGGCGCGTGAGGTCCTGAGGTCGACCCCCGGTACCCACCAAAAAAAAAAAAAAACAGTATGCTTTAAAGCTACCTGTATTTTTCTTTTACAAATTTATTTTAAAAATAAAAATTAGTTTGATATAGAACATATTACCTTTCCCGCTGATGTTTTCCATTAAACTTAAGATGTGAAGCTTGAGTTATTTTATTTTATTGTATTTCCCAAATGAAAGCATTAACAACCTTATGATATAATTACAAATCATACCTATAAGGCCTCATTGAAGGAACCACAAAGGGAACATTTAAGTTAATAACCCATGGTTAGGATTTGAAAGAGAAACTATTTAAGACTCAAGCTTGATGATAAAGCAGGCCCATTTCAGTAAAAGTTCTAAGAGAAAATTATGAGCCCAACTCCTAAGGAGATTATACTGCTATAGATTGGAACATAAACGCACAAGAAGACAGATGATGAATATCCTTTAAAGTTCGTGAATCTTTAAATGCATGCTGGAAAAATAAGGCTGCATTGAATTTTTATGACATCCTGTGCTTACTGAATACAAGAAAGAACAAAATCAATATTTTTACAGCATCTTCATTTATTACTGTAATTTCCAGTTAGAGCTTGATAATTAAATAAATATAAGAGCTTCTTGTTTCTAAGCCATTTGGAAAAATTATTTTAAAAACCCTATGTAGATATTCATTTAGATGAATTGTAACCATACTCATAATCTTTTATAGTCTGTCATTAGTTTTTCCATTTACAAAATTGATAGAGACTAAGATGAATACTAATTTGAAGATACTTGGTGGAATACAGTTCTTTCCTCCACTGAGATATGATTAATAGTTATAATACATAATGTCTAAACACTATCTAATGAGCCTGAAAACACTAAGTTAAATAAACATATTAACCTTGTAACATGAGTTAGAATTAGTGTTCTCTAGAACCAAACATTTCCTGATGACACACATAGTACTAATGGAATTTCATGCCCAGGCTAAGACAAAAAGACTTTTTTCCTTATTTGTGCTTCTTCCAACAGTGGTTATTCACGCATGTTCAAAAATTTTAGTTCATCAGTAACTATTTAATTCCAAGAAAAAAATCCAGCAATTTTTGGTAGGGAATCTCATTACTGAAGATCATTTTGACTGGGAAGGATAGCCTGTGAAGGCCAGTTAGCTACAGGAGAGGAAGGAAAGTGGAAGTCTCCAGGGTCTTTTAAAATTATTTTCAGATAATTGGAATCATTTCAAGTATGTTTTATTCATGATTCTCTAAATAATCCTCTTCTTCTCTGAATTATTATTTTCTATATTCATATCAAATAAATTTGTAAACAGTTTTGTTTGGCACAGAGACACTGATCCAGTGGGATAATCACTTTTCATTTTCATACCCCTACATGTATAGGAACAAACCATCAGGAGAAAGAGTTGGAGTAAACCCAAATAGATCTGTTCTTACGCTTAATGTAGCCAGTTTTTATGTGATGTGAATTGCATTTGAATCCCTGATCATTCTCAAATCACTGACTTTAAGTATTGCTGTGTATTATAGTTTAAAAATTAGTGAAAGGTATAGGTTTCTTTTTGTTTATGATTTTAAATGTTCATATCATCAATAGAGATAAATAATTCAATCAGAATATATTCAGTCAAATGCCAGACATATTCTATATATGTAAGATGGTATCAAGTAAAAAGTAAATGATTGTGATTATATTATTTTTGGCCATTGTACTCATAATCTACTAAAGAAGACAGGCATGCTCATAGTCAATAATAGCAATTAAAATATGATTATTTTATTTTCTTGAATATTAACTCTCCTCAAAATAGTTCAACTTGGGCTGGTGAGATGGCTCAGCGGTTTAAGCGCCTGCCTTGCAAGCGCGAGGGCCCGAGTTCGACTCCCGGAACCCACATACAAAAAAGGGGCCGGTGATATCGCTCAGTGGCACGGGTGCCTGCTGGCGCGTGAGGTCCTGAGGTCGACCCCCCGGTACCCACAAAAAAAAAAAAAAAAAAAAAAAATAGTTCAACTTATGACTTTTAGACTTTACAAAGTTACATAAGAAACAGTATTTATAGAAACCAATCTTCGAAGTTTAAATATTGGTGTTTGCTTGGGCTAGTGGATGTTGGGCTAGTGGATATTGTGGACATGTAGTATGCTACGTTCTCAAAATACTGACAGCGGCAGTGAGCTGCAGCCTCCAGCTAGTCACAGAACCACATGGGTAGACAACCGACACTCTACACTGGTATGTTATTAAACTATGGTGGCTGGTGGGATGGGTACGTTACATGTTTTCAATTTAATATATTTTCAATTTATAATGGATTTATTTAGACATAATCTCATCAGATATGAGGATCTACATATCCTCTTCATGCCTGTTATCAGAATCATAGTTAATTTTTTCATCATTTGTCACTGAAAATATTGCAAAAACTTCCAAGTTGATCTCTTTACCTGAAGACTTTTCCTCCTTCAAATTATGTGTAAGAATAATTTTCTTGGGCCGGTGAGATAGCTCAGCAGCATAAGCGCCAGCCTGGCAAGCTCAAGGTCCAGAGTTCGACTGCCTGAACCCATATACTAAAAAAGGGCCGGTGATATGGCTCAGTGGCATGGGCGCCTGCTGGCGCTCGAGGTCCTGAGGTCGACCCCCGGTACCCACAAAAAAAAAAAGAATAATTTTCTTAAAACACAACCGTAATCTTTTTTTGTTCCTGATGTTAAGCCTCCAGTAATCCTCCATTAGTACTTCGGGAAACTGCATGGGCCACCTTGTCACCACCTCTCTGTTGTTACCTGCAGCATTCTCCTGTCCTATAACTCTTTGAATGAATATGTTGTCTGGTCACACCCAAGCTTCTTACTTTTCCCATAGGAGTCATAATTCACACCACACACACACACACACACACACACACATCTTTTTATGGAGCATCCATGATTTTCTAGTGATCAGGTCAGGTAATTATTTGATTAAACATTTTATTAATCTTTATCAATTTTTCAATGTCCAGAATATTGTCTGGGAAAAATAAAGTGTTCAGTAGTTTATTATATAAGTAGATGTCCTAACAGAAATATAAATAGTTACAGAAGTATATTGAAAGTAATTATTTTTATAAATTAGCATTACAGAAAATTTATTGAAGAAAATATTTTTTTTTTTGGTCTTCAAAAACAAATAGTTTTTTAAGTGAAAAAAGGATGAATAAAAAAGAATTTACAAAAGAAAAGAGACCAATGCCACATTTTCTTCCCATTTATTCTGTTTTCAGACCAAGTTATCTCCCTGACATGCATAAAATAAAGGAATGATCTGTGTTGAAATTCTGCTGCTGCATCTCACAAAAATCTTGGTCAGCTTCTTACTAAAACTCCACCCTCCCCTTTCCTCTTACCTACAGATTCTTTATTTTGGGCACAGCAGTAAAATGGTCAGGTAAAAAGTTATCTTTCTTAAATTCTTTTGAAGTTATTCATGATCATTTAACACTTCTCTAGATGAAGGCACATAAGAAGAATTTACTAGGATTTCTGAGAAAGTGTTGCTTTTTAAACATAGGCATCAGCTTGTCTTTTCATTATGACATCTTTCCCTCTTCTGTGACAAAGACGTGAAGACTGGAGCTAGGCAGCCATTATGGGAGCATGGCAAATGTTCAAGGGAATACAAGAGGCCTCTGTGTGAGTTGACAAAATTATATCAGCAATGATCTATCTGCAGATTCCTTGATGCTAAAAAATACTCTGCTTTATTTTATCTTCATTTTCCAGAGACAAATACAATTTTTGACTGTAATAAGTCTATAATGGCTATTGTCATAGACTAAGAAAAAGAGAAATGCTCCAGGTTGTGCTGACAAAGTATTTTGGAATATATTCAGCAACTTGTAATTTTACTAATAGTCTAGTGACTATGTTAGGGATCTACTAATCTGCTCTCAACATATGTGAAATATGAAGAAATTTATTAGCAAAACATGCAAATGATTGATTTTGACCCCAATATTAAACTACTAGCAGACTGCAAGTGGAATATTGACAGTATCAGTCATGATACCCTTTTGGACAAAATATATGCAACATTATATCAGTATAGGCTTTTGACATCTCTCTTGTGAATAGATGGATTGATATATCGAATTACAAAGAAATCCAGAATAGCTAACAATTCAGTTTTGCAGAATAGAGTTTTTGAAGAAAATCAAAAATAAAAATTACTGAAAGTTTAGGAGATTAGTTGAGAATGGAAAATTTCTACATCCATATTTTTGTAACAGACTGTTAAAATTAACATATCAGGCATGGTGGCTGATGCCCATTAACCCCAGCTAGTTAGGAGGCTGAGGCAGGAGCATTCTGAGTTTGAGGCTAGGCTGGGCAGCTTAAAATAAAGGATCAGGGTAGTGTGCTTATCTAACAGGCAGGAGGCACGGAACCAAAAATACATTTAAGAAAAAATTAGAATACAAAATTCTTAATAGAAATTTTAGGCAAGATAGATGAGTGCATTTGGAGAGTTTTTTGTTTGTTTCTTTGTTTTAAATTTAAGCCAAACTATTTTTTGGTTTTACCCTCAATTAAACTGATAAATGGGAAACGATCGAGTCAGCTTAATTTGGATACACATGGAACAGAAAGAAGACTATGCACAAAGACTTGATGTGAGGAGTGCAATCTGAAATTCACTAAAACACTGCAAAAAGCAAGGATCTGGGCCAGTGAGATGGCTCAGCGACATAAGCGCCTGCCTGGCAAGCGCAAGGTCCTGAGTTCGACTCCCGGAACCCACATACGGAAAAAGGGCCGGTGATAACGCTCAGCGGCACGGGCGCCTGCTGGCACGCGAGGTACTGAGTTCGACCCCTGGTACCCACAAAAAAAAAAAAAATCAAGGATCCTAATCAATATCATTCATAAATAGTATGTCTACTAAAAAATAAAAATTGGATTCCTTCATTGAAAGCTATTATCTCTATTTCTCCCATTTTTTTAAAGTCACCAGATGTGACCTCACTTGAACCTTCTCCAGGCCTGTCATTCATGATGAGGAGCGCTGTCCTCTCACTCATCTGTAAATTACAGCTGACTCAGTGTGGGAGACAAGCTTGTTTCTATTTGGTACCCATGACCTTTTTCAAAGTGAAATTCTCTTTTACCATTTGATTAACCAAAGTTGTGTCGTGATTGTGCTGGCATTCAAAACAATTTGAGGGTAGCAGATACTATTTAAAAAAATCTCCTAGTTAACTGGGCTTAATCATATTAAAGCTTGCATTTGACTCCTATGGATCTTAGAGGAGAACGTCTTAGTTCAGACAGTGTTTTTCAGACAGTCTTCTTAGTCTTCTTTCAGATAGCTCTAAATTTCATTCTTTAAGTAATTATTACTTAAATCCCCACACCTCAAAATACTCTACTTTTATGTTTTCCTTTTTTAAAATTTTATTTGTACATGTTTACTGTACATGGAGTCTACATTTATGTTCGGTAGTAGGTATATCTACATAAAACAGCTTTTTTTAAATCCCTTTCCCCTTCCCAGCCAGACACCTTCCTCCATCTCTGAATCCCCTTTCCCAATATTCATACTTATTATTCTTAGCTCATGTTATGACACATGTTTACTTTCATGGTGGGTGTTTGGTATCTGTAGATGGCATATCTTAAATCTTCTTACTTCCCCATCCTCTTTCCCTCTCCCCTCACCCTCAGTCTCTTGGACTCCTCCCCACTTCCAAGAGACCCTATTTTTAAACGACAGTTTATGGTAAAGAATTTGGCCACGTCCAAAGAGAGATCTGTCATCGGCCTTGGCTCTTAGCAGGTAGTCTCCAAAATCTTTGGACTTAAGTGATAGCATTGTGTTTGTTACTCCCAGTGGACTCCCTCAGACTGCCCCTAATAGCTTAAGCAAAGTAAGATTCTAGACGGGACTGGCTATACAGAAGACTAACCAAACGATTTAGAGTGAAGATTTTTGTGTCTCATGGTATCAGCGGATTTAGAGACTTGAGTTTAACACCTAGACAATGAATCAAACCATCATATCTCCTTAATGAAGATCCAGTAAAAACTCCATGCACCAAACCTAGGCAAAACTGCCTGCATTGTCACAACTCTGCGTGTCACACAAACAGACACCAGTGCCTGGAGGGCAATGTGGGAGCGTTGTGAGGACAGCAAAGCTCCCTATTTGGAAACCTAAACTTTTCCCTACGCGAGTCTTCTTTCAGATAGTTCTAAATTTCATTCTTTATCTTTGGTAAGTGAAACACAATTATACTAGCTTTCAATGAATTCTGAGAGTCTTTCTAACAAATTATTAAACCTAAGGGTTTTGGGGGGAAAATTCAGAAATGCAGTTGAGCAGATTGGGGAATCCAGAGAACCAACCCTTTAACCTCACGGTGTCACTAATTCTAGATACAGAGCATTGTTCAAAGTGAACAAAAATTTCCTTCAACATTATATTTTCAGATCTATCTGCTTATGATTCAAAAAGTGAACACCTCTTTATTTAATAAGACAAATATATTCTATTTTTATATTGTCCAAAAATATCCATGAACTTTGACATTTTAATATCAGCCTCCATTTTTCCCATGAGCAGTTTTACTTACATGAATTCTGTCTTGGGACAAGATAATTTACTAATGATCATGCAGAGTGTGCTGTCTCATTTGAAACCAAGAACTTTTCCCCATGAACCAAATCAAAATTACAATAAAACACCTTGATTTTCAGGGAAACCTTGTCTCTTAGATGCTGAAAGTAGTGCTTTATATATCATAGGGCCTTGTTGACTTTCTCAACTATAAAAAATGCAGAAAATGGAGACCACACAAGTTTTGCCCAGAAATGTCTGTGTTCTCATTGTATCAGTGCATTTAAAATTGTTATAATACAATAAATATTGTGAAGTTTCAGGTTTCCAGGAAGAACACAAAGCCTAAAGTGGAGCACTGACTAAATCCAACAGGAACAGATCCTTCCATATGACAACAGATATTTATACTCTGATACATTTTCCCCATAGTCAAATATCTGACAGCGAGCTAACCTGAGACAAAAATGTAGAACAGACTTGTGGAGAGAGTAAGAACAACAACTGAGACTCTGTAACATTGCCAAGCTTAGATTATTATATATCTTATGTCATTCAATCTTAGCACAAAAGTAATATATGAGTTCAGTATTTCATATTTAAAGAGGTTAATTTATTCACCCAGTATTATAGCTTTTTACACTACAGTATTTTAATGTCAAATTGTACACTTGTCACTTTTGTTTATGCTGAATATTGAACCCAAGGCCTTTTGCATGCTAAACACATGGCCTATCATTGAGCTATACCACCAAGTCTCACATGTGCCACTCTTTAAAGTCCCTATCCTTTTTCAGAGAAACTTATTTCTATATCCATCATCATTATTTATTTTCACTTTTTTTTAGTTTTTTATTTATTTTGCTAATTTGGGATCCTCTTGCCACCAGAAAACATTCATTTCGTTACTAAAACCTTAAGGCAAATTAAATTGTTACTAATTGTGGGCAATAGATGGAGAACAGTAAGCAACACAACTCTAATTTTATGGAATTTCAAATACTTTGGCACCTGTTGTAAAGATAGTTCTATACATAGATCCTTCTTAATGCTTCTAAAATACTTCCTAGAATGAGGCACAGCTCACCTATCTGAGATAAGGGCCCAGATGACCATCTCAGAGCATTCGATGTGTAAAACCTTTTTTTAGAAAAATGGATAGCATAACCATCTGAACTAAAATAAAATTATGTTAGTAGATATTTTGCATGGGAAACAGGCAGTTCTATGCTTAATTTGAATCTATGCATCTCTCTACAGCATAGTGAAAATGTGAAGGACGTTTTTAAGAAACAGTCTCAGAGTCACCAGTAGAAGAACAATTTCCTGCTACTGAGCACAATCAAATCAAAACCCAAGAACACGTAACACTAAAACTAAATTTGAGAACGCATCTACTAGACCCTGTAGGCATATCTCTGCTCAAATGCTAAGTGGGTGTGCAAATGTCTATTCCATATTTTAGGGAATTTTATTTCTAAGGACTACTGTGTATTTTCTCCATATGCAGAGGGCTACCGTATGCCTGCAAAGTAGATCTTCCCTTTGCTTCATGGGTTGGATAAACAAGAACGACTTCCTCAAAACTTCTTGCCACTTGAGTTTATAGTTATATCCCACACATGAGAAACTTTGCGTGAGATTTAAAAGATGAAGGAGAAACAGAAGCCATATTATCATTCCTCCAGAAGTATGAGGGTAAAGGATAAGATTCAGCAGGCGTGAGACTGTAGAGCACGGTTGGGTTTTCCCTCATTAGTTAAGATTCCTTCTGTGGCACATCTGTAGTTTCTGACATTTGCTGACTGTGATTTGTTACATTGACTTAAAACTGTGCACCATTATTTTTTAGGTGCAAAGTTCTCTTTGCTCGATAATGAATCTATAGTGTTAAGTAGGGAATAAAATTAATTTCAATATAATTTAGTATTACAGTAAAAGCAAATAAATACATGGACTATATATAGATCTGTGGATAGTTACCTTTTTACTCAGTGCCAATAAAAAGGTACTGGTGATATTTTTCTATTCATTTATGCCTTACAAAGCTTTTTTAAAACATTCATTGATAAAATGTGGGGCTGGTGATATAGCTCAGCGGCATAAGCGCCTGCCTGGCAAGCGCGAGGTCCTGAGTTCAACTCCCGCTACCCGCATATTAAAAAATATATGTATATAAAATGTGGTGAGTTAGAAACTAGAAGATCCAATGAAAATTGTACTATCCATTTAAAATTATAGTGTAGCATTTTAATTAAGTCTAGGCCATTTGATTTTAAGGCTGTTTCTCTGTATTAGTTTCTTTATTTTGATCCATAAAATTTGGTTTAAGATATATGCCTAAGAAGCAGAGCAAGATCAAGTTTCTTGTACAGGTGATGTACTAGGGAGTGCTCTCAGGAGAAATCCATAGGGAAGGGAGGCAAGCACTATGAGGAGAAGAGGGTGGACAATCACCAGCAGGTGGTTTCGATTGTACTCTAGACTGAGACATTCCCGCAGGGAGCCCTGGAGTTGCACACATCACAAATGTGTCCCACCTTGCAGCAAAGGAGACTTTGTACCTTTATATCAGTTAGTTATGGACCTTAGGGTGCTCTGAACTAGACTTGTATTTGAACTTTCAGGCATTTGAGGGATAATAGCCAGGGTGAGAGAAATTTTCTGGAAGAAAACCAAAAATTGAGTTATTTAGTACACAAACTCACAGCAGTCAGGTGTTAGAGTCATGGGCCCTGGAAGATCAGGCCAGCTTTGTAATAATATCCATTATAGGTTCTTTGTATGTGATTTTTGAAAAGATATAACATGTTTTAGTATCTGAACAACAAAAAAGTATAAAAGACATGAATTATGTCTCACTCTTCTTTCCTCACCTATCGTATTTATTTTTGAGTCTTTCAAGAATCCAATTACATTGCATTTTTCTCCTAAGTTTCCTTGAGTACGCAAAAGGAAACACAGATAATTTATTTGTATTCTGCCCTTTGCATACATGTCCTATAATGTAAATTCCAATAGTCATTGTCCTATGTTTATTTTTTTAACAGAAGCTATGCGTTGATATCCCTCCATATTAGTACGTTAAGCTCATCCTCATTATTTAAGTTGTGAACAGACCCATTGGTCATAATTTCTTCACAGAATCATCCTGTACTACACACTCATTGGTGCGCCCACTAATCTGTGCTTGCAAAACCCCATTTATTTGTATACGCCATGTAATTAGTGATGCTTTAGTAGAGACAGGGCGCCATCGAAGCCACTAATACAGGAATACTCTCATAACAAATGTGATGTATTGATATTTAGGCCACCTTTGATCTATATTGTGAAGTAAGATGCATGTGATAGAGACAGACTATGAAAATTCACATTTTTGGGCTGGCGAGATAGCTCAGCGGCATAAGCGCCTGCCCACCAAGTGTGAGGTCCTGAGTTCGACTCCCGATACCCACATGAAGGAAAAAAAGGGCCAGTGATATCGCTCAGTGGCACAAGTGCTTGCTGACAAGCGCGAGGTCCTGTGGTCGACTCCCGGTACCCACATTAAAAAAATAAATAAATAAAAAAGAAAATTCACATTTTTTATCTATTAATGTAACTAACAATGTGAAAACCTTTGTGCAGTTCAAAAATAACACAACAGACTATTCAACAAAGGAATACAAATAACTAAAAATCAAAAACATCTCATTGTTCTCTGGATTAAAAGCAAGAACTCTGAAACACAGCAGCATGCTTATTTTATTTGAAAAATCATTCAGTTTATGTCAATTGAATCCAGTAGTCCTCTGACTGGCTCACATCACATTATACTGAACTTAATTTCTATCTATCAAAGCTTCTGACTGGGGCTGGTGAGATAGCTCAGCGGCATAAGTGCCTGCCCAGCAAGCGCAAGGTCCTGAGTTCGACTCCTGCTACCCACATACAAAAAAAGGGCCAGTGATATTGCTCAGCAGTGCTAGCACATAAGATCCTGAGTTCAACCCCCAGTACCCACAAAAAAAAAAAAAAAAAAAAAAAAAACTTCTGATAAACTCTTTCTTGGCTGAGCCTAAGAATTAAGGGATATTTTGTGGTATACCTTAATGGGATGACTGATAGCATTGGTATCCTCTTCTACAAATATAAAACAAATGCCTATCAATGATGGATATAAGCAAAATTTTTCCCCATTACTTTCACCCTTGTGGGCAATGATTAGTAAAACATTGCAACCTCTAAAAGAAATAAATGTGCTTATTTTTCACTTTCTATCAGAATCTACCATATGGAATAGAAACAGTGTAAGTACCAATGTGTGCACTGAAGTTAGTGAAAAATATATCATATTGAAATGGCTTGAATTAAAAAAAAACAAAATGAAAAGGACTACTTACTCTTTGGGGAATTGCACTGTCAAAAGAACTTAGGATTGTTGAACCTGATACTATTCATCCTCCTTTTTGACCTCAACCAAGAAAATCTTCTTACATGCTTGTCTCTTACCAAGTAGATTAATGAATTCAGGATATAATAGTTCCCTGAAGTGATTTGCATGTATTGATTAAATGTCATGAATGATATGCTGTAGGTTAAATTACTCGAGACACACAAATGGAGAAAGCACAATTGTAAGTATTGTTTAAATAAATTACTTGGCAATTCCTCTTGACACATGATTATATTCTTTACATCTACCCAATGTCTATGTAAGGAGGAAGAGTACAGCACACAACTGCAAGGTGCAAGACATTTGACAATGGACTCTAGCACTGGAGAAACTGCCCCTAGAAAATGCTTCGTTATTCATTGCAGCTGTACAATGAATAATCCTTGGTTGTATAATTAAGTAACATTTCATAAAAAGCACTTCATTTCCAAATGAAGACTGGCACTGATGTGTACCCAAAAAAGCAGACTTTAATTAGAAGACTCCATTATAGATATCACAACACTAATGGCCAACTGTGGATCAGGATGAAGAAAAGGACCCTTGGTTGAGAAGCCCTTAGATAAGTGAATTCAGGGAGAGAACAGCTTATATTTAAATGCACAAGGATTCCAGTACCCATCTTCATTATCTCTTTCTCCAGAGTTCCCTAAAATGATTCTTTTATGTGCTCAGAACAGGGTCAGGGTGATTTCTGTTTAGAAGAGTGCTACATTTCTTTTATTTATGTTTATACCACGCGCACACACACACACACACACTGTGGGTCCAGCTGAGGAAACCCAAGCATAGAGAGCTTCCAGTCTTAAAAAGAGCAACCAGGAAATCTGCCCAACTTTTGCCCTATAGGAAGACACTATCTGTATCAGCCTGGACAGGAAACAAATCTGCTGTCTGCCTGTTCGGGACACAGTCCTCCTTTTGAAACTCTTCTAGGGCAAGAACTGCTACATGGTGTATAGAAATGCCATTGAAAATTGACTTCCGACAAGTGGCATCAAGTTTTTACCCTACATGTAGAGAGGTTACAGTTCATCCAGTGGAGCTAATGATATTAAATAGCAGCATGGATCCCAGTCACAATTAATCAAGCCTGAAATAGTTTTATTCATGTGAGCACTTAGAAAATATCTCATGGGATACTTTCTTAGGAAAATATTTTAAATTTATCTCAGCAAAATGAGTTTGAGATTCAAAAAGCATCAATAAATGGACCCACAAAACAGTTATTCTGACCAAAAGAATGTGAATGGACTGACTGAAGTGTGAAGCAGAAGTTGTTTGAGAAGAAAGTCTAAAATAAATTAGAGGATTTCACAAAAGTGTAAAATACTTGAATGCTTGAAAGCTTGAGAATATGCACAAAATGCAATTTATAGAAAGTCAGTTAGAAACATAAAGAAATTGGTATATAATGAAAGATTATAGTCCAATCATTTATGACATATCCAATACAAAATAAAAAAGAAAAACAATGAATTTCAACTTAAAAATCTATACTCAAATAAATAAAAAGTCTTTTTCTTTTGCACATTGAGTAAAATTATTGGTTCAGGTGAAAATAGTCTAAAGCACATGGTTATGCCACAGTTACAAAATAGAGATAATCAGAAACTCCAAGTAAAAATTATTTTTCAGAGACCTGTGATCCAAAGGCAGATGAAATTAAAACATAATGAGTCTGAGAAACTGGTGTTGCTCAAGAAAGGAGAATGCATTTAAAACATTTTCAGGGGATCCCAGGCCACTTGTGCCACTACAATCTCAATTATGAACCAAGAATTCTATTGCACTAAAATGTAAAATTTACCCATTACTTTTTCCTCAAAAGTAATTTATAAACAAAACACACAATCTTTATTTTTGAATTATAAAATTACAAACATAATTAATCTTGTAAAAGTAAAAATATTTTCAAAAATAGTACATAAAGAATTAAAAAAAATTAGATACTCCAAATTTAAAGACCTAAGTTAAAAATGGGCATCTCAAATGAATAGACACTTCTCAGATGAAATACAAATGGTCAATAAATACACAAAAAAATGTTCTACAGCCCTGGCCATTCAAGAAATGCAAATTAAAACAACACTGAGATTCCATCTTACTCCAGAAAGAATGGCTATTATCAAGAAATTAGCAAATAACAAATGCTGGTGAGGAAGTGGAGAGAAAGGAACTCTTTCTCCATTGTTGGTGAGACTGTAAACTGATACATCACTATGGAAATCAGTGTATCAAAAACTAAAAGTAGAAGTTCCATTTGACCCAGCTATTTCCCACATACATATCTTCCCAAAACAGTTAAAGACATCATATCACAGTGATGTAGGCATACCTATGTTTATAGCAGCACAATTCATAATAGCTAAATCTTGGAAACAACCCATATGTCCATCAACAGATGAATGGATAAAAAAAATATGGTATTTATACTCAATGGAGTATTACTCTGCCATAAAAGGGTAAACTTTAGTCATTTGTAGGAAAATAGGAGCAGCTTGGGACCATAATGTTAAGTGAAGCAACTCAGACACAGAAGCCTAAATATCACCTGTTTTCTCTTATATGAATATATGTATATTAGGAAAAAGAGAAAGAAAACAACGTATTGTAATCCACTTTGCACAATATATCTAAAAGTGTACTTTGACTTACTACAATTGCCTTACGTGTTTTTTATGTTCTTGGGCCTATTAGTCTGGTTTTCAATTTATATATATGATAAGTAACTTTATAAGGTCTTATAAGATCAGTAAGTGAATCTGATGCTAGAAAAATAAAAGGAGAATAGAGGGAAGGAGAAAATGAAGGGTATTGAAATGTGGTATGTAAATGTACCAATCCCCTAAAGTGAGTGCAATCGTTATGTACTGAAATATGTACTAATAAAATTAAAAAAAAAAAAAAGAATACAAAGAATGCTAGAAGAAAGGAAAGCTGAGTAACAGGAGAGGAAAAGTTGGTACCATGCTCATTGTACCAAGTTAGAAATCTAGAGATGTTTGATAAAGTTTATACAATAGTAAATAGAGACTCAAGAGTATATGACAAACTATGGACAAATTAAAGATGAAGAAATAAAAATAAAAGCATAATGATATTGACTGATAGAAAAGAAAGGAAAACAAAAGGTGCATGTGTAACATTATTTTTTCTATCAGAGACAGAAGTCTATAAATTAAGATGGTAAATTCGAAATTAAATACAAATTTATAGTATGGTGCGCCATAATGAAATATGAAGTGAAATGATCAAAAGTCACTTCTGGAAAGCTGAGTAAATGATGACAGTGGGATGAAGGCAAGTGTGGATTTAATATACAACCCATAGATTTTGTCTCATTTCCTGAACATCAGGTACCTAATTAATGAGTCATGAGAAGCGGACCAGAAATTTTGTGGAAACTTCAAACTCAGGGCAGGTTTCCTTCAATCATAGCCACTCATGGAACTTGTGAAAAAGAAATTCTCTGGCCTGATCTTCTCAATTTCTCTCTGGTAGATCTGTAATTCTGTTTGGGAATCTGCACTTTAATACACTTTTTGAAGTTTTCTGTTACACAGCTCATTCTGATAACCACACCACTTCTCATTCTCAGTGTATGTCTGTGCGTTCGCTACCCACACCTTAATCCAGACTAAAACCACCTAATTAATCGTCCATAAGAAAGTAGTTAGCTTTCCCACCATAAACATTGCCATGAGTATTAGCTTTCTGTCACTGTGACAAAATACCTGAGAAATCAACTTAAAGGAGAAAAGTTTTATTTTGCTCATAGTTTCAGAGGTTTCAGTGTATGATCACTTGACTCCATTGTTTCTGGGCCTGTGATGAAGGAGAAGAACATGGCAGAGAACAAATGGTAGAGCAGAGCTACTCATCACATAATAGTAGGAAGTAAAAAGAAAAAGGAGGAAGATATGGAATCCCCATATCCCCTTCAAGGGAACAACCTCATGATCTGATTCCTCTAATTGGGCCCTAGCTCTCAAATTTCCTGTTACCTTCCAATAGTCCATTAAGCTATGGATCCCTGAATGGAATACACACATTGATGAGTTCACAGCCCTCATGATCTGGTCATCCTCCAAAGGCCATACCTATGAACATTGCTTCATTCGGGCCTAAACCTTCAGTGTATGAGCTTTGGGGGATCATTTAATATCCAAACCATAACACCATGTAACCTAAATCTATGGTAATGGTTTTAATTGATGTACTTCAAAAGATAGTCACCTTTAATTCAACATCTTTTATTTTCTGAAACTAGTATGGGTGCTTACGAGAAAGCACAAGCATTTGGTGCTAGACTTGTTTATTTTTCACTCCTGGGAAGCTGGTTTTTGACTTTTACTCCAATGCTGCTATTCAGCTCATAGTATTGATTATAAATTGTATTGGTAATATTACGTGATTGTGAAAGTAATCCATACTAATGTACATCAGATGGATAAACTTTTATGTTAGCCATGGATGACAAGGTCATTCACAAGAAATTATAGCAATGAGATTTCATCTGCTGCATAGAGGAACAAAAAGATGAAAGTTTCTCAGAAGAGTTTGACTACATGGCTAATTTTCTTACGCTAAGTGTATGTCTGCGTGTGAGTACCTACTTGAGTGCAGAGATGAGCATCTATTTCTTGCTTTGACTGTAAGCTTTCTTTCTGCTGACCTTAAAGTTTAAGGAAGAAGGCACTGTCTAGGTAGTTCTATGTTCCTACCCTTGGAGTTTTAAAGTGAGGACTATGGATTCCTTTGTTACTTTGAGGTTTCTGAATAATTTCCAATTTGCAATTTGATAAATGATTAGTCCTTTTAAATTTCACAACTGAAATCAATAAATGGCATCTTTATTGCCCAAAGGAAAAAGATAAGATAAAATTCAACAGAAAGTTGGCAAAGGGTTTATATTTGTCTATTTGGAAGAAAGAAAGGAAAGGAAACTCCCTGAGGTCTTGTACTTTATCTTCCTGTGTATTGAAATGTGAACTGCAACCAACAGTCTGGTTAATAACAATTTATGCAGCTGTCAATCTTTTTGACCAATGTCATCAATATTTTACACTGAGAAATAACAACAATTAAGAATCAGGACCATGAGAAGCACTTGGGGCAAAAGTGTTTCTAACACGATAATGAAATCGACAGTACAGAGACAGCATTTCCAATAGGCAACCTGAGAAAGGTTTCACTGTGATTTTCTTTTCTAAACAGTACAAACCACCACTCCTTATTACAAATGAACATGAATGCACTGGATAGATACTGTAATTTTAGTCTGTAAAATACAGGCAAGTTTCTGGACAAGTAATAATGCTAACAATAGTCCTCCTTTACTCATGACTTTCAATGGGCTATGTATTCTTCTAAATATTAGAAGAGTTCAAGACTAAATAATAATCTGAATTAAAACAAATCTTGGCAAATTTCTACCTGATAAACAAACTAGCTTAGACAGCATGCAAAAAAAAATCTGATCTACATTTTCCCCAACTCAATTTCATTTTAAGTAAAGCAATTGACATTAGATTTATTTATCACACATATTACTGAAAATGAAAAGTATCAAGCATCAAATTCAAAATTTTATTACATTTATTACATAACTTTGAGATGGAGATTTATGTATTTTCTATTATTTTAGATACAGGTTTTAAGCATCATTTTTCTTTTGCAGTGAAGTTTTACTAACCAGAGATGAATAAAACCATACCTGTATCCACAGTTCAAAGGTAAGTTTATTTGCAACATAGAAGTTAAAGAAAAAGGAAGAGAGATATGGAGCAGCGCTGGTTATAAGATGACTTGGGACAGGAACGAGAGATTGTAAGACCAGCTCACTGTTGGATGAGCTCATTAAGTGGAGGCGATTTGGTGATTAGGTAGCTTAATGATTTTTTTTTTGTCCAGAATTTGAGAATGTTAACACAAGCTAGAACTTTATTGATAAGAAAACTTTGATCACTCAACACAAGACCCACTAATTCACACTAATTACTCTTGCACTTATACTTCTACCTTGCCTATATTCTGATAAAAGCATGGTTTCTATTAAACAGAAAAGAGGGGAAAGTACGTAGTTCTACTTAGCAAAATGTGACCAGAAGCTTTTACAGGCAGAAATGCTTAAATCTTTCAAGCAACATGTGACTTTCTGAGAAATCACTGTGTTTCCAGTCTGGAATTGTTTCTCTCCTTCTTTCTTTCATTCCTTCCTTTTCCTGGGGATTGAACTCGAGGCCTACACACCATTAGTAAATTGCACAGGCTGGCTGGGCTCAAATGCCTCAAACACCCTATTATGGTTTATGCTGAGAACGTCCCCCAAAGGCCTCGTAAGATCATAGCTAGGGCTTTGGGAAGAGGATTGGACCATACAGGCAATATAGCTGACTTGAGTTAGGAAGTGTGACCTGGTCGGAAATGGTGGGTCACAACAGGTGTGACCTGGAAAAGTGTGACCCTTCATTTCCAGACCTGGATCACCTCTCTCTCTGCTTCCCAGAATCCACTATGTGATCACCTTTCCTGCACCTTTTCCCTTGTATCACACCATTTATGCCTTTGAGCCAGCAAACCATGGACTATACCCATGAACCAAAATAGACATTTTCTCCTTTAAGGTGTGGATATTGTGTATTGTGTTTCAGTGATGAGAAAGTGACTGATAAGACACTTCTAGAATGCTGGGATTACAGGTATGTACCACCCTGCCAGATTCCTGGATATTTTTATTTTACTGCCATTAGTAATATTTTAAGGCGAGTGACTTATATATTACTAGGAGAGAATTTAGCTACCAACTACTAAAGCCAATTCAGTGCAATTAAAGTATAACGACATAGTTTTAAAGAACTTTAAGAAGGTAGTTTGCTGAAAATCACATTGTATTTACCGTTCAGTTTCCTGTTGTAACTGGAGGACAATGTCATCCTTCCACTCTTGAAACTTACCCTGGTGTAAACTTATAATCTTGTTTCTATTTCACAGAAAGACAGAGAGAGAGATGTTGGGAGAGAAACAAAGAGCAATGGAATTAAAAAATATACTACTGGAACAGTCATCAATTTACTTACTTCTCATTCCAAACCTCCAGTATTTCTTCTCTAAATTATTAGCTCATTGTTCTCTACCATAAACCAATGGTTCTCAAAGTATGGCCCCCTCTCCAGCAGCATCAGCATTTTGGAGAATGCAATAGAAGTGCAAATTTTGGAACTCCACATCAGATCTACATAATTAGAAATTCTGAGAGGTGAAAACCTGGTTTTGACGAGACTTTGGGGTAATTCTAATGCAAGTTAAAGTTTGACCCACTGCTATCAATGAACTATGGGAGGACACGGATTGGATACCCTCTTCTATACCCAATATCCCCCACTCATGCAGTTTTGTCTGTCTCTTTTCACTGGTTCATGCTCATCAGCAGGCTTATCCACACAATTTACAGATGCTAATGCAAAGCGAAAATGCCAAGCCCATGTAAAAAAAAAAAAAAAAAGAAAAGAAAAATAAAACAAGAAAATGTACTAAATTTTTTTCTGTAGTCTTTCTTGGTTTGCCATGTTGTTACTTATGAATTTACAGAATGTGCAACCATATTGTTGTAATAGAGAAAGGAATTCCCCCCACCCTGTGACCTCTTTTCATTAACTGGTCCCACATCCTAATAGCCCATTCAACTACAAACTCATCAATGATTTAATCAGCCGATGATATTAGCTACCCCCATGATCTACTCACCTTTCAGAAGCCCCCACCTCTGAATACACACATCTCTTGGGGCATCTTTTTGATCCAAATCATAATGTATAGATACAAATGATCTCATCTGAGTCCTACCAAGTTTGAAAATACTACCTCCACTAACAGTAAGAAACAAGATCAGAAGGTGTAAATCAGTTGTTCATGAATTTAGAGTGGCAGAGATGATTCTCAAATGTACACGTTCTCGCTCAAAATATATATATGGATTCCCTTGTTAAATAACTCACTTTTGTGTCTATAGTAAAAAAGAGTGTGTCTAACGTTATTTGACATCTAAATTTCAACTGTCTTTTATTCATAATCAGTGTGATCTCAACCACATTCAAATTAAGAAGCAAAATCAACTTTTACATCATTTCAAAACATAATATTAGTAGGCAACATTTATTACAACTAAATGGATGAATCTGTTCTACCCTGTCTGGATAAAGTTGACAGTTCCATAATGTTGATATCCACTGGCCTTTGGTATTCAGTTACACTTAAGCAGAGTGAGTTAAATCCAATTGCAACACTTACTATTACTTATCCATTGCTGTGAATGCCTTGACTTATTGGAACCCACTAGCAAAGCCTACAGTATTCTGCAAGAATGAGATATTTTCACCAGTCAAGCAGAATAATGTGACTAGGGATCAGAACCGAATACATAAGAATTCCTATTTGTTCGTGATTGAGGCTAAGAAAAAGCAAAGGACTAAATCAATTTTCTGACCTGGTAAAATGGCTTCATATCATCTCAGAAATTCAAGACATTATAAATGTAATTTATTTTAAACTTTTTTACACTAGGTATAAAGTAGAAAATACAATTCTTTTATTGGGTTCTCTTACAGAAGAATCATGTTTTCAGCTATTATGCTAACAAAAATTAATATATTTTAATAGAAAAATATTAATCTTAATAAATAAATTCTGCTGATTAAAATATTGCTTCCTAGTCATAAAATAAAATTTGCTTTAATTCTTACACTTATGGTCTTTTTGATGAGAAATAAGGCTAAACTATAGTCTGGAGAAGAAATGAGGAGTACTGCTATAAGCATTTTGGCATATTTTTGAGATGATGCCTAGTATCTTTATAAAATTTTAGGATTAAGATTCAGAAGACTGAGTTCTGACATCCAGCTTTGACCTAATCACACAAATATTTGAAAAATGGATTGATAATCTTACCTAACAGGATATATGTGTGTGTACATGAGTGTGTATAAAACATTTATAAATATTGTATATAATGTATATGCCACATATAGGAAAGAGATACTGATATTCTCATTTTAATTACTACTAAATCCAGAGACATTATATTGACTGGAACATATACAATTTAATCATATATTTAAAATCTTGACTTTAATGAATTTTAATACTTAGAAGTTAGGTTTTTGTTGAGAAAAATGTTTATGTAGTGAAATTGAAAATGTCAGAGTTTCCTTAGTGGCATGAATTATCTACAGAACAGTCTTGTTAGAAAACACAATATTCATATCTATGTTGTACTATTCTATTAGAATCTAAACTGTTGGAAATAATGTTGGTGAACTTTTTAAGCACTTGAAGTTAACCTATTTGTTTAAATATTAGAATAGTCCTTTGAAACATAGAATTAAGTCATGAGTCTAGTCCCCTGAAATCTCTATAATATTTGGGAGTATTCAATTGTCCTTTCTGCAAGACATTCCATGGTTTTCACAGGTCTTCAAGGGATGAGAAATTTTGTTGACTGTGTCCTTAGGACCAATACAATCCTTCTCATTGTTATGTATGTTGATATTATATTCTACCATAAATTTCAAATAAGAATTTTTATGAAATGATCACATGGGTACAACTACTATAATTGTAGGAATTTTGTTTTTTTAAGTTGTATCCATTATAAAACACTAAAGGAAAATGATGTCTTATATGAAGATGCCAGGGAAACTGTTACTGTGATCTCCCAGACATTCATTCATTGTGTCCGTATTGAATAAATTTTGTAGCCCTATTTCTGACTAAAGATTCTGTCCTGGACAACAAAAACTTCTATATTTACGAAGCTTCCATCTTTGTAACTTCATGAATTTTTCACTCTAATATGGTTGTGGACAGTTTTAATTGTACGACAGATTAAATCTCTTTCCTTACTGTGGGTCTTATGGAATTCTCAGACATATTGATATCCCTACCATAATAATTATATGAGATGGTATATCATGTATTTTTATTTTTATGTTTTTTCTTTTCTTTATTTTCCTCACCTTGACCTTTTTAAAATAAATTTTGACACCACTTTAAATTCTCACGAAATATAAAATAAGAAAGAAAAGAACCATTGTTAATTATTAACATATGATTTAAAGTAGCATATAGGTTTTACCTTAATGAAAAAAAAATAAGCTGTTTGCTGGTAATACAGAGAACTGGAATATATGTGTTATATTAGTTTCACTTCTCTTGGATTTTTTAATAATCCGGAATAAAAATCCAAGTTAAGCAAAACAATTCATAAAACAATGAGTTTTTTTAGATAATTTAAAAAAGTGTTTCTAAAACAAACCTAAGTCCATTGCCAACAGTTGGTTTTATGCAGGCCTGGTTACATAATTCTTGGGTCTCAGTTAAAGTGAAAATCCAAGGTTTCTTGATCAAAATCTGTTAAGAATTTTAAGACAGCAACAGCTGAGTACTATACTGAGATTTGAGCACCTCTAGGGAAAGAGGGTTTTTTGACTGTATAGGTTGCATGCCCACCAACTGGACTCTGTTTTTATGAATAATTAAATCTAATTTTTGGTGGAGTTTAATTTTCTTTTTTCATAATACAAGTTATAGGCAGTGGATGTTGAAAGTATTTTACAACTGAATGTAAAGAAAGATACAATATGGTTCACTGGCTTAGCTTCCACCATGAAGAAGACCCACAAGCAAGATGTTAGCAGTCCTCTGTGAGTACATAGCAAATAAAATACCATCACTCTGTTTATATAGAGCTGCTGATGTGACAGAAAGGATTCAGTGACAGCATCAAATCTGACAGCATCAATAAAACTAAAAACATAGATAGGTGTGGGGCAGGAAGAAATTGTTCATTTATGTATTCAAAGGACAAGTTTCCACTGGGAGTCTTGGTGATGGTTGGTTGGTAGAGAACACCCAGTTTTTTAAGGGTTCTTCTGGGATTGTCATGGTCCTTGGAAAATCCTACAGGATCAAAAAGGCACAAGAGTTCTCCACCAGACACTCCCACTTTAGGAGTAATCTAAGTCCTTACTTCACCTGACAGTCTTTGGTTGAGAATTGTGACTTCTTTCAAAAATCTTGCAACTTTAAATAGTGTTTCAAGTTGTTTAAATACATTGACAAAAACAAAATTCATGTATATAAAAGAATCAGGAATAAAACACCCTGTAATTAGTGATTATAGCAAGACTGTAGAATACAAGATTGTATACACAAAAGTCAATCACGATTTACAAAAGAGCCAAAGTAATCAAGGCCGTATTGTGCAATATTAGCTAAAGAATAGACAAATAGATCAATGGAGTAGAACAGAGAGCCCAGTAATATATCCATGTTAATGTAGTGAGGTGACTTTCGATCAAGAATCAAAGGCAACATATTGGAGAGAAGATATTGTCAACAAATGTTGCCAAAACAACTGGGTATCCACGTGTGAAAAATAATCAAAGAAGAATTTAGATTAAGACTATATACTTTTCAGAAAAAAACCTAAAAAAAAAAAAAAAAAAAAAAAAACCTACCAAGCTCCTAGAAAACAAGATAGGAGAAAATCTAGATCACCTTGGGATTGCTGACGGATCTTTTAGATATGATACCAAAGGCATGATCTATGAAAAAAAATTTATAAACCTGACTTCATTGCAAATAAATTTTTCTGCTCTGCAAAAGTCAATTCAAAGACAATGAAAAGATAAGCCACCACCTACTGGGAGTAAATATTTAGGGGAAAAAATGTATGTAATAAAGGACTATGATCCAAAATATGCAAAGAACAATAAAAATTTCAACAGTAAATAAACAATGGGTCAAAAGCCTGAAAAAACTTCTCATCAAAGAAGATATACAGATGGCAAATAAGTATTTGAAAAGAAGCTCCAAAGCATCTGATACCATCAGGAAAATACAGATTAGAAGACCCGCAAGATATTATTACTCACCTAACTGAATAACCAAGGTCCCCAAATGCTGAAAAAGATATGGAGCCACAAGAACTTTCATTCATAATTGGTGGGAACACAAAACAGCACAGTGGAAGACAGTTTGGTGGTTTCTTATAAAGCTAAACCAAGTGTGGTGACTCATGCCTATAATCCCAGCTACTCAGGATACTGAAGCAGGATTACAAGCTCCAGGTCAGCCAAGGCAACATAGCCAGCTCAAAAACAAAAAACAAACCCTATAAAACAAATTATTCTGGGCTGGTGAGATGGCTCAGTGGCATAAGCACCTGCTTGGCAAGCGCGAGGGCCCAAGTTCGACTCCTGGAACCCAAGTAGGAAAAAAGGGTCGGTGATATCGCTCAGCGGCACGGGCGCCTGCTGGTGCAAGAGGTCCTGAGGTCAACCCCCCGGTACCCACAAAAAATATATATATATTCTTACCACACAATCTTGTAAGTACCTTCTTTGATATTTACTCAAATTAATTAAAAATTTATATCCACATGAAAACCTGCACATGAATTATTATAGTAATTTATCCCTAATTGCCAAAACTTGGAAGCAACCCAGATGTCCTAAACTAGCTAGATAAATAAACAAAATCAAGTGCCTGTAGATTACAGCACATTATTTAACATTAAGAGCAATGACCTAAAAAGACATGGGAAGTATTAAATGCTTACTATTTAGTGAAAAGGCCAGTCCGGAAACATTAGATATTGTGTGAGTTCATATATGATGTTCTGCAAAGGGAAGGACTAAAAAGAGGGTAAAAAGATCAGTGATTGTCCAAGACCAAAAGGGAGATGGACGGATATGTGGAGCTCAGAGGATTTTTGAACCAATGAAACTTCTCTGTATTATACTAATAATGGTGGGCACATTAACACGAATTTGTCCAAACCCACAGAATGTGCATCAAGAGTGAACCCTAATGTACACTGTGGACCCTGGGTGATAATGTGTCAGTGTAGATTCACAGATCATTAAATAATTACTCCTCTGGTGGAGGACATTGATGGCAGGGAGACTGTTCCTTCTCAGGGAAGGATGGACAAGGTATATGGGGGAATGCTGTGAACCTTCTGCTCAATTTGCTGTGATCTTAACTGCTCTAAAAATAAAGTCTATTGAAAAATTAAAGAAATAATAATAAGTAACAATCAGGTGTCATAAAATTGCTGACTTTTTTGTAAATCATAAAATACAAAGAGGTAGAAAAAAGATATCACTGCTGAGGAGCTAGTCTGAGAGCAGCATTCTGGAAGGTCCCTCTTGGAATAATATTTTAATATTTTTCTTTCATCATAGACCTTACATCTTTAGATAAATTTCTTTCCATCTTCTTTTGTCTTGCTTAAAACACCAATTTTTGGACTCAAATATCATTTTCTCAAATTTATAGTTTACCTTCCTCTTGGAAATAGATGACATGCAAGATCAAGTTTCATGCCTAGAAAGGTTACTCTCACGCTCAGCACTGTTGAACCATAAGTAAATAAGAATGTAAACAAGTAGTCTGTGGATAATTGTCTCAAAGCTGAACCAAGGAACTGGAGAGCCATGGCTTTCAAAGCAATTTGTGCCCCTGATATTTCAATTTGAAAGAGCTTGTCAGATTTCCTGACATTCCCAGGCAGTGCTTCCTGGGTTCTGCTGTGGATAAATGCTCATTATTCTTAATTGCTGTTAAGTATGAGCATCCTGCCAGCGACTGCCCAACAATTCACAGATCCCTTAAATAGATCATTAGTTTTGCTGTCTATACTCACTATACAGAAATAAGCTAGAAATATTACAGGAGGTGAGTTAAAAGCATTTAAAAAATATTTACCTTATGGCAAATTGCCAGTCTTTGCACAAGGTAACAACTTATTCTCTCCCCATAACTGTGAATGATGCAAATTTTGTGGCTTATGGTGCCATTTTTGTTTAAAAAACATCACTGCCTGCAATCTTACTTCATTTGGTCCTAGTCTGGTAAATGATCATTTTTCAAGTCAACAATTTCAGTCTAAGTGCTGATCGGCAGGTTAATATTATAGGAAGTACACCCTAGGGGAATATAAAAAGATGGTTGGATTTTAGGACCTAGTAAAATAGTTCTTTACTGCAAAATGAGAATACTTTAAATAACAAAATGACTTGGAGGAAATAGGTCCCTTCTTCATGTTTCAGGTTATTTGAGTGATACTTCAGCAAACTCCCAAGACTTTTCCTCATGTATCCTTCTTTCTTTCAAAGATTGATTTTAAATGTTATACCAGTTTTCTAGAAACATAATATGATATAAACTTCCTGCTGTGCAAATTAATACAATAAAATAAATTTAAATATTTTTGCAAATATTTAGAAAATCCCTGGTAGTTTCCCAGGAGTTCACGTGGGGATTGTAAAATCTGTCCTACAATGTTCTGTTCTATGCCCCTAACTCCTGTCCCTTGTCTGGATTAAGATAGTTTCTTTAATATAATTTTATGTAATGCAAATTTTTTTTATCAAATGACTGCATCATTTGGGTTATGAAGTATTTTCTCGTATGGCAATAAATCAAAGAACTAAGTGAGGACAATGCTGGTATATTCTTAATACCTGCATGCCTGCTACAAGCCCAGCACGGTAGGAGAATTGTATGACACCCTCACAATAGCTCAGTGGCTGGTGTCATTATCTCAGTTAGCAATCAAGTGAATCAGGGCTCAAGAAACCAAGTAATAGCTGGGGTGGTGACCCATGTCTTCAATTCTAACACTCTGGGAGGTTAAAACAGGAAGATCTCAAGTTCAAGCACAGCCTGGGCAACTTAACAATTTAAGACTTTATCAAAATAAAAGTAAAAATAGGGCCAGTGATATAGCTCAGCGGCATAAGCGCCTGCCTGACAAGCGCGAGGTCCTGAGTTCAGTTCCCGATACCCACATAAAGAAAAAAAAAAAGTAAAAATAAAGTCTGGGGACATAGCTCAGTGCAAAGACCCTGGATTCACTTGCAGTACTGCAAATAAGTAAATACACACATACATACATACATAAATACATGCATACATACATACACATATACAAGTAATTTATATAAGGCTGTAAAGAAAGGCAATAATCGGGCTGGTGAGATGGCTCAGTGGCATAAGTGCCTGCCTAGCAAGCGTGAGGTGTCGAGTTCGACTCCCGGATCCCACATACAAAAAAAGGGCCGGTGATATCGCTCAGCAGTACGGGCGCCTGCAGGTGCGCGAGGTCCTGAGGTCGAACCCCAGTACCCACAAAAAAAAAAAAAAGAAAGGCAATAATCAAGTATGGAATAAATCCCACACCTGTCTGGATTCACACTCTATCTTGCATTCGTGAGTACTCCTCTGCCTTCTGCAAAGCCTTTTTACTGTAGGAAAGGAACTCATGATGGGGATGAAAGGTAATCATTCCTCAGAATGAAGCAGCCACATAAAGTTGGCATGCCCTGAACCCCGAACACCACTGTGACCGCACGGCAGAGAAACCAGCCCTGGCTCCATGGCAACCTGCCTTGTCCATCTTCCACTCAGAAGCTCTGATGTAGCCCAGAAAGAAAAGCAAGCATCTCACTGAGGCTGCTTTCCACGCTTCTCCCAGATGGTACCATCCTGGCACAGGTGACTATTGTAAGGTAGTCAGCTCAAAAAGAAAAGAGTGCACTCCACTAAGACCTTGGCTTAGGTTAACCATGCACTGGAGAATTAATCAAATATTATTTGGGGCATTTCTTTAAAAATAATTTAATTTTTAATGTTTTTGTCTGCTTAAATTGCAAGGTCTTCACATACCAGACACAGACATATACATACACACCATGCATACAAACATATACACCATACACATACACACATGCAGACATGCACAACACATACAGATATCACACACATACATAGACACCACACACATATACCACACACACCACACATACATACAGATACACACCTGGGTGCCAAATACACACACCTCCTTAACTCAGAATCCACCAAAGGCACTTACTCATAGCTTTCCTTTTCCTTTCAAGTAAAATTCTTTGAAAGAAATTTTGACCACACTTTTTGGTGTCAAATTCTTCATCTCTCATTCTATCTCATATACAGTGTGTTTAGTCTTCTTCTACCATTCTATTGTGTCCTCCCCATCAAAAATAAATAATGATCTGTTGTTGACTAGACATTATATTAGGCAACACATCGAGAGTTTCATGAAAAAGTGAGTGGATCATGACAACATAGAGGAAGATGTGAGGAAGCACTAAGGTCAGTCGGAGCCTGGTGACATGGAGTGGCAGAGTCACCAACTGCAGAAATATACTTGAAATGGGATACCAAACAGGTAAAATGCAGAAAATGGAAAAGCTACATTAAGAAATGAAGCCACCCATTAACCCAGGTATGTTCACAGGAAAAGTCTGTAGACACTATTGAAAAATTCCCCAGGGGGATATGGCTCAAAATCTGTGATAATAGCAAACAAACTCCTTGATCATTAGTGCAGATCCAGCCCATGTTCAGAGATCTATCCATCATGTGAAATGCACAAAGCTTTCAGGGAAAGAAGGCCAGGGGGTGGCTACAGCTGGGTATTCATTCCAGCTGCCATTGTCCATAAAAAAGGTGGAACTACACAATCCCTGCCTCTCCGGCACTGGACATAGAGGGACATAAGTGCTGGACTAGAATTTGGCAGTGTGTTGGCCCTCCCTCCCAACCTGACTGTGGTTAATTCCCATAGCAGACTCAGAGACTATTTGGATTCTCATACCCCCTCACTGGCAAAGTGAAGGAGGGCATAATTGTGTGGCAGTTAGGGTTAAGTGTCAACTTTCAACTGGCTTGGATTCATCCCAAGGTTTGGTAGAGCGTGCTTCTTGGTGTCCCTTGGTAGGTCATGAAAGCATGACTTTGGGGTCTACATATGATGTTTGCTCCCTCCTTTCTAGCGCTATTCCTCTGCTCTGCTTCCCGGCTACAAGGAACTCGCAGTTTTGCTCTGCCACACCCTGCCATGATGGCATTTCTGCCTTGGAGGCTGCAAACCACATAATGAGTCCCCTGAAACCATGAGATAAATTAAACTTCTCCATTAAACTCAAAAGTAGGGGCTGGTGAGATGGCTCAGCGGCGTAAGCGCCTGCCTTGCAAGCGCGAGGGCCCGAGTTTGACTCCCGGAACCCACATACAAAAAAGGGGCCAGTGATATCGCTCAGAGGCACGGGTGCCTGTTGGCGTGCGAGGTCTTGAGGTCGACCCCCGGTACCCACAAAAAAAAAAAAAAAAAAAAAGACTCAAAAGTAGGAGAAAGCAAGAAAATAAAAAAATCAGAGCAGAAATCAATTAAATTAATGACAAAACAATGCAAAAGATCAATGAATTTTTTTTTAAAAGATAAAAAAAATTGATAAATCCTTAGCCAAACTTACCTAAGGAAAAAGAAAAGACCCACATCAATATAATTAGAAATGAAAAAGGAAAATTACAACAGACATCAGTGAAATGCAGAGGAGCTTTAGAAACTATTTTGAGAACTTATATTCCAATTAATTGAAGAACCTGGAAACAATGGATAAATTTCTAGACACATACGATTTATCGAAATGGAAGCAAGAAGATATGAAAAAGCTGAAAGGACCAGTAACAGAGAATTAATTTGGTGCAGTAATAGAAATATTCTACCACCTATGAAAAGTCCAGGAACCAGTGGATTCAGTCCTGAATCTTACTAGAACTTTACAAAAGAACTAAGGCCAATATTCATCAAACTTTTCCGTGTAATTGAAAGAGAAGGTACGCTTCAAAACTTATTCCATAAAGCTAGCATTAACTTGATACCAAAATTGAAATGAATTTAAAAGAAACTACAGGCTAATATCCTTGATGATCATAGATGCAATTATGTTCAGTAAGATACTGGTGAACAACATGTAACAAACCATTAAAAGATCACACATTGTGATCAAATTGGCTTCATCCCAGGGACCCAGAGATGCAGGGATGGTACAACATACATAAATCTACAAATATAATACACCACACAAATAGAATCAAGAATAAAAATCAAATGATCATCTCAACAGATGCAGAAAAAGTCTTTGACAAAATTCAGGATCCTTCATGATAAAAATATCAATAACAATAAGTATAGAAGCACCTTGCCTCAAACTGATATGAGCCATATGTGACAAAGTGACATCCAACACTTACTGACAGGGGAAAAACTGAAAGCACACCCTAATATCAGGAAAAAGACAAGCGCGATTGCTCTCACCAATTCTCTTCAATATAGTACTTTAAACTTTAGCAAGAGCAAGCAAGCAAGAGAAAAAATTAAAAACATACTAATAGGAAAGGAAGAAGTCAAATTATCTCTATTTACAGATGAAACATGACTCTGCATAGAAGACCAACCCCTAAAAATAAAAAAAAACCCTCCCAGAAGACTCTTAAAACTGATAAACACATTCAGTACAGTGATAGAATACAAAACCAACACAAAAATTTTTTTTAGAAAATCAACAGGACACCTGTACACCAATAAGAAACCCACCAAGGAACAAATCAGGAAAACAATTTCATTCATGATAGTCTAAAAAGCACATAGAAATCAACATACCCAAGGAGGTGAAAGACTTCTGTAATGAAAAATACAGTACTCTGAATAAAGAAATTGAAGAGGACATTATAAAATGGAAAGACATCTCCTGCTTGATGGGCAGAATTAATGTTAAAATGGCCGTATTGCTAAAAGTGATATATAGATTCCATGCAATCTCTCCTAAAATATCAACAAATCTTTGAAAGTCCTGGAAAATAACAGGGGAAACACTTGAAGCTACAGGCACAGGCAAGGAGTTTCTGTAAACAACTCCAATAATTGCAGAAAAAATAGTATCAAGGATCAACAAGTGGGATTGCATCAAATTAAAAATAAAACAATCAACACAGTGAAGAGAGAATTTACAGAATGGAAAAATCTTCTGCTAACCACTCTTTTGACAGAGAACTAATATCTAGAATATATAAAGAACAAAAAGTTGACTCCCAGAAAAAAAAGGACTCAATCAAAAACTACAAATTAACTGAGTAGATACTTGTCCAAAGAAATTCAAATGACCGGTAAGTATAAAAATGTTCAACATCTTTAGCCATTAGGGAAATGCCAATCAACACAATTTTGAGATTCCATCTTACTCTACTCAGAATGTTTATCATCAAAAACACAAAAACAACAAATGTTAGCAATGATGTGGAGATACATGAACCTTCTCTATTGTTGGTGGGAATGTAAACTAGTACAACCATTATGGATATCAATATGGCTATTCCTCAAAAAAGAGAAATTTCATTTTACTTACCTAAACCTGTCCTGAGCATATTCCCAAAGAGTTAAAGACACCTTATCATAGTGATATGTGCATACTATTTAGAGCAGAGCAATTTACAGTAGGTAGGGTCTCAAAACAGGCTAGAGGCCCATCAACAGATGAATGGATAAAGTAAATATGGTATAAATGCATAGAATATTTGACCATAAAGAAGAATGAAATCTTCTTTTCCAAGAAAATGGATGGATATTGATACTATAATGTTAAGTGAAATAAGTCAGAGAAGTTTAAATATTGCACGGTTTTTCTTACATCAGAAACCCAAAATATAAATAAATTAAAGAGTAAAATAAAGGAGAGATGGTAGGAAGTGAGGCAGAGTTTTGGAGATCAGGAAGGGATCAAAAATGGTTAAGATTACATATACATGTATCAATTCCACAAAGCAAATGTATTATATACAAATAAGTAAATAGATGAATAAATAAAATTAAGTGATACAAAAATGAATTTAAAAAACAAAAATGAAAATTATTTTACATAGAGATCATCTAAAAATAAAATTTATTAAGCTCTCATCAGAAAATAGAAATGCAAACACAGAGTTTTCATTTCTCTAATTTAAAAAGTATAATACTAATCACAGGGTGGTACACATCTGTAATCCCAGTATTCAGGGATGCAGAGGAAGGAGAGCCACAAAATCAAGCCCAGCCTTGGCAATTCAGTAACTTAAAGAGACCCAGTCTCAAAAATATAAAATGAGGGCCGGTGAGATGGCTCAGCGGCGTAAGCGCCTGCCTTGCAAGCGCGAGGGCCCGAGTTCGACTCCCGGAACCCACATACGAAAAAGGGGCCAGTGATATCGCTCAGTGGCACGGGTGACTGTTGGCGCGCGAGGTCCTGAGGTCGTCCCCCTGGTACCCACAAAAAAATATATATATATAAAATGAATAAAATAAAAAGAAATGCTTGGCCCTGCAAAGGCCCTGAGTACAATACCCATTACTATCCCCCCCCAATAAAAGCTCACATAGTTTTGTAGGGAGAGGATATCTTCATAATTTTGGCATCTTGGCAGATTTTAGCACCGTGAGAAATGTATCATCCCTTGACATAGAAATCACAAGTCAAGTTGCTCAAATGAGAGGAAATTTCAGGAATCTTCTGAGAAGTTGGCATATTCATAGGCAACCAATAAGAAGACATTATTTACAGCAGTAAAAAACTGTATGGACATAAGTGTCTTCATTAAGAAAATATTCCAAGAAATATCTATAAATACAGCAGTTTCAGTGTTAATTAAAATGAATACAACTCCAAAATTCATAGTTTATTTTTTTAAAGAGAATACTATACAGTATATTTACTTAAATTTACATTGGCTAACATAACTATGGGCTGATATTTTTCTATGAGAGTTGCCCTGACTCTGGTCATGGAATTTATAAAACTGTTTCCTCAAAAGAAAGCAATTGAAGGAAGAAAATGTGATAGGGAAGAATGTATCTCTTAGTGTCTGAGCTGTGTCATTGGTAGGAGCTTTACCACAAAACAAATACTGTACATAGATCCTATGATATTTAAAGCAAAAGAAAAATTACATTTAATAGGTTTGCTGGAATTTATTTGAATCCTACTTGATTTTTTTAAAAAATTTCATGAATATTTCATCTCTCAATGCATCCAGTAGTACACATATTTGGGACTCCTCTTAATGATATTAGAAATAGCACACAATGTGATAATGAATAATGAAAATTTTAATAATCCTGTGTAGCAAATGAGGCATAGAAAAGTTAAGTAACTCTTTCAAATCACAGCAGCTCCATTGCAAAACATTAAGTTAAAGAAGACAAGAAGTTCTGCTCTAGTCAAAGGGATTTTAGCTGCTTCTCTAGACTTACAGTTTCATTCTCTGCAGTATCTGACACACATCTTATGGATGTACATGGAAATAAAAAATGAATTTGTAGTTGCCATATTTTGAAGCATACTTGAACCAAAATATAGATAAAGCATAACATTCTATGTAAAATTTCCTATGATGTTTTATGGACAATAACTCATAAAAAGTCAAAATATCATTTAAGACAGACAAAATAATAATTTTTAGAGAATTCAGAGGACTAAGAACTTCTCTAAGACTGTGTCAAAAGTTTATTTGAAAAATTAGTTTCCAAAATCTGTAAGACCCCATCAAACCAGGATATAGATATGCCCCCATTAACAGTTACATTTCAGGGGAAAAAAATGAACATTACAGGACATCTCAATAACTTATATCATTCTATTATAAATTTCTGTGAAAGATCCTATGATAATAAATATTCTATGAAACATGGGTTGCAAGAAATATTGTTCTAGTTTGTCTTGCACTATTCATGGCAAAGTGTCCCCCATAACAGAAACTATATGCAAAGACATGGCATGTGATACTGGAAAGTTATCCTGAAGTATTTCAAAAGATTTCAATATCTCAGTGCTAGAGATATGAATACACATCATTGATTATCTGTTTGTGACTTAACACATACAAGACATCAAATACAAGGAATTAATGCAAACTGCTTTAATCCACAGCATGTTATAGCTACATGTGGTTTTCACTTTAGTTATTTTTCTTCACATGAGGCTGTCTTGTGTCTATCAATGGGGCTAAGCTGGTTGATGGACAATTTAGCATCACTGGCTACACACAGATGCCTGTCACTTCACTTTGTGCTTCCTCCTCTGCCTGCCTAGTTGATTGCCTCTCTTTATTATGTGGGCTGTGCCTCACTTGAATATTTTACCCTCTCCCTCATTTTCAGCACAAATCACCTCGAGAGGAAACCTGCTCTTGTAATGATATATTGCAAGCTAGAGGAAGCCTGCACATTATGACCCAATTAAATGTCTGTCCATGAGACACAGGAACAAGCACATGCATTGTGCCTTCCTGCACTTGCAATAAGAGAACTTGGAAAGAGAGAAAAGTGCATGTTCCAGATTGATTGACTTTAACCAGGCACAGTCAAAAAAGAGCTTCTCTATAGTCCTCAGTAGTCCCCTCTTCCCATCTCTCTCCTCCACTTCTGCAGTGATCTCAAAGGCATATTTTTAAAATGTGATATACAGGCATCACTGACCCTCTATACACACACACACACACACACACACAGAACACACATGCACACACACACACACACACACAATCATACTTAAATCTGTAGAAAGACCTCAGCATTTCAGGTCCTTTATAGGATTATGGATGAAGAAAGTAGATCACTTTAAATATAAAACAAATCGACACTTTGGGAGGAGGTAATAAAATACACTCAGAGCTAAAAGTATGACCAACTCTGTTTTGACAGAAGAGAAGTTTTTAAAGTAAAAAATAAATAAATAAATAAATAAAGGGTGAAAAACATAGCACTCTATTGAATACCAGAACATATGTCCCCTGACTGATACACTCCACCACCCACAAGGAGAAATACATTCCTGCCATCTTTTGTTTTGACTTCTGCTTTCATCTAGGCTTCTTTTCACCTTCCACTCTGGTTTCCAAAGGCAGCAAAATCACAATGGTAGTTTCCAATCCCAGAGGTCCCCTGCCACTTAACCAGCTTGGGACCATGCTCCAAGATGCTCTTCTTTACTGGATTCTTAAGTAAAAATCACAGCAGTGTCAGATAATCACAGCAGTGTGGGGAGTATTTTAATAATTTAGACCTATCTTTCTGGAAAGATATTATATTTATACCTTATCACTTATAATTGAGTCTAAAACAGTAATATATACTTTTAAACCCAAATGTGGTTGAAAAAATTTCTTTCATAATAGCCATTAAAAAATCCTCCATAATGCAGGCATATACGATCTTAACTATGGAAAGCAGGGCTGGGGGAGGTGAAGGCATCTTTCCTGTGTAGTGAAATCCACAATCAGAGAGCGCTCTGCATATCTTCTTTGGGGGAGATATGATAAAGTGGGACTATAGTTTTAAAGCAATGCTGTGGCTGCTTAATATTTTTTTAAGTAAAAAGACACGTTTGCCTTATTTATTAATTCCATTCTTCAGATCCTAAATGTCTTGGGATGAATACAGCCACAGACTCTGACCTCTCTTGTCCCAATACCTTGGGACACAAGAGTTAGGTAGAGGGAAGAAAACAATGAGAGTTACTTGGGGAGGGAGGAAACCAGAGACACAAGGAAAGAAATTTGGATGCCCATGTAGGGGGACTTTAATTAATAGGTGGCTCAATGTACAATACAAAGACATATTTTACCTCTCCTCAGGATTGTGTTGCTCACAGAGATGAGAAAGACTTTCTTTCTGACAATAGATCACACCTCCCTGCCTTCTCAGATAGTATAAGCACAAAATCAGGGGATTAAACAACATATGTTGTTAAGTCCTTTACAGTTTCTGAACCTCTTTTCAAATATATTATATTATTTGATCTCCACAAAGTCAGTGAGGTTACAGCCTGTCTGAAATACTCAGCATGTGGCAAGGCTGAGATTCAAGTGCAAGTTTCCATTCCCAGATATTGACACTGTAAGGCACATTGGAAAAGCAGTGCTGTGATATAGAATGAAAACTGTACAGTCATTTCCATCTACCAAGAAATCTCACATTCAGAGTCTATTGCCAGTGGCAAAGGGGACCAAGAGAGTAAAGGGGAAGGGGAGGGAAAGAGGAAGTAAAAAGAATTAAGATGTGCTGTGTTCATGTGCCAACTCCCAACAATAAATGCAATAATTATGTACTGCAAACGTGTACTTATGAAAGAAAGAAAGTCAGATTGGAAGTGGTAGGCAAAGTCACTTTACAAAGAAAGCATGCCCTAAACAAAAGTCAATTGACTATAATCTGCTCCAGAGGATTAGCATATCAAAAGAAAGAAAGTGTCAATAAGAATTAACAGAAGTAAGCTGTGCTCATTCATGTTGGTGGGTTTCATGTTACAAAGGTATGATGAGTTTGTGTAGCCCGCATGTAACCACTGTGGAGCTGAATGTATCGACCTAAGAAATCTTTATATCATTATAAACTTCTTTTGCTCTGATATCGTAACAGGAACCTAGTGTCTCAACCTGCAGATGCCCAATGGATAACTAAAAGCCTCATTATTTTTTTTATCTGCCTCTTCCATTGCCTTCAAACTTTAGGTCATGCTCCTGATTAGCTCAGAACATAGACATGTTAATCATTTAAGGTGTGTCTGTCTACAAACTACTCATACAAGGTCTCTCAGCCCTAAATTTACCTAGCCTTTCTTATCCCCCTTAGAGACTAAGGCTACCAAGGTAAGAATAAAATTATTTTCAGAATTTTCAGGGGCAAAAATTGCCAGTTTTTACAATGTTAAGTCCCAGACCCCCCTGGAGCAATTACTAGAAATCTCAAATCTATAGTCCCCTCTGGATTACAGAAAAAGCAGAGCCTCACAGATCTCCCCATGATAGGGTCAGTCTTTCAAAATCTGTCCTGGTATTATAGACAGGTAAGTTAGTTAGAAATATTTAGGCAGTCAGACAGAGTTAAACCCTTGAGGGAACCAGAGGAGAATATGAGAATACATTTCAATGGTGGGTGGAGGTGTATTCCTCAAAGGCCAGACCTCAAGACCAGGAAAGGTCCTTGTTCTTTCCATACATGCTTACTACATGACTTGTTACCCCACTGGATCAATATTACCTGAGCAACTATACTTGTAATCTTCTTAGTTGATCATAGTTTTGTCCCACCTTATACCCACCCCACAATTTTGCTTTATAAACCTTTCCCTGAGAAGTAGGATCCTCTGCTACCCACTCCTTCTGTCTCTCGTAGACAGAAGCTTTCTTTCCCCCAATAAATATTTCCTGCTCTTAACATCCATTGTTCCTCAGAATTCATTCTTCAATTTTGAGGAACACGAACGTGACATATCAGACATCAGGCAGGTTGGAAGTTATAATATTTCACTTATATTATTTGGATTATTTGGAGGTCCTATATCATCCCTGTGTCACTGGTAAGCACAGTGGTTCTCCCAAACCATGCAGAGCCAGTTCTGGGATAAAGGTAGGATCTATTAGACCCCAGACCCAGCTTGACGAGAACAACTCCCAACTCTTACCCTTGTTTCCATTTTCTACAAAACTGCAAAGTTTCTATAAGAAGTACAAAGGCAGGGGCCAGTGAGATAGCTCAGCGGCTGAGCGCCTGCCTGGCAAGCATAAGGTCCTGAGTTGGACCCTCGGTACCCACAAAAAAAAAAAAAAAAGAACTACAAAGGCAGATCTTGAAGCCCTTTATCTGTGCTTTCCTAACCCTAACCCTAACCCTAACCATCACTGTCTCCTTGAGTAGCATTTTTTTTTTTTTTTTGTGGGTACCGGGCGGTCGACCTCAGGACCTCGCACGCCAGCAGGCGCCCATGCCGCTGAGCAATATCACCGGCCCCTTTTTCGTATGTGGGTTCCAGGAGTCGAACTCGGGCCCTCGCACTTGCTGGGCATGCACTTAAGCCGCTGAGCCATCTCACCGGCCCTTGAGTAGCATTTTTGGACAGGTGGCTGAGCCTGATCCTCCAGGATCACTGGAGTCAGGAATTTTGCACTAAAGCTTTCATAATGAAATTGAGGCAGGAGAATAGGGTGTGGCAAACTGGCTGGGAAGACCTATCAATTACAAAGTTCCAGTTTACATGAGCCTAACAGTTCCTAAAGCCCCACATCTGAAACCAATCAATTATTCCCCTGAGAACCCAAGCAGGTTTGTGATAGGACAGCCTAAAACTGACATCAGCCTAAGGAGTGAGAGATACAAAAGATGACTGTCACCCAACTTTTGGCCTCTGTGCTCTCTCTTTCACAGTGGCCTGCTCTCAACCAACAGAGTGTACTTCTTTTCCTACTTTTAATTGGCCCATACTCACCCTGCAGAATATGTTTCTTTTCTTTTCATATCTTTAGTAAATATTAAACCTTGCAATCTTTTGCATGTTTCTTGACCAATTCCTTGTCCAAGACAGAAAGTACCTAGAAACCACCTCTAGAAAGAGACTCCAGCACCCCAAAACCTGCAAACAATATCATACTAAAGAAAAACTTTGTTCAATAATTTGAGTTCATATATAGCTTTTATTCAGGAAAATGGTGTGCACATAAACATCCTGTCGCTAAGACAATTCTATTTTACATTGTAAACTAATCAAATTGTCCATGTGATTTTTGAACTGTGGTTTTTAATTAAGTCTATCAGTATGTGTCAAACCCTACAGCAGTGTTCACTATGCTTACCTTACCTCAACCCTCTCTTCCAAGCTGGTCTTACCTTTTAAACATTTATCCCAACATCTGAGATTTTAAGAAAGTGGTTAAGTTGCTGGAGGTTAGAAAACCTCACCTGGAAGGTAAAGATACCCTGTTTTGCTAGAAAGTTGGGGCAGTTTTAAAGGCACTGTCAAGAAGTAAACCTGGACATTAGTTCATGATGGTAGAGAAAGATTTTATTCAGACTACTGTACAAGCATGAAGTGAGTACAGTACAGACCTGAGTTCTGTTCCTGATACCACAGAGACACCTGGGATTGACAACAAGCAAATAGAGCACAAAGCTGGAAGATGGAAATTGTTACGAGAATTTAATAGCAGGGAATCCTCTAAGATGACCTAACAAGATTCTTGATAAAGGCAGACCAAGGACTTACATATAAAGGGTGGGGAATGAGGAACTTGATGGGATATCAAAGTGGGAGGGGCTTGGGAGACTCAAGCAGGAGTATCAACCGGTTTAAAGCTAAGCTGAGCAACAGAACAATACCCTGTCTCAAAACTAGGGCTGAGAACATAGCTCAGTGGGAAGACCTTGAGTTCAATCCCCACCAGTCCTGAAAAAAAAAAAAAAATTGGAGGAGTAACTGGAAACACAAAGCAGAATTCTTGGGCTGGGCAGGCTAAGGACAGAGCCCAAAGCCAAGGCCTCTTCAAGGAGAGGCTTTCAGTAGCCTGTCTCTATTTTCTTCAAAGGTCTTTGTAAGTTTACAATATGTTGGAGACACTCATCATTGTACCTTAGGACTTCTAATTCAAGGTTCTCCGACCTCTGGGCCATGGACCAATAATTGTTCCCAGGTCTGCTAGACACTGGGCCACAGAGCAGGAAATGAGCAGTGAGTGGGCAAAGAAACTTCATATTTACAGCCATTTCTTGTCACTTGCATTACAGGTTGAGCCCTGCCTCCTATCAGATCAGCCATGGCATTAGGTTCTCATAAGAGCACAAACCCTACTGTGGACTGCACATGCAAGGGATCTAAGTCGCATGCTCCATATGAAAATCTAATGCCCGAGCTGAAGTGAAGTTGAAACAATGATGCAGTTTCTGGAGGGCAGTGGCAAATGCAGGTTAACATTAGCTGAGAGGGTTGACTGCACAAACACCATAATAAATCAATTACTTGCATATCAAAACCGTATCAGTGAGAGGCAAGTGACAATTAAGCTGCATCTGAAAACTTATTAATGAGCTGGAAGTGAAAATTAAACTGTACCAGGTAGGAGGCTTTATAGTAGCATGAGAGTTGATGTATGCCATATGTATACAGCTGCAGGTGGTGGCAGAATTTAAGTCAGAATTCAACACTTATTTTAGTCCACCCAATACTCAGCCATTATTTTATTTACCACTTCTGTCCATGGCTCTTTCTTTTATAGTATATTTGCTTCAGTTACAGTATTGGTACAAACCACAAGCTGACCCTAGTCAAAATGAATGAAAAGCAAATAGCACTAGAGAGCATCTTTGAAAAGGGATAAAGATCCAATAGTGAGACAGTGGAAGACTTGAATAGTCTAAGACCGTCAATTAAAAAAGCTGAATTTAAAAGTAAATATCCAGAGTCCAGTTTAAATTATGGGTTTGTTGCAACAGGTGATTCATTCTCCAAGTTCTCTTTCCATAATATGTAGCAACCACCATCAAACAAAACTATGAAACCTTTAAAATCACTTCATCGCAGAGATATCAAAACCCTGCATTCAAAAACAAGCCTTTGGAGTTTTTTAAAAGAAAAAAATAAACATTAAAAACAGAAGTAGTTATTGAAGACTAGCCTCCTTTATGGCTACACTTTGCTAAAATTAAGAAGCTTTTTAGTATTGATGAATTGATCTTCTCTGCTGCTAAGGACATTTGTCTCAAACTTTCAGGAGAGGCTTTAATTCAAAAGGTGGTGCATTAAAGCTAGTGTCATAACTAGAAAAACTGATGAATATTGAAGATATTGAGACAAAATTGTTAGGATTAGTGAGTCACCACAGTACACAAGCCATGTTGCCAAATCTACTAACGTTGAAAACAAGGCAGTAATGCTCATTTGTGTGCAATATATTTTTTCAGGATTATGTGCATAAGAATATGCTATATCCACTTTTGTCATTAATCAGCACCACAGCTGCAGAAATATTCAAGTCTTTGAATAATTATGTATTGAGGAAACTGAATTGATCATTTTGTGACAGTATATGCATGAATTGGGTGATTACCATGATTGAATGTCTTCTAGTTCTGCTACTCAGTTCAAAAGGGTCAATTCTGAACACGAGCTCATGCTAGCCTAAAAAATCACCTGAACGTAACATTTTGCAGGATGTGATTAAAATTATCAACTACATTCAAGTTTATACCCTTAACTTGTGTCTGTCCATGCAGCTGTGGGAGGAGATGGGCATACAGAGTACACATGTCTTCTCTTATACACAGAAGTGAGATGGGTTTCTAAAAGTAGATTACTGGGCTGGGAATATAGCTCAGTGGCACAAGTGTCTGCCTGGCAAGTGCAAGGTCCTGAGTTCGCCTGGTACCAAAAAAATGTAAAATAAAATAAAATAAAAGAGTACTGGACAGAGTTTTTGAGTTATGAGACACATTCCAGAGATTTCTTTTAGAAAAATAGTTACCACTGAAGGCAACTTTCAGTGACACAGAATGGATCATAAAACTTGCTTACTCATGTGACATACTCAACCTGCTCAATGAACTGAATCTATCATTTCAGGGAAGAGCAGCAACTGTGTTCAAGTTAGCAGGTAAACTGGATGCATTCAAAGTCAGAATGAAATTACAGGGATAACAAGTGAATTTTGAGATTTTTTGACAATTTTAAGCATTTGCAGAGATTTTGAAAGAGACTGAGCCCTGGCCTTCTTACTCCCAGCTGGTGCATAATCTTAGCTGTCAGAAGAGCTTGAACATTGTCCTTCACAAAAGAGCCCTAAACTAAGCAGCAGTGGATCCATGACCCATTTGTGAATAAGCCAGGTGAATATACTTTGTCCATGCTATATCAAATGCTGGAGATTGCAAATGACAATAGCTTTAAAATTATAGTAGACAACTTCAAATCCCCATATGTCTGCCTTAATTTTAAGGTGGAATATCCTAAGATTTCCACAAAAGCACAGAAAAGCCTCCTCCCATTGCCAACATCCTGTCTTTGTGAAGCAATTTTCTGTAGTAATAACAACCAAAATGAGATTACAGAGTAGCCTGGACATAAGCAAAACACTTCAAGTGTCACCGCCTCCCACTGCACCAAATGAGACCATCTATTAGCAGGAAAACAAGCTAAGGCCTCCCACTGATTCTGCATTGTGGTGAGTTGCAAACTTATTTCATTATATATTACAAAGTAATAATAATAAAAATAAAGTGCACAGTAAATATAATGCACTTGAGTCATCCCAAAACTATCCTTCCCACTCCTGGCCCCTGAAAATACTGTCCTCTGTGAAACCAGTCCTTGTTACCAAAAAGACTGGGGGTCACTATTCTAAATTTTCATGTTGTTTCCATTATTTCACAACATCTCAATGCTTAATTTTGATCTATTTTTATTTTTCTTTAGTCATCATAGTATTTATTTTTATACTTGCAAAACATTTCACTGATTGATGAAATTGACTCCACCATTTTCCCCACTCTGACTAGTGTTAAATAAATATAAGGAACATTTTTACTGCTGTTAGTTGCTTGAGATAAATTCCCAAAAGAGGAATTAATGTGTTAAGCATACTGTACATGTATCTCAGTAGTTCCCATATGATGGGATATATGTTTATAAAAGGATTGGACCAATTTAGATTGCAATCAAAACTTTATAAGCAAATTCAGTATCCTCTTACCCTTGTCATCTTTGTGGGTTATAATTTAAAATACTAATTTAACAGGTACAAACATTTATCACAGGTTTACTTCATTTGCATTTCTTTAATCACTTTTGATGATTCTGTTTTCCATTTTATCTTGGGTGAATTTTCATTTGCCTTTTTAAATGGTCTAGTCATGTATTTTATTAAATTCTAGAGGAAGTAGGTGCAAGCATGACCCAGGCATCAATGAACTGGTTTTTACAGGACCATCACAGAGTTGGGATGGCACAATGCATCTGGGACTTCCCAGACAGCTTTAAATCTCATTTTGATTATAATTTAAGTATTTTGTAATTAAGTAATTAAGTATATAATCATTTAGTATTCTCTCTGACATATTTTACAAAAATGCTACTAATTTAATTTTAAATTGAGATAAATGATCAAAATACAAAAAACCATAATATATGAAACAAAAACAATATTAACAATATTGCATGCCTTTTTGCTAATATTTTATTATTATGTTACTTTATTTGTATATATCATAAATCACATCTTGGTAATATGTACAAATACCTATTACTGTAATGCATTTTAAAATTTGACCTCTGGAAATTGATAAATTGTCATCACTGTCTATATATTTAATATATGGGAACTTTAGACATTTTATTTTTATTTACTTTTGTCTAAGTCCTACTTAATAACAAAAAGAACAAGCTCTATTTTCTGAAGATTCAAGAAAATGACCAAAATTTGGAACTACAAATTTTTGAAAATATTATATTTTTATACAGTGAAAAGGAGATGCTTTTTAGAAAAAATCTTTTGAGTTTTTAATTACTTAAATTTAAATGACAACTCATTTATTTAAGAATATTCCAGTGGTTGGCAACATGGTAGAATTGTATTTCCTGTATTCTGAATGATGTCTTTCCAGGTCACATGGGGCTCTGCCCTTCCCTACCCTCTGTTTGTCTTGTGCTGTCTCTGTGACTTCCGTCATAATGACCTACCCACCCACCCAGGTACACTCCTGTCTGGTTGATAAGGGTTTTCTGTGAAAAGTCTTTCTCAAGTACAGATTGATTACATCTATTGTCTCTCCCTGTCTAAGCCTGCTGTCACTCCATTACAGAAAGAAATTAAATTGACTTGGCACAGTTGGTTCCTCACTAAGTGAAAAACTTGATTGTACTCCACTCCCTGGTCCTCTTCCAGGTGATTGTAAATTGATTAGTGGACAATTTGTTCCAATTCCTTCCCAACTATTGAAATTTTAAGGAGACCAGTTAATGATTATGAAGATAAAGCTTATCTTTGAATTTCAGAAATGAACAGTATCATCAATCCTTTCTACGATTTCAAAGACTCTCTGTGACTTCTATTGGTTGTCACAAACATTGCTGATTACTAGAGAGCCTGTTATTAGGGCTGCTGGCCCAGGTCTCTCTCCTGACAAAACTTTCTTGTCACTTCTTCCATGTGACAATTATCACTACCCAGTAAATGCCCCTAGACCCTCTAGATTTTCTTGTCTTTGCTGTACCTATTTACATTCTTAAATAAAGGTGAACCATTTATCTAAAACAAAAAAGAAGATGTGCTTAGAGGAATAAGTTTGTAAGCTGAAATTATTTAAGACCCTTATCAATTGTTCCTATGTTAGAAAAGCAAGTATTTTTGTCCAGTACTACACAACTTCCTAGATACTTGTTCAATTGACTAAGATTCAAATCACCAAATAAACATTCACACATTGTAAGAGAAAAAATACTTTGAGGGTTTTATCTGAACGGTAGTGAGAAGTAATGGCATGTTAATATATCCTAAAGTAAACAGAGATTCTGATGCATTAAGCCAGATGTTCTTTTTTTTTTTTTTTTTTGGTGGGTACCAGGGGTCGACCTCAGGACCTCGTGCACCAGCGGGCGCCCGTGCCACTGAGCGATATCACTGGCAGTTTTTTCATATGTGGATTCTGGGAGTCGAACTTGGGCCCTCTCGCTTGCCAGGCAGGCGCTTACACCGCTGAGCCATCTCACCAGCCCAAGCCAGATGTTCTTGATAAGAAAGTCCTTCTTAGATTTTTTTTTAATAGGGATATTTGGGAAACTGCATTCATTCTTTTGGGTTCTGCCATCCAGTGATTGCACCAATATGAATTTGCAAAATGCTATCCTTACATCATGAAAGCAGCAAACCAAACTCCAAAAGCGCATGACATACTTCTGAGTTCAAGGGAGGAGCAAGGGCCTTCTGACAACCCCCATAGTCAGCAGCAGCAGTGCTGCCAGTCAGTTTCCAAAGCAGCGTGTTCTTAGAATGTCTTACATTAGAAATGTCTGTCCATGCTGGGTTAGGATCTGTGCACATTAAGAAAAAGAACAGGAAGAAAAAGCATGTTTTTTTCTTTTTTTGATCCCAAAGAAAAATCATTATATCAGCTCTAAATCAAATGTGTAAAACCATCATTGAAGTTTGGAGGACTTAACTAGGCCAAGTCCCTTCCCAGGTGGCAAAGCTGTTTGCATACGATTGGTTTCAACTAGGAATAGTTGGTTCTACTTTCACAAAACCTGAATTATGAGGCAAGTATGGGCAGGACATCACTACCATTAGGTTTTTGGAGAAAACCCTAAAGAAAACATAAGTAAATCACCAGTTGGGCATCATGAAATGCCCCTCAATTCTGTCAGTTTGTTTGAAACATATTTTCATAAATGTACCAAAAATTGTCCTTTTGTGTTGCATTTATTCTGTCTTCATTTAATCTTTCCTTTTATCATGATCTGCCTGCTCATTTGACAAGAGTGGCAGTGCAGACTCTTCTTTCCATCTTGAGAAAGGGTGAAAAAGCCTTAATTTGTCCCACATAGTGAGGTGCTCAATGGAAGAGTCAGGGTAAATGTTCCCCTCTGCGAGGGCCTCAGTATTTGTGAACTTCTCAGTTATCTTTATGTTTAATTTCTTTTCATCATACAAAACATTTTGTATGGTTTTTAAATTTGGTATGACTTATTTTGTGGTTCAGAGTCTTGCCTAAACTTGGTGAATATTCTGTTTCCATTCTGGCACTTGGGGTTATTTTCTAAATGTCAATTGTGTCATGTTGATACATATTTTTCAGATTTTTTATATCCTTGCTCATTTTCATCTATCTGAGAAGGAGTGTCAGAACCTTTAAGTAAAATTGTGGATTTTCTTCCGTCAGTTTTATTAGTATTTTAAAGTTGTGTTATCACCTGTACACACATTTAGGAACAGTACTTGATTCTGAAGAACTAATATCTTTAGCATAATTTAATACTCTTCTTTATCTCTGTTAACATTTATTGTTGTGAAGTCTGATATATATTCTTTTTTTTTTTTTTTGTGTGTGTGTGTGTGTGGGTACCGGGGGTTCGACCTCAGGAACTCGCGCACCAGCAGGCGCCCGTGCCGCTGAGCGATATCACCGGCCCCTTTTTCGTATGTGGGATCCGGGAGTCGAACTCGGGCCCTCGCGCTTGCAAGGCAGGCGCTTATGCCGCTGAGCCATCTCACCGGCCCTGATATATATTCTTTATAAATAAATATTATATATATCTTTTATAAGTATTTTATTTCTTTATGTTTATTAACATATCTATCACCATTCTGTATCTATATATTTAAAGTGAGTTTCTTATAGATAGTAATATAGTCTTGCTTTCTTTTTATGAACTCTAAAAATTCTGTCCTTTGATGTGTTTAAACCATTTATGTTTAATGTGATTATTGATATATATTAATTAAAATCAATCATTTGACTAGTTTTCTATTTATTTGTTTTGTGTTTCTAATTTTTTTCTGTCTTTTATTAGTATTATTTTTATGAATCAATTTTCTATTGGTAACAGGTTCATTGTTCATACCTCTTTTTAAAATCCTAAGAAATTTTTTATTAGACATATTAATTCATAGCTTATAAGATATGGAGCAAGGTATAGATTAGTATCATCGGTTTATAGAGGTGATAGCTAAAGCCTTAGGCTGGCACATCTACATGGAGGACAGAGATTGAAGGGCTAGAATAGACCTCAAAGCATTGTACTATCTAGAAGCAGAAAAGAAGGAGCCAACAAAAAAAAGGAAACAGAGGGAAAGAAATAAGTGTTGATAAATCTTAAGGAAAGATGAAATTTTTAGGGAGGAACTTTGTGAGAAGTGGAATTAATGAGGACAGAAAAGGTGGCTACCACATTTGTGAACACCGTGGTCACAGACTAATACAGACTCAATGACTTGCTGAGGTTTATGGCTTCTCAGGAATGAACTGAAAAAAGAAAAGGATATTAAGAAGAGATTTTTATGACCACAAAAAGTCTCTCTACATGTGTTACTCTAAAGGAATATATAAGGAAATTGGGAGGATTTGATGGGCTTTGAAAGTCTTTAGTTTATTTACTTATTTGCTGCACCTCAAGGCTAAAATTCTAGTCTAATCATTTTTTTGCACTTTTACTGCCCCCAAAAGAAGTCTTAAATATTGACTTTAGAATCAGGATTTAATTGAAGTAAACAAATATAACATTAAATTAATATATGCACATATTAATAATAGTAAGATGATAAAAACAAGTTAATATAACCATATCACTCATAAATATCAGTGATCATTAATCCCTGATCACTATTTTTTCATGTACTGTTCTCTCAACCTGGTGTCTTCTATTCTGTTTGGGCTACTTTAACAAAATGCCATAAACGCTGTGGTTTATAGATATCAGAAATTTATTTCTCACATTTCTGGAGCCCCAAGGTCAAGATGATGCCAGATGCAGTGTCTGGTGAGGGCGTTCTGGTTTCCAGTACCTTCCCGCTGTCTTCACAGGATCACACAGTAAAATGTAGACCCTTGCAGGTCTTATAAGACCACTGAGTCCATTCATCTAATCACCTCACAAAAGGACCAGTGTCCTGATTCTATTCTGTTAAAGGTTAAGATTTCAAAAGGTGAATTTGGGGACATACAGCCCTTCACACCACCCTACCTGGAGGACTTAATTGCTGCCTCTGACTGCTCCTTGCCTTTGAAGATTTAATCTCTTGCTATTTGAGACATCCTTCTTTCTTCTCTTCATAATATTGATAATTACATGAAAAAAGCCAATAATTGCCTTGTTTTATACATGTATACTATGTCAAATGTTTTGTAAATCTCATCTTTTTTATTCTTAAGACAATAAAACTTATTAACAATGCATAATCATCTCTGTTTTCACAGAAAATAGTCAGAGTAAGTAAAATTAAGAAACAAGGATGATACCAAAGCTTAACTCTGTCCCTGAAATAGCTGACTTTCTTGCATATACTTCTTCAGATGTTAGATAGCTGCTAGCATTTTTCTGATCTTCTTTATATAGTAACAAAACTATTGCTTAGTTTAGGTGCTGCTATTGTTTTGCTACATTATATCTACTTTTAATTTACTTTTCTAAAACTCAGTAGGATATTTTCTCCATTTTACTGGAAAATATATTCTTTTTATAATTTATCTCTTAAGAAAACATCATAGATGGAGCAAAGATTCTTTATCAACCAGGCATAAATTTAGATGTTGACTGTGGCACTTGCTAGCTTGTGAAATTGTACAAATTAATGAACCTGACTTCACAGTTCTCTTTTCTATAATATGAAGTTAATATGACTGAATTGTTTCATATTGGAAGAGAATAAAATAATGTGTCACTTAAGTAGTATAGTGCCGGGTACAATGCACATGTTTACTATATATTGATTTATTTTCGTCCTCCTGAGATCTTTCGTTTTATTTTTTTATTTGCTCAATTGCTTGGAGCTCTGTCACTGCCACAGTGTTTCCTAGGGTATTTTTGCTAACACTTAATTCCATTTTATGTACCTATTTTCACTCATTCTTCAATGTCACTCTTTCACTTTAAGTTCTCTGATTCTCTAAGTTATTCCAACAGTAGCATTCGAACATAGTCCTTGACAATTCTAATTTCATCCATAGCCGAAGACCAGGCTGACTCACAGCAGTCTGGTCAAACACTGTGGCAACTTCTTTTTTAAAAGAATAATTTGGGAATAATTAAATATTTTATTTCTTCTAATCTTCAATATAGAATATTTATATTCATTAAGAGTCTAATTCATATCTACAATTTGTATCATGAAACCATAGGAGTCAGATAACTTTGAAAGCTCATAATTTTTGCATCTTAGAGCAATGATACAATGACCCAAAGAGTTGCTATGTGATGCCACAAGAGGGTCTGGACAAGTGGAATAGAACCAACCATGATGACACCTCTGCCGGGACTTATGCAGATATTTGCACTCAGTGGGGACACAGAGACTTTCCTAACTAGCTTCCTGTCACTTGGCTCAGTACATTAGTTTCCCCCCATGGTCGTGATAACACTGCCAGTTGTCAGGGATGACAGATTTGGAAATTAGAGATAAGGGGTTGTGGACCTTTACCAACTCATATTTATAGGTACTAATACTATAAATTACAATTACATTGTCATCTAAATTTATTTAAGAGCAACACACACACACACAAACACATGCATGCATACACATGTGCACACAACAAAGATTAATAATAAAATGATTATTTCGAAGTAACTAGTGGGCAATACTCACGGTACTGTCACATCCATGTGTTCTATACTTACATCCATTGAAGTGATTAAAAATGATGTGTGTGTATGTGTTTGTGTATGTGTATATGTGTGAGTGAGTGTGTGTATATAAAATGTTTCTTTAAAATTGCTCATTCCTTTTATTTAATAAGGAAGTCTTTGATTCTGGTAAATATTCAAATTAAATAGTTCTGATTCAAATCAAAATTAAATAATGAACTAATCAAACTATTTTTAAGCTGTTGGATTTCACATCAAAAACTTACCCACTTTCGCAACTGTATTATTTTTGTCAAAACAACTAAAAACACCTTTTTAATGGAACAGTTTCTCAGTGTGTTACTAGGAATCAGACTTTATTTAACTACTTCTAGTTCAAATCACTTTTGAAAGAGTCTTTTGCAACGTAGGTAAAATAAAAATCATGCCGTAAATATTGGCTGGCCTTCTAAGCATTTGATATTGCTGATTTTACTTTATACCTTTATTTTTCTTATCAGTGTCAAGACAGTTAATTTTTTGTGGTCCTAAACTAGTGGTCTTAAACTTTAATTCATTGCGATGTTTTTGTGACACTTGAAGAGTTAAAAGATGGAAGCAAACTGATCTCATGTAAAGCTAATTAAGCATGTATAGAGTTTCTTCTCTAGTGAATCTGTTGCCAAGTCAATCTCATGCTACATTTTCATGTAAAAAGCAATATTTTCCTAAATCTGTTTAATCTTCAATTAATCATTAGGGGATTTAAGGTTTAATCCACTCACACACTTATTTCCTACAAAATGCCTTATCTTATTGATGACATGATCTTATTGATGACATCTTACAGGTTATTAATTAATTTGAAATTTCTTAAAATTGAAGGAAATATACCGTGATCTTTCCCATGTGAAAACTAAACTGAGTATTCTAAGGTTCAACAATATTCCTGCAGAATATTTACAAACACACACACACACACAACACACAGTCAGTGAGTACTGATTTCTTTGTGTCTTCCAAATAAAAATATGGCACATTCTCTTCAATAGCTATTCAGATACAGTAGCAAACTATCTAAACAGTGCTTTTGAAGAATAAGATTTCCTAAAGATCTTAAGTTTTGAAATCTTACAAAATTACTAAACATGCTCATTATGCTTAAAACATGTGTACTTCCTTCAAAACTTTGGACGGTCAGCTTTTTTCAGACATTAGTCAAATTAATGTAAAATTGAAATACACAAGGCTGAATTTAGCAGAATATATTCCAAATATATTTCATTTTATTTTTCTAAGAAGAATTTATTTTATATAATTTCTTCACAAAACATTTCCTGTTTCCATAAATTATTTCCTTATAATTTTTTATATTAGTATTGTTTTAGTTAAAGTGACAGTTTGCCAGTTTTTGCAATCACAAAATAACAAAATATTTGTCCCCTTTTTGGTAAGGCTCCTTAACACACAGGAAAAAATAAAACGTATATAATGATCTTTGAAACTATTATTTTGAAAGATACTAGTTCTATTCTGGCTATTTATTCTTTAATATGCTCCTTTTTTCTGGCTGTTTATTCATTATATATCTGTGTCATAATTTGTTTTTATTATATAAACGTATGTCAATCCCAAACATTCCCCTTTATCCAAAATCTTTTTCATATGCCTAAGACAAAGCAAGTTTCCTGAATAAACAAAACCCCAGCAGTCTCATTTCAGCACAAAGAATAAGATCATGGGACTGGGGATATAGCTCAGTGGCATAGTGCCTGTCTGGCAAGTGCAAGGTTGTGAGTTCAATTCCCGGTACAAAAAAAAAAAGGGAATAAGATCATGGACTCTGAGATAGATTTTTCACTTCCTTAGAGAAATGACCATGACACGTGCTTGATAGAGCAAAACCCAGACTGCAATGAGCAAGGAGACACCGTGGGTGCATTACATATGTATTATAATTGACAACACTTATTCTCACACCTCTAGGCCAGAAGCCATTCTTGATTTCAGGGTGGTGTGGCAATTGTTTCACAGGTTTTCAAAACTCATAGCATTTAAAACCAAAGCTGGCATTCTTTGCGATAGCACAGGCTTAGAAAAATTAAGTGAAATGATACCATACAAAAATTAATGTTGAACTTCATACAGATAAACAGAAGCTAACACTAATAAAAATCATAATTAGCCTTAGTAATATAATAATAGTACCTGAATAATAGACGTGAATAATGATAGCACATGTGGGTGCTCCTACTGTGTCAGTATACTTGACAGCAGCTTCTCCTCACCTTTATGAGCCAATATTTGTTAAGACTAGCCAACTTTAAATTCTAAATACATCACCTTCATTTGCTTCTCATAGTCCCCAACTGCAACTGCCAAATTTGTACTGTGCAAGCAACACACCCCCACTAAGCAAGTGTGTTCTTTCACAACATAGTCCATGGGTAAATTTTTTTAAACATTTTCCCATTTATCTCCAATGAATCATCAGATTTTTCATATGATTTACATAGTCAGATCCAGGCTTACATCTTTACTTTTACTTTACATGGCCCTTCACTGTCGCTGTGACCTAACCATCAGTTATTCTATCAGTTACTCAAGCCCCCTATGGTCCTTTCTACCACATGACATTTATTTGCACACGTTAATTCCACTGCTGCTAAACTCTCTTTTGCCTAACTCTCAGTTCTGTTGAGAATGTCAAACAATATTTCAACTTCTGTCCAAACTGAGAATTTCACATTCCTTTTTATAATTTTTGCCTTTTTATTAGCATTCTTACTTTGTTCAAGCTTTTATTATATTTTTCTGTAGTCTTTGTTCAGGATTTTCCTTAACTTATTAAAGCATACAATAAAATAAGTACTAAGCAAATTTATGATATTTAATTTTACGTTTTGTCTAATTCACCATCAAGGTTTTGTTTTGGTTTCCTCCTGTTCATTTGATTTGTGTATTTATTTCTCCTAGAAGGTACCATACTTTCTTAGGTTTTTTTTTTTAATGCTATGTGATTTTTTTGTTGTTGACATAGGTGTTATTGGATATTATAAATTAGTAATTCTGGAAGTCAGAAGCTTGCTGTTCCTCATTGTTAAAGCCTACTGTTAGTTTAGTGATTTATCCAATCTCTTTTTGCTAAGTTTGAAGTCCTTATCACGTGTGGTGAGTGAAATCTTTATGCCTTTAGCTTGTGTTCATCTAGTATTTGATAGATTTCTTTGAATGTCAAGAGCTAAAAAGCAAACAAATGTTAAATTCCAAACAAAATGTCCCATAGGTCTACCAGCCTTTACAGATAAGCATTTCGCTGGGGCTCTCCTTTTTATGTTACCCAGGCCACCAACAACCCCAGATTATTTGTATCCATCATCAAATTGCTACAAGAAAGTACTATTTCCTAAAACCTTGTTGGCCCATTTGCCTAGCATTTGACCTTTGTGTGTAAAGTCTATGAAGTTCCTTAGCGTAAAACCAAACAAACAAAATACAAACAAGAAAGTACTATTTCCTAAAACCTTGTTGGCCCATTTGCCTAGCATTTGACCTTTGTGTATAAAGTCTATGAAGTTCCTTAGCGTAAAACCAAACAAACAAAATACAAACAATAAAAAGGAGTATATTCTTAAAAGACTTACATGTCTTAATAACTCAGCATTTAAAAACAGAAATTTGACCAGGTCTATGACTAAGTCATGGACACAAAAATGTAAGAAAAGATTTTCCTATCTACGGAACAATGTGCTGATTGTAGTAGCAAAGGGGACAAATAGGAACTGCAGCAGCATTAGCTTTCAGCGTTCATACCTCCAGCAGTAATTATAATGCCATGGACTTCAGCAGGCCCAGCAGGAAGCTGTCTATAGCAGTGTCAACAACATCGTGCATGTCTACACTAGTTCTGTAGTACAGACGCAGGCTAAGTTGTCAAGAGTCACCTGTGCTTGGAGGTACATGTGGCTGCTGTGGGACTGGTTTATAAAGGAAATCTGGAGTAGCATTGTCTGAGGTAACCAGAGCCTTCCATTCAAGGAGCAACAGTCATGGCTAAACAATAATTTCAGAGATGGTAAAAGGTGGGAAGGAAGTAAGTGAAGGCAGAATGCAGATTATGTGTATATACTTTATTAACTCTTGTACTGCAGAAAATTTAGAACCACGTTTAAGGTGCTTGTGTGTTAAGGTGCTTGTGTTTAAGGTACTTTTCTCTTGTTGCTGGGACAAAACACCCGAAGCCCAAAATTAAGGAAGGAAAGGTTTATTTAGCTCACAGTTCATGGAGGTTTCAGTCCATAATCAGCTGGCTCCAAGGCAAGGTGGCAAGGCACAGGAGCAACAGTTCAAGGCAGCAGAAGACAGCAAAAGCAACAAGCAAAATGGGGGAGATCAAGCCTCTTTTCCTCCCTTATATTGTAAGCAGGCTACCCCCCACACACACACACACCATGGTGTAGCACTCACATCATCTCTGTGCCCTCCTCTCGCACAGGATGAGGAAGTTTACAAAGTGAGGACCCTGGCCCCCTGCTGAGTCACTTAGTTAAACTTCTAAACTTCTCAAGTTGACATAATGTGCACCATCACAGAGCTGCTGTGGAGCATGATTCCATGTCTGCAAGTGATTCAATGACAAGGAAGACTGTCCTGCAATCTATACTAGATGGGAAAAATCTTCAAGGCAGGCCAACCGTGAATCCTCAAAATAAAAAAAAAATACATTAAAAGGCACATTGCTATTAATCCCCCTCAAAAATACTCCCAAACACACTTATCCTATCATTCTTACCACTTTCTGAAGCAGTTTTGGAAGCCCTCTTTTGTGAGGGTCTTTACAAGGTGTGATCAAAAGCAATGAATCCTGCTGCCCATTGCCATCCAACAGAAAGGCAGGCTCATAAAAATGTTACAATGTGTCCTCACCTGCCTTATTCACCATATTTGGCACCATGCAACTTCTGGTTCTTCCCCAAAGTCAAAATGACCATGAAAGCTAAATGTTTTGAATTAGTTAAGGACACTGAGGCAGCCGTAACAGCTGAACTAAAGACATGAAAAGGGACTTACAGAACTACTTTAGAAAATGGCCAAGAACTAAGGGACAAGTGTGTTCAAACCAGTGAGGGGAGTACTTCAAGGAGGATTAATGGAAATAGTCTTTTACTGTAATAAATTTATTTAAAACATTCTCCATATTTTCTCATCTCACCTCATAGATATGACCTATAAATGACATTCCCTGTTCAGGTTCTCAAATGCTTCATTTATAGTCATGGAGTGGTCATAATGACTTGTCTTTTTAAAATCTAGAGTACTTTTAAAGTCATTTTATTTTAAAGGAGGCTTCATTTGAGTGTTTGTTCCTCATTAATACCCTTTACTAATTAGTATAAATATTGATGAGGAAAAAGTTCTAGATTCCAGCTCTTTTTAATATGGTAAGACAAGTGAACAAGAGCTGCTGTAGAGAGGAAGATTTGTGATTTATCTCAACAGAAAAATCCTCTTGCTTCAACTTATCACATGCCTCAGAGAGTCGCTTCTAATGTTATTTGTCTCTGGACACCATCCCACAATCATTCCAGTTAGTCTTTGCCCAGTGGGCAGTGAAATGACAGTAGCTTTGAGCAGTGGGGTCTGATAATCCCAGCTCCATTGACACTTGAAGACATTAGAAAGAAAAACCCTTAGAAATTAAAGTAAAGCAGGAAATATGCCTGGAAAATTCTGTAATACATAGTAAATATTCAAGCCATTTATTTCTTTCTTATCACCCTGCCCAATTACTAGAACCAATGGAAGGAGGAAAAATTAATTGAATGAAAATTTAAAACAAATGAAATATTTTTTAAACTTCACTGAAGTAGCAAAAATGGATATGTTAACTTTACAGCAATAAAAGGCCACCAAGAAAAATGATGTTTTTTATGCAATCACATATTTAGATTGTGAGGTCTGCACCTTATATTTCTAAGCTTTGATCTACAGAGAGCAACATATTCAGACCAGATTCTACTGAGATCATAATAAATCCATGCCTTGCTCTATGGAGAAGGCAGGTATAACTTTAGTCACACACCTATTATAGCATTTCAAACAATTTAATTCTTGCCAGCAGCTTCTTTATATAAAAAACAAGCCCAATAAAGCATAAAAGCCAACAAACAAACCAAAGCCATCATCCCATGATGGCAGAAAGATGTTTTTGCCAAATGGATGCCACATGGCTAAAATTTAGTAAAGGTTTGCAGTAAATATGTAAAATTTATGTTTATATTCTACGTGCAAAATGTACCCAGGGAAAGCTTGTGGTAGTAGTAAAACCTACAGGTTTGAAACGCAGAAATCTAATGCTGAAAGGATCAGACTAAATATTTCAAAGTATTTCAGAGAACATTTAGAGTACTGCAGAACTTTGAAAATAAATTTACCTCCCACCAAAATTCAGTTCCATATTTAGTAACTAACACTAAAAGAGAGTCCAAACAGTGCTAGGCACATTTGTAAGCAGTTTAAATTTAATAAATGCTAGCCATGGCTCTAGGAGGAACTGCTATTCCAAACTGCTTATGCGTATGACCACACTGACTCAGAGAATTTAATAAAGTTTCTCCAGATCATACTGTAGTAAATTCTGGATTCAAGCTCAGCTATGTGTTCTGGCATTTTAACAATTATGAAATATTGTCTGACTGGAAATTATGTTTAACACCTTCTAACAAGTGCTGTGGGATATAAGTAAAACATTAAATACCTCCTTCCCAAAAAGAGGTTAGGGGTGTTTCAAAACATGTTAAATGTGGCATCTTGATCTATCTGTCATGTGCCTATCTCTAGCTATCTATATTATCTGTATTTCTCATGTATCTATCATTTAGCTAGCTCTCAGTGGATCTATATATGTATACTTACATGTGTACATATAAAATGGTATATATAGTTCCATTTATGTATCTAAAGGATATGAACAGCAATACAACCATAGATGTAGATCCAGACTCATACAGATGCGTAGCCATACAAAGCATCATCTACTGTAAGAGAGAAGCCTGTGCCACCCTTTGGGAAGCATGCTACCCTAGTCAAGAGCACACACTCTGGAACCCATTGGCTTTTGATCCTGGCTTGACTACTTGAACACTGAGTGACTTTCAACAACTTGGTTAACCTTTCTGTGCTTAGTTTCCTCCTCTTTAGAATGCAGATAATTACCTATAACTCATAGAACTGCTATAAGAGGTGGGTGTTTTTATTAAGCAGAGCCTTTCAGAGATTGCTTGGCTGACTGTTTTATAGTCCTGTTTGCAATCATGGAACAAAAGCAAAAGGAGAAGATGGAATCAGAAAGGTCTTAGGTGAGGCCTGAGGTGAGAAGGAGGCCACTGGGACTGTGGGGATGGATTACGTTTGGATAATTGGTGAGGGAGTGCTGGAAATTTTGGCAAAGGAAATAATATAAGAACATGTACAGAAATGATTGAGTACAACATGACAGTGGAACAGAGTGATGGCAGGAGGAAAGTTTTATGACTTGGATTAAACTTCTTCTCAAATCTTATGTTAAAATTTCTTTAATTGCCCCTGGAAACACAGACTCCTTGTCTAAGTCAATGTTCCAGTTGCTGGGACAAAATACCTGACAGACACAACTTAAAAGAGAAAAGATTTATTTAACTCATGTTTTCAGAGGTTTCCATCCATGGTCAGCTGGCTCCAAGGTGGAAACATGATGGTAGAGGAGAATGGCAGAGGAAAGCTACTCACCTTATGGTAACTGGAACCAGGGAGAGAGAGCGCAAGAAAGCCAAAGAGAGGGAAATGGTCTGGGGATAAGAGTGTGCCCCTCCAGATCATATCATCAGTGACTCACCTCCCCCAGCCAGGCCCCACTGCCTAATAGTACATTCAGCAATGGATTAATCCACTAATGAGCATAGCACCCCTTTGATTCAATCAACTTTCAAAAGTCCCACCTCCAAACACATGAGCACTGGGGGCACATTTTAGACCGAACTATAATGCTCCTCCCAGGTATTTTGTGTTTTAATTTCAGCTTTCAGGAAACACAAACTACCCACTGGCAGGATTTTGAAGTTGTGCATCACCCTTTCTTGGGAGAATACCTTTAAAAGCCTCATACTTGTGTGTCCCTCTAGATATGTCATATAGTGTCAGCCAACAGTTTGGGAGCCTGTAGTTTAACTGATAGACAGAAAGTAGACTCAGAGATCCATTATTTCATAGGTTTAATTCAGCTATATTCTCTTAAAATCGTAGGATGATGAACTAATGAAATGTGTCAATACCTTGGAAAATCAGGAGTCCAGCCAGATTCAACCACACTTGTATTATCACCTGAAGCAAAGAGCAAAGAAAATTCACTGTGTGACACTAACCCAGCCAATCATAACTGCAATTGAGACTTTGAATCTGTTCATTTGACTGCAGGTGTCTCACAGAGGAAAAGATAATGATGCAATCTTATGATGACTGCTCTCTTTTCTCCCTCGCAGCTCTGGTATTTTTCCTGTTTATGCCATTTGTCCTGCTACCTTGCTCAGAGGACAGCTATTTCCCCTTTAGCTTGAGTTTGCCATCCTCACGGCTGCTCAGCAGGTGGATTGGTGCCATTGGACACCACTCCTGCCCCAATACAAGAAGCAGAAAGAAATGATAAAGAGAGGCAACCACTGAAACAATGCATATACATACAAAAAATATTTAAATGCCAGAAATTGGGGGCACTCCCCTATATATAAAAGAGAAAATTAAATAATATGCATGATTCCAGAAAAAAGGCTTGCTGATCACAAAATGACCTGAATTACCAGTTTGTAAATTTCTAAAGAAAATGATCCAGCTTTAAATGTAATTCTTTCTATAGCATTAATTCAGAAAATACTTTCTAATTATTTTTGGCTTTGATAAGCCATTATCTTCTCAGTGTGCTTAGTAAGTACCTAAACTGGGGTTATTCTTGTCATTTCCCTGAATGTGAAGAAGTAAAAATCTTGATTGCTCAGTGTGTTATGCATATGGACGGTAATGATCCCTCCTGCTAGGATATGGAGCATGCTAAGAATCCATTCTCAAATTACACTTTTTCTCTGCATGTAAATTTGTCCAGACAAAGACAAATGAATGCACTAAGGGCTGAATATAAATATTCTGTTCACTTGTTGACTTTGTTTTGTAGGTTAAGTTTAATTTCTGTCCTTCTGGCCTAAGTTTTGTTATTATGGGTCACTCAACAGTATTTTGTCATCTCTGAGCTTTTGGACAAATATCTGGGCAACTGCTTTCTTTGTCCCCAGGCCACTTTCCTTTTTTGCTTGCTTTTCACATTCCCACAGCTCCTATCTCATTGCATCAAGTATAACACATCTGCTAAGAGATTTGGCTTAGATTGGACATGGCAAGAAATTGGATTCAAATCTGGGACATAATGATAGGTGCATGTCAAGCTTCAAGCCCCTGGATCCTCTTTAGAAATGCAGTTTCCATGGCATTAGAGAAAGACTCAAGAGGACTAATAAAATGTACATATTTTGTCACTTTATAAAAACTCCTTTAATTCAACATATTTATAGACAATATATAATAGGCCATAGTCTGCCATATAATAGGCTACATTATCTGCTGGGTGGTATAGACTTAAAAATATTACAATTATTATGTGATGTGGTTAATTGATTGTCAACGCCCAGCTGAATTGAGTCAGCATAGTTCTGGGCATGGAAGATCCACTTTAGGGATTGTTGTCTAAATGCTGCAAAAGGAGAATGGGAGAGAAGGCTTTCAGCTAATTTTCCTCGGAGGAGCCTCCACTGTTCTCTTCGGAGGAGTTCCAGCCCTCGCCATTGCTGGGAATGGCTGCTCTTCTCTACAGAAGAACTCTGGCCTTCACCTTGGGCATCATGTCCTGGCTTTTGGCACAGATTCTTCGACCTCCTGGCACAGATCTCTTCGGCTTTGGTCACTGATCCTTCAACCTCCTGATGCAGACTCATACAGGACACTGCCGAGGGCTCCAGGCCTTCTGCTGGGTCCTTTGGGTCTCCTGGGTGTGGACAGATCTTTTGCACTCTTCTAAATTTGACTTTGTGGGTGGCCATTATAGGCTAATCGTGTACATTTGTGCCCTGCATTAAATCTGAGTTAGAGCATGTGAAGTCTTTTGAGGAGCCTGGCCCCAGCCCTGCAAGATCTTGTAAGTCCTAATGTATTATAATATATATTTTACATAAATGTTTGTATAAATATTTACATTTCTTGATATACATTACCTTATATCATCCAAAATGTTCTGGTAAATGAGTTTCATGTGTCTTTCTCCATCCAATTCCCTATTAAGTCACCATTATCTGTAACTATGAGATTGTCTTTCTCCTTATCTTTATTTCTTTCACTTTCTCTCCCTTGTTTTCCTTAACTATGGTGTAATCAACTTACAGATGTAAATAAAAGCACTAGACATACAGTAAATATTTTGATAATTACTTTAACAAACATGCCCAAGTATTCTCTATGTGTCGTACTGTCTACACACACACACACACGCACACGCACACACACACACACACACACACACACTCTTCAAAACAGGCCATCTTTCTAACCACTATCGCAGAGATTCTAAACAAAATGAACTGGCTTAAAAGGAAAAAGATTTCTTATATGATGCTGAATATTAGAAATGCTGTGTTAAAATATGGTGATGGGGAAAAGTAACTTCCAACCTGCAAGATGTCAGATGTGTCGAGTTCATGTCCCCTGAATATCAAAGAATGAATTCCAAGGACAAAAAAGTAGGTTAAGAGACAGCTCCAGAGAGACAAGAGGGGTCCTAAAAGAGGTTGCCACAGAGGCTATTTCTCCAAGAATGTCTTATAGAGCAAAATTGGATGAAACTAAAATCAACAAATAGGATTACAAGTATTGTTGTTTAGCTAGTATTTATCCAACTGGGAGGTGAGGCACATAGCAAGGCTATGTGGCTAGCATCATTAACTTTATCTTATCTATAACTTCTAACATAGAAGGATAATGGCATTTTTGGGAAAGAATGGTCCAGATGTTTTGGTAGCCCATCTATGTGTCTGATACCTATCTGAACTGGGGCCCACTGGACCAGATGATGCTAATTACAGCATAATCTTGAGTTGCTGTTTATCTCTATGGAAGCATGCAGGCCTGGCTGTTAACTGCACTAATGAACAGAAAGTTTTTGTCATAATCAAGTCCTTTAGAGCTCAAGGAATGTAGGAAAGCTAAAATTTAGATGCTGTTTTGCAGGACACAGTAGGCTAAAAGAAAGTTAAGGAAGTACCACATGGTCATTTTGTGAGTGAAAACTCAGAAGACATTTTTGTTTTGTCTCTCAACTTTGTTTTAAACACTACTATTTTGTAATATTTCCTTCCAGCTTTAATTGCTTTATATTAAGGTAATCACTGATTTTTAAGGTGTTGTGGGAGCAATGTATTTGACTGACATAATTTGAAAACTATAAGCAATATGCTTGAGAAATACTAGAAAATAGAATGTGCTATTTTTGGTCTTGATTATCTGAAACTTTCAGACCATATCTCATACATTCTGCTAACTCACGTCTCTAATAATTCAAGTCTCATCTTTGTATCTACACATAGATAAACCTATGACGTAAGAGAATATTTGCACATTATTTGTCTTCCTATTCATTTTTCTCTACTTCACATCTAATTTTTAGCCACCCATAAAGTGAAATGAACTTGTCTAGCAGTTCAATAATTTGAAATTATTTTAAATGTTTAAGTCCAATAATTATCTTTTAAACACAATCAAATCTCTATGAAAGGAGACCATGAAAGAACTATCAGCATAAGAATTTCCTTTTTAATTCATACTATAGAATTAGATAGTGCATTGTGTCTGTTCTCCTCTTAGCCTCTTCATGCCACAGAATTAAAATATGGGATTTTTAAGATTGTCAACAAAAAACTTTTCTTTCATGATGTAAGAAACAATAAAGTCAGGGAAATTTAATAGGCACAATTTTGTATTTAGTTACACAAATTTCCAGGTGCATAAGACCTTATGGAATTTTGTCAGATTGAGATATATTTTGAATACAAAGAGAAAATTAGGTCATGTGCAAATAACAAGACTTCACAGAGTAGAAGTTAAATCGCTGTGAGATTTAGAATGCATTTAAGTTTTTTATTTTGCAGCAGTATTATAAAGCAACATTGTCTTGATTATATTAACATATTTATTTTATTTTTATTCTATTTGATAACCAAACTCTAACCCATCAAATATATGTTAATTCAACTAGTGAACTTCATAGAAAGTGAATGTTATCTATTCATTTTTTTTTCATCTTAAGTACCTTAAGTTTACAATAAGCAAATTAGTTTAAGTCAATTTAGAATGGACTTTTCCATGCCTGGAATGTAGCCAGAATAATTGGTTATCTAGGTCACAACTGGAAATGAACCTTAGCCAGCTCACCTAGGAAGTTGCCCATGGTACCAGATGAGGTGTTTCCTCTGACTCCACCCTTCTCACCTTAATGGGATTCCTTAAATTTCTTTTCAGAAATTTCCTCATGCATATTGTGATTCCATGGTTATCTATTTAAGAAATTACCTTACAAACTACATTACAATTACCTTAGAAAGAAAAAGCAAATCTCCTGAGAACTACAAAATAAAGTGTAAAGCCATCAAAATAAGCAAGTCAATAACATTTGCACTGAGTAGCATAATAGATGCAGATTTCTGATGGATTTTTGAGGTAGAAGTTCTGTGAAAACAAGTCTAACTGTGCTTCCTACTGTGGCTCTGCTCTGCAGCTCTTTTAGTAGCCCCCCCTACTATTTCTTGTCCATTGATGGGTGTACTTCTTTTATGTCTCAACATGTCTTATGTTTACTACATATGTTTTGAGACTCTAACACTTTCATTGTTTTATTCACCGTAGACAGAGGTTTGGAGCTTACCCACAGAAGGAGGGAGTTTCCACACTGTTCATAGCATGCTCTGAACCAAATGTTCAGCCTCAACCTGCTGGACTCACAAGATTATGTTTGAAATTTCTTACCAGCAGATCACCTTTAAATTTTTTCTTGTTGCAAAGTCATATATAAATATTACAATAATAAATTTACAAATACATAAGTTTTAAACAAACAATTAGCATGTCTACAGAAAGGTGATAGAGCCTTATAATACTTGAAAAATGAGAAACACTAGTATAGATCCAATCCGTACTTTCCTTTCTGAATTCCACATCAATAAGGCGGCTATATTATTGGTACATATCAAAGAACTTCTAGTATCTGCAGGCTCTACACAGTAAGAAATTAATGACTAAACAACACTTACTATATTAGCTAATACCTTTCAGAACAATAAATGCAATTACTCATTTTTCAGCAAGTATATTAACATGATGTTAACTGTAGACTTTTTTATACCTACAGCTGTGAAGTGTACAGTCACCAAAGTATGCTTGGAGAGAAATGTAATTTAATAATAGTGCTGTCTTTATGCTTTAAAAAATTGTTTTAGAATAGATAACACTGAAACAACAGAACTGTTTAGAGCTGTTTGCAACTCTTATTGATCTCTTAAATTCACTGGAAAAATGAGTTCAAAGGAATAAGATATATTTCTGCTTTAATTAAATGGGAAAATTGAGGCAAGTCTAACTGTTCCACAAGTAAACAGAAGGAAACCAAATATGCAGATCTTGTGATTTTTTAATGTTTTAAATCGAGAAAAACTGAACTAAACAAAATTCTATTAAGTGCTGCTTAAATCTCAGCTATGATTTGAACTGATAGCTACTCAATGTCCATCTTTATAAAGTCCCTAGAATCTTTGCCTAAACTCTGTTTAGATATGTGCTCATTTTTCCTTATTTGAATAATTTCTTGAAAACCTATTACTTTTCCTGTCCAACTACATATCACTGTAAAAACTTGGAAGCAATAGTTTGTCTGAATATTTCCACACCCAGATTCAGAAAATTATAACCAAATACAAACATTATTTTGTAGTATGGGTTATTTTCTTCTTGTGTTTTGAATCTATTTGATTGCTCGTTACTGAAAAATGGAAAATTAGCCAACGGTCTTTGCTTTGTCCTGTAAGTTAATCTTATATTTTCTTCAGTTTTTCCCTCAGTCTATAGGGGAGGCCAGTGACCATGCCCTTCTGAATACATTTTCCCTCAACAATATTCGTTCTTTTTTTCTCTTTTTCCCTGAAAATAGTTCATAACATCTGACATTCTCTAGATGTCAAATCTTTGGCTGTGAGTATCCCAGGCAAATGTTCTACCACTTAGTTGTATATTCTAGCCCCCGATCCCCTTTTTGGAGACATGGTCTCCCTAAATTGTTTGGGCTAGCCTCAAACTTGCGATCCTCCTACCTAAGCCTCCTGAAAAGCTTAGATTACAGGGATGTACCATCACACCCCATTCTCAGTATTCCTCAGTCAGAATGTATGAGTGTAGTTGAGCTGCAGGAAAGGGTTCTTTTTTTTTTTTCTGTAGAAAGGGTTCTATATAAAGGTGTAGGTGGTTCTGCTAATTATTATACAGACACTTAACATTTAGAAAAGAGGTGCATTTCTCATGGCATTCGAAACATTAATTATTGCTATTTTCTCATTTTCAGTCTCAAGTAGGCCTTATGACCAAAAGTCCTGTCTCCAAGCAGCAGTTTAAAGGACAAAAAGTAACTGAATCATTTTAGGGTCCTGGTCACATTTTAAAACTCCTCTCTACAGAAATATGGGGAGTCAGATATAAAACTACAGAAACTAAAGCCTGCCAATCATCTGTCTTAGTTGGTTTCCTTTTGAAAAAGATATAAATCCAAATTTGTGAAATTCTATATAGAACAGTATGATGTTTCTGACATCATTAACATAGCAATCCAAGTGATGTGTTCAATCTATTTTTGAAAATTGCAGTTGCTCAGATATTCTATTCAATGGTTTAAGTGATTTTTGTGGGAAAGATCCTTATTATTTCATAAAAACACATATTATGGAAACAAAACCTTTAAATTTCACATAAATTGGTATCCCAGAAAGGCAATGAATAAAGGTTCAAGTCTCTGTGTTAATATCATGCCAAACTTTTAGTACAAAGGATTTATGTGAAAGTGCTTGTGCTGTGAAATACATTTCCAAACTTAATCTTATAAAATCCATTGATGCCACCTTCAATGTAGAATTAATGATATCACAGTGCTTATTATTGATTTTTATAATGAGCAACATAATAAGCATTAATGATTTTTCCATTACACTCCAAAATAAAAATGTTCCTCCAATAATAGAAAGTCCCCTCAATAAATGGTGAGGACTTAAACTAAATCCAGTAGATTTTCACCTGTTTCTGCTATTAGGCTTTTGGATGAAGCAACTGGTCCTGAAGGCACTCACAGTCACGATTCTAAATTAAACATGAAGAATTCACTAAGGAGACATTATATCCTGTGGGAGGTTTTAATGTTTTCTTTACTGGAAATATTAATAAATGAGATGAGTTTACAAAGGTAAATGACAGTTATCATAACATTCACAAACATAATATGTTGAATAGTAACCCTAAAAGAATATATCCATATCCTTACACTCAGACCCTGCAAATATGATCTTATTTGGAAAAAAGGAGATGTGCAGATGTTGCAGATTTTGAGATGACTTCATCCTCGACTACCCAGGTGGACCCTCAATCCAAAGGCAAGTGTCTCTGTAAATAAAACATTGGAGAAGACATGATCACATAGAGAGGAGGAAGAAATGTATCCATAGAGGCAGGGGCTGGAGGGATGTTTCCCAAAGTTAAGAAACACTCAGATCCATGAGAATCTGGGAAAGGTAAGAAAGGCTCCTCCTCCAGAGCCTGGAGGGAGCGTGGAATTTCCTAAGATCTTCTTGAATGTGATAGTAGGTCTTGCAAGAAAAACACAAGAAAGCATAAGAAATGACTTGATTTTGCCACTGCCCTTGGGGGGATTCACACAGAAGATGAATGTGCATGAGTAACAGAAGAACCAATATTAATCAACATGGAAGGCAGGGCAATATTATCACATAGACACCTGGCATTCTTTCCTACTGGAAGCCCTAAGTGAGTAGTCAAATGTTGCTTGTTGAGCATGAATTAAGAACAAAAGACATTAGTTAGCAAATTTTATTACTTAATGGCTTCCAAGCTAAAAAGCCCAAAGCTTCTGTTCCACTATAGATATTGTATTGCCTGTAAGGTTGGGGTATTAAAAATCAGTGTTTAAGGCTCTCTTCTGCTAATGTCACTTAAAAATATTTGCTTCTCTGGGTTTTTTCCTTTGATTTTTAACACCCCCAATGCAAGCCAAAAATCTGCTTCTGATGGCCACAGCCAATATTATCAAAATTCTGAAAAATCTTGCTGTTCTAGGAGCCTACTAATAGTTTTAAAGTAACTTTACACTTTTCAGCTCTGATCCATTAAAAGTTAAGTTTAGAGGTTTATAGTCCGAGGCCATTTTCGTCCTTATTACTTGTTCTCCACTGGCTCACTGTAAATCCTTGCTGGTTAGCAAGCTGTATTTTCTGACCACCAAGGTGCCAATGCCTGTGACATTACACTTATCTTTAACTATCACTAATCCAAATCCAAAGTCACAAAATTTTGTAGATAAAATTAAATTGGATAGAAAAGGTAGCTGACCTTTTGATAAAGACATTTTAAAGAATTTCAGTTAGATGTGACAAAATAAGAAAATAAAAATGTAAGACTGCTCCAAAAGAAGAGCTGATAAATGGACAGGAAAAAAAAAAAAAAAAAAAAAAACCTTACTCTAAAATTATTCGCATTTTGTTATCGAGAGAAAAATAATCACATATGAAGTCGAATATGCTCTCTGTACATATTCTGCTTTGAAAAAGGAACTATTTCTTACCAGGAAAGAAAGAGCTGCAGCTGGTACACAGTTCATGTCATTCACTGGAGACATTTAAAATCTTATTCATAAAAGGCCAAATATTAACTATGTGATAAAAACTGAAAATTAAGTTTTTGTTTTCATAGAACTTCTTTGGCTGCTGTATTTACTATATTCTGGTTTGGTAATTATTCTGAATTTACCATATAAAAGACTTTCAGTTATAGCTTTAGGATGAAGTGACTACTAGCGTGCATACAAATTGAAAATTCCAGCTTCCTCTATTCTTATACCATTTACTGATGAAAATGTAATTCTTATTTTTAGATTTTTAGAAGATGGAAACTGTAGTCAGAAAAATTGCTAGACCGTGTTTGCTGTTCCACTTAAATTAAATGATACTCTATTTCTCAAGTAAATTGGTTTTCACAAGTATGTACCAGCATATCAGACACCAGCTCCTATTTTCCACCTCATATATAATCTACTTTGGGTGACATTTGCATTCAATAGTTAGGCATAGGGGCATAGAAATGTGCCAAATTACTTAATCACAATATGTTAATCCAGCCTGTCTTTAAGAATTGTTCTCCTTTCGAATTGGAAGTCCAGACAAAATGGTCTAGATTTCTTAAAACTCATTTGACTCTGAAGCCTCATTCATATCCCAATACTTATGGTGACACATATTCAGAGCACAAACTAGTCTACGTGTATTGTAATGTTCAGAGTCATGTTTCTTAAAAAGAAGATCCCTTGAAGCAATCTTTGCCACGTTACCTTTTGGAGGAAGTTTCAAAAGCTAATAATTAGACTTTGATACTGACATTCATGTATACAAGTTCTTATTGTCCAGACTGTTCTGACTCAAATGTTTGACAGTTGTCTCTGCATACACATCTTTTGTCGTCCTCCTCAGGCCAATAGGATAGCTTGTGAATGACTTTCTTACAATAATGGAAGTTGTCAAAAGCAAGAGCAGGGGCCGGTGAGATGGCACAGCGGTGTAAGCGCCTGCCTGGCAAGCGTGAGGGCCTGAGTTCAACTCCCGGAACCCACATACGAAAAAAGGGGCCGGTGATATCGCTCAGCCGCACAGGAGCCTGGTGGCGCACGAGGTCCTGAGTTTGACCCCCGGTACCCACAAAAAAAAAAAAAAAAAAAAAAGCAAGAGCAACTGCAATTGTTCAAACACTTTTTTTTTTTTTTTTTTTTTGTGGGTACCGGGGGGTCGACCTCAGGACCTCACGCGCCAACAGGCACCCATGCCGCTGAGCGATATCACCGGCCCCTTTTTCGTATGTGGGATCCGGGAGTCGAACTCGGGCCCTCGCGCTTGCAAGGCAGGCACTTAAGCCGCTGAGCCATCTCACCAGCCCTGTTCAAACACGTTTGCACATGTTCCTATTTCCTATTTGCTTGGGCAAATCCAGTCCTGTGGCTGAGGCCAGCCTCAAGGTGGCGGTCACTGCAATGTGCCATGCAAAGGGCAAGGAATTTCAGAAGAATGTCAGCTCTTTCAATCCACTATTGTCAATTTTCTTTCCACAATTACTTCCTTCCAACTTGAAAACTATGCTTAAACTCATCCCTCATTTCACCCCAAATCTCTTCATGTATTGTTAGGTCCCAAAAAATTTTGTGACCTATTTTAGATCATGAATCTCTCCTCTTCGTTCAGAGAACTGTGAACTAAAAAGACAAGTGATCTGCTTCCCAAACACCAAATATACAATGGTGAGAGTGGGACAAGATAACCACGATAAACATTTTCATTCAAAAATGAAAGCCAAAGATGAATACATAGGACAAAGGTCCATAGTGAATTTGAATCTTGATGAATAAGTGTGGATAGGCCTCTTTCATCTTCAGTGAGGAAAGACTCTGCTCTCTGATAAGGCTTTCTCAACTTTTGTACAGAAATTAGAAACCATGCCTTCTACACAGCTTTTCATTACAGAAAGTTTTGGTCCAGAAACTTTCCTACTTGTTAACACAGTTAATCAATTGTTTGCTAGTACTTTTGCCATAGCCTCCAATTTATTTATTTATTTTTATTTGTTTATTTTGTGTGTGTGCAGGTACTGGGTGTCAAACTCAGGACCTCGGGCTTGCCAGGCAGGCGCTTATGCCGCTGAGCTATCTCATCGGCCCTCCAATTTAAAAAGTAAATAATCAGATGAAAAATAAACAACTAAAAATGTATAAACTTTCCCTCTTTCAGATTTAAGTTTTCTCCATGAACCAAAGGCCTTCTCTTGGGGGTGTGTGTGTGTGTGTGTGTGTGTGTGTGTGTAGTTCAATGCTTCACTTTCAAGATAAAATCAGAACCACTTTGGATTTGTCAGGCTGCTATGGGACAATACAATCAAATTCCAAGAACTTTTTCTTTCTTTGCAACAGCTTGATTCTTTTTGGATAATTTTTAACAATAAAAACACCGAAACATTGATTGTATTTTTATCCTGAGGCTGTTTTAACTTGAAATGAGTTTCTTTGCTGGAGAGGAGGAAGAAGAGAAGCATTCTTACTTTCCAGGCAAAAGACCCTGAAATTTCTTGACTTTGTAGTAGTTTCTTTGATAATTTCTCATGATGCGGCAGCTCATTATTGAGTCAGTATGTCCTAAAGTACCCCATCATATGTAGCTGGAAACAGATATTTTGGGGGCCGGTGAGATAGCTCAGTGGCATAAGTGCCTGCGCAGCAAGTGCGAGGTCCTGAGTTCGACTCCTGGTACCCACATAAAGGAAAAAAAGGGCCATTGATATCACTCAGAGGCACAAGTACTTGCTGGCAAGGGCGAGGTCCTGAGGTCAACTCCCGGTACTTAAAAAAAAAAGAGAGAGAGAGATTTTTATTGGTTTATTTACAAGTCCCCCCTCTAAAAACACAAAGGAACATAAAGAACAGCTTTTCTTTTCTAAATTACTAGATTATATGGCTTTTCCAAATCTACTCAATTATCTAAGAGTACTCTTTTTAGAGAACTCTATAACATTTTTCTTGATATTTAAAATAATTCTATTTGTTTCTTTCATTAATTTTTTGTAGTGCTGAAACTGAACCTGTGGCTTTACCCATGTTAGGCAAGAACTCTACTACTGAGCTACATCCTCAACACTCTTTGTCACTTTTAACAGACTGCATTGTCCCAGAACAAATCCCAAGATACTAAGTTTACGTTAGGACAGCACTTTACTATGACAGTACTGTTATTGTATTACACATTCATTTTCCTAGCAGTATTACATGAGAAACAACCAGAAGACTTCAGAGATGTAAAATAATAAACTCATATTTAGCTCACAAGTGTGGAAACTACTTAGGTTGCACTTGGTGAGCAGCCCTTCTAATCCTTGCTAGACTTGCTCACACGTCTCAATGTTGACAGCTGAATGTCTGATGAGCTCATTCAGATTGACAGTGACCACTCAGATACACTCTCAACCTTTTCCTGAGACCTATGGGCTGGTCCAGGCATGTCCTTCTCATGGCAGTGGCAAAGGGCGGGATCAGGAAGATTGGACTGAATAAGACAGATGCTTTTCAAGCTTCAGCTTGCATCAGCCAAAATGAGTTAATTGTCCAACTCAAGACAGTATTGGGAATACCCTGAAATGCTTTGTGACAAAGGGTGAGGGTGCAAATGTAGAAGAAAAAGTGTAGCCAATTTTGCAATCTGTCACATAAATAAATCACCTTTTAATTTTTAAGGACAACATACAACAAAGATGAGTTCAGGTCTTTGAATTCTTTGTCACTATTCTGGATCATCTCTTATTGTCCTGTCTCTTTGTGTACTCAGTCTATATTACTATAATTGCTGACCTCCCTTTTCAAAAACTAATTTTCCTACTTATCACAAGAACTGATGAAGAAACCCATAGCCAGAGTGGGCACACTATGGCCCACTGTGATTTGCTGTAATTTCTCAAGGAATACTCTCATCTGCTCACAGAGCTTCGGTCTTAATTTATTACCTAGGATTTTATTCAACAATTGCAGACGAAGCATAAGATAAAATTAAACTTGTTACAAAATCTTTGCAAACTAGGTGTACACAAGAAGGACCTCACATATATACATAGAATATCTATGAAATTTTCACAGGATAGCTAACGAGATACATAGTGTAAGGCATCAAACATTTCCTACTCCTGTTCAACATTGTACTGTGGGCCATTGTCAATAAAACAGAGGGAAAAAAATTATGCCATAAGAATTAGAAGTGAAGAAGAAAAGCTGTCTATTCATCACATGACCATCTATGTAGAAATCCTGAGGCACTGAAATGAGTAAGACTAATGAGTAGGAGTAGTCCTAGCAGCATCATAGAATATAAAGACAATGGACAAATACTATTTGCTTTTCTATATACTCACTGAAAATTAAAATTTAAAATATCATCTAAAATTCCAGTTTGAAATATTTAACACTAACAAAATATGGGCAAGAACACAAAAGTAGAAAACACCAATGAGGGAATTAATTATCAACATATCTATCTATGTTTTCAGGAGCTAAAACTTACAATAATTAGAAAGGTTATTTTCATACATATTGAGCTCTAAGCTCAATGAAATTTCATTAGCTTTGGTTAAAACATAATACTTAAAATAATAAGTAAACTTATAATATTTGTGAACACACAAAGGAATGAAGAATACCCCAAACGAACAAAAAAATAATAATAAAAACAAAGTTGGTGTATTAATATTACCTCACTCAAGACTTAGCCATAAAGCTAAAATAATCAAATGAATGAGTTATTGGCAAACAGTATAGATATAAGTCAATTCAAGTGAGTGAGTAGAGAGCACAGAAAAAGACATACAAATACATTATAACTTATTTTTACCAAGAGGCCAAGGTAATTTAATAACAAAAAGATAATAATTTAATAACTGGAAAGAGATGCTATATGGGAAAAAATTAACCTTGACACTTATCTCACACCATATACGAAAAGTAGCTCAAAATTGATTAGCAATCTCAATGTGAAAGTTTAACTAGCAAGTGAGTATTACTGCCCTATCCATTACTGTAATCACTCACCACGTGGGACTACTGTGCACTTGAACAGTACCTAGTCATATGTGAGTTATGCTAAAACTTTTAAGCACACACCAGTCCTCAAAATTTCATACCAAAAATGGTGTTTCATTAATAGCATTTGTATTGATGCATTAAAATGATGTAATTCTGGTTATATTTGATTCAAATTTTCCTTCTTTTTCTTGTTTAATGTGACTATTGAAAAATCTTCAATTGCGTATATAGGTCACAATATATTCATACAGAATAGTATTGAACTGGAAGAAGACTTAAGAAGTTTTACGGCCATGGATTAGAAAAAGATTTCTTAATTAAGGCATGAAAGAACAAGCTTCAAGATAGCTTTATCAATTGTAATTTATCAAAATCAGCAGTTTGTGCTTTTTAAAACAGATAGTAAGGAAGCCAGACATGGTGGCACATGCCTGTAATCTCAGGACCCAAGGAGGGTGTAAGTGCTAGCCCTACTTGGGCAATGATCCTGTCTCAAAAATAACAAAACAAAACAAAACAAAAAAATTAAGTCTGTGGACCTGTGGATGTAGCTCAGTATGAAGGCCCTATCACCAGTAAGGCAAAATAATAATAATAATAATTATTATTATTATTATTATCATCAAGTCACTTTTCTGACATATATCATAAAAAACACTTGTATCTAGAGAACTATTTCAACTAAATTATAAGAAGTTATGCAAACCAATTTTTACGATGGACAAGCTATGTGAACAGAAACTTCAAAACAGGATACTCAGCATCATTAATCATCAGAGAATCTATTTTAAAACCATGAGAGAAATCACCACATACCCAGTGAAATGCCTGACATTGAAAAGGGTCGCAATATCAAGGATTGAGGATATAGAAGAAAGTGGAGCTCTTGTACAGTGGGGGTGATATAGTAAGATGATACAGCCACAAAGAAAAAATTTGACATTTTATTATAAAGTTAAGACTAAGCTTACGTTATGACTTAGAAATTCTACTATGAAGTATTAACTATAAAGAAATGAATACAGGTTCACAAAACACATTTCTTTCAGTGTTAACAACACTTTTCTTGTAGTGGGCAAAAACTGGAAACAAATGGCCACCAATGTGATAAAGGATAATAAAATTGTGTAGTAATTATACCATGGACTAATCACCAATAATAAAAAAGAATGAGCTATTGAAGCATGTCACAACATAAATAGATATCAAGAATATTTTTCTGAATGACAGAATTCTAACAAAAGTATATATACTGAATGCTATTATTGGTAGAAAACTCTAGACAAGACGGGTGAAATTGATACTCACAGAAAACATGTCAATGTTTGCCAGGGGCACTGCATTGCAGAAGATTTGCAGAAAAACCACACAAGGTAATTCAGAAGGCTATAGAAATACACTGTTTCTTGAATATGGTATTGGTTACATGAATAAGTACGGCATTGGATATGGCATGCTTCCAAGCCACTCATCAAAATATACACTTAAAATAAGTGCATTTCACAAATACAAATCATACCTCAAAGAGATATGATAAATCCATTTCCTTTTAAAAGGAAAAATAACTACACTGATACGAACTTCTAATGTCCAAATTGAATTATCCAGGAAAGTATTCAATACATTCATTTTATAGATAAGCTGAGAGAAATCATACCTAGCCTGTGAACAGAAATATAGAATTCAACCCAATTATCTGTTCTCAGAGTGCATGTGCTAAATCTCCATCACACAGATTCCTGTGTTGAATGGAAAGTTGGGCACAACTAGAGGCTACTTAATAGCATGATTTGTGTTAATATTTAGGGTACCCCTATATTTGGATCAGAAAGGGCAACTTTGGGGCTTTATGTTACTTGATGGAGTTGTTTCTCTTTACATATTTTTTTCTCTGCAAATACCCAAAACATTGCTAAGAAAAATAAGATTCTGAGTCATCTTAAGCTATTATTAAAATTAAATATGAAGCCTGGTCTTTCACATACATGGGCATGTATATGTATATGCATCAAGGACTTGATAGCAATAAATGTGAGAATTTCATATGTATCCTGCTGAAAATAAGAAACAAGATATTCAGCAGAAATCAGAATGTTAACGACCACAGCAGTTGACACAGAGTGGGGTAACCAAGAGAAGAACATATATTGTGATATTTGAGAAGGGCAAAAGAAATCTTATTTTGATTTTTATAAACACTGACATTAAAATAAGAATCAAGGGCCAGTGAGATAGCTCAGAGGCATAAGCCCCTGCCCGGCAAGCGCAAAGTCCTGAATTTGACTTCCGGTACCCACATACAAGAAAAGGGCCAGTGATTTTGCTCAGCGGCACAAGTGCCTGTCCAGCAAGCGCAAGGTCCAGAGGTTAACTCCCAGTATCCATATTAAAAAAGGAAGAAGAAGAAGAAGAAGAAGAAGAAGAAGAAGAAGAAGAAGAAGAAGAAGAAGAAGAAGAAGAAGAAGAAGAAGAATCAAGTGAGAAGTTAAACCTATATATTGTTCAAAAATACTGATCGAGTTAAAATACATCTTAGCAAAAAGAACTTCTCAAAACAAGCAAAATCTTAAAAGTTACGTGTTAAACATGGAGACTAGAAGATGATTTTTTAAACAGCACTGAACATAGGATGTGTTGTTACAATTTCTTCAGAATCAGAAGATTAAATATTGATGCCCGCTCGATAGATAAAGCACCTAAGGTGACAAGGTAAGTGATTGTAAATTGGACTTGAGACAATAATACGAAGTCCTCTTCAAGTCCTTGTTCAGTTGGCTCTAACTACAGCATTTGTTAAAAATGGTTTTCATCTTGTAGTTTGGTGAAAAATCAAACACTTGACTCAGCTCTTAGAAAGCCTTTTCTGAAAGAGTAAACTTTTTCATCATTAAAGATTAATCTATGCCCCTTTTTTTCCTTGAAGCATCTGTTTTATGGGAGGGATACCCAGGGTGTAGCAGGCACTGCAACCACGAGCATATGCCACAGATAAACAAAAGAAGCATGCATTTTGTAATTAACACTAGGTTTCTATACCATCTTGAAATAAACACAACACATTAAAAATTAAAAGCATTTTGTGGCTCTGAAGGTAATCATTTTATGAAAGGCTCTGAGATAAAAACTCAGTTATCCATCATTTTTTCTCCAAACCCATAGGGATTCTGAAAATGATTCTTTTGTATGTCTATGTTGTTTTTTACAAGCTGTGCCCTAGATCCTTAGTTTGTACTGCCATTAAAATATTCAGTCATCTGTGTAAAAACAGAAGGATTATGGAGTATATCCTAGAGGTAACCCCAAATTGTCACTGTCAGATAAGTAAAAACTGACTTTTGGCATCAACTGTAGAAGCAAAATTATACCAGTAGAAATGAAGATAATAAAAATCTTTTATGTTACAAGTGAACAAAAAAGATTAATTTCATATGCTTATTTATTAGGGAAAGGTCAGCATATAGCTCCCCCAACAGATTTTAGCACCCCAGTAAATACATATTTAAGGAAAGAAAAAATGGATAATTTATAAGAATTTCATTCAGAGAAGTACAATTTTAGGAAAATTGTACTATATGTATATGTATTGATCATTTCCTATTTCTGGGACAAAATAATGGACATTCACAAGTTAAAGGAGGCGTGATTTATTTTGCCTCACAGTTTTGGTCTATTGTTGACTACTTCCAAGGCAGAAACATCACTGTGTTGGAGGAGGAAAGCTGCTCATCCCATCGCAGCCAGGAAGCAGGCGGGGTGGGGGCAGGGGAGGAGATGTACCCTTCAAAGTCACATTTCCTATGAAACACTTCTTCCAACCAGGCCCAACCAGCACATTTTGCTATGTATTCATCAATGGATTAACCCACTAATGAGTAGAGTGCCCCCAAGATTCAATTACTTTCGAAAATTCCCATCTCTGGACCCATTAGACTTCGGGGAGGGGATTATAGAAATATATGTGTATATAGAAACTTATATCTGTATATAGCCTATATGTATATATGTGTATACAGAATGTGTTTATATGTATGCAGTTTTAAATGTACATATATACACAGAGAACAAAGTTAAAACTAGCAGTGATCCTATGGCTAGTATAAGTGGACAATTGTCATCCTTGGTTTGCTTTTAGAAAGAACATTGTTTCTAACCTTTAGGAGATATGAAAGAGGTTGGAAAAGCATAGGGGCACATTATTATGAGCCATCAGATGCAGTATGAATAAGAACAAGTCAAGTAACAGGAGACAAGTAATCTTTTTTTTTTTTTTTTTTTTTTTTTTGTGGGTACCAGGGGGACGACCTCAGGACCTCGCGCGCCAGCAGGCGCCCGTGCCGCTGAGCGATATCACCGGCCCCTTTTTCGTATGTGGGTTCCGGGAGTCGAACTCGGGCCCTCGCGCTTGCAAGGCAGGCGCTTAAGCCGCTGAGCCATCTCACCGGCCCAAGTAATCTTAAATATCCTCATTGTTACGTATACCATGTGCTGATGTTTACTGTGCCTGGCATCACCGGCGTCTGAGTGGGACTGAGCTGTCCTGAGGAGGAAATAACCTGCCAGTGGTGGTGGCTTTACCCTTCGCACTGGTCCAGACTGGAGACTGGAGATGTGTCTGTCCACCCCCAAAATTGCCTAAGCCAATTTCCTGCATTAAATCTCTTAATGTATATTTTCTACTGATTCTGGCTCTACAGTTGCATTTTAATTGGTGTATACGTCTTTGGGAAGTATCATTTACACAATAGGTGAATTTGAAATTAGATAATTATTAGGTTAAATTAAGAATCATTTTTGTGTAAAACTTCAGCTAAATCTAAATTCTAGGGCTTTGAAGTTTTTGAAGCTTAGCTATATGCAAAGATATTTAATATCATATTTGTTGTATGATGTGGTATAAGATAACATAAATTACAATTAATAGGAGTTCAATATTACTTTAATTCTTTATCTGGTAACCATATGACAGTTACCTCAACTCCTTAAGTTTGTGTTTCCCTGTTTATCTGTGTTGTATGTACATTGTAGTATAGTGTCAATGATTAAATGAGACAATGCATTTGAGCCTATTTTATTAACAGTAAATTATTTATTTATATGAAGTGAAGCAGGAGTTTGTCCGTAGGCCCCAGAGCCTGGAAATTGTCCTTGTACTTTTCTTATTCACAACAGAATAGATTCTATATTGGGATAGGACTGCTGAAAGAAAACACCATAGCAAAGGAGATGTAAGTCACTATTAGGAATTCATTAGAAAAAGAATTAAAAAAAAAAAACTTGTAAACCATGACAATAAGGTTTCCCCACTTCCAGCCCTTGAAATACTTTACTTATTGTTTGGTATCATGTATATCTAAGAAATCTACCTGTAGTCACCACTAAACCACTGGACTGCTTATTCCACTAAATTACTGCCTACTTCACGGCAATTGCGGCTCTGACTTGTTCTGTATTCTTCCCCTTACATTGTCCGCAGTTCATAGTCAGGTGGAGGAGCTTTAGTTTCATTAAGCTCTGAGGTTTTAGAAATTGCTTCCTTGCCTCATTACACAATTTCAGTCTAGCCATAACCAGCCCCTATTCTGCTGCTTTATCCTGGGTTATGGTTCGCCATTTAGATAAAAAGTTATGGAAATATATATTTGTTATAATTTTGATCTGTAACATCCCCCAAAAGTCAATGGCACTATTGAGAAGTGACAAAACCTTTAAGAGGTAGGGTCTGTAGTGAGGTCCTCCGATCACTGGGGACATGCCTTGAAAGGGACAGTGAGACGTTAACCACTTCTTCACTCTTTTTCTCTTGCTTTTTTTACGCTCTGGCATGAAGTGAGGAGCTTTATCCTACCATGTGCTCCCCAAAAATGGACTGCCTCTTCACAGGCTCCAAGGCAACACAGCCAATTTGCCATTGATTGAGACCTCCAAAACTGAGCTAAAATAAATTTTTCTCTTCGTAAGTTGATTATCTGTATTATGTTGTTACTATAATAGAAAGCTGATTAACATTGTGCTCCTATATGACTTTTAGAAAACAACATCTAATTTAGAATCTCTTCAATTGAGTACCCAGATTTTATTTTCAGTTAATGAATAGAGAGATGGCTTCCCAGAAGATAATGCCTCTGGGAATATGAAAGTTGTAAGTCAGTTTGTATCAGAGACAAAATTTAAGACTAGCTTTGGATTGAGATATGACAAACAAGAATATCGCTTCAGATTCAGAGTTCTCTGTCTGGCAAAACAGATGATCAAGAACAAAGAAATGTTAAGAAAAGCCATGTGAGGAAAAAGATCTGGATAAATGCAATATTGAAATAAGTAGAACAAATAGTTGAAGGGAAAAAGCAATTTACTTGGAAAGATCAAACCAAAGTACTACTAGAAGAATGGAGAATTTAACATGGAAAAGCTGACACAGAGAGAGGAAATGTTGAGATGCAGCTCAAATTTGATCCTAAGATGAAGAGTTTGTTGAAAAATACATTTGACAGGGGAAATTACGATATCCCCCAAATGATCAGAATGATGGTTAAACAAGACCTAAATCAAGTCTCATACTCATTCCTCAATTCATCATGCTTCACTAAGTTGGCTAACTCATCATTTAGCAAACATCTTTTAGGTGCCTATTTTGTGCCACCTTTCAAGGCTCTTGGGAACATCAATGAAAGAATAGAATGAGACTTCACAGAAATCATGACAAAAAAGACTGCTGTAATAAACACGTGGAATTTGGTATATTTGCAATGTAGCTAGAAAGAAAGGAGGGTTAGGCTACCTGGTAGGGGGTAAGGGATTTGAACAGGGTTTGAACCCCATGGTAAATCTCAGTGTTTGCTCATGTGATCATCAAGAAAGCATAGATGGGAATTCTTAATTCATCATGGCCAAATGGATTCTTCTCAGTGTATTCTTTTCTTTGTTTTGCTTTTTTAAGTGGTATAGTTTAGAATTACTCTAGAAATACTCTATTTCTAAGGCACAGTTGGGGAGGGATTTTTGGCCTTTGCTTATCTTTGTTCTCTTATAACTGAGAAGTTAGCCTATGCTTTCTTCTTTCCTTACACAGTACACCCTCCATAATGCATAATGGGCTATATAATCCAGTTTTAGGAGTAAAATTGTTATTTTTACACTCATCCTTCCTGCATTCACATCTTCAGTGTGAGTCTGATTCGAAAACCCCAAACCTTCACAAATTTAACTGGCTAGTGGTCATCAAAATTGTCTCATGAGCTTCCTCAGTTCACTATATGAAAGCTAGTTTGCCAGTCATGCCCTGGAGTCACTTATTTTAGTAAACGGAATGAGCACAGCCCACTTCCCGAGACAATGGCTTTGGTGTCCTCCGGGATCCTCTATGACCCGTTTCACACTCTGTCCTCTCAACCACCAGATCTACTCTGCAGCAAGATTTCCTCTTAGATTTCATGAACTCTCTTGTGTCCAATATTTGAAAATAGTACTCTGAATTTTGCGGGATTTTTGAACTTTAAATTTTGGACAAAGTGAATAACGTTCCAATTTCACATCACACACTTAGTTAAGTTACAGAGGGCAGCGAATCCAGCGAGGAGGACACCAGCCCCGTTCCTGTCCAGGGAGGACACTTATGTGTCATCTGGCCCATAGCAGACTCTACCTTGCCATGTGAAATATAAACAACATAAAATTATCTCTAAAGATTATTCTAGCACTCAAACCTTATTGTATGTTTTAATGAAATTAAGTATTAAGTATTAAATTAAGTGTTCTGTATATATTTTTGAGTACTACAGGTTGCACATTGGCTTCCAGAACTTTGAATAATTAGATTAGAGTTCCCAAAGGCTCTTGGAACCAGCTTTCAAATGAGTTTGAAAAGAAAGCAGTACAAGTGACAATTAGTTGAAAGTTTTTCCCCTGAGAATATATGTATATATATTCTAATAATATCATTTGAATGGTATATGGCGCTCCATAACTGGACCTGGGTGTTGTAAGTGCCAAGAAAGTGCTTGGCATGTTCGATATTAGACCTAGATGAACCGGATACATTCTGGCTTGGGTAAAAATCTCTTTTGTCCTGATCACTAGACACATCCCTCCCTCAGATCCAAGTTCAAGTACCCACCAGTCTTGTTACTGTCTTTGACTATGCTTCTATGCATAAATCCCCAGTAATGATTACACTATGTATAATCTAATCTCTCTGCCTCTTTCTCCAGACTTTATATACCTTCCACCTATATATATCACATATATATATGATCCCCCATAATAACTAAGATTTTTACTTTATATTTAACTCACTAAATATTTGTCAAGGAATAGTCTTCGATTCTATTATGTTAAATAAATAACAAGAATTAAATTACCTGTAACTTCAGGGAAAGTAACCTTCCTGTCACCATAAGAATAACCATTAAACATTTCAATGTGTATCTTTTCAAAAAGAAAAAGACAAAGGAGGACAAAAAGTAGAGTGAGGGAAAGAGAAAGCATGACACAACTGTCTCCCACCTTTCTATCCTTCCTCCCAACCCAGCTCCATCAAACTGCACCACGACATTTCTCTATGATGCTACACTATCACCCTCTTACTGGAAGTCTTTTGCAATCCCTAGATATTTCTCCAAGATTGCATTCTCCAGGAAAGCGTTCCAACCACTTATACCTGCAGCAGACATCTCTTTAAAGACCAATTTCACTGTCACATACCATCATAGCTTCACAAAGAGAACACTGAGGGGCATGATTCAATTTGCTTTATTTATTTATATTATTGTAATAAGATCACAACATGAATTCTCCCTCTTAACAGTTTTTTAAGTGTACAGCACATTGAATATAGGCAAACTTAGAATATGTAATTGGTAACACCTAATCATATGTTAATATTTTTATCTATTTTCAGAGACTTCTAGAGCTTATTTATTTTGCAAAACTGAAACTTTGTACCTTTTGAATAACAGCTCTCCACTTTCCCCTTCCCAACTCCTGGAAACTACTATTCTACTCTCTGATTCTATGAGTTTGATTGCATTGTACAATTTATATGAGTAAAATCACTCAGCATTTGCCCTGTGTCTGACATAATGTATTCTAAGTTCATCCATGCTGTCACCTTTAGAAATGTATTTGTCTTTTTCTTCAAGACTAAATAACATTACATTGTAAATATATGCCACATTCTCTGTATCCATTTCTCTGTTGAGGGAAATTTGGCTTATTTGCACATCTTGACTGTTGTGAATAGTACTGTAATAGACATGGGAGTACAGATACCTCTTTAAAGAAACATGTCTGTCTCTCCAATAGAGTTCAACACCTCAAGTTTAGGGATCCTACAGCAGTAGATTTCCTGCAGTTAATAGGTGATAAGATAAAAGTTGATGAAATCGAATTTCTCTCCCCAGTGTAATATGTTCCACAATTCCCTACAGTTCAAGGTTAGCCTTTATTTAACAGCCCATGTTCTCTAGAATGTGGAGAAAATTCTGCTGCATGAGATAAGAGACAGGATGCTGTGTGTTGGTATTTGGAATCTGTCCCCTGTTTATATTTTACTTTTTCAGGTAAATATGAAATATTGCAATATGTTCAGTATTTTAAGAGTACTGTATTCTCTGAATCACAGCCTTTTGGCACTTCATTTCAGGGTATAACTGTTAAAATTAGGCCTCTGACCCCAAAATTAATAATGAATATAACACAAATAAGTTGCACATTAAATTTACATTGTATCTGAGGATGGAAACATATTGCTTTAGAAAACTGGTAATGACTACCCTCCAAACATATAAATGAGCAGAACTTTAATCATTGAGTATCAGTAAACTTCAAAGGCCAAACTAATTAAGGAAGCATGTAAGATCCAAAGTAGACTTTTATCAGTTTAATCTGAAATCAACTTTGGATGTAAGGATCATCTTAATAGTTTCTACAACAAAAATATCTATTATTAAGAATTAAATGCACTTCATAGTTATATCTGCAGACAGTGATAATTTTAGTGTCATTTATCTAACTATATATCCATCTATCTATTGACAGTTTCTGACTTAAAATTATTAAATTTGCGATTTTTCTACTACATGATGGTGCAAAGCTTACCCATATAACTATTCCACTTTTTTATTTTTAATAGCATATTTAATAGGCTACTTGAGATATTAAAAGCTTTATTGTAAAACAGGTTTTGTGTTAGTGATTTTGGTCAAATGTAAGCTAATGTAAGTGCTTTGCCCATGCTCAAAGTAGGCATTGCTAAACTATGATGATGTGTGGTAGGCAAGGTATATTAAATGTACATTCAAATTATAGTATCTTCAGCCTCTAATTGATTTATCAGGGTATACCTCCATAGTGCATGAAGGACCATAGCGTGTGTTCATGTGTGTGTGTGCGCTGTGTGTGTGCGTGTATGAGTGTATGTGTAAGTGTTTTAAAATGTATGGCTTGGGAAATAATTTATATTCATTAACTTATTTATAGCAAATATCATATTTCATGCATTTTGTAGTGTTCTTGGGGGTTTATATTTGTTGTATTACATTATCATAAAATATAACTAGATCATAATCACCAATAATATTTACTTTCCTCCATGAGCAAACTACAGATTGCTTTTATAAAAACAAGAAGATGTACTTGCTAGCTGAGAGGGTGAAAATATGTTTTTACATAAGTTTTAGGAAATGTTACATCCATCATCTGTAAAATAGGGCTGTGTTAACAAGTTGTAGGAGAAGCTGGAAATTACTGAGCATGCATTAAAGAACATTGTTCTGTGGGAAACTCTCATGTGGCAGGCCAGGTCTTTTCCCCTTGGACTTACTATGTTGACCTTCTAAAAACGGGTGAAGTATGGAAGATTCCCCAAAGATTTAAAAATAAATCAAAGATTTAATATAGAAATGAAAAAGTAATCATAAAATAGGTGCAGTTTTTTTTTTTTTTGTGGGTACCGGGGGTCGACCTCAGGACCTCATGCACCAGCAGGCGCCGTGCCAATGAGCGATATTGCGGGCCCTTTTTTCATATGTGGGTTCCAGGAGTCAAACTCTGGCCCTCACGCTCGCCAGGCAGGCGCTTACCCCGCTGAGCCATCTCACCGGCCCTTAGGTGCAGTTTTTCATAGAAAAGCTAGTAAAATCCAGGTTAAACTGAGTAAAAATCTTGAAGAAACACAAAATGGAAAATATTGAGAGAGGAAGGCAAAGGGCTATGATGGAGAGATTGACCAAGGGAAGATGCAATTCAGGGGCTGAGGCAGAGGGAGAGAGGAGAAGGAGTCAGGAAGTTAGGTAAATAGGAGGAAGGAGGGCAAAGGTTAGAAATAAAAGGAAAAGGAAAAGAAACAGAAAAAAAATTTTTTAAATGCAAAACAAAGCAGAGTCCAAGGATAGAGAAAGTTCCTAGTAGCTTCCAGTCTTAAGTTTCAGTCAGTCCTGAACTTTAGATATGTGGATGCATGCACACATGCACATCCTGTGCACAGGCATGTGTACGAACATGCACGCATGTGTACACATATATGTGAATTCATGTGTGCATATGTGTACATATAAATGCTTGTACATGTATGTGTGTCATATGTTTATGTGTGCTGAAATAAATATTTAAGAAAGCTTTCCATGAAGTTAGTCAATTTGCTTTCTTTAATTTTTAATTTTTTATTAGTATGTTTTTAGTATATAATGATCACATACCTTGTAGGGAATTGGTATGTGTATGTAATACATCTCAGTTCTTTTTCTCATCTCCTTCTCTCCTCCTACTCCCTCTGCACATCTTGGTACTCCTTTTTGATATAAACAGACTTGAAACTGGTGCTAGTCAATTTCAAGCCAAAAGCAATTTTAGACATCCTTTATTGTTTTTCAATATATTGTCCACACTATTCTCAAAGACAGTGCTCAAAAGTATTGACCTGCTGTATATGTTCACATGAAAAATCTAAACTTACGTACAGAGGTGTGACTTTATTCCATCTTGCCTTCCACTTACCAGGTGAAAAACTGGGCTCCACCATTGACTTGGGGGAGACTTTTGACAGGTATTTTAGGCCCTTAAGCCTCAATATTCTCCTCTATAAATAAATATATAGATAGATACATAGATGGTAGTGCATTTCAGAAACCTAATTTACTGTCTAAAACATATTAAGTATAAAATAATACTTAATAATATTATGGATGTGAGTGCAATTTTTATTGTAATGATTTAGTATATAGAGCAGGATAGAGACACATATTAAAAGTTCAATATATTATCATAATTAATATTACTATAAAACATAAACATTTTATTAATTTAAAACTGAGTTTCAATTTCAATTAGCTATCCAACATTGCACACAACAATAAAAATAACATAGAAATTTTTAAAATCAGAAATAAGAGCCAGGCATGGTGGTACAAACCTGTGATCCCAGCAATTCAGAGGCTGCGATACAAGTATTGGGAGTTCACAGGTAGTCTGGGCTATTTACAAGAGCTTGTCTCAAAAAAGAAAGAAAGAAAGAAAGAATAAAAGAAAGAAAGAGAGAAAGAAAGAAAGAGAGGAGAGAAAGAGAAAGGGAAAGAGAAAGAGACATAAAGAGAAAAAAGGAGAAAAGAAATAATGAAATAAAATAGGGCAGAGTATACAATATATAGCACATGTAATTAAAATTCCATCAATATTCAAAATGGTTGTTATATTAAAACTTGACATTTCTTTTGTAATAAGATATTATAATCAAGGAAATATGGAAGAGAGACAATGAGAGAAGAATTTCACAATTTGACATCTATTAAGTTTTAAGTTTTAACACAGTATTAATTCAAGAAGAGGTATAGCACTGAAGGAGAATAGAAACCCTATACATAAACCTATTGAAAAGGATATTTGATATATGATGGATCTGATAATTTATAGTATGCCTATCTAATAAATAACATTATGATAATTGGCCAATTCATGGGAACAAACCTCAAACTTATATAACTTTATACAATTTGGTTTCATAAATTATAGATAACCCAGGCATGGTGGCATACAACTGTAATTGCTGCACTCTGGGAGGCTGAGGCAGGAAGATTGAAAGTTCCAGCCCAGTGTGGGCAATTTAGCAACTTAACGAGACCATGTCTCAAGTTCTAAAAAAATCTTAAAAGGACTGGGGATGTAGCTCATTGCGAAGGCCCTAAATTCAATGCCCAGCACCAAAAAAATTATAATTAGACTAAATTTAAAATACAAAAAGGAAATATGAAAATATCCTTATGTCATATTTAAATACTAATATTTTTAAATGAGGTAGTAATTTTTCAAATGTCAAAATCCTTGAAAGAAAAGTAGAATTGATGTATATAAAATACTTGTAGCTTATAAACATCACATGAACAAAATGTTAAGATATACTTTGTTAAGATATATTTCAAAATAAGAAAAATATTTAGATTTCTAATAAAACCTACTTTGTGCCCTTCTATACCCAGTCATACAAATGCAAATGAAAAACTGTAACCACGAACACCAAAACATATGAAAAGAAAATGTTTGACTTTACCCTTTGATGTGTGCTGAATCTGGCAAAGAGAACTTCCAAAATCTCCAACTGTTGCTGTAGTTGTGTATACTTTTCTTAGTTCTGTGAAATTTTTTAAATTCTACTCTTCATATACAAGGTAATGTGCATTCACAATTAAGATGTTATATCTAGTCAGCCAACTGAAGTCTGCAATTAAGAAACACTTTGTATCATCTATGGTAAATTTCTTGTTTTGGAATATATTTTGTTTGAAATTATAACACTGAATCACACCTAAGACTCTGCTCCTGTCCTAAAACCATAGGTATTCTGTTCTGCCTTGTTTTTCTTTTTCTTTTCTTTTTTCCTGATTTTTGGGTGGTACTGTTTTCTTTTTTTAGCTCTATGCATCAATTTGGCTAATTTTTTTTGATCGTCTTTGATTTTCTCATAAAATTAATTTCAAATCCAGGTTTCCACTATCAACATTTCTTTTCAGCCTATAAGACTTCCTTATTTATTCTTTCAGCTTCTTGCATGTACAATAGATATTGTGAAATGGGAAGAAACTGTTCAAAAGAAAAAAGAAACTGGGATGGGCGAAAGGAGAAAAGAAGGAAGAGAAAAGAAAAAATATATATATACAACATAGTTAAGATAATTATACTACTAATTTCTCTTAGTTCATTGAAAAGAAAGTTTTGTGCTTATATTGTTTGGACAATTTTTCATCCCTATATCTTGTACTCTGAGCAACTACTTTGAAGACAACAATACCCAATGTATTAACCACTGTTACTCTCTTATTATCTTATTTTGAAATTTGGTTTCATTTATTTGTCTCTCTAAAATTAAAAAAAAAGACTTTCTTGGGTCATCTTAGTGTGGGTCTGCTGACAAAGAATTCTCTATTTCCTTTTGTCCTTAAAATCTCTAATTTAAGAGCTTTACATTTAAAACCTGTTTTTATTTAAAACCTGTTTCAATTCCTGTTCCCAATTTTAGCTGGTATAGAAACCCCAATCCCTAATCTCTCTTTACCCTACCTGCTAGTCCTGTCGGGGGTGAGACTCTTCTCCGGCTCCGTTACGACTTCCTTTGGTTCCCAACATGTCCCCAGAACAACAGCTGGCATGCGGGTGGAACTCACCTGATCTGTTTCTCTTCTCTTCTCTGGAAACAGCTACTCATATATTTTGTCCAGTGTCATACATGTTTATCACTGAGATGCTTCTTTGTTGATTTCCATTTTCAGAACCCCAAAACCTCAGTTTCACTAGTGACTTCAAATATAAAAACACAATAGAAATATTCATGGTTTTTCCAGTACAGTAGGCGCTTAAAAACTAAAAACACAGAAAAGTAAGAAAATGAAAGAAACTGACTCAGTTTAAACTGGTATAAAATTTTGGATTGTCAATTCGGCACTATATAAAAATGTATTAAACTGTGCATACCTTTTAATTTTTTTTATTTTAAAGAGAAGAAAAAACAAAACAAATCAAAAGAAGAACAAATTTTCAAAAAAACATAATAGGAGGGTAACAATGGTTAATACATTACGTATTACTATCTTTAAGTTAGTTATTCAGGATACCAGACATTAGCATTCAATTGTCCAAACATTATTGGCACAAACCTTACTCTTCAATGAACTAAGTAAAATTGGTAGTGTATCTATCTTAACCATCTTATATATATATATACAATTTTTTTTCCCTTTCCCTTCTTTCTTTTCCCTATTCCAGTCTCTCTTTCCTTTTGACCAGTTTCTTTTTGATTCACCATGTCTATTGTACATTTTGGATCTTATTTACTCTTTCAGTTTCTCATACTAGAGAGACAATACGATGCTTACACATGTGCTTCTGGTTTATTTCACTTATGAGTATTTTCTCGAGTTGCATCCATTTACCTATAAAAGTCTCCAGTTTATCCTTCTTTATGGCTGAATAGTACTCCATTGTATAAAAATACCACATCTTTCTTATCCATTCCTCAGTTGATGGGCATTTGGGTTGTTTCCAAGATCTGGCTATTACAAATTGTGCTGCTATAAACATGGGTGCACATATATCGCTGTGGTACGATGTTTTTAATTCTTCTGGGAAGATGCCCAGAAGGGGAATAGCTGGGTCAAATGGGACCTCCAACCCTAGTTTTTTGAGGAATCTCCACACTGATTTCCACAGTGGCTGCACCAGTCGACACTCCCACCAACAGTGAAGAAGGGTTCCTTTTTCCCCACAGCCCCTCCAGCATTTGTTATTAGTTGATTTCTTTATAGTAGCCATTCTTTCTGGGGTGAGATGGTATCTCAGTGTTGTTTTAATTTGCATCTCTCGAATGACTAGTGATGTTGCACATTTTTTTGTATATTTATTTGCCATTAGCATTTCTTCATCTGAGAAATGTGTATTCATCTCAGATGCCCATTTTTGGAGTGGGTCTTTAAATTTGGGAGGTCTGATTTTTTTGAGTTCTTTATATGTTCTCGATAGTAATCCTTTGTCTGAGGAACAGCTGGCAAACATTTTTTCCCACATTGTGGGTTGTCTCCTCACTCTGTTGGTGGTTTCTCTTGCTGTGCAAAAGCTTTTTAATAAGATGAGATCCCAGTTATTGATTTTTTGGGATAGTTCCCGTGTGGTTGAGTTTTTATTCATAAAGTCTTTGCCTACACCAATGTCTCCAAGGGTTTTACCTATCCTACCTTCCAGCAGATTTAATGTTTCTGTTTTAATATTTAGATCTCTGATCCATTTTGAATTTAGTTTAGTGCATGGTGAAAGATATGGGTCTAGTTTTAATCTTCGGCATGTATAGAGCCAGTTTTCCAGCACCATTTATTAAAGAGGCTATCTTTCTTCCAGCGAATGTGTTTGGCACCTTTGTCAAAGATAAGGTGGCTTAGTATGTCTGGGTTTGTTTCAGCATCTTCTAATCTGTTCCATTGATCTTCAGGTCTGTTTTTTTGCCAGTACCACACTGTTTTTATCACAGTAGCTTTATAGTATAATTTCAAGTCAGGGATTGTGATGCCCCCTGCCTTGCATTTGTTGCCCAGAACTGCCTTTGCTATTCTAGGTCTCTTCTGATTCCAAATGAATTTTAGGATTGTTTTCTCTAATTCTGTGAGATATGCTGTTGGAATTTTGATTGGAATTGCATTAAATCTGTATAATAATTTTGGAAGTATGGCCATTTTCACTATATTGGTTCTTCCTATCCAGGAGCAAGGGATATCTTTCCATTTTCTGATATCCTCTTCAATCTCCTTTTTCAGAGTACTGTAGTTTTCAGTATAGAGGTCTTTTACATCCTTTGTGAGGTTGATTCCTAGGTATTTCATTTTTTTGGATGTTATTGTGAAAGGTATTTTTTCCCTAATTTCTCTTTCAGTAAGTTTGTTATTTGTGTACAGGAAGGCTATTGACTTTTGAGTATTGACTTTGTATCCAGCTACACTACTGAATTTGCTTATTAAATCTAGCAGTTTTTTAGTGGAGTTTTTGGGGTCTTCTGTGTAGAGTATCATGTCATCTGCAAATAATGATAATTTAACTTCTTCCTTTCCAATCATTATTCCTTTTATTTCTTTCTCTTGTCTAATCGCTCTGGCTAAAGTTTCCAGAACTATGTTGAATAAGAGTGGGGACAGTGGACATCCTTGTCTTGTTCCTGATTTTAGAGGGAAGGCTTTCAGTTTTTGGCCATTTAGTATAATATTGGCTGTTGGTTTGTCATAGATAGCTTTTACCAGATTGAGATAAAGACCCTCTATTCCAATTTTCTGTAGGGCTTTTATCATGAAAAGGTGCTGGACTTTGTCAAAAGCTTTTTCTGCATCTATTGAGATGATCATGTGATTTTTGTCTTTGGTTCTGTTAATATGGTATATTACATTTATTGATTTACGTATGTTGAACCATCCCTGCATCCCTGGGATGAATCCAACTTGGTCATGGTGTATAATCTTCTTGATGATTTGTTGGATTCTGTTTGCCAGTATCTTATTAAGGATTTTTGCATCTATGTTCATTAGGGAGATTGGCCTGTAGTTCTCTTTCTTAGTTGGGTCCTTCTCTGGTTTTGGTATCAGGGTAATGCTTGCTTCCAGGAATGAATTTGGGAGTATTGCTTCCCTTTCAATTTCATTGAAAAGTTTGGGAAGTAGGGGCGTTAGGTCTTCTCTAAATTTCTTGTAGAATTCGGCAGTGAATCCATCAGGGCCTGGGCTTTTCTTTGTTGGGAGGTTTTTAATTACATCTTCAATTTCATTGGTTGATATTGGTTTATTTAGGATTTTTAAATCTTCTTGATTCAGCTTTGGTAATTCATATGAATCTAGGAATCTGTCCATTTCTTCTGCATTTTCCATCTTAGTAGAATATAAATTTTCAAAATAGGTATAGATGATCTTCTGGATTTCTGCAGGGTCCGTCGTGATATCACCCTTTTCATTTTCAATTGCATGGATTTGAGTCTTTTCTTTTCTTTTTTAATAAGGTTGGATAAGGGTTTGTCAATCTTATTTATTCTTTCAAAGAACCAACTTTTTGCTTCATTGATTCTTTGTATTGTTTTTTTAGTCTCCAATACGTTAATTTCTGCTCTGATCTTTATAATTTCCTCCCTTGTATGGGCTTTTGGCTTAACCTGCTCTTCTTTTTCTAGAAGCTCGAGGTTCACCCTTAAGTTGTTTATTTGCGCTTGCTCTATTTTCCTGATATAAGTATTTAATGCTATAAATTTCCCTCTTAGGACTGCTTTCATTGTATCCCATAAGTTCCGGTATGTTGTACTGTCATTATCATTCAGTTGTAGAAAGTGTCTGATTTCTTCTTTAATTTCATCTGTGACCCATTGGTTGTTCAGGAGAGTGCTGTTTAATTTCCATGTGTTTAGGGAGTTTTTGTGAGATCTTTTGCCATTGATTTCCAATTTCATTGCACTATGGTCTGATAATATGCATGGGATAATTTCAATTCCTTTGCATTTACTTAAACAGGTTTTATAAGCTAGTATGTGGTCTATTTTGGAGAACGTCCCATGTGCAGCTGAGAAAAATGTGTATTCTGATGTTGTGGGATGGAACACTCTGTAGACATCTACTAAGTCCATTTGTTCAAAAGTTTGGTTCAGTTCTACTATTTCATTATTGATTTTCTGTCCAGTTGATCTGTCTTTTTGTGACAGTGGAGTATTGAGATCTCCCAGTATAATTGTATTAGTGCTTATTTGATTTTTCATGTCCTTTAGTACTTGTTTTATATAGCTGGGTGCATTGGTATTTGACACATATATATTTATGATTGTTATATCTTCCTCTTGGATTGTTCCCTTTACAAGGATGTAATGACCGTCTTTATCTCTCTGAATCCTTCTTGGCTTGAAGTTCACTTTGTCTGCAAAAAGAATAGCTACCCCTGCTTTTTCTGGGTTCCTGTGGCATGGAGTATAGTTTTCCATCCTTTGACTTTCAGTCTATGAATTTCTTTCTGAATTAAATGTGTTTCTTGTATACAGCATATTGTTGGATCTTGCTTCTTGATCCATTTCACCAGTCTGTGCCTTTTAATTGGTGAATTGAGACCGTTAACATTGATGGTTAAAACTGATATGTATTGACTTATACTTGTCATGATATTTTCCTGTTGTTGGTTCCCACTCTTTGTTTTTCCCCTTTCCTGCTATTTAATTATCTGCCCTGCCTGGTGGATTCCTTCTGTTGGGGTTCCTATCTCTTTCTAGAATGTCCTTCAGAACGTTTTGGAGTGCTGGTTTGGTGGTCATAAATTTTCTCAGATGTTCTTTGTCATGAAAGTATTTTATTTCTCCATCAATTTTGAAAGATAGTTTTGCAGGGTACATCAATCTGGGTTGAAAGTTATTTTCCTTTAGAGCTTGAAATATATCATTCCAAGCTCTTCTTGAATTGAGGGTTTGTGCTGAAAAGTCAGCTGTGATTCTGATGGGTTTTCCTTTATAGGTGATTTGTCTCTTCTCCCTAACAGCTTTTAAGATTCTGCCCTTCTGTTGAATTTCTGGGATCTTGACTATAATATGTCTGGCTGAAGTTTTTTTTTGATCATGTCTAGTTGGTGTTCTAAAAGCTTCACTTATAGGGGCGTCAAATTCCTTTTCTCTTCCAGGAAAGTTCTCCCTGATTATGTCTTTGAACAATGTTTTAATGTCATTGATGCTATCTCCTGCTTTTTCATTTATTCCAATTATTCTTAAGATGTTTATCTTTGAGTCATCTAGCAGCTGCTGAATTGATTTTTCATGGTCCCTTGCTGTTTTTAAGAATTCTTCCTTTTCATGATCACTAATTGCAAGCCTGTCTTCTATATCTGAGATCCTGTTCTCGCATTGGCTTAATCTGCTACAAATACTTTCAATGGAATTTTTGTTCTCTTGGATATCTGCTTGAATCTGCCTTATGGATTCCATTTCTTTCCTATGCTGAGCATTCATGGTTTCTATAGTTTTCTTAAGCTCATCTATTTTTTTGTCTGTATCAGCTATAGTGTCCTTAAGCATGGTCTTCAATGTGGACATTATCTCTGCAGTTATCTGTGAGATTATTTCTGTTTTAATTTTTTCCAGAGCCTCATTCAGTTGCTTTGCTGTTACCACTTCAGATAGGCCAGGTGGGTGGCTTTCGGATTGTCCCACCTTGTTGCCCCCTAGGTTTGCCTTTGGTGAATTGGATGTGTGGGGTTGCATCTTGTTTAAGTGTCGTCTCATTTTTTCTTTCTTTAATTCCTGGAGTGATGTTTGCAAATTACCTATGGTAGGTTACTTTATTGCTAGTGTTTAAGATCTTTAGAAGATGACTACTTCTCTGCAGTATCTTCCAAGTGGAGCTTGCTTTTGGGTTTTGAGCTTTCTGCCAGATCCTACCTCTTCAATTCTTTGGGTATGCAAAGTTGCTACCTTTTTGGCCCAGTCCTTGATTCTTTGGTACTGTGCCACTGTATTTTCTGTGTCCCTTAGTCAATCTCAATCACAAAATATCAGGAAGGAAAGATGTTTAGAACAATTATTTCACATTTGGCTATAATGTTAACTAAAGCATCAAACACAGCCTAGAAAATGACAGACTGAGCTAACCAGTTATTTACCACTTTTAGCTGTATAGAGTTGCGGTTATATAACAAAATCTAAAACACACCAGAAAAACTATATGCAGTATACAAGTCCTATGTATGTCAATTTTTCCCTGAGGAGTTTAAATTTAAAATGAGTTAAGGAGGAAATAGAGTGTTGGAAGAATAGGAAGGAATTAGATGTAAGGTTAGAGGACCAAGAGGGATCCCACTAAAATTGGGACACTGGTGCAGAGGACTGGTGGTAAAAAGAGAAGGAAGGGATAAAAGGAAGAACAGATGACAACCACAATCACAAAGAAGTTAGAGGCGCTGTTTACACTCATATAAAAAACCAGAGAGAATAATGAAGGAAAGAGCAAATACACATACAGAAACAAAAACGAAGATAAAAACAATAAAACAGACAAAACAAAAATAAAACCCCACCAAAAAAAAAAAAAAAACCTTCGCCAGAACAAAAAACAAATGAGTGAGAAAAAAAAAATATATATATATAAAAAAAAAAAAAAAAAAAAAAGAATCAGTTCCAGGTGTTGACTCTGCTGTAGGCAGGCACCGTGTGGTGACAGAGTCCTGTTCCGTGCAGGTCGGTCCCAGTAAGCCAGGAGAGGCCCTCTGGCAGGTGGTGAGCAGAGGCCCGTACTTTCAGGCAGAGACCAGTCTAGCTCGCCTGCCGCTCTCAGTGCCCTTTCACTATCCTTGGGCCTGAGAGGCGCAGCGCGCTGTCCGGAGCGCGGGTTCCCTGCACTGGTTTCCCGCCGCTCTGACTTTCACCATGCCCCCAATGGCTCCGGGCCAGTCGCTCTCTGGCGCGGGACAGGTGTGGCTGAGAGACCAGTCTCATTCGCCTGCTGACCTCAGCACACTTTCGTGGGCCTGAGAGGCCCCGTGCTGCCCTGTCCGGAGCACGAGTGTCCAGTGCTGTTTTTCTTTTGCACTGCTCTGAGTTTCGCCACACCCCCCACAATGTCGCCCCACCGGTCGCTCTCTGGCGCGGGGCAGCTGTGGCTGAGAGACACTCACCGCCGGCCAGCGCAGTTCTCCGCCACTCCCTCACCTCGCCGCTGTCTCAGGATCCTCCGTGGGGGCTCCCTGGGCGACAGCTGTCACCGTGTGTCCGTAGAATTGAGCTTCTGTCGCGCTGCGATTCCTGGGATGGTAGAAGGTGCGCACGCGCGGTCTGCTCCTTCTTCTTTGTTGGAAATCACCCTTCACTGGTGCCGGGTGTCCCAGATTGCGCTTCAGAACTTTTCTGGGTTCCGGGGAGGCATCTCCCCCCCTCCTGCGCTTTCCCGGTCGCTATATTCCCGTGTTCCAATGGCAACTTTTAGAGAGAGTTTCGCTGCCTGCTTCTTACTCATCCGCCATCTTTTTTCCTGTGCATACCTTTTAATACCTGAATCTACTTTCTCATTATTTTGAGGAAATAAATAGACATTAAAGCAAAAATTGTAATCAGAGATGAAAAAGTAAACAAACAGAAATTTAAAAAAATTTTGAGAAAATAACTTGAATTATAAGTAAGACTTTATAATGCTTACACCCTTTATTTTTCAATGGTTGTGTTGGAGCCATTGGGGTATGAAAGAAAGTTTTATGCCTGCCATGAATTACATTGAAGTGCGGATATTCATAAAATAGTAAATGAAACAAGCTTAGGGACCAAGTCAAGGAGAAATTATCTTTAGGATCTGCCCATAATTCAGAGAGGTAATTTTGATAGGTTTCCCAAGCCTTATGAAAGTGAACTAACTGTAAAGAGTACTATAATACTGCAATAAGATGATAATACTTAGGTAACAAGTGCCTATGCCAAAGATATCTAGAAAAGCAAGATAGATGGGTATTCTTTTCTTCTGTAACAGGCCAGAAGTGAACAGTACCAATCTGGCAAGACAGCCTCACCCTCCATCACTGTTGGCTCTGACATCTGAGCCCAAGACAATTGTTCCAGCTGTGTTCATGTCCTGGGTAACAGGAAGGGAGAAAGGAGAAACAGAGAACTATCTGCTTTATTTTTAATTTTGTGGATCAGATGTTGTGCACATAACTTCCACTTCCCCATGGTCAAAACTTTTGGTCATATGGCTAAATCTATTTGAGAAAATTCAAATACGCTGCAGCATTAAGCATCTTTTTTTTTTTTTTTTTTTTTGGCTTTCTTCCTCCCATATACATTCTGTGCTTCAGTTTAGGGATCAGAATATTTTTCCTGCACAAAAGGCCAGAGAGTAACTGTTTTAGACTTGACAAGCACTGTAGGGCCAAAGCAGCCATAGACATGACACAATGGTATGAACATGGCTGTGTCCCAATAAATATTTACAAACAAACAGCAGGCTGGATTTGGGAACCCTGTTTCCAGCAATGCTGACCACTGAATTGCTTAAGCATACCTCCAAGTCATTTCTCGTACCATTCTTCTGTCCAGGAATACTCTTTCTCCTTTAATTAAATTGCAATTTCTGCAAACATCAAATAATATTCACTCCCCATACTAAGCTCAAATGTCTCTTCCTATCTGCAGGCTTCCCTAAACTGCCATAATGAATTTCTCATTTGTGTTCTCCTAGTCATTTTTAAGTATTTGTTTGCATCATTCTTAATAGATTATCTTATAGTGCCAGGATTAGGACACATGATAACATAAATTCATATGGCAGGGATTTCTTCTAAAAACATTTATTTCAATCCAAGTACATGCAACACAAGAACCCAAATAAATGCATGCACTTTTCCATGTTTTGTTTCTATAGGACAAAACTTCATCTAACAGAGGCAATGAAGGAAAAATGTAGCCAAAAATAAAAACAATTCATCAAAATCTGTTCTAGGGGCCGGTGAAATGGCTCAGTGGTGTAAGCGCCTGCCCAGCAAGAACGAGGGCCCGAGTTCAACTCCTGGAACCCACATACGAAAAAAGGGCCAGTGATATCGCTCAGTGGCACGGGAGCCTGCTGGTGCATGAGGTCCTGAGGCCGACCCCCGGTACCCACAAAAAAAAATCTGTTTTATTAAAATTTAGAAGTCTAATATGTCCCGCAAAGGATTGTTACAAGTTCTATTACCGCACTTTTTTACAGTACATATAGTGAGGAATATATTTAATATGCTTGGAAAATCAATGGGATAGAAAAAATTCATGTAGCAGATATGTGCTTAGGTCTAAAAAATCATGAAGGAAAAATAACATTTAAAATTTATCAACAAAGAAGTGCAATATATTTTAGAAGAGAACCAGTACAACTAATTAAAATTGATTAGATTGCAATTATTCTGTAGCATAGAATACGAAAGGGGAATAATGTGTCTGGTATTTCAAAAAACATCACCAAACTTTCAAGATATTAGCATGCTGGTGTTGAATATATTTATATAATGGCCATTGAAGACAGGATCAAATTGCCTTTTTATGTAAGAAATTGGATAAAGAACAGGAATCAAGTAAATCCAAAGTGTAATTTTCTCATGAACGTGAATTGATGGGATGTGTTCAGGTCAAATATAATGTATGTCATTATACAGCAGAGTCAGGAATCTGACATTTCTTTGGCCCAGCTCTTAAATTTAAAGTGGCATGCTTTTATTTTCCACTGGGACAGCTGTTAGAATTCTCAGATGAGAACTGGCCCCAGCTGGCACATTTTAAATGAAAATACACATGGATAATAACCATTGGCTATGGAGTACTGCTGACTAACCAAGAATCAAATTAGAGGTAAGGAAAAGATTTGTTTATACTTCTTTTGCTTTTAAATCTTTCCAGAGAGTTGATTATATATTATTACTGTGGAGATTCATGAATTAGGAACCCCAAGAGACCAAAGTGTATATTTAGCATCAAGAGACCTCAGGGGTGTCTGTGTGTGTGTGTGTGTGTGTGTGTACACAAATATTTCTTCCTATGTATGTAGAAATAAGAATAGAATATTTATCAATTTATTCAGACTTCTTCAATCAGGAATGGACTGTATTGAAGACTTAAAGCAGTATCTTTTAAAATCTCCTCTAATCTACTTCCCTTCTGGAAGTCATGAAAAGAATACTGTATTTTTGGTACAGTATGAGCTGTTACCCAGGGGTAAAGCAGTGGACTCAGTCTCTCAGGAGTTCCTAATCAGTAATCATGGATTTGATAATGGTTGACTGTTTCTAGGGTTACTAAGAAATATCATTTACCCCAGTGCACTTCATGCGTGAGAACCTCCTCTCATTTCCAACTCGTGTTTAGAAAGTCTAATTTATGAATCTAATGGGAATTCAGAACTACCAGGTATTAGGGAAAACTGTGATGAGAAGGGAATTGAAGGAAGAAACAAGTGAGACACTATATTCAACGCTCACTTCATGAATACTATGTGATTTGATTTCTATAGTGCACCTGTAAGTTAGGTGCTACTCATTTTAATGATAAGGAAACAGCCAAAAATCATTTAATTGACCTAGGAGAGAAAAAAACCTACTGATTTCTACCCAGAACTACTGAAATCCATATAATGGTTTTTTAATACCACCCTTCATTTACAGTCTAATAAATGTAAAATATTCAAGCTTTTAGAAGTCTATGGCTCTGAAATATTTTAAGAAACATTTTAGTTATTTTGCAACAAATGTAATTTTCCCAGTGACAGAAATAAACAACACTTAGCTATTCTCCCTACAGGCAAGACTCATATTACAATTAGACAGTGTATTCATAGTATAATAAAACTAAGTGCTAAGTTATTTGCCATTATCATAAATGAAAGAGTGGAGCTCCAAGCATATGGTCTGTGTTGTCATCAGACAGAATTGTTTGTCCCCATGTGATCTGCTGAGCAAAAGATGGCTTTCAGGTTTGTGCCACTGGAGACTCTATGGGATACCAAAAGTTCTCATCTATGTGTTGATGTCCTCCAAACTTCACTGACTTCAAACATCTGTATGTTGAGCCATTTTTGCAAATTGTGAAAACAACGTTTTGACCAATGAATGTCTCCAAAATCCAAACTTCTTTGCTTATTCTAAGAACCTTTCATTGGAGGTATAACAGCTTTCTGCATTGAGGAGGGATGTTGAGGGATGGAATCACTGGTTAAAAGTGGCCTGTAATAGATAAAGAACCAGAGAACCACCATGGGTACAGGATTTTTGCCTATCATATGATACAGATAAAAGTCATTTCTATAGACCCATTCCTCAATTTAGGTTTCTCCTCCATTTTCAAAACATGTCTTCTATTGTTTTGGAAAACAATTCCCCAAGTTTTTATACTACCATTCCCCTGTGTGAACTTTTTACAATCATGAAAATATTCTTATCCAGTTACCTACTTTCAGTTTCTGAAAAATGGATAGTAAAATCAGACAGGCATCATGGTCAATTTAACAGCTGCCTTCCATATTTTGATAAACTTTGGCTACTGAAACTAAACAAAGAGGACAGTGTTTTAGACAGGGACACTTTGTAAGTAACCTGTTGTAAAATTATTTTGACAATTGTTTGCATTTTGTTCATCATTTTCACCCATGTAACAGAAAATTTGTATAAGGGAGACAAATATGGAAAATGAAAACACTGAATTTAGAAAGATCCACCATTCAAATCCTAAGTCAATCTGGTAATGACAGAGATGCTTAACTTCTCTGGATTGAGAAGGTTCCAGGAAAAGAGGTCATACCACATTGGCTGCATATTTAGCTAGAAATGTTATGCTCCATTAGGAACACAAAATAAGATCCTCAAGTCACACGTGTTTTGCTATCAATACTGTATTTGTCTTCTGAGAAACAAGCACTAATTTAGGGGGACTGTAGTGTAAGAGTCATTGAATAGCTCAGTGTCCATAAAAGATTATTGAACTAGAATTTTAAGTTCAAAGTAAACCATTGGTAGTTGATTACTTATCTTGTATCCAAAATATAGAAGATTGACTAGTACCTCCAAAGATATAGTCAAGTTCCAAAAAAGAAATGATTCAAGAATTCAGTGGACATGACAAAAGGACACAGTAGCTAAATTGAATGGATATACATTGATCAAATTTAGGACAACCTACACATGAAAAAAATGTAATGCTGCATTACCATCCATTGAATAATATATAAATATATGAGTAAACAAATATACATATATACATATATGCATACATACATACATACTAGAGGTGGACCAACTAATAAATGTAGAAGGAATGCTAGAAATAAAAAAATCACTATTTGGCAACCAGTATTGTGGTTGTTGGTACAATCAATGGTGCTAAGGTCTCTGGGTAGAATTTCTAAAATAATCAGGCTAGTTTCCTAATCTTTAAAAATCTCCTCAGGAGACACACATTAATCTTAATGGGAAATGTGGTGACTTTATGCCTAAGAAAAGAGGACAAGTGTGTTAGTCAGCTTTCATCACTGTGACAAAATACCTGAGAATAACAATTTAAAGACACAAAGGTTTTAAACAGAGTCTGCTGGTTCCAGTACCTAGAGGTGAAATAGAATATCATGGCAGCAGGAGCATGTAGAGAGAGAGTGTCTTAGTCACTTTTCTCATTGCTGAGTCAAAATACCTAACACTCAAAGTTAAAGGAGGAAAGGTTTATTGTGAGTCACACTTTTTAGAAGTTTCAGTTCACAGTTGGCTGGCTCCAAGGCAGGAAGCATGGCAGAATGGAATCAGTTTATGGCAGGCAGAAGGCAGCAAGGCAGCAAGAAGTGAAGTAGTGAAACAGCAAGTGACAAGCAATGACCCTCTTTGTGTCACTTATGTCCTACCCAAGCTACCCAACCTTAGGGTGGGTAGCACTCACACCCAGGGTGGGGCAGCATTAATCCTAGAATCACATCATGAGTCATTCACAGCATCATATCCTTGATCCCAGTATTTCACACCCTAGATCTGGCCACTTCCAAAAAATCCCCACATATGATCCCATGAGACTTTGGAGAGAAATCTAAACATAAGCCATAACATTCCATCCCTGGACCCCTAAAAAACTCATGTACATTCCTTTATGCAAAAGGAATTTAGTCCATCTCTAGAAGTTGCCAAAGTCCTAACAGTTTCAGCATTGCTGAGAAAGAAGTCCAAGTCCCAAGTCTCCTCTGAGATTTAAGGCAAACTCTCAGGTATGAGCTCCTGTACAAATGAAAGCTAAAGACTTCCAACAGACAATAGCACAAGACAAACTTTACCATTCCAAAAGGTACAAATAGGGGATACAAAAGAATGGGACCAAAGCAAGTGCAAAATCCAGCAGAGCAAGTATTAAGTCCTGTAGTTCCATGTCCAGGATCTGAGGCAATCAGTAGCAAGATGTGAACTCCAAAGGGCTTGGGTGGCTCCATTCCTACAGCACTGCCAGTGGTTGTAGCTCCCATGGCTTCTCTATTTGACCAGTTCTGCTCCCTTCTTGTAGTTGTCCTCACACAATCCATGTTCCTGGCTTCCCCAAATTCCACTGCACCTTTGGCTTCTCACTCACAGCTTCACACACTGCCCTCTCAGGGCACACTGACTGGCCTCCTACACCTTCTTCTGAAATCTGGGTGGAAGCCTTCCTGACCCTACAACTATTGCAGTGTGCATGCACCTAAAGTCAGCAACACATGGATGATGCAAAGGTCTGCTGCCAGCTGGAGCAGTAGCCAGGCTTCCTTCTCTCTTGGCTATAGGGGTTGGGTGCCTGTGAATCAAATCCCAAGGAACAACTTCCCTAGGCCACTACCATTCTGGAACATGGTGTTCTGGGGCTCTTTTCTCAAAGCAAAGTCTTTCATTTTTACAATTTTGAGGCTGCTCGAGGCATCTTTTCTATTATCCTCTTCTGAAGTACTTGGCTTTATCTTGCTAGTCTTTTTAGCAACCAGTTTCTCCTATGTTCCATCTTTGTAGACTGCAACTTTACTGGAGCTTTCTTTCTGGCCAAATGCAAAATGTTTTAAATCACTCTGCTGTGCTCTTTGCTCTTGCTCATTGACATAAATCTGGCTAAAACCCCTCAGTGGTAGCCATGCCACAGTCTCAACATTAGACTGCCCTGAATCTCAGTATCAGGCAAAGTCTCTGGACATGAGGAAAATGCAGACAAACTTTCTGCCAAGGCATAACACACTGAATAGAGTCCAACAACCAGTGCAGTCCTTCTTCCCTGCAGAAACCTCCTCAGCCTAGTCTTTACCAGCAGCACTTCTATCAGCATTCTGATCTTCTGAGCTCTGACCAGAATCTCCTATCAAGTACAGTTTAAGGCATTCCAGGGCTGATTCTTCAGCTGGCATCTCCAAACCTTTTCAAATTTTTCCCACAGGCCAGTCCCAAAGGCTCCTGAACCACAAGGTAAAGTATAGTCAGAGCAACCACCCCACTTCTCTGGTACCAAATTTGTCTTAGTTACTTTTCTCATTGCTCTGACAAAATAGCACAACACCCAAAGTTAATGGAAGAAAGGTTTATAGTATCTCACTGTTTGTAGAGATTTTAGTCACAGTTGGGTGGCTCCAAGGCAGGGTAGCACGGCAGTGAGGAAACAGTTCAAGGCAGGCAAAAGGCAGCAAGGCAGCAAGCAGTAAAGTAGTGAAGCAGCAAGTGACAAGCAATGACCCTCATTCTTTCCCTTATATGCTATCCAGGCTACCCACCCTTAGAGCAGGTAGCACTCACACCCGTGATGGGGCAGCCTTAATTCTAGCATCACATCATGAATGGAGATGGAGATGGAGATGAGAGAGATGGAGATAAGAGAGATAGAGATGAGAGAGATGAGAAAGAGAGGGAGAAGAAGAGGGGGAGAGAGGGGGGAGAGAGAGAGAACTGGGGATAAGATGTAGTTCCTAAGGGCCTACTTTTATGTAAACTCCCTTCAGCTAGGCCCTACTGCCTAAGTTTCCATAACCTCTCAATAATAGCATGAAATTATAGTCCATCATTAAAATCTATTGAAGTAATTAGAGGCCTCACAATCCAATCACTTCTCAAAAGCCCCACCTCCAAATATTGCTGCATTGGACACCAAGTCTTCAACACAGGAGCCTTTGCAAGATGTTTCATGCCTCAACTAACACCCAGTGCTAAGGATTAACATCATCTCCATGGAGTGAGGGACTGTGTGTTCCTCTTGATGACGCCTGGAAAAAAGGTATTTCCATGTTTTGTGCATTTTCACCAGCATTGTGTTTTTAATGGACCCAAAAAATATTAGGTGGGACCTTTATGTGGTACACCTTAGGAAATTAAAGAGCTGTTCTTAAATTTATCAAGTCACAAAAAGCAAAAGACTAAAGAATTCTTCCAGATCTAAATGGTTGAAAATGTAAACAGGACAACAAAAGCAGCATGAGATTTGGGACTGGAATCTGAGTTGGGAGGAAATAAATAAACGTAGAATTTGCTGAAAATTTTGGTAAAAGCAGTATGAAGTATATTAGTTTGTGTGAAATAGTGCCTGAATTTTGATATTTTAGGTATTAATCAAGTTTGTATTGTTGGAAAAACCCTTCTCTGTGTAATAAATAATTTATCTAATATTTATGCAATAATTTAGGTATAGATATTTACTTAAGATTTATGATTTAAAAGAATTATGCACAGAGAAAACAAAGAGCATTTTTAGTTGTATTTCTGTTTTGAAGAAAAACTACCAAAGAAAATTATTTGTAACTTCTAACTATAGTTCATTCTCTACACCACACTATGCAAACTTACGAATAATAGCAACATTTATTTCATTTATACAGCTGTATACAGATGTTAGTTTCTTTTTCATTTCATTTTTATTTCCATATCAAAATCACTGAAGGCAAAAAAAGCAGAGATTTATTAAGCCAACTCAATTGTTTTATGCCAGCAAAATTAAGGCCCTTTATGTTGCATGAGTACAATAAAGAGAGATGAAGAACTAAACAAACAAGTTAGAGAGTAGTAAAGACATTCTGTTCTCAACTTCATTCTGAAGTATCAGAGATTCTTTTTAATCCATGACTCAAGGTAATATTCTATTACCTACTGGCAAATACCTTAGCTATTTCTTTCAAATAAATAATAAAATTATAAATTTCAGAATACTGATACAAACTTTATAACACTGAACAGTCTTTCCAGAAACCTAAAGAAAACAGAAAACATGAAAAACAAAAGCATGAAATATTAAATATTAATTTGGTCTCTATACCTTTACATATCACGTAGACAAGTACCATCAAAATAATAGTGGAAAATCCTCTTCATCTTTCACTCCTATACATATTTGCAGATGCTATTGCATTTTCCTCATAATTACCAATTGTCATCCTATCCTTCCCAATTCTAACAGGAAGTCTAATCAGTCTCTTTTTTTAAAAGAGGAATTTTATTAATCAAAATTTGCATGAGAGATGTCCTGTTTTATTTCTACATATATGTTTGTGCGCCAAAAGAAAAAGAGAGTTTGGAGGATTTTAGAAAACATAAAAATGGAAGTGTTCCCAAGATTGGCAGGAGATGCCTGCAGTGTGAAAAGCGGAGAAATAAGAGGGTCAGCTAGATCAGAGTGCAAGACATCTTGTTCCCTGTCGGGCAGCCTGCTGTCCTATGCAGAGCTCATTGTTTCAAGCATGAAAGATGCAAAGGAGAATGAGAGGGATCTTTGAGGAATGAGGAGATAGGAATATAGAACACAACACTTCCCTACGAGTGCCCTGGTGACAACTAAATTCCTGAAAAATATCATGCACAGGTGAAATACATCATTATTCACTTCAGCAGAATTATGGTTTGAAATACAAATTAAATTATATTATAAAAGTCAAAATTTCAAGTATATAGCACAATGTTGCTATTTGTCATATAGGATAAGTTTTGGTTGTTACTTTTTATGTCTAAAAGATGAGAGTTTATATGCTGTCCTGATATTTCAAATTGTTACAATAAGTAATCCCTTCAGATAACAGAAGCCTGTGTGGTACCAGTAGCCTGCAAACTTTGGCTGATGTCTCTCTAAGGCAGTTTTGTCAGCTTGATTACCTCTAAATCCCAGGGAAAAAGTAGAAATACAGGGTCACTATTTGTTTAACCAGTCATCTTATTTTTAATGACAATTTGAAATAATCCCGTGATTATCTCAATAAAGATAATCCAAGAAACGTTAAACAAAGAAACATCAGGGTTTAAATATATTTTACCTTGGGATCGGTCATGGAAGAGTATTGTGGTATGTAATCATTATCAGTTCGAACTTTTCATTTTAGTCTTTAATGTTCAAGTAAAGAACACTGTGGGTCAAGTGTGAAGTTCTTAACATGGTTGCATTGTGCTAGTGGTCAAGATTTAGATAAAATATACTTTCTCTATTATGAATAAAACCCATTGCCCCAGCTATCTTTTCTTTTACATGGATTATCTCTGATTTCACCTCTGGGCTAAAACAACCCAATAACCTGTCTCTTTCTTTCTCAAAATTATTTCAGAATCAGTTCCTGTGAAGCAGTAACAATACACACACACACACACACACACCCAGAGTTACACTGCTACACTCATAATCATGTTTTTAGCAGGGAAAAGGAATTATGTAAGAAAGCACAAAAATATTATTTAAAAGGAAGCAAAAAGTGAACTACTTTGTCTTAGTTACTTTTCTCTCATTGTTGAGACAAAATACCTGACACCCAAAGTTAAAGGAGGAATGGTTTATTTAGCTCACAGTGTGTAGAGGTTTTAGTCCATAATTGGCTGGATCCAAGGCAAGGTGGCTTGGCAGAGGAGAACAGTTCATGGTGGGCAGATGGTAGCAAAGCAAGCAAGAGGGTAAGACAAGACTTTTTCTGTCCCTTCTATTGCATCTAGGCTACTGAGATTAGGGCAGTACCAAACCAATCAGTGGACTCATTTAGTAATCACCTACCCTTAATCCTAGCACCCTTAATCCTAGCATTGCACCATGAATCAATCACACACTCTAGATTGAGCCACCTTTGAAAAAGCCACACCTATGACTGCATGAGGCTATGAGGGGACATTTAAACACAAGCCATAACCAAGTTTTACCCAGGAACTTCTTCCCTATGTAATGTTTAGTAATAAATTCTGAATTCTCCCATCTAGGTCAGTTAGAGAGAATCCTGCCCACTTAATTACTGTCTAAAATCATTACTATCTGTTGGCCATTCTGTGACTTGAGGGTTTTGTATATATGTTTTCAACAAAATGGTATCCATGATTCAGAACTCATATATAATTAGGATTCTTTCCTTGCAATCTAAAATAAAACCTGTGATTTTGTTTTGGAACGATGTAACTAACCAATTAGAAGGAAAGTATTCATTGGACTGAAACCAAATATCTTAAATTACAATTCTAGAATTTATTTCAAATGGGCAAATGTATGATTACTTCCAAGAAATCTATTTCCAAATAAACATTTGGGACATACACTTCTCTTTTCTTAGCTACTATTAGTATGATGTAATTAATTTCTTGGGACTTGAGTAAAAATACCCAACCGATTTGATACCTCTAGATTTGGTTTGTTTGGGATTTCTGAGGCAATGTCTCACTATGTAGTACAACCTAGCCTTGAACTTGCTATGAAGCCCCTGCTGGCCTCAAACTCACTGAAATCACCCTGCATCGGCCTCCCAAACCCTGGGATGACATGCATGCACCACCATGCCTGGCTGATACATTTAGTTTTAATCATCACTGAAAAATGGAAAAGTTTTCAATTTTTTGATGATTAAAATTCCCTAAGTACTAGAGGTATCAAAATCAGATACATAGAGGTAAAAGGTAAAAAATAGGCAAGGCCTATCACGATTGCAATATATTTAAAAGTTAGGGACTTCCTGAGGCATTTGGAACTGAGTACTCAATCTATTGTAAGCAGTGCCTGTTTCTTCATGCCCTAACATGGAGCACAGTTCACTGCTGAAGGCACGCATGGTGAATCCACAGGTAATGATAGCCCAGTGCAGTCCTGCTTAACTCACACATCCTCCCACTGAGTGATGGCATAAAACAAGAAAAGACAGAGATTTCCTTCTATTGGTCTCACCTCTGGCAATACTACACTTAAAGCATGGGCTAAGTAGGGCAGGGTAGTGCATGTTTGTATTCCAAGCATTCTGGGAGGCTGAGCCAAGAAGATCATCAGTTTGAGCCCAGCCTAGGCAAATCAGCAACTTAGTGAGACTCTGTAGCAAAATCAATAATAAACGCATAAATAAAATAAATAAAATCTGCAGATATAGCTCAATGTGAAAGCTCTGGGATCAATTGCCAGTACTGAAAAAAAGAGTGCTCCACAAGCATCAATAAAACTGAGAAAGAAACATGTTTTTCTTTGTCTTTTTATTATTATAATTATTAACACATACTAATTGTACAAATCAATTGGTTTCACCATATGACATTTCCATACATGCATATTGTGCTTTGAACACGTCTACTTTTCCTATCCTCTCCTGTTTCTCTCCCCTCTGTCCCATACACTTGTCTCAATCCCTGATAGTATCTGTTCTACTTTTAGTTCATATTTTACTTTATATTATTGTTATTTTAGCTCCCACATGTAAAATCATGCAATACTTGTCTTTCTGCGTCAAGCTTATTTCATTTAATGTGATGTCCTCCAGTTCCACCCATTTTCCTGCAAATAACATGATTTTATTCCTTATGGCTAAGTAACACTCCATTGCATATGTGTACCATATTTTCTTTATCCATCCATCTGTTGATGGGCATCTAGCCTGATTCCATAGTTTGGCTATTGTGTCTAGTGTTGCGATAAACATTGGTATGCAGGTGTCTCCTTTGAATGGGTGATCCGTTTTCAGCATTGCTATAAATAGTTCATATGGTTGTTGTATTTTTAGAATTTTTGAGGACACTCTATACTCTTTTCCATAGTGACTGTACTTATTTACATTCCTACCAACAGTGGAGAAGGGTTGCCTTTTTCTCTACCAGCATTATTTTTATAATAGCCATTCTAAATGGGGTGAGATGTAATCTCAAGGTACTTTTGTTTTGCATTTCTCCAATGACTAAAAATATTGAGCAACTTTTCATATATTTATTTGGCATTCGTATTTCTTTTGAGAAGTAACTATTCAGATCATTTGCCCATTTATTGATTGGATATTTTGATTTTTCTTAATTTTTTTAATTCTGTGTACTGTAATCTAGATATTAATACTCTGTCAGATGAATACCAGGCAAAGATTTTTCCCATTCTGTAAGTTGTCTCTTTAGTATTATTTTCTTTGCTGTGCAGAAGCTTTTGAATTATATATAATTCTATTTGTCAATTCGTGGTTTTGTTTTCTAACTTTCAGGAAATCATTGCATGTGCCAATAATTTGAAATATTTCTACTATGTTCTCTTCTAGTAGTTGCAAAGTTTCAAGTCATACATTAAGGTCTTTGATCCATTTCAGGTTGATTTTGGGTACAAGATGAGAGCTATATAGGATCAATAGTCCACATGTGAATGTATGTTAAAGAAATATTTCAAATGAGAATATCTTAAAGTATTATGTTCAGTGACATGATGAGGGGTACAGAGGAAAAAAAAATGACATTACAAAGGGTAATACAGGAAAAATATATTATACACTGAGAATGGAAGTAATGTGTTTGCTTTGTTTTGTTTTTTCTCTTTTATTTAATCATCATCATCTGGAGCAGCAACTGTAACACATCAAATGTGTTTGTTATTATGGGTCATGACCATAGGCTCAAGACATGAAAGCACTTCTCAGGTTTGCCTTCCCTTATTTTACCTAAACAATAAAAATAGTATCTTCAGTGGGAAGCTCTGTAAGAGGATATCATGTTAAGCATATAAAACATAATGGATTTAGTAAGCCATCCACAAAATTTGATGAGCAGATTGAATGAGCAAAAGGTCTAAAACAATTACAATTTTTCAGAATTCTAAAATTCAGTTTCATGAGCAACTTTTATTAAATATATGTCTTTTCTTTATTTCTGTAAACTTTTTCAAGTAACTGGTCAGATGTACTTTGGTTATAGTATATGAATATATATGTATATGTGTATGTATGTTTGCATATATACACATATGAAGTTATTAAACATTTTGATAATTAAGGAATATTAATTTTTGTTTCTTACAGTAGCTACACTTGTAGTTGTAATTCCACTCTCACACATTCAGTCAATTCATTCATACATAATATTATGTTTGGGAAGTGTTTTACAGTAAGGAGATGGGAGGGAGCATCATTTATAGTTTTGCCTATTTTCACACAATAATTTCATGATGGGTGAATAATTTTAATCTACCAATGTGATACTAATTGGCTTGAAATTTTGACTATTTTACAATTGATGTTCACATCCAGGTGCAAGAACAGAGCTCTCATTGATAGTACATAAAAATACTTTTAATTTCAAATAGAATATATGAATTAGAATTTCTCTCATTTTGCAGAAAAGTGAGATAACTATAATTGAAGTAATTTCTGAAGAATATGTGCATAAAATGGGTTTTAGAATATGAGTAAGTTTAGGGTATTTAAATAACTGTATATAACTAAAAGGAAAAAAGAACGAGTCTATTCTATATGAATGTCTACTATACTGCCAGCATTTTTAGATACTTGAATCTATAACTTTTCACTATAACTACAGCACTATCCTCATTTACTAATCTGAGACTTTTAGAAGTTACATAATTCAGCCCACATTAAATATTTAGAAAATTATTAAACCGACTTCAAGTTCTTACCGAAATTTGAGCATGGTCTTTCTCACCACATCCCTCTTCTTGGTCTCTTCCTTTGGGGCACAGTACAGACTACCGTCATTAGTTTGTTGCACCCAGTGTTACTTTGCTATAGCACATCCAGAGAGTGGGTGTTGCTATAACTCCTCGAGGTCCCTATAACAGTTTTTTAAAAATTAACTTAGAACCAGCTGTTTCTTAGACACAAGACAGGCAAGTAAAGATTAGAAGAAAACAGAGAAGCTTACAAAGTATGTATGGAAAAAACTATGGTGCTGTCTCATGTAATGTCAGCCTGTGCACTAAGGGAACATGTGGGAAAGTTGAGCAGAAGAGAAAATTACAGGTGGAAATTATCTACATAAGGTCCCTACACAAAAACCCATTTTTAAAAAATTGTTAGCAGTTTGTTCTTACAGAGTAAATTTAAAGATGTATTTACAACTAAAATATTGATCAAAATGTATTAACTACCAGCCAATATGCAGAAAGAAAACTAATTTATATTTACAACAACATTATAAAATTGGTATGATTATTATAACCAATATAGAATTGGTCTATTAATTAGGATTAGTATATATGTTCTAATATTTATATTTAGGCAAGATTATATAATATTTTAAATATACAGATTGTATAATACTTTAAATATGCAGTTTAAAAAACTTGCTCAGGGTCATAGAACTAGTAAATCATGGAGCATAGCTATGAGACCCTGAAACTTCACAGCAGCATTAATTTTCTTAACCACTATACTGTACTACATGCCCAAAATTCTACATATAATTTCATTAAGTTTACATTTTAAGTGTCTGATATGCAAAATGTTGCCAGAAAATACTTTTAAATGGCTTTCTAAACTTTGCCTCTAATTTTTGCTTCTCATTCCCAAATGTCCTTTCTAACTTATTTACTCTAATTTTTACTTCTTATTCTTAAATGTCTCTTTCTAATTTATTTCCTGACTTGTCAAGCACACAAAAAGTTTAAAATTTGTTCATTAAAGGAAATAGTTTACTCTAGGAGGCAGAAAGAGAAGTAAGAAGATAAAATGTTGACATCTTAGCTCTTTTGCCTGTAGGATAGCAGCATGAAACAGCTCCATTATAAACCTAGGTCAATGTTAGAGTGCCTCGATTATCTTAATATTGCACTTGCACAATTGCTAATAACAGAAAAACAAGTTCACGATACAAGATCTGCTGGTAAAAAGTGAAAATGCTGAAAAGTTTTTCAAGTCAACTGCTTAATAAATGATCAAGAGATGTGAAAAGAAGAACCAAACACAGAAGAACAAAAAGCACAAAAGCTAAAATTCCTCATACCCCAGCCAAGAAGTAGTCTACATATTTCATGCAGCTTCTGCTGGGATCACACCAGGCTGTTGGGGGAGGAAAGCAAATATGTGTTTTAAAATTTCATTTTCCTTAAGACTAGAAAATTGGAAAATAGGATTGAACATAAAAGATCAGACATTCATCAATCACATCTCTTGAAACATTCTCATTTCCTCATAATAATTTATTACAGATCCTACATGTATTTTTTATTTTTATTTACTTATTTTTTTTCTTTATGTGGGTACCGGGAACTGAACTCAGGACCTCGCGCTTGCCAGGCAGGAGCTTATGCCACTGAGCTATATCACCGGCCCCCTACATGTATTTTTAAAATATGTAGCCAGACATGGTGGCATCCAACTGTAATCCCAGCACTCTGAGAGGCTGAACCAGAAGGATCTCAAGTAAAACTTGCTTATTGTTTAGCTAGCCTATGCTCATTCTTGGGAGAATGATGTTTTTAAAAAATGGCAATTTTAAAATAAAATGCATCTGTCCTTCAAATCTGGACATTCAGGCCCATGGCCCAGGCAGAACACTTGGACCTGTGGCCCCAGTAGAAAGCATGGACCTGTTGGCCAGTTCCCAACCAACTCCACAACTATGGATTCCTTTCTTTGGCTCAGCCACCTCCAATATGGAGCTGATTCTGCATGGTTTCCTCTCTGCATAGGACAGCAGAAGTGCCAGCCAAACAACCAGTCTGATCTTGGACAAGGCAAAAGCTGGAATAGAGGATTCAACATGTCTGATTAGAGGAGGAGCATTGTAAGGAAGAGTCAGAGAACATCAACAAGAATCACAGAAAGGAAAGAATCTGTCATAAAAGGAAAGAGATATAAGACATGGATTAACCAAACATGATGTGGTGACCATGTCTGAATTCTGCTTTGAAGATTCCAGCCAAAAGAACACTGTTTGGAGACAAGCATAAAAGGAAGGGAGAGAACCACATGGGGACTGAGAGAATCAACAGCAGTTGGAACCTGCAAGGAAAACACAGGATACTGCTCCCAGACAGCACCTGCTGCAACAATTGTGGAACAAGAGCTGGCAAGGATGCAATTATAGGGAAGGATTCAGTGAACCTGGGTCCCAAAGCAGCTCCTTGGCTCCAAGCCACGGTCCACACTGTCAAGTTCCCAGAGTGGATGAGGGAAGTGCAGCCATTGGAGATAGCTGGTGGTGGGAGAGCAGGCTGGCAAGAGTCCTGCTGGAGCTGGTGCACATGGCAGCTTGTGCAGTCAGAGGCCAGGTTCAGCCTGAGTTACACAGGATTGAAAGGTCACATTGGTATCCTGTCCCTATTGCATCTGGATGTCTGTATCCAGCACCATTCTGGGGGCAGACTTCCACCTGAGACTTCCAGCATGAACAAAGTCACACCTTGGCTTGATCTCTGCTTCTTATTCTCAGGCTGTGGGAAAGAGCCACGTGTCCAAAACCAAGAAAACTTTCTTCTACTTTTTTGCTGTTTTCTTCTTTCTGCTCATTTCCCCCCAACATTTCTTCCACTTTGCCCCCTTTTTTTTTTTCTTCTAAGAATGTGTGTGAGTGTATATGAGTGCTTCTCCTCTTCTTGCCCTTTTCTTCTAATATAGTTTATAGAGGGTAAGGGAATTCTCCCTTGTCCCTTCTTATTCTTTTACTTTTATCCATATCTTTTCACCTGACTTCCTTCTCCTTTTTCTTATCCTTCCTCTATTTTTCTTTTCTTTCTTCTCCCCCCTCTTCATCTGTTTCCCTTTAACCTTTTCTCTAATATTTATATTAGCTATAGCATCCATTCTCATCCCCATTTCTCACTACCAATTTTGGACCCAATGTTTCCTGTTATTCTATCTAAATACATAACACACCTCTGGTACCATTAGGATCATTTCTTCCCTCCTATTTCCTCCTTTCCATACCACATAGCAGAAGACCAAAATTAAATAAATAAATAACCACTGCCACCCCCACATTACCTGGTCCCCATCCTTCTGGGCTTTAGATAACTGATTCTATAAAATTACTGTTGAATGCTTTTTTTACCATAAAAGGAGACATAAATAAACTTATGAGAAATTTTAAGATACTTGAGAAACAACAACAAACTAGCCCCAGATGGAAATTAAGGTGGGAAATTTTAAAAATGAGTGTGGAAATCAATGACATTGAGATTTTTTTAAAACTATAGAAAAAATCAATAAATTGAATACTTGGTTCTTTGAAAGAATAAATAAAATAAATAAGCCCAGACTCACCAAGAGATAGAGAGAAAAGACTCACAGCAGTGCAATTGGAAATGAAAAATGTGAAATCACAACAGACATTGTTCAAATCCAGAAGACAGTAAATACATTGAAAAATTATATTCCAACAAATTTGCAAATTTTGAAGAAATGGACTAATTCCTAGTCACATACAAACTACCAAAACTAACACAAGAACACATAAATATGCTTAACAACTGACAAATTGACACAGTAATAAAGAATCTACTAGTTAAAAATAGTCCAGGATCTGATGGATTCACCGCTGAATTCTACCAAATCTTTAAGGATATTATATTACGAATACTCCTCAAACTCTTCAAAGAAATTGAAAGGGTAAGAGGGCTCCCGCATTTATTTATGTAAGCCAGTGTCACCCTGATCCCAAAACCATTAAAGACCCAGCTGAAAAAGAGAACTATAGGTCAAACATGTTAATGAACATAGATGAAAAATCCTCCACAAGATATTAGCAAATAGAATGCAACACTTTGTCAAAAAAGATGATACATCATGATCAAATAGGTTTCATCCCAGAGATGTAAGACTAGTTCAACATATGTAAGACAAATATGTAATATATCACAAAAATAAGAGCTAGTTCAAAAACCATATGATCATATCAATAGATGCAGAAAAGGCCTTTGACAAAAGTCAATACTCTTTCATGATTAAAAACCCTGAAGAAATCAGGAATAGAAGGACCAGACCTGAATATGATAAAGGCTATTTATGACAAACCAATAGACAGCATCATACTAACTGGGGAAAAATTAAAGTATTCCCTCTAAAATCAGGAACAAGACAAGCATATCCATGATAACATCTTCTATTCAACATAGTACTTGAAATATTAGCCAAAGCAACCAGGCAAGAGAAAAAAATAGAATGGATACGCACAGGAAAAGAACTCAGATTATCATTATTTGCAGATAAAATGGCACTCCACATAGAAGACCCAAAGAACTCCATCAAAAAAAATTCTTAGAGGGCCGGTGAGATGGCTCAGTGGCATAAGCGCCTGCCTGGAAAGCGCAAGGGCCTGAGTTCGACTCCCGGAACCCACATACGAAAAAAGGGCCAGTGATATCACTCAGCGGCACGGGCGCCTGCTGGTGTGCGAGGTCCTGAGGTCGACCCCCCGGTACCCACAAAAAAAAAATTCTTAGAGTTAATAACCAACTTCAGCAAAGTAGCAGGATACAAGATCAACACGAAAATATCATTAGCATTTGTGTACACCAACAATGAATGGGATGAGAAGGGTATTATGAAAACAATACCATTCACAGTAGCTTCAAGAAAAATGAAATAGCTAGGAATTATCCCAACCAAGGAAGCAAAAGACTTCTATAAAGAAAACTGCAGTACTATGAAGAAGGAGATGAAGAGAACATCAGGAGATAGAAAGACATCCCCTCCTTCTGGATAGACAGAACCAATATTGTCAAATGGACTTACTTCCAAAACAGTTATACAGATTCAATGCAGTCCCAATCAAAATACCAACAGATCTAGAGAAGACATTCTTTTTTTTTTTTTTTTTTTTGTGGGTACCGGGGGGTCGACCTCAGGACCTCGCGCACCAGCAGGCGCCCGTGCCGCTGAGCGATATCACAGGCCCCTTTTTCATATGTGGGTTCTGGGAGTCGAACTCGGGCCCTCGTGCTTGCCAGGCAGGCGCTTACGCTGCTGAGCCATCTCACCGGCCCGAGAAGACATTCTTAAAATTCGTATACAGTCACAAGGGACCCAGAATAGCAAAAGCAATTTGGGGCAAAAATAACAAAGCACAGGTATAGCCTTACCTGACTTCAAGCTATACTACAAAGCAATAGTGACAAAAACAGCATGTCACTAGAACAAAGAGAGAAATTTGGATCAATGGAACAGAATTGAGTGTACAGAAACCTCCCCAGACATGTTCAACTATTTGATCTTTGACAAAGGAGCCGAAAGCATATGTTGGAAGAAAGATAGCCAATTCAACAACTGGGATTGGGAAAACTGGTTATCTGTTTGCAGAAGAATGAAACCAGTCTCTTGTCTCTCACCATATACTAAATTAAAATGGAAATGGATCAAAGATCTAAACATTAAAACAGAAACTTTACTCCTGCTGGCAGATAAAATAGGTAAAACACTTGAAGACATAGGCACAGGAAAGGATTTCCTAAACAGAATCTCAATTGCACAAGAAATAGCAGCAAGAATCAACAAATGGAATTATATCAGAATAAAAAGGTTCTGTACAGCAAAAGAATCAATCGATAAAGTGAAAAGACAACCTACAGAATGGGAAAACATTTTTTCCAGCTACACCTTAGACAGAGAACTAATATCTACAGTATCCAAAGAACTCAACAAAGAATTAAACCACCTAAAATTAAAGACCCAGTCAAGAAATGGGCTACAGAAATGAACGGACACTTCACAGGGAAAGGAATACAAATGGTGAACAAATATATGAAAATGCTCAGCATCTCTGGCCATTAAAGAAATGCAAATTAAAAAAAAACTAAGATTCCATCTTACTGTGGAGAGAATGGTAATTATTAAGAAGTCAAACAGTAACAAATGCTGGTGAGCCTGTGGTGAAAAAGGAGCCCTCCTGCGTTGTTGTTGGGAATGCAAACTAGTACAAACATTATGGAAATCAGTATGAATATTTCTCAAAGAACTGAAGTTAGAAACTCCACATGAACCAGTAATTCCCCTGCTATGTACCTTCTCCAAAGAGCTTAAGTCGTTATATTACAGGGATACAAGCATACCATTGTCTACAGTAGCACGATTCACAATAGCTGAATCCTGGAAGAAGCCTGTGTACCCATAAAGAGGTTTAAATAAAGAAAATATAGCATCTATATATAATGGATTACTACTTGGCTATAAAGAATGACACATTTGAGACATTTGTAGGAAAATGAACACACCCGGAAAATATAATGCTGAGTGAAATAAATGAGACACACAGTTTAAATACTGTATCGCATCTCTCATTTGAATAAGGCAAAGTACAAAGTAAATGATAAGGAATAGGTAGAAGGGAATTGGGGGTAGATCTCTCGCAATAAGGAAGTGGTCCAAGGGAACAAGGGCAAGGGATGAGAAGGAGGGGAAGAGGAAAGAAGAATATAAACATGCCATATACCGGAAGCTAAAAATCCCAATTACTGTAAATATTATATGCCATAATATGAGCTAAGACAAATAATATTAAGAAAAATGAAAAATGGGAGAGGGGAACTGGAGGAGAAAGGAGGAAGGGAGATGGAAGGGGAAAGGGATTAAAAAAGAGAGAGAAATAAACATGCTGCAGTATAGACATGTAACCATTCCCCAAGACAATCCTAGACTACATGAACTGCAAACATGTAAGAATAAAATCTAAAAATTTAAAAACTGTATTCATCTATTTAACTTGTACAAATACTTCACTTTTTATTGGAGATTTGGTGATGGATGAGAACATAATCATTCTTTTCCTGAGGCTTAGAAATGAGAAAGACATACTTTATGAGTAATTATAATAAAACCATGAAGAACATTGGCATAGTCTGTTTTCCATTGCTATAACAGAATATGTGAGACTAAATTTATATATATTTATAAAATATATTTATTTCTTTATAAAATATATTTATTTACAAAATATAAGTTTAACTTGACTCAGGATTGTGGAATCTGGCAAGTCTCCATTTAAAGCTGGGATTTTCTTAATGGTCAGTGTTTTTAATTACTACTTTGATATTTTTACTTCTTATGATCTGTTTGCATTTTCTATTTCTTGTGCCATTTTTAGCACTTTATGTCTTTAAGAAATGTGTCCTTTTTTTCTAAGTTATCTAATATTTTGACAAGGAGCTGTTCATAGTAGACCCTTATAATATTTTTTAAATTTCTTTAAGGTCTGTAGTAACATCCCCTCTTTAATTTTTGATCATGGAAATGTGAGTCTTTTCTGTGTTTTTCCTTATAAATTTAAAGCTTCTCTTTTACCACTGCTTTAGTTGCAAACCATATGTTTTCCTGTCATGCTTTTGTTTTTATCCACCACAAGTGTTTTCTAAGTTCCCTGGTAATTTCTTCTTTGAGTGGCTACTTATTTAGAACTGTGTAGTTGGCTTTGCAAATTTTCTTTTATTGTTGGTATCTGATTTTATTCTATCATGGCCAGTGAACCTGATTCACATGACACTTTTAACTACATTGATATGCATTGTATATTACATGAATTATCTTGGAGAATCTACATTGTGTGTTTCAGAAGAATATGAACTCTGCCTTATGTGGTGTTGTGCCATAAGAAGTATTATTGAATTGTGTATTTCTCTCTTTAATGCTTACCATTTTTAGTCATGTATTTTGGGGTTATGTTGTTCATATGATTACTGCTCTTTATATTTGTATCTTAAAATAATAGGAAACTTTCAATTTTCTGTCCAATATATAAGAAATTTGAGAGTTATTATTCATCTTCACATTAAGAAAAAAGCTAACAAAATTAAACAAAACTCTGAAAATCACCTCTGCTCAGGTGTTCACACTGCTATATTTTCTTGATGGAATGACACTGATCATTGTATGATATCCTTATTTATCACTTCTAACAATTTTTCTGTTGATTCCTGCTGTGCTTGAATCAGTATAGCCAGCCACTGGAACTGTCTTTTAGTTACTAGTTGGTATAGTTCACATCTAAAATCCCTCCCCAGAGGCCTCTGTGTTAAAGACTTGGTGCTCAGCTTGATACTGGAGAAAGGTAGTGAGGCCTAATGGGAGGAAGTTAAATCACTGGGGATGTGCTCTGGAAGGAACAGAATGAGCACCAGTCTCTTTCTTTCTTTGCTTCCTAGCCAACTTGATTAGCCAGCATTCCCAGATCTGATGTATTGCGTTGCCATAGGCCCAAAAGCAACAGGACCAATCAACCATAGAATGAATTCTCCAAAGCTGTGAGCCAAAATGAATCTTTCCTCTTTTTAAATTGAGTATCTTAGGTATTTTGTTATAGTAACAGAAAGCTAACTAACATGCAAGTTTTAGCCTTATCGTTTTCATCCTTTGATTTTAACTTATTTCTACTTTGAAATTAAACTGTTTTGTATAAACAGTTTAAAACGTTTCCCATTTCTGCCTTTATATTTACACAATTCACCTACTTGCAGTTAACTTAATTATTAACATAGTAGGATTAAGTTCTGCTAATTTTTTCTGTGTGTATTAGCAATTTTGCTGTTTTGTATTTGATTTTAGTGTTTTTGTGCTAACTATATATTTTTATAGTATACCTTTTTATCTTCTTATGGTTTCTTTTGCTGTATTTTACTCAGATTTTCAATTAGCCTTTTAACTTAATATAATTAGGTTATAATTAATATTATATTAATTTCAATGACATATTAAAACTTTTGTTCACTATAACTCTGTTCTCTTCAGCTTTTGCGCTTTTATTGTGGTACAAATCATATATGTATACATTATAATCCCATCAACCAACTGCTTTTTATATTTGTCTCTTAAAATAATAGGAAACTTTCAGTTTTCTGTCTGATATATAAGAAATTTGAGAGTTATTATTCATCTTCACATCAAGAAAAAAGCTAACAAAATCAAACAAAACTCTGAAAATCACCTTCTCTGCTCAGGTATTTTAGATAATTGCAATTAAAGGTCACACTATCACTGAAGAATTTGGAGATAACCAAGCAAATACAGAAAAACTTTAAAATACCAGGAGTAGGTACCCACTTGCAGCCAGCAGCTGGTGGAGACATAAAGGGTAATTGACTAACTACTGGACACTGATCCATCCACCAGCTGGAGAGAGAAAATTTCCTGCTGTCTCAATTTTGGAAGCTCCCCACACTTCTGCAAGTTTTTCATCCAGGAGATGCACTGGATTCTCAGGATAAACTGAGACAATGATCCTATGCTTCCAGAAGAGAGGGAGAAAATGAACTGTTTGGAAACATAACAGCACATCTTGTTCCTCTTTAAAAAGTCCTAACCCCAAGAGAAACTATTTTATCAGAGTTTAATAGATTTGTATGAAAGAGAGCAATGAGCTATAGTTCCCTATAGCTGTCCTGTCTCTCCTAAAGAGAGACATAACCACTTGTGCAGGTCTTTTAAGAACACATAATAAAAGGTAGACCTGATAATAGTATTATAGAAAGTACAATCCTCTTCCACACCTTACCAATTTTTAAATTTATTTATAGAAATAGATTTAATTTTAAATCTGGCAGCCTAAATTTGTTCTTGGACCCTTGCAATTACATTTTCATTTCAATTATACCATTCAACTTCAGTTTGAATTTTCATAATTTCTATCTCTTTGTTGATATTTTTATTTAGTGAGATACGTTCTCAAACTTTGTGGTAATTTTACAAACATGGTTGCCTTCACTTCTTTGAACATATTATAATAGTTCATTTAAAGTCTCTGTGTAGTAAACTCAGTATCTGGGCTCTCTTGGGAATACTTTGTTTTAGACTACTTTTTTTCTGTTTTTATATGTGTTATACATCCTATTTCTTTGAATATCACTTTTTGTTTTTATTGAAAACTGGACCTTTTAGATATTCTATCATAACATTTTTGTTTTCAGGTCCCTGCCCAAGGTTTCTTTGTGTTGCCAGGTATTTTGTTTTAATTTTGGATTAGTTTTCTCCTTAGTGCTTCTTTTTTTTTTTTTTTTAATTGACTGTTCTGGAATGTGTGTGTTCCTTAAGTTTTTGATACTGAGTTTCTTGCCAGCTTTTTGTTTTGTTTTGTTTTTTGTAAGTTACTGTTTTAATTTTAATTCTAGTTTTCCAAGGCTCACCTCTGGGTTAGTGTAATTCAATCATCTGGTAAAGATTGGTCAAAAATTTTCTTAAACATTTTCCCTATTTGTCTTTTACCCTGGTGCAAACAAATAGGTGTGGGAAAGTATGTCTTCCTACTTAAGAAAGATTTCAAAACAGACATAGCTTTCATCTTCTGCTTGGTCAGGAATTCGGGGGATGCTAGAGATGAGGGACAGAGAGTGGCTTTCACTTTTTCTAGATCTTCTCTTTGCATACATACAACTTGCACAGCATGCAACTTTCTAAAGCCTAGAAATATGTCACAGACTTCAATGTTCCTTACACTCATCTAAGTTCTCCAGGAATTCCTTTTAAATTCCCAGCCAGACTGTTTCTTGCCTCCTCTGACATAGCTCACTCCCTTGGGGAGTTACAATAGAATAAACTGATTGCTATTGTTTTGGTAATGTTCTTAGGTTACTGTCTTTTATTCACTGAATTTGGCTCCTAGCCAAATAAAATAACAAAAAAGTTCAAAGGGATTTAAATTATGGCTAATGATAGATGTGAAATAAACAAAAATTGAAATAAATGTGGCATATGCTTTATTATGTGTTATGAGACTAATTCACATTATCATATTTTTGTGGCTCTCTTTGTCTGCCTTTAGGCTCTCTGTATGTTTCTCATCTATTCATTCTTTACCCTTATTGCATTCAGTATAAGACAATTAATAGTTTTAAAAAGAATACAAGCTTATAATTGATTGAAAAATATACACTAATTTTATGAATGCTGTACTTTATCTCCTATAACTATTTTTGAACATCAATTTTATTGACTTTTCCATTTCTCAAAATTTTTACTTTAAGATATACATTTTCTTTTTAATGTTTAATATAATTCTTTCATGACAATAACTTTAGTATTTATCATCAAATGTTCCAGTGGAAGAAAATTCTTTACTCTTTAAGCAATAGTGACTTTGATTTTGCTTATTTCAACAGCTTTCATAGTTGTAATATTGAAATAAAAGTGACTTTGTAATGGGAAAATAGCTCCGCACCTTCATCAGCTCATTTTGTGGAACTGCATTTTAAGTGATTCAGAAGGCAACATTTAAAGGCAGCCTGTGTGCACTTGTACTATCAGGAGGTGAAAGCCAGGAACAATTAAAAGCTAAAGAATACCCTTCAGGTCCCTTTGTTCTCCTGTTGTCTCCCATTCTAATTCAAAGCATACATACACTACAATAATGAATGCCCTTGCTCTAAAATTGCTCTCATTAATTTCCCATCTATTTCTCTTTGAATGACTTATTGTACTATAGGAAAATTTTTACTCCTGTGCCTCTTAAATCCTGTCAAAGCCTGCTTACTAACCCTCTTCTCATCATTCAGATGTACATATTACTTATATACAGAGATAAGTAAACAGCCTCAATCAAAATCTCTCTCTTCTAAGAACATCATGCTGATTTCCAGTCTCATATCTTGGTCTGCACTTTTCCACTGGCCTGTAAAATAATCCTTTTCATTTATCAAAGAAAGAATATTTAAAATCCAAGTCAAGCCTCACCTAGGCAGACTGTGATCTTCATTAATACATGCACTGTTTCTATTGAAGAAACTTTTTGTTTTGCCAACCCAATCACCTAATAGCACCATTTCTTCTAGTTCTTAATTTGGAATTATCAAATATTTGTAAACTGAAGCAATTTTAAGGTCAGACCAGTTTATTTTCCAGCTTGGTGCTTTTTAGTTTTAAACTACCCACACCATTAAATGGTGGAACTAATATATTTTCCTTACTGAATAAAATTATGATCAGTAACTATTTGAACTTAAAAACTTAATTTTGGTGGCATAAGCGCTTGCCTGGCAAGCGCATGGTCCTGAGTTTGATTCCCAGTACCCACAAAAAAATAAAATAAAAACAATTTTGAATAGTTTTCATTTACAAAAATATAAATATGTTATAGAAAATATCCATTTAACTCACACTTAGTTTTCCCTTTTATTAGTGTCTCAGTATGGTATATCAGAATAGTGGTATACTTGTCACAAATGATGAAATAATCTTGCTCCATGAGCATTAACTAAATCCATATATTATTCAGATTTCCTTATGATTTTTAGACAATTTCCTTGTCTGTTCTTGAATCCTATGAAGTGTGTCATACTACATTTAGTCATGTCTCCTTTTACTGGAACAGTTTCTCAGATTTTTTTGCTTTGTATGACCTTGACAATTCTGAGTAGTAATAGTATTTGTAGAATGTAGCTAAAATGGGATTTATCTTTTCTTTTTGCATAATTAGCCTAGGACTATGTGCATTTTGGAAGATGATCATATATGCAAAGTTTTACTCTCAATACACCATCTACATGGGAACTGCTATCAACATGATACTCATGTGAATCCCAATTTCTAGGTGCTATGTGTCAAGTTTTTTCACTGCCCAGTTTATTCTTCTCATCCTCTTCCCACTCTACATCCTTTGGGAAGAAGTCCTTATGTATTAGAGTGCACATATGTAAAAAAATCTCTATTTCTGGTCACATTTACCAGGATTATGTCCCATATCCTAGACAGAATAATAATAAATAAATATTTGAATGCTGCACAGGAGTAATTATCTTTTTTTTACATGTATTTATTGAACCTTTTATTCCTATAACCATGAACTTATGGGTTTCATTTTACACTTAGTACAATAATGAATTTGAAACCAGTACATTTCATATGTTATTTAAATTTTTCCAGTATTGAAATTGAGAGCCTCTCAGTTGACTCCTGTGATTTTCTGACATAAGCCATCTGTGCGTGTGTGTTTGTGTTAGCATTTCTTAACTTCTAGTGCTATCAAATGCTCTAGGCTTATCTTACGTATTTCCTACTGTGATCTTAGAATCAGCCATTTCTCCAGGAAGCTATGTTGATTGAGACTAATATAAAAAACCAAACTTCAATCCTTAGTTTACTCTTTGCTACTGGGGAATCATTTCTTCTAGATCCCCTCAAGTGACAGAGCAAGAAAATATGTACATATACTTGTGTAATATCCCAAGTATATCCACATCTATAAGTTTTTCTAAATATATATATATAATAGAGAGTGGTATGTTGGTTCCTGAACGTAATTCTTTCTATAATTCTGGTACACCTAGAAAAATTTATAGCTATATAGTAAGTTTGCATGAATTCATGGGAAGGTCTTGGATTCCAATCCATTACTCTATGAGTCATTTTAGTCCACTGTCTTTTGCTATCAGTAATCCTCTACTCTAGTAGTGACAAAACTTGCTCCCATCATCAATCATCTATCATCCATTTTTTTAATTGTTCAATTCCAGTATAGTAGCATAGCAGTTTCAAAATTGCTAATTTGTACACCTTTGGGTAATGGCTTTATCAACTAGAGTACTAGGCTCTGTTAAGGTTCTTTTGCCTTTAGTCATACATAGGTCAGCCCCTTAGGTTGTTTGATGTATAACACAATTTGTGTGTGTGTGTGCATGCACGTACGTGCATGTGCGTGTACATGTGTGTGTGTGTATGTGTGTGATGCTGGGGATCCACCCTGAGCTAAATCCCTAGCCTTTTTAAATTTTTTATTTTGAGACAGTGTCTCATTAAGTCATTTACTTGTCCAGGCTGGGCTTGAACTTCAATTCCTCCATACTCAGCCTCTCACAGTACTGGGATTACAGATATGTATCACCATGACTAGTTTATAACATAGATATATTGTTTTGTCACATAGCAATTGATTAGACTCAAAAAAACTGTCAAAACTGGTATCAATTATGAACATAGCTGAAATGAATGGAATAGGTAAACTATAAGTCAATCGTCCACCACATAGAGAAATAAATGAGACTGAAATAGAGTTTGTTATCATTTGATCTGGTTACATGCCCTGAATTTACATAAAGGAATGTAAATAGTTTCTATTCTTTTCTTTCTACAATACTGTCACTTTGTATCTATAGATATCACACATGAGAGGTTTACAAGGAAATGCTCTTATTCATGAGAATTGGATTAAAAGAAAATCATAATGCAGAATGATTATGTTCAAATAAAATAATTCAAAAATGTTTTCAATAAGATGTTTGTATGAAGGGCTGTCATTCATTGGGAGATATCCATGTTTTTTGCAAAGAGTACAGAGAAAGAGAGATGATAGAAGAGATAGATGGATGGTAGCTAGATAGAAATCTACAGAGATATATTGTATGTTGATGTATCCATAACTATTTTACTGTATGTATTCTGATCTAACATATTCAAATAGATAATATTATTCTGTACTTTGCTACTGAGGGAAGAGGAAGTCACAATGAAGATGAGTTGAATAACACATCTGAAGTTCCTTGCTTAGCTTATACATAGCAGAATCATACTTGAATCCAGTCTTACTGTTCTTTATCACTGATCTGCAGCTTTCCAATTTTTTAAGTAATATTATCCATTCATTAAATGATTGTGCTGATTGCTTTGCATAGTTTATTCTATCAATGATCTTCTAAGGTAAGTGACATCTTGTCAGCCACTGTACCCACGTGGTCACCGAAACCCTAAGGTCCTAAGTAGCTGGTCATAACCCCATGGCTGCTGCCTGGAGAAGTGGTACCTGCAGCCCAGCTTGGTCTCATGCTAAAGCCCATGGTCTTCATTGCTTCTTCTCCACAATGCAGCTCTAGTCATGTCTCAATCTCAGTTTTATGGTTGAGATCTAAAACGGCCACCAAAGCCTCATGTGTTTAGAAGGTGACTGGATTGTGTGGGTGGTATGCTTGCTGCTAGGAGGTAGGGTCTGGCCAGAAAAGATGGACCACTTGGAACATGGTTTGGAAAGATTTATCTTCCTCCCCAGCTCTTCCCTTCTCTTTGCTTCCCGATAACAAGGAAGTGAGCAGTTTTCCTCTGCCAGACCTTTCCACCATACTCTTCTGCCCTGGAGCCAGCAACTAAGAACTGGAACCTCTGCAGTCTGGGGGTGAAAATAAACCTTGCCTCCTTTAAGTTGCAGGCACTTACTGTTGTATCTTAGCAACAAGAAAGTGACTAAGACACTGAGCCTCCATCCATTGTCCCGCCCTAGGAAGTTCACTTCCTGATTCAAAGCTAACTATATTTTTCCCGCTATTCATGAAACTGGATATTGACTATTCTAGGTTTTATTCATTAAAAAATAAATGAATTTTGACTGTGATAATTTTCAGATTTTCTCAAAGCAATTAATATTGTGTGCATTGCAACTAAAAGGATGAGGGTACTAAATCTTTTTTGTTGTTGTTTTTGTTTTTATAGAGAGTTCTAAGAGTTGAGGTGAAAATAAATCCCATGTGGAAAACAGTATGGAACTTCTTCAAAAAGCTGGAAATGGCTCTACCATAATATCCACCTATCCTACATTTAAGTATAGTTCCAAAATAAATGAAATCAGCACACCAAAGAAATATTTGCACTCCCGTGTTTATTGTAGTACTGTTCAGAATAGGTAATATATAGAACCAACTGTGGTTCCCATAATCAAAGTATAAAATGTGGTATATATACACATTTTATGAATAATAAAATGGAGTATTATTCAGTCATAACAAATAATTAATACAGTAATTTGCAACAAAATGGATAGAACTGAAGGATATTATGTTAAGTGAACTAAGCCAGGCACAGAAAGACAACTACCAATACTGCATAATCTCATTCTTATGTGGAAACTGAAAAAAAGTTGGCTTGACTGTAGAAGACTGATGACTAGAGGAGAAGATGTGGATATAAGGAAGTTGGAAAATGGATACCAAAACACTATAGCTAGAGAAAAGTTCTGATGTTCTGCAGTACACGAGGATGTCTATGATTCACAAAAATCTGTCCTGTTTTATGAAGAAGATAGGGACTCGAAGGCCCCAAATGTAAAGAAAGGATAAGGAGATGAAAATGTTAACTCTTCTGAATTCATCAATGCACACTTGATGCAGGTGTTGAAATATCATTCTGAAACCCATTGATATCTATAATTAATACATGTTAATAAAATGGCACAGTGATTCTAAAGAAGGAACTGGGTGATTCATTGTCATAATCACAAGGAAACTTGTTCATATAATGTGTTAAGATTATAAAGTTTTCAGATATGGCTAACATGAGCAATAGCTGCCCTAGATTCTCTACTTCAAATCTGGAAATTCAGTGTAATGAGGGAATGTTATGTATGATTTGTAAATATTTAAATTAAATGACTTTGTAAAGTGAGCTGGGGTAGATGGAAGTATTTCAAAGTAACTCCTGAAATAGAGTGGGACTAAACATGGAGGTCAGATCAAGCTCTATGTCGTGTATAAGATAAGCACCTTTTAAAAAACATTTCTCTCTCTTTGTCAGGCCCAATTAGCCACTTGCATCCCTCAAGCCACCCTGTCTCTCAGGCTCATTCTCTTGAATTGTGGGGCTGGTGGGATGTTAAGTTACAGTGTTCAACAAAATGTTTCTCCTGAGTGACGAGCTTATAGTTAAACTAGGGGCTTTCAAAGAACAGTTTGCTCATCAAATTGTTGGCCGGCTCCTGAGCACAAAGCTCTCTCCCAATGCTTGGGATATGGTGTTGGGCAGCTGAGGCAGAAAAGTCCCCTGCCACGAAGGAGTCTGATTTCTAGTGAAAATCCTAAGATTTGTTTATTAAGAAATATCTTAGAGCATGGAGTTAGAGAGGACAGTTTTGTAACTAGGAAGAGCCTCAAATTATTCCTTACTACTGTTTGCCTTTCATACCCAGTTAGATTTGGACATGAGATTTATTTAGAAGAATTTATAACTGTAGTCTAATAAATCTGGATGACTAAAATTGATGCACTTTAAAAAAATTAGTTGTCATTCACAATAGAATGGCTTCTGAGGGCAGACACACCTGGATGGTGTCTCTTCTAATGCTGAATGAGCTCCTTCCAGATCTATCATAAAGTCTCAGCATTAAAACATTGCATGCTGTGAGAAATGCTGCCTCTAAATTACCACAGACTTGCATTCTGCTCAATAAAACCTTCTCTCTGATTCTATCCACATTTCTGGAAAGGCAAATGATTGCTGTCCTATATCATTATGTTTCTCTATCTTCTGCCAACTCAAATGATTAGAAGCAATTCTAAAACTTTTTGTCCTATTGTTCCAATAGTCCTGGTAACAAATTGATAACTGCATCTATGTTCACATTCCCAAAACTATCTTTTTCACTGAGAAACAAAGCTCCCTGTCCTCCTTCTTAATAAGAGTTTGGAATTTGGACAAAGCTAAAAAGTTTGCAAGCCATTTCTAATTCAATATGCACATGCTGACTAATAAAAAGATTGTATTCTTTTAATGTCAGAGCAAAATCTTTGTAAGGTACTCTTCAACTTGTATTAATCATATAAGGAAATGATCTCTCATCTCGTAAGATATGGCAAACTATCTGAACTTAGCACATATATTGTACTTATACATACCTGCTCCTTTCAGGATAAATTCTAAGTACCTTAAAACAAAACGTTCATATTCAAAGTCTAAGCCAGACATATTTGCTGTTTTAAGGCTCTGAATTTGACTCTGGGCTTCTCACATGTAAAAACAAAAAAGCCACTGTCACCTGATAAAGGAAGAAAGTGCACTAGAGAGAGGGCCAAGGGAAGGAAAGAGGGAAAGAGGGAGTGAGAGAGGGAGGAAGGGAGGGTACTTCCTTCCAGGGAGTCAACAAAGTTTTCCTCTAGGCTCAGACATAAAACTAAATGAAAAACCAAAAGAGAAAATGCTACACTTGCTTTTTCTACAGGCAATAATTAATTTCAAAATGAATAATGTGTTCAATAACATTTTAATCAAAATGAGTCTTCCACTTTGCTTCATTAAGACTATCAATCAAGTATCATAAAAATATTTCATCAACAGGTATAATACTAAGAATACAATAGTACAGTAATTCTCAGTATCACTCCAAATACAGAGACTCTGTTAACTCAGCTCATGTTAATTCGAATTAACAAATGTCTCCATGACGTGTTAGTTAAAACAATCACAGAAACAACAGTGTTTTGCTTCTCTTTTAGTGTTTCCAAGGCAAAGAAAAAAGTTATCCAGGGTTCATCTATGGATTATATGCTCTTTCCTATACTGTGTTGATGGTACAAATTTGAATTAGACATGGAAACTTCTTTCTTGGTTCTAAAGAAAGAGAGAAGATGGCTGAAATGCAAAGTATGGAAGATAATGACGAAGGATGCAAGAGACACCAAAAGACAGAACCAGAGAATTTAATAGAACGTTATCAAGTATTAGGAATTTCAAGAAAATAGAAAGGGTTAAAAGCATCAAAGATGATGACGTTTTCAATAACTACATCATTGGGCCGGTGAGATGGCTCAGCAGCGTACGCGCCTGCCTGGCAAGTGCAAGGGCCCAAGTTTGACTCCTGGAACCCACATAGGAAAAAAGGGCCGGTGATATCACTCAGCAGCATGGGTGCCTGCTGGCGCGCGAGGTCCTGAGGTCAACCCCCGGTACCCACACACACAAAAAAATAATAATAATTACATCATTAAGAAGGCATCCAGGAGCAAGAAGAATTTTGAGGTTCAAGAAAGTATATTTAAATTTGACCCTAATGAGAATCAAATGAAGGAATCTATTTAAGCCATGTGCCATACATATGCCTTCACACACACATTTGCATTGCTGATCTTTTCACTGCTGCTTCAGCTCCCAAGTAATTTTCCAACCTTTTCCGTCCAATTCATTTTGGTCAGGAATTAACTCTCTTGTTTTGTGTCAGCAACACACTCTCATTTGTCCAAATCTCTTACACATCTCTTCCCCAACACTTACGAGGGTCCAGAGTCTTTACATGTTAGACTATCGGGGTAATGTGACTCTGTGTGTGTGTGTGCCTTTGATTATGTGCACCTCTGTGTACATACCTCTCTGTGTGTGAGAGATGGGGAGGGGAGCAGGGCAAAAGAGAGGGGTGATAAAGGTGGGACTAAATAGGAAGAGAAGTAGAACTCATTATTCTGTGTATTGTAATTGCCACAAGCAAAAATAATCTACATCTCTACATTGTCATATGCTTACAATTTTCTATGTTGTATGTGTGAAGGAGTTATCTGTTTGCTATCTTTGCATATCATTCTCTTTCCCTCTACCTTATTCAGGTTTTTACACCTATTAATCTATGAATTCACTCTGAGTGGAATCAACAACTTTTACCTTGACAAGGACAATCATCAACATTTGGTTCTAATTTTACTCTGGTTCTCCATTGGAATTGAAATTTTATGACTGTTCTTTCTTCACTGGGCTGCAAGGACACTAGCTGACTTTTTTCTTATATCAATGGCTGCTCCTTTTGTCTGCTTTGCTGGTTCCACCTCTCAATATTATCATACCCAGAGCTGACCCTTGGTACTCTTTCCATCATTTGTGTCTTCCTACACACACTCATGCAGATCCCTGACTACACAAAGCATATCCACAAGACTAATATGTACCTATAGCTTCCCTCTTTCCTCTGAGTCTAGTATATGGATGATCAAAGAATGTTATCAAGTGGTCTGGAAAGGAAAAATGAAAACCTAGAATCAAACTGTATCCACATCACCTAGATTGTATAGGCAGAAAGGAATGCTCTTTGTTGGACTGGTATTTTTCTTTACTTTATGACTGCTTGATCTGGTCAAAATCCGTACATTTCATCCAACTCGAATTCTACCTTTGCATTGACACTTTAGACTTTTGCTGCTAAATATAGCACTCTGTGATGTTAAAAGTTCTTTATTACTGGAGTGCCCTCGGATTTTATTCTTACAGTTAATAATCTATCACTGGTAGAAAGTTTACACTATTGCCAAGTCCTCTTATCAAACCGTTCAATAAAACACAGAATCTCTGATCCTCACTCAACATTCTGAACTCTAAAAATCTTTGACCCATTGTCTGTTTGCCCCCACTTGTATCAAAATCAGAATGTGCAATTGAGGAAAGTTACCTATCCTCTAGAGTCTGCGTTATGTATGATGAAAAGGTTTAAAAAAAAAAAAAACTCAACCACTGCTTCTCAGACAGTTGATATAAATGTTATAAGGAAAAGATTTGAACTCTGGAACAAAATCTGAGCATGTGGTGGAAAAGGGTCAAAGCCATGGCTTTAGATATCTGGGGACTCAGCAGCCCTGTTTGACTGCAGCACAGATATGATATCAGTTAGAAATAGGCAGGTGAAGAGGCAGATTTCCAGAGAGAACAAGCTCGACTTCTCTGTTGCAAATGAGATCCCAAACAATGGCAAAGCAGAGCATGAGGCAAGATGTAGAATTCAGGGTGGACAGTCAAGTGAAGTACTAGACTGTGACCCTGAAGGAACAGGCTGAAGGAAACAGAGCATGGGCGTCTGAGTCCCACTGGATTTGCGAGGGCAGAAAGACGAAAGATGGTGGCCTGTGGGGAAGGGATGGGTCTTAGATCTGATAAAGCTACATTCATTCTCCACTTTGGAACGTCCTACACTCTAGGTGAGACATTTTAGTGATTGTTCTAATCTCTACTATGACACTTTCATAAAAACATTTTTGTTTTGTGTCTTATTGCCTTGAGTTTTCAAGGATTGGTAATCAGGATCCTAGAACTCAAGAGATTCAGTGTCCCTGCTTGTACCTTCTGATGCTCTCCATCCTCCGGGGCTGAGGCTATGCCTCTTTCTAGCTGTCATTTGTCTCCTTTAGCTCTTCTCCCCACCCTCACCCTCTCTGCTGCCCATGTGCTCTTTATCTTCACTCTGTGTCCCCTTCTCGTTTCTTCTACTTCATCCTTTCTCTCCACTTACATTTTTCTATAGTCATTTCTTCATCCATTCATCAACCTGTCTCTCTTCCACTGACCACCAATCAACATCGTGATATAGTTTCTGTTAAGATAAAGTCAACTTTCGTTTTGTTACTTTTAACATGAGGAAACATAAAAGTATGCAGAAGGGAAATCACTTATTATATGTTAGGAAGTTAGCTAGATAATTCCCAGGTAAATGTCTTATTTAAGTAATCATTTATATCTAAAGCCAGAAATATTTAAAACTGTCAGAAAAGTCTATTTTCAGAAAGGTCAGTAGCTCATAAATGGAGAGAACTTCCCAATTTTTTGAATATAAAGTATTTTTACTTTAGATCTGTAGGGAGAAATGCAGAATAAAGGGCCCTGGTTTGTGGCCTATGCTTCTCTATATTTTTCTTTTCTATGGAAAGTTAGAAAACAAGAGGATAACTGAAACTTATACTTATGAAATATATAATTTACTGTGCAGGCATGGCCAAAGTTATGTTTGGAAATTGTGGAGTTTGCCCAAAGGGAAGAGATTATACCTGATATCATTCATTATTTTATCCAGGACCAAGCCTGATAAGAAAATAGGCCTCAGTGCTTTTCGTAGCACACAGTACTATCAATTTTGAAACGGTGGGAGAACTTAATTATATAGCCAGTTTTCATGCATTTTACCTACCTATTCACTTTGCTCCTCGTTTAAAAATCTACTGTTTCCTTAGCAACCTCTCCTTTCTTTTCCCCTCCCATTGTGTTTTATCTGTTAACTTGCTCTTAAAAATGTTTTAAGGGAAAATTATAATTTATAACAATTTATCTTGTTTTACAATAACCTGACCATTCGTGTCTTTCTTTTCACAGTTCGAAGAGAACCATGTAGCAAAGATGAATTTTAAAACACGCTGATGATATTCTTAGGAAGTAACTGGTAGGCAGAGTGAGAAACTGTTAGATGTGGATCTAGAAGGATTTTAGAAGGTTTGTTCTGGCATTGGAATGGCCGCCATGTGTTGACAGTTCACAGTAGACCATGAGGTCATTTCTGAAGCTTGTGATACCATTGGTATGAGACAGGGAAAGAAGGGTTGGGGACATCCTACTTCTGAGCTATTCATGTTCAAAATCTTGGAAACCTATGTCACAGAAGGCCTTTAACTGAATATTACCCAGAAATGTTTGGCTGTCACAAATTCATTATCCTATGTCTGTGTCTCTCCATATGGTATGCCCTACCCACATGCTGTATGCAGCCACAGGGGAGGGAAGGCAGACGGACAGCTCCAACCTGAGTCTCCAACTTATGTGAGTTCTCCATCCCTAAGGAGGCAAAGACAAATGGAAACAATACATTCCAAGAGGCAGACAGTTGGCTGAATTTTTATTCCAATTTTACATGGACTAAATCTGAGTATGTGGATCTGGTTTTGAAGCATGATGTACTAGTACCTGGTTGTCCTTCATAACACGGCTTATAGCTAGTGATAGCACATTGCACATGTGTGTTTTGTTGTGATTGTAAGTCTTCATTTAATGCTAAGAAGCCATTCTCCCCTTCACATGGCATTGACCCTGATCTATCCATGTTCAGGAAACACAGAAAGGAGTGAAAATCTTCAACTCATATAAAGTTAAACTGCAGAATGGATATTGATGAAGATGAGAAGCAAAGAGAAGGCTCAGGACCAAAAGAACATTAAAGACAAACTTTTAGAGGTGATTAATATTTTTTTTTTCTGAGACAGGGTCTTACTCTGTATTTCAGGGTGGCCTGAACTCACTACATAGCCCAGGCAGGCCTCGAGCTTATGGTGATACACCTGCTTCAGGATCCCAAGTGCTGAGATTACAGGTGCATCACCATGCCCAGCTGAGGTGATTAATTCTTGACAGCCAATCATTTCATTTTCTCTGTGTTATTAGTGCTCCATTTACATAGGTTATTTTTGACACCTCCTCCTTCCTTCTCAAATTTCCATCCTCACACTCAGAAACTGATTGCACTTCCAATTTACAAGATGTGGTCAGAAGATAACTACTATGAATTCCTACCACTGCTCTCCTCTACATTTGTATACAGCATATACTTACTATCATTTGCCTTCCCTCCTTTTTCTATAAATGAACTGTCCATCTTTACAGACCCACTTCCCCACTTATTCACCACTTTTTATTCATTTTTGCTTTTTTTGTAAAATGGCTCCAATTCCCACCCCAGTTTTGGAAGTCTTTCCCTCTCTGATGGACCATTGGATCAACATAGATGCCTATTATTATTTATTTCTTTTTTTGTGTGGGTACCGGGGGGCCGACCTCAGGACCTCGTGTGCCATCAGGCACCCATGCCGCTGAGCGATATCACCGGCCCTTTTTTGGTATGTGGGTTCCGGGAGTCAAACTCGGGCCCTCGCGCTTGCCAGGCAGGCACTTATGCTGCTGAGCCATTTCACCGGCCCCAATTTATTTCTTTTTAACAAAGCAAACAAAACAAAACCAGGATTTAACTTTGCATGCCAATTATTTTCCATGTTTTCCTGTTTCTCATGGGAAAATCCCTTACAAAGCCGATCAACAAAGTATACAGTGCTCTATCCAACGGTCCTTTCCTCAGTCGTTCTGCTTGGCACAACAGTAGCAATGCAGTAGATGTAAAGGAGGAGTAAAAAATTAAGCACAAATTTGGAAATTCCTAGATGAGAAAATAATGCACAAATTCTACTTTTTGAAAATTAGAATGAATTTTGCACTTGGCTACTGAATTTATCAACATCCAAGGAGAAAGTTAAATTCACCATTGGTGGTTCAAATTGAGAGGTTAGATAAAGTCATTATATATAGAAGTGGTCAATGTTGAGGGAACAAACAAGGGATGATGAGTTTTCCATGACCTAGCAAAGATAAGAAGTAGTTACCACCTCAGGAATAAAAGGCCAATGTTTTATAAAATATTTATCATATGCCAGTATTCTATGCTGTGTATTATCTTTTGCACCTTATTTTTTATTCTATAATTAAGTACTATTATTACTTTTATTTTTTTATACTGGAAAATATTTTAAAAGATAATATTCATACAAAATTTTACTATACACCAGGTATTTTTCAATGTCTACACCTTCCAGTATGGTAGGTACAAACAGCATTGTAGCCATTGAGTGCTTCAATGTGGCCAGATCCAAATTAAGATGTGCTGAAAATGAATAACATATGATGGAGGTTAAAGAATGTGAAAAAAGAATGTGAAATACTTTATACAATTTTATATGAATTATGCTATTAAGTGCTCTGTTTACTATACACTGTATCATTTAAAATTTTTTAAATGATTAAAATTCCATTTATCAATTTCCTTTTCTTTCTTTACATGGCTATTAGAAAACCTGTAGTCAAATGTGGGGTTCACAATGGTAGATTGCATAATGTTTATATTGGAAAAAGCTGCCCTGTAGCTTGACATAATCATCAAGATGCAGAAACTGGACTTGAATCTAGATGTCCCTATTCAAAACTCATCCAACCTCCTATATTCTTTTTAAATTGTTAATAAAGGAGTAAAAGAGAATAAAACTCACTATACTGAGAGCCTGCCACGTACCAGTGTAGCAGGTCATACACTACATATTATATATGTGTATATATGTATGTATGTATATATATATATGCTAACATAGTTGGCATAACATATACATATATATAAAGAACAACCCTGCAACATAGATATAGATATCATTATGCCCATTTGCCAGAGGAAAAATGCAATATCAATTTTAACATATCTTGACTACAAAGTCAGTAGTTATTTAACCAAAATGCAAATCCATGATATATTCAGAGTCCATAGTCTTGATCGCAAAGTTATATTACCTTCTTGGTATGAATGAATTAAAAACAAAAGTAAACATGTTGAAAGTTTAGAGAAGGAAATGAACATGTTTCTGAATATACTCAACATTCTAAATTCTAATGACAATAACTTATGCTATAATGGGCCATGATTGGTACTAGATAGAATTTTTCATCCATTAACTTGTAGATTAAGAAATATTAATTATGTCTTGGCCTTTTGCCTAAGATCAAGTGAAGAAATATTAATAAAGTCATCTGTATTATAAACAACATAATGTCAGCCACTTAGTTCCTCACGAATCAATGAGTACTCACCATATATGAGAGGCAGCCATAACACAAATGAAAGAAACTTATACACACATACACTCACATACACAGACCAGCCTAGAAATGCTAGAGGTTTAACTGTCTACCACAAGAGCCAATTAAATGGTAAACAGGAAAGATCAAGGGAGAACTCAGAGCACAGTTTTCTCCCTGATAATAAATACAGCAGGAAACTGGAAGGAGCTAAGACTTATATAGAGAACATGATGAATAATTTCGTCATTTTAAAGCATACTTTATAAGCATACATTGAAATTAAACACAAAATTTATATAAAGGAATAAAAGCAGAATAACTTTCCCTATAATAAGTATAGCAGAAATTAATTTTTTTGTATATTTCCCCAATTTTGTTTTGCTTTTTTTCTTTTTAAGGTGTTGCTAACCAGATTGTTTTCCTTATAAATTCTCAGTTTTCACACAATCTTCATGTACCCAGAGTAGAAATAATATCCAGGAAAGAGTACTTTTCAGAAATATTTTTAATACTTAATACTTCTATTAAGATATTGTTCAATTTAAATGAAAAATGTTAATCCTCAGTTTCAGAACCAAAGAAATAAATTATTTGTAGATGAATTTTAGTACCTATAAGATATTCTATTAAGGATTTCTTTTACATGTGGGAGAAAGGCACTCAATAATACAGCTGTAAACATAATTTTGATTATTATGATGTCAGAGTAAACAACCTTGGGAAAACCTTGAAACATTTAAGTGGTAGGAAATGAAGGGAAACAAAGAAAGACTGAATAGGACACTTAGAAGAAAAACAAACTGAACTTCTGTATCTGAAGCAAAAATAGACATGAAGTTATACAAAATGCTTCTGATAAATTTTAGAACATGTTTTGAGCTTATCACTCCAATGAAGCCAAAAACTATGGAAACAGATGTTGAATAATGAGCAGTTTGTTGTTAATTGCTAGAACTATAATAGGTTCTAAATGGATGAATTCTAAACTTGTGTGATCATTGGAGGCCATGAAAATGATGGCTGTTCTCTCTTTGCACTGTCAAAGCTTCTTATTCACTTTCCAATTTCTCCAGACACTACATCCTCTGTAGGAAATAGAGTACCAGAAATCATTTCCTCTCCTTTTCCCTTCTGTAAAGCATATGGCCTAATCTATCCTGTGAATACTCCAATTTATTTTAGCATTCATGAAACTTCATGACTAATTTCCTGAACCAAACTATAATTACTTTAATTCTACACTGCTGGAGAGAATTTGAAAACAGGACTTCTTTAGGAGAAAATTAACTTATATAATGAGTGAAGAGATAAATCATATTATCTCTAATTAAAGTATATTAACATTTTGGTTGCATATGAATAAAAATCAGACACAATGAAAGCAGGCTTCTCATAAAGAGTCAATTTATGGAAATTTATGAAGATTTTAGGAACTTACAAAATTTCATTACTTAACATCTCTATTAAAATCTTTACAAGCATGCATAATGAAGAGCCTAATAAAAGATTTAATAAATGGACTTTTGCTTAAAGTCACACTGATTCAGTGCAAGCAAAGGTTTTAAACCCCCTAATGGAGATTAAAATGATAATTGACGATTTAAAAATACATATGCCAACTACCAAGTGCAAAGTAGAGAGACAGGATGTCAGAGTTCAGCAGTCACAGAATTAGCCTCAAACAAAATAATTCCATTGTTTCTCTTTGCATAAGACCATGATGATAACCTCAGTCTTCTGTATTATTTTACCTCACAAGTGCAAGGTCCTAGAGAAAAGAAACATGAATGTTTCACTACCATAAAACTCTATTCCAAATCCTCCTGTTCTGCATCAGCCCAAGATCTTTAAGCTCTGTGTGTAGGATGAATGGCTAACACAAACAGGACACTTTCAGGCAAAATTATTTAAGTTTAATTTGAGGGTGAACGGAATGAGATTTTTCCATCAGAAATTCTCCTCTTTCGAACTTATACAATGGAACTGCTCAATGATTTAATTTTCAATATTGTTCCTGAATGGCTCATAAAAAAGATGCTCTCAAACTAAGTCACAGAGAAATGTATTGCCTATAAAAGTGCACAGTGAGCAGCAGAGTCTGTGTGTCTAATTTGGAGATGAGATTTGCAGCCAGCATTTGCCATGGTGCTTTCCAATTTCCATGAGAGCTAACGTCCCATTTGACATGGCATTCAGATCCTATACACTCCATCAGTCACTGGCACTTTTATCCTTAACTGTTTAAGTTCCTATGGCCATAAACATGGCTTACTGGGTTTTACTTCCCCCTGTTATTCACACCACACAACCCATTTACAACTGCTCTGTTGTTTACAGTTGCCAAATAACATGCCATTACAACAAGCACAGACTCTCCAAAGCCTTATAGAAAACAGTTATGTTTACTCTGCAAAAAAAAAATGCATTTGCAGATTATCAAACAGTATGGATACACATTTTAATAGAGAAAATTACATGCTCAATACTGTGCAAATGCACTGGTAATTTGGTATTAAAAATAAATGGTTTTCTTGTGTGTTCATTTATTCTTTCATGGAGCTAAAGTAACAATGCTTATAGTAGACAAATTCTCATTTTGCACATCTCAGCTCTCACACCTCTTGAAAATATATATTGAATTGCATTTTTTAAAAAAACTCTGAATTATATCTCTAAAGATAGCAGCAACAAAGAAAGCAGATAATAGAATGTCCAGAGAGCTTAAAGAATAGATGGCATTTAAAGGCAGAAAAAAAGGAAATATAATTGTAAAAGAAAAACAAAAAAATAATGATCAAAGATTACCTGATAGTATAGTAGGAACAAGAAATATCTTAACCACAGTATAGCAAAATAATAAGTTTGAATGTATATATTAAGAAGTATATCCTAAATTCTAAACCAGGATGTTCACAAATTAGAGGAAAGTTAAGAAAACAGAGAGAAAGGAAGCGAGGGGGAGGCTTCCCCCAGGAATCCTTGGTGTGGTTAAACTGCCCCTGGGTATTGCTGCGGACACTGGAGCAAAAAACACTCCAAGTGTCTTCTCTAGGGATAGAGTCTGGTAGCAACAAAAGTACACATGCTTAAAGGCTAAATGTGACCAGCCTCACACCCAGGGGAGACCTGAAAATACACAACCTATACATTATGAAAAGCCTCAAGTTATGACCTTTAAAATGGACCTCACTTTGTATTTGACAGGAAAAAAAGCAAATACTTAAGAGAAATATGCCTTCAATCAATGATCCCAGTATTTCCAAAGATAAATTACAGTTGAAAATGTGTGAAATACACACACATATGCATGCACACACATACGCAAATGCACACACGTACACATATATACACACACACACACACACACACAAACAGAATGAGCAAGAACTGGAAGAAGCAGAAACCAGAGAAATCAGACACAGGAAAAGATACAGGAATTAGGAGACACAGATTACAAACGAAGTACTGTACAAATCACAGGGAAACAGTTTATATGCACAATAACATTCAAATTAGAAACTTTTATTTATCAACAGACACATAAAAGGATCCCATATCTTGTTTATGTAATAGCATATTTACTCTAAGATAAACCATATTATTCTACAATTTTTTTCTAAAAGATTTTTTAAAGATTTGTCATTTACATTTAAATCTATTTGGGATTGATTTTTATCAAAAATATATGAGACTTCATTTCATATTTTATCTATATAAACAAACTTTTGATATTTGACTGCCAAAAAAGGATCCATAAAATAAATTCATGACAAATACATCTGCTTTTTACCTTATTTCTTATGTATTTAGAATGCTTATGATTCCTATACTTGTGGTGTCAGAAAGGAAAATAGAAAAGCCTCAGACAGATCTAAAGGATAATATGGAAATCCCAGAAATATTAGATTTTCAACAAGAGCAAAGTAAACTTTTCTGGGCAAAGGGCTTTTCAAGAGATTTTTAAAATGAACTTTCTTTGTAATCAAGGTCAGGATTTTTCTGAGACCAGTAGGCTCTGGGCAGCAAGAACTTTTTCCTGATCAAATACATGGCTGCCTTAGGCAGTTTCATGAATGTAATGGTTACACTCTAATTATAAGATGAATAAATTAAGAAATGACCTGGATGTCATACCATGTTCTTGAAGGTGTTGAAATGTCCTATTCGGCAGTAGTGATTTTATCTGGATTTAGTGGTGGGTACGTAGATAACTCCACAATATTGACACATGAGGTCCTCCTTGGGCTCCCAAATACAGGTGTGGGCCATTTCCAGTATACACTGGCCTACCACTGTGTTGATCATTCGGTTGAGGGCAGCCTGATGAGATCGGAAGCAAGAGAATGCAGCCCACGCACATACCCTGCCCAGCAGTTGCTTTTATAATTGGCTAATGTTAATTCTTGCTATTAATAATTCTAATGTAACACCATGCAACAGAAAGTAAATGTATCCTTAGTGACATGCTTCTACGGACATACTCAAATGCAATTATTTTCTCTCTTGTATATGTGTATGCATGTGTGTACCCCCAACACAATGTTTCTTTACCTGTCGATTGTTTATTTTCTGTTGAAGTTGCTCACTCCATTACCTAATTTGTCAAAACCTTTTCAAGTGTCACAGTGTGACTTAGGAAAGTATTCTTAGACTGCCAAGCCAAACAGTAGTATAAATGCAGATTTTCTTCTCATTCTTTAGCTTAAGATTGTAGCAGTAAACTAAACAGAACTCCATCTACTTATATAGATAATATTAATTAAAACTAGGATGTTTCTATTGATTACTTTTTTCTTTTCCACAAGATTATTTTAATAGGATGTAATTGAAATTTATGTAAGTTAGAAATAAGTTTTGCCTCTCATTTCCAATGTACAAACAACTAAACTATTCAACAAAAACATTTAAACTCTGTGATACATTATATCACATTCTCATAAATACTAAATCACTCAGAAAGTCACTGAAGAATTATCATAATTGGTTTTTCTCAAGTCTCCAAACTATATTCGCTGAATTGCTCATCTATTTTCACATTTTAAAGATTTCAAGAGTATACCTGCAATTATGCCTGCTACTTGTTATTTTTGGAAAATATATTACATTTTACTTCCTAGAATAAGTAGCAGAACCTCTTTAAGGTCAAAATTAAGTATAAAAGTGACCTAGAGTTAGATTCTGCAATTTGTGTTTTGACACATCTTTCTAATTACAAGTTTAGCAATGCCCACATGGGTTACATCTATACAAGAAAATGTAAAGGTATTTTCTTTGTCAAAATGCTTGGTATAGTTATTGAGCACATCAGAAAATGACCCCTGACTCTTCCAGTGAAAATACATCTCTTTTTGAGGCAGTTTTGCAAAATATACTTTCCTTTGATATATGCATTACCCTTCTGAAGTAATGTTGAGTCAAAAACTTATGAAATGAGTTAAAATTATAAAATTACTACTTTCTCAGAAAAGTACTGGATAAGTAACTTTAATTTTTACTTCCACCCCACACCTTCTCATAGAGCCTTTCACTTATCCCTTTTTTCCTTATATAAATCTTTAATATCTCAATTTTATAAACAAAAGGGAACCCACAAGAATATATTCAATTGATAAGCCATTTCCTTACCCAAGTTATGAAATGGTGATGCTGAAGTACAGGACATGATTATATTCCTACCTCTAAAATATTATGACTTTTTTGACAGACTTTATTAGTTAAGTTTAACAAAACTAAGACAGCCTTCCAGAAAAGAACTATAAAGTATTGGCTTATCAATGGCGTCACTACAAGTGGTAAACACTATACCCACAGATTTGTAAGGGCTTCTTTACCAAGTATTTTAGAAGAAAGACAGTTTATTCCCTCAGATTTTTGTAAACTTAAAACAAAACAATCTTCATTATACTTAGCAAACATTCAAAAAAATTTAATTTTTATGCTTGGTAAATAAGATGTACCTAAGGAAATTGAGCCAAACGGAAACTCTGACCAAAAATTTAGAGTTGATCTGAACTCCATTTAGAGTTGATCTGAATAAAAGCTTTAATTTATTTCATTTCAGTGTGTGATTAAAAAGGAAATAATTTTCTCCCCCCAAAAAACTATCAATGTAACATAGATGAGAACCTACATAATTTCTAAATATATGAAAACAAAGCAAGAATGATAGATAACTTTTCTATACCAAACTTGAATGATACATTTTTATCACTTTTTTGGACTCAAACCTAGCTGGTTAACTCATCACTGTCTGAAAATTGACAACAGATACTTGTATCTGGTCCCCTGTTTTGTTCTGCTTTTTTCTTATACAGATTTTCCTTAAGCAGGAAGGGTGCCTGAGATGCCTCTGTATGTCTATGTTAGTTGTCTATTGCTGTGTAACAAGTCACCACAATTTCAGAAAGCTGAACACCATTAGCATTTACTTTCTCTTGCCTCTGTAGGTCAGAAGTCTGGGTATGGTTGAGCTAAGTCTGGGTATGTCCTGCACTAAGATTCTACCTGGCCACAGTCAAGTTGTCTTCTGGGCAGTGTTTCTTTCTAGAGAAACTGGCTCTTGCTCACAATCACCTAGTTTGTGACAGAATCAATTCCTTCCATTTATGTGATAGAGGCCATTGTCTTCTTGCTGGTGTTCACCCACAGCTCCCCGGAAACAGCCTGAGTTCCACAACACACAGCTGCCTCAGTCTGCCCTCCCCTGTTTCCGATCCCTCTTTCAGGAAAGGCACAGTCCCAACAAATGACTTACCTGATTTAACTAACGTTACCCAGGTAATCTACTTTTTGGTTAACTGATCTGTAGCCTAATGATGAGAATGACATTCCTTAAGATTCCCCCATTCACCCTAAACTAAAGAGGAGGAAAACATAAAAGATTTGTGTTCCAGAATAGAATCCTTTGTGTCATTTTCTATCTTTACCTACCACAATGTCAGTACAGGGTTTGTTGAGGGGGGGTTAGTCAAGGGTTTAGTCAGTTGTGTTAGCCAGATTTCTGTTGCTATTACATGGTACTTGAGATAACCAACTTACAAGGAGGAAAGATCTATTTTGCCTCATGGTTCCAGGGGTCTCAGTCTACGGTCATTTGGCCATATCACTTTGAGCTTGTGCCTGCACATTTAATCATGGCAGAAGCATGGTGTGGAAGAGCTTTGCTCACTTCATGGTGTGCAGGAAGCAAAGAGAGAGAGAGAGAGAGAGAGGAGGGGCAAGGATCCTAACATCCTCTTCAAGACCACAGCCCCACTGACCTTTCTTTCACAAGGCTCCACCTCCTAGAAATTCTACCACTTCTCAATAGCAACACCCTGGGGACCAAGCCATGAATACATTGCCCATTTCTTAATTAGATTACTTGCCTTTTTAACTGTATAATTCTTTGGGCTCCTTATGTATGCTAAATATTAAACCCATGTCAGATGTGGACTTTATAAATATTTTCTCCCATACTATGGGTTTTGTCTTCACTTCATTGAGTTTTACCTTTGCTGTATAAAAGTTTGTCAAACCCATTTGTATATTTTTGCCTTTGCTTTCTGAGCTTTTAGTGTTTAGCTTTAAAATTTTTTGTCCATTCTCATATACTGAAGGATTCCCCTTATCTTTTCTTCTAGTATGTTCAGAGTTTCTATTCTTATAATTAAGTCTTTAATTGATTTTGAATTAATTCTTGTAACTGGTGAGAGATAGGGGTATAATTTCTTCTACATGTGAATATCAAATTTTATCATCATAATGTCTTGAAAAGACTACTCTTTATCCACTGAGCATTCTTAGAACCTTTGTGGAAAATCATTAAGCTATAAATGTGGGTTTACTTCTGGTCCTCTATTCTGTTTTATTTATCTATGTGTTTGCTTTTATGCCAATACCATGATTGTTTGATTACTAATGTTTCATAGTATATATGTATATATATATATATATATATTTTTTTTTTTTGGTACCAAGAATTGAACTCATGACCTCATGCTTGCCAGGCAGGCTCTGTGCTGCTGAGTTATATCCCCAGCTCATTGTATATTTTGAAGTCAAGTGTAATGCCTCCTACCTGACACAGAGCGACAAGTACCACATGATCTCACTCATACGTGGAAGCTAAAAAAGGTGATCTCATAGAAGTTGAGAATAAAATGGTGATTTCCAGAGGCTGGAGCGTGTAGGAGACAGTAATGTTTAGGTACTCTCAATGGGTACCATCTTGCAGTCACATAAGAATAAGAAGTTTTGGCATGCAATTGAACAGTAAAGTGACTATAAGTAATGTACTCTATATTTCAAAATGACAGAAGAAATTATTTTAAATGTTTTTACCATAAAAATGATAAATGAGAACATAGATATGTTCAATGCAATTCAAACAATGGATTGTTCAAATTGTTTAAATCAAGTTAAACATATCTGTCTCTTTCACAGCAGGGTTTGTGGGTTTGTGTGATTTATTCCTATATGAATCATGGCACCTAACAAAGGATTACTGATTTAGAAGGATATGTCTAAAATCAATGCGATACCACTGCATACCTCTTAGAATCTCTAAATTTTAAAATATGTAATATCAATTGCCAAGGAAGATATAGAGCAACAGGAACTCATTCATTGCTGATATGATATAAAATGTCACAACCTTTTGGAGACAGTTCGGCATTTTTGACAAAATTAAATATACTCTAATATGTGGATCACACTTGCAGTTATCCAAATGATTTGAAAAACTAAGTCCACAAGAAACCTGCGTGCCAATACTATACAAATTTATAAAAAATTGCCAAAAATTGAAAATAGACAAGATGTCCATTCATAGATGAAAGAACAAACAGCTGTACATTCTCACAATGGAACATTATGCAGAGATTAAAACAAATTATCTAGCCAGGAAAATAGATATATTAATCTCAAAAAGGTAATGAAAATGAAAGAAGCTACCTGAAAATGTTGGCATTTGTAAGATTCTAATCATATGACATTCTGCAAAGATAAAATTAAAGTAAAATAGATCAGTTAACCTAAGATTTAGGGGTAGAGGAATCCTTATATCAGGGGATACTGAATGTGGGGTTCATATAAGCCCTCTATACTTTATTTCAAATTTTTGGTAAATATAAAACTATTTTAAATTAGAAAACATATTTTAAAAGGTCATGTCTGAGTTGTGGGTTTACAAATGGCAGATGTCAAAACCACAGGAAAATACTAGAAGCCAACAAGAGAAATGTGCGGCAGTACGGGGAGGGTGTACTCATCAATAACTTTTGTTTGTTTGTATGTTTCACTTATGGAAAGTTGGCTTTGCCTAAAGAATTTTCCTACATTTTATTAATCACTCCCAGTGGCAATGGAGACTGATAAATCAAGTATTTTATGCAAATATAGCATGCTCCTAAAATATCATAATTTTGCTAATAAAAGAGTGTATGGAAAGATGTTGGGCAGATGACTTGCAGTGCTGTCAATTTAAGGGCTAATATAGCTGCACATAAATTTTTTAAAATTAAGGATTGGATTAGGTTTATTTGATTATACTCATTCTGTGTCAAATACATGCATTCAAACAAGCTTTTGAGCATTAGGAAGTTTGCATTAAAATGACAATCACCCTACAGGAATTTTTCTGCACATTTGAGACATATTCAACCCACAAAACAAGGTGCTTCACCCCATTAATACACACAAGATATTAATTCCACTCACAGAGCCATTTGTTTTACCACTGCAGAGTGACATGATTTAAGGCTTTCAGGTAGTCACAAAGTTTGTTGTTTTGTCTCCCATCAGCAGATAGCTTGCCTCCTTAGAGTATTTGAATAAGTAAAAAAGGTTTCCACATGAGAGAAGGCTTACGTTTTATTGAAACAAGTTGCCTTCTCCTCTCAGTCTCGAAGTTCTGGTTATTGAAACAGGTCGTGTGTGTTTCCTGGAATATCATTCACAATTGCAAAATGAGCCTTTCACAAAAAGCTTGAGTGCTTTTTTTCTATAGATGCAGAACATGTAGGATCCCCCTCAATAAATTAATGTTGCTTTATCTGTAAATTATCACTAATTCCAAGTTGATGAGCAAACTCCTGTAGTCTCATTTCTGCTTATCATTGCACATTCTTGTTGAATTATTCTGAACTCACAAGCATTTTGAACTGCAAGACACATTGATTTCCTCATTATGTCAGGAAATGGCAAGTTAAGCAAATTTCTAAACCCTTTCAAATTCCAAGGTCTGTTCAGAAGTGATAAGACAAGACACCATGTGTAAGTTGGTGAGTTTTTGTATTGAGACAGTTCTCAGTGGAAATATTTTTGTCCTGGAAATTTGTCCTCTCCAAGGAGGCAAAGGAGCTCAAGGGCTAATTCACTCATAACATTCTTTAGCATTTTCTGCACAGTGGGAGGTGTGGGAAAGGGCTTTGTGCTTAATTGTTTTCTACTTGTTTGCTCCACACACAATTTTCCAAAAAGATCACCCTAATTCAAAGATTAATTATTCTCATTAACCACAGATGCATGATGACCAAAGCAAAAGTAATATCAGGGTTGTTTAATCCAGTATTAAGTGCGTAAGGTACTGATAACATGAAAACTAATCATTTCTTAAAACCCAAAGGATGCATGATTGCCAAAAGAGAAAGGACAGTGGTTTGACGCGAAGTGTTCTTCTGCAGGCCAGTACTTGGCATTAAATCTTAAAAATGCACTTTGTAGAATAGAAATGACAGAGGCTCTTAAGAAAAAATAAAAGAATAATAATACCAGATTGGAGAAGTATAAATTAAAAGGACAGCAGTAGACAATTTGAAAGGTCAAAGGAATAAAAAGGAGGGCCTCTTGAGAATAACCAGTTTCAGAACTGTGAGTGAAATTCCTTCCAGCATAGAAGGGGAGAATTTGCATTCACATTTGAAGATTCCTTTGCCAATTCCATTGATGAAAAAAATACTAATAATTGAATCTATAATGATGTCACTTATAAATCTGAAAACACAGTGTCTTAAAGACTCATTTAAATATTTCAGCTGAACAGTACATAAGACATTGTTTTTATTGTATCCTGATGCTTTTTTCAAAAAAAGACATTTGTTAAGTATGTAAAATCCCACAGACCCCAGTCATTCAGCTGTTTCTGAAAAATCCAAAAAGCTTCAAAACAGGGAAACAGGAAAGCAATTAGTTCCTAAAATTTTTCAGAAGGATTTATCTTGATACTTTAATTAATGATAAAGTCAATATACTCCCTCTCACCAGTACCAAATACAGGTGTTTGGACTAGATGAGATCAAAGTGGTTTTGTATGTGTATTTTGCTTGTTTGGTTATTTTAATGTAAGTCTGTGATCTTACATATATGTACATTCATTTGACTCAATTTCTATTTTTAGCATAATATCGAAAAGATACAGGGAAGATAAACATCCTCAGAAATTTCACTTAGCTCTCGTGGATGCCGTAATCTACTATGCAGAAGAAGTAAGGACAGATTTGTACAAGGTTCAGGGATGTTTAACATTGGCAACATTTGCCTTACTTAAGAGAAGTAATAATGGAAAAGAAACATGAATGAATTCAACATGCATTCAAAAACCTTTTTAAGGATTACTATAAAGAAAATGAGGTGAAATAATTGTAGTGTGTTACAGTTATATAGTCTCTTTCTAAGGTTCGTCAGATTCTGTGACTCCCTTGCTATTTTAACTACTCATAGATAAAGAAAAAGAGAAGTAGAGGATTAAACAACCTACCCAGTTTGTCCACATACATGATAATCTTAGATCAAAGATTCAGATACACGTTTTCTGACTCCAAATTCACATCCTTAAGGAACTATACCATGGCAAACCACATCCACAAGCAATTCCATGTTTTTAGCACATTCTATACAATCAAGTTTGGAAATGTATTTTGAGACCTAGAAAATCACCCAGATCTATTTTAATTTAGATATAACAGTCTTAATCTAATTAAGTATATTACTTAATTTATATATGTTAAAAGGGAGCTTCGATTTTAGTCATTTCTTTTCTTAATTTTTTAATTTAAAACAACCTGTATAGCTTAGCAAATTAATTTGTGGCATTAAATAAAGTAGTGGTTCATTGAAATAAGAAATAAAAGTTCTTAGAAGAGGATTCTGTGGAGAAGGTAGGGATTTCAATAAAGTTGTTCCATATTGTTCTTCATTTCATTTTTGACAAGCATGTTTCTCTTCTCAAGATGCTTTAAAACAAAGGAGACAGACAAGAAAATACCAATTCTTCTGCAATTGATTCAATAAAGTCCTTGTGTGATTCTTGTTAACATTTTTCCCTTCTCACAATAAGATGTGAAAAAGAATATCTTGTCAGACCATCTATATAATGATATATTATTTTGACATTTGTCATGACAAATCTATAAAAATCCTTGAAAGTGCAAAATTATCTACTAAGTGTTATAACAGCACAGGGCAGAGAACAATGCCTGAGAGGTGGCACCAACCTTCAAGAAGTTGTACTGCTGCTGAGGTCACTTGCTTAGCTAACACAGTGTCACAGCATGGTCCATAAAGGTCACTAACAACCAGAGGGAAACACTACACACAGCTGAATTGAATAAATAAGAAAAGTAATAAAACAAAACCTATTCCTTCTTTATATAACAGTGTTAGGAAATTAGAGTTTATACACTCAGAGAATGGCACCCTCCCCAAAACTAACTCTCTTTCTCTGTCTCTCTCTCTCTCTCTGTCTCTCTCTCTCTCTCTCTCTCTCTCTCTCTCTCTCTGACTGTCAAATATTACACTAGATCTGCATTTTTTGTACCATGTAGTTTAGGCTCCAAGGCATGATCAGAGTTCTAAAAGTCAAATTCAGTGGGTTTTTTTTTAGATTGAGTTCATTTCAAGGATATAAAATCTCTACTTATTTCAAATAAGGAGAATCACTTTTTTCCCTCAGAAAATAGAAGAAATGCAATCAAACTACGATTGCCCCACTCTTCATGTAACCCTGTAAGAGATTACTGATTATTAGAAATAATTCTAGGAAGTCCTTGAAGAGGAAGAACACGTTGGCGATGAAGAGCCATTTTCTTACAATTATGCTCTCTCAGATTTTACTGCAATGGAGACTCAGTTTTAAATTTGTTTCTAAGGAAAAAAATTTAATGTTCTTTTATCTATTTTGTCTTTTCTATTTTTTTTTTTTTTTTTTGTGGGTACCGGGGGGACGACCTCAGGACCTCACGCGCCAGCAGGCGCCCGTGCCACTGAGCGATATCACCGGCCCCTTTTTCGTATGTGGGTTCTGGGAGTCGAACTCGGGCCTTCGCGCTTGCAAGGCAGGCGCTTAAGCCACTGAGCCGTCTCACCGGCCTGTCTTTTCTATTTTAATATGACACAATTTGTATTATTATATCACCTCTTATGTAATAAATAACTTATTAAATCCAGTTTATTTCTCAAAATACATTAGTTGATTAGACTGTGTGTTTTCTGTTAAGCAGTGAGGTCTCTTCAGTTTTAGTCACATTACCAGTATCACTTCCTAGGAAAGAAATGTGCTTATAAACGGTCATTAATAAATGAAACAGTAATAATAAAATAATACCTATTATTGGGCACATTTTATGTGTTAAGACACATTAGTACATTACCTTCAGTTAGCCAATTTTCCTGCTTAAATAGAAAGTATTATATGCATTTTACAAATAAGGAATTGAAGACTCATAGGTAACAGGCAATTTATCTGTATTAAACACTGTATCCTGGGGGAAGGCTTTCAGTGGGCACTAAGTGTTTCTGTGGGTCCTGCTCTATCCTACTGTGTCTGAGGCAGAAAGCAATGCCTTGCCTCAGAATAGTAACTTTAAAATCATTTTAGCATTGGGAAGTTTTTCTTTCCATTAATGTTAAAACAGAATTAAAGAATCAAATGTATAAGAATTTAGACAGAACTGCACCCAGATATCCTGTTTAAAAACTTTAGAGTGAAGTGGATTTGAATGAAAAAAAAACTAAAATAATCTAAACTAAACTAAACTAAAATAAAATAAAATAAACAAGTTAGGAGTAATGTCTGACACATTTGTGGTGTGTGTGTGTGTGCAAGCATGCATATACAAGTTATCTAGCTACCAGTGAAAACGTAAGAAGTGGAAAAAGAATAATGGGCGTCAAGTTTTAACGGTGCCTACAGAGGTTTCTGTGTGTATATGCATGTGTGTATGTGTGTGTTACCAAGGATTAAACATTAGACCCACAGCCTTTACACTGAGCTATACCCCCAGACCGCATTTTTACTTTTATTTTTTATTTTGAGACAGAGTCTCCCTAAGTTGCTAAATTGTCCAGAATGGGCTTGGACTTGCAATCGTCTAACACCAACCTCTCAGAGTGCTAGGATTATGGGCATACCCCACCAGGCCTAGTTTATTTTTTGTTTGTATTAGTTTTTTGTGTAATTCTTTTCCAACTGAAAAAACATTTCAATCATCACAAAGTTCTAAGTACTTCTGGTTTAATGTCCAACTACATGTAGGACATATGGATACTTACAAAGAGCATTAAATTTATATAAGTGAAAAACAGGTAAATGCTACCAGAAGCTCTTTAAGACTCATTAAGTGAAGGTGATTAGGATCAATTCCTCAAAATATTTTTCACATAGTTGGCAAAACAAAGGAAAAACTATATATGAGAAAATATATTTAAATTCAGGTCAAATAATATTTATTTGCCCAAAATATTTGTATGGACAATTTAAGAAATAAACACACTTCAATTTTTCTATAAATTTGTCAGGGCCAAGAGGACAGCAGATTATTAAATAGAAAAAATCATCTCTCTTCCTATTAAAAATATCAGCATTTATGTAATAAGAAAAAAGCAATGCTTTATTTTTGGCAAAATACATATTTCAGTTAATGATAGCAAAATAGTCATCAAACAAGGAAGAGGAAAATGTGTTTTGGTAGTCTGCATTAAATGATATTTTAGAGGAAATTATGAAAACAATACAATTCACAGTCACTCCAAGAAAAATGAAATATCTAGGAATTATCCTAACCTAGGAAGTGAAAGACCTCTGCAAAGAAAACTACAATACTCTGAGAAAGGAGATTGAAGTGAACATCAGAAAATAGAAACATGTCACTTGCTCCAGGATAGGCAGAACCAATATTATCAAAATGGTCATATTTCCAAAACTGTTACACAAATTCAATGCAGTCCAATCAAAATACCAACAACATTCTTTACAGATCTAGAGAAAACAACCTTAAAATTCATATAGAGGCACAAGAGACCCAGAATAGCAAAAGCAATTTGGGGCAATAAAAGCAGAGCAAGAGGCATAGCAATACCTGACTTCAAACTATATTAGAAAACAATAGTGATAAAAATGGCAGGGTATTGAAACAAAAGCAGACACATGGATCAATGGAACAGAATCGAGGGTACAGAAACCTCCCCTAGACATATTCAGTTATTTGATCTTTGACAAAGGGGCCAAAGAATATGTTGGAGGAAAGATAGCCTATTCAACAAGTGATTTGGGGAAAACTGGGTATCTGTTTGCAGAAGAATGAAACTGGACCCTTATCTCTCATCATACACTAAATTAAAATCAAAATGGATCAAAGATATAAACATTAAAACACATGCATTAAACCTTCTGGAAGATAAAATAGGTAAAATACTTGAAGACATAGGTGTAGGAAAGGATTTTCTAAACAGAACCTTAATTGCACAAGAAATAGCAGCAAGATTCAACAAACGGGATTATATCAGACTAAAAATTTCTGTACAACAAATAAATCAATCAGCAGAGTGAAGAGACAACCTACAGAAGGGGAAAAATGTTTGCCAGCTACTCTTCAGACAGAGGACTGATATCTAGAATATACAAAGAACTCCAAAAAAACTAAACCACCTAAAATTAAGGATCCAGTCAAGAAATGGGCTAGAGAAATGAACAGATACTTCACAGAGAAAGAAATACAAATGGTCAACAAATATACGAAAATAATTGAACATGTCTGGCCATTAAAGAAATGTGAATTTATTATGGAAAGAATGGCAACCATTAAGAAGTCAAACAGTAACAAATGCTAGTATGCCTGTGGTGAAAAAGGAGCTCTCCTGCACTTCTAAATTGTCTCCAGCCGTTACTGAAGTCAGTATGGAGATTTCTCAAAGAACTGAAATTAGAAATTCCATATGACCCAGCAATCCCCCTGCTAGCTATCTTCTCCAAAGAGCTTTAGTCATCATACATAGTGATATATGCATACCAATATTTATAGCAGCACAACTCATAATAGCTGAATCCTGGAAGCAGCCTGTATAACCATAAACATGTTTAGATAAAGAAAATGTGGTACCTATATGTAACGGAACACTACTTGGCTATAAAGAATGACACATTTGAGAGATCTGTAGGAAAATGAATGCACCTGGAAAATATAATGTTGAGTGAAATAAACCAGACACACAGCTTAAATACTCTATGCTATCTCTCATTTAAGTGAGGCAAAGTACAAAGTAAAAGCTGAAGGATGGGTAGAAAGGAACAAGGTAACAGATCTCTTGCAATAGGGAAGTGGTCCAAGGAAACGAGGGCGAGGGATAAAGAGGAGGGGAAAGGGAAATGAGAGAAATAAAGATGTCCCATGTACAGTAATCTAATAGCCCCAATTAATGTAAACACTATATCCCATGAGACAAATAATAACAAGAATGAAAAAGGGGATGGGGTAACCGAGGAAGAAGAAGAGGTGGGAAAAAGGAAAAAGATTAGAAAACAAGCTGTAATATGTACATGTAACCACTCCCCAAGATGATAGTAACCTGCATGAATGGAAAATGTGTACTAATAAAATAAAATTTAAAAAATAGTTATCCCCGCCTGCCTGGCAGGTGCAAAGTCCTGAGTTCAATTCCGGTACCAAAATAAAATTTAAAAATAAAAATAAATAAATAAAAATTAGTAATCCCTTAGAGAATGATAGTCCAGGGATTCACTGCTAAGGGATATCAGAAATAAAATGTATCTTGACCACTCAGACAGGAAGCAGTCCCTGAATGTTTTATCCTCAACATGAGGATCACAAAATACCTGGCAGGATTCCCTGAAGACATAGACCATACAAAGGGTAGATAGGGCAAGGCACTGGGCATTAGGGCTCTGCCTTTAAATGCCATCCATCTGGCTAGCACACTGCTCCTATATCCCTCTGAAAAGGGGGATTCTGAGACTGTGGGCTTTCTGTCTGCAAAAGGTTTTAAAAAACATTTCCCATAACTAGTTTATCAGTATAGTCCATTGACTGTGTGCTCCCCATATGGTTCAAAACAAATCTTTCCTTTTGGTTTTAAAGATTCAATATGCCAGGAATTATCAGGTTCTTAGTATTGTTTAATCCAGCAGGTCATTAACCAAGAGATCTTGATTTGTCAGCAGTCATTCGCATAGGCAGTGCCTCTCAGGCTTCTGCTTATCAGTTTACTATTGATCTGAATGAAAAATGAGTTAAGCAAAGAATTATCTTTGCTTCCCAAATAGGGAAAAGCTGGCAAAAATAGAAATGTGAGCACATTTTAAAATGTGGCAAACCCAGCTCTCTCATTTCCTTCTAACTGCTGTTAGGACATTTAACATTCTGTGAAGAGCAAAAACACAAGCTATACTAGTTTAATTATTTCCTCTCCTTTTATTTACAGAAGAAGGAAAAAATCACCAATGCTTGAGATGCCTGGATGAATTGCTATTATTATTAACCCTTTCTGTCTCACCTGGTGGTTACACTGAAAAGTTTTGCAATAAAATTCAAATTAATTATATAATTGGATTTATTTATGTCAAAGGAGAAAAGAGGACTTTAATTCACAGCTTTTAATTCTAGAGCTCTCCAAATAATTGACAATGAATACAAACAATTCCAATCAAAAGAATTAGAATAAGTACCCTCACCTGTCCCTAAAGTGAACAGAAATTGGCAGGAGCAACATATCCAAAATAGTAAAAGAATATCTTCAATGGTAAACTGAATAAGTCCCACTTATAATCAAAATTCTGTACCAAGGATCACCTTTTCTGTGACACATTTTAGGCCAAGCGAGCACACAGGAATGAATCATGACATTAGAATATTCTGTTCATAATAGTTTCTCTTGTCACCCTCATCTTACACATTTGCACTAAATTCAGTCTGCATAGCACCTACTTTTGATATGCCCACTGCTAGCCAATTTCTCTACATATGTAGCTTTGATTGTTTTTATTATCTGTTTCATACTGCCATTTTTTTGTTTTTGTTTTTGTTTTTTGTGGGTACCGGTGATCGAACTCAGTACCTCGAGCTTGCCAGGCAGGCGTTTATGCCGCAGAGCTATCTCACCGGCCCTCATACTGCTGTTTAAATATTTGTTACTTAATTTCTCAGAAATCAGTCAGGTGGCCCCAGCTTGTCACTTCGCTGCTAAATTGTCCTTATCTAAGCTTGCTCTAACATTTATCAGTGTTTGTTAAAATAAAGAGTTCCAACAGAATTTTATTTAATTTTGATTCAATATAGATGTTCTTATTTCTGAAAGTGTTCTCTGGATTTTCACCTCTCAATCTGCATAAAACCTCCTTGCGAACACCTATTACAGTCTATGTTTGAAATAGTGGCCAGGCAAAGCAGGTAAAATAACTGACCTAGTTCACAAGCAACATTTTTAACACCATTTGAAGGACTGACACTAGCGAAATCTTTGTTACTTTGACATAGCCAATGAGTTAACAATGCGATCATTTTAAGGTGGCTTTAAAAAACAGCCGACAAAACCAGTTCAATCAGTGAAATAGGTAAGGCTCATTTTTATTCCATAATTTAGTTTCTTCCCTTCTTTTTTCAAAAAGGAAACTAGGTCAGCAAAAATGTGAAAGTGTTGTATAATAATCACTACAAATCACTTAGAGTTCTGGTTCAAGGGGTTTTAACCTGGTAATAAATTATCCTTCTGAGATGAGACTTTCAGTTAATTATGTCCATTACTCTAATTTTATTTCATATCTAGAGGGGAACTAAGGAGAAGAGATCACAAATAACTCACCACCAAAAGCTGCTACATTTTCCCTTTAGTATATTGAAAAATATCCTAAATGGATCACACCATCTCTGCCAATGGGCCTTTCATTTTATGCTGAACAAAGAACCAAAAAATTAACTTGTAGGAGAGCCAAAAAGTAATTTTTCTACTTGTAGACATCTGTTCAAACTGCCTTTTTGTCACTGTTGCTCCTCCCAGGCCATTAAGGGAAGATCTTGGCACAGCATTTCATATTCAGTCTGGTATGGTACATTCCCTGCCCAAGGACTCCTGCTCTGATGCAGTAAGAGCCTAATTAACCAGAAATCACTTCATCAATCAGAATTCTCCCTGGAGTTATGGGTCAATCACAAAATCATGAAAAGGGAAGCCTGATCAAGAATTTAGGCAAAAGTTACCTATATCCTTTATTTAAAAATCTACCTATGCACCTCTCATTCTCTACATGATGAAATGGTGTTTTAGAACAATTACCCTGACTAACTTCAAGAACTTCAGTCATTAAAAAGATTCAGTCATGGTTATTAGTCTGTACTCACATGTGATGGAAATGTAACTTGGCTATTTTAGAATTATTTCTAACTACTTGGGCTTTAAAACACATGATTTCTCTGAATTTCTCATTGCTCAACAAGAATACTTGAAGATGATACATAGTTCTTTAACATATGTGGTAATAAATGCTCATCCTACTCTGAGGTCTTGACTTAAAATTACACTAATTTGAAATTTTCTATGGGACATTCTAAATTCTTTTTTAAAGTGTTAGCATTTGCATCCTCCCAACTTAATCCTTTTTTCATTTTTGTAGTCTTAATTTTTGGAGGACTAAACCAAATCTTCTCTTCTGTACTATGATGTACTAAAAAATAAACTTTTAATACCTCAATATTAAATTTGAAGATAGATATACATGGCAACCATACAGGTAATTCTTAGATCAGCTAAACTGTATTATAAAAAGGCTGGCTATTTTTCAGGTGCACAAATATCAATTAATCTGAGCCATGCCCATATCTACAAAATGGATCATCTTAGTAAAATGAGTTTAGTGAACTGACTTGACTAAATACATTGTACACAGGATAGCTCTGAATTTTTATCCCTAAACATTGACCCCAGAGTGTTAAGTAAATCCCCCTTTTATGTCTGGTGCCACATCCCATAATGACACCTTTAACAGGCAGCAGTTCTTCCTATGTAATATTGGTTACTAAAACTGGGCCTCAAGGTAGGCAATTATATTAGTAAGCATCCAGCTATGGGCTAAGATTCCTACTTCCCTTTGTGTTAAGCCTCCTACCAGTATCAGCAGGCTCCAGGAGCAGTTCCAAGAGTATCTCCAAGACAGGACAAGATACTCTCTCTTTTTATCCTTTGAAGACAAGAGAAAGCTCCTACTCTTGGTCCTATAGTCCTAGTCCTACTGACTTCTCTGGCTCCCTCTCCTTTCCGCTTCCATTTGTTCTGGTCTGTAGGTTAGTTATGTACTTGCCAAGGGAGAAGAATTCATATGGTCATGTCAATTTTCCCTTTATAATTAAGGGTCTGTCTGGCCCAGGTTTTTGCAGTTATCTTTAGACACTGTGTGTTTTGTATTCAATTTTGAAACATAACAGATAATTTCAGAATAGTAAGAAAAGTCCTACCCATAGAGAACTTCATTTTAAATAAGACCATTGGGTTTTTTCTGTTTTAAAAATCTGAGCTCTGATAGTGGGGTTATCTCAATAAATAAAAGAATATATCAGATTTCCAGTCTTCCAGAGGTGCTGAAATCATTCTGAGAAAGACTACTAGAGAATATTACAAACATAGGGAAGACTGACAACACTTTATCCCATTGATCATTAATCAATCATTATGGAAAGTGGAACAACTAGGCATTAGTATTTTCTTTAATGGAAAATGCTTTATAAAAGAAAATAGATTTAACAAATATATCCACTAAATAAAAATAAGGTGATATTAAGAAATTATTTATTTTAGATGTGCTGATATTATAATGGTTATGTTTATTAAACAGTCCTTATCTTCTAGAAATCACACTGAATATTTATGTGAGAAATGAAATCATTCTTACAATTTGCTTTAAAATAAATAGTTTGGAAAAAAAGAAGCAAAATCTATAAAATACTGATAAGTATTGAAGGTAGATTATGAATTCATGACATTTTTCAATACCTCACCTTTTACTCTGTATATTATACAGACCGAGAGACCCACAGAGAAACAGAGAGAGAGAGAGAGACAGAGACAGAGAGGCAGATGGAGACAGAGAGAAACAGAGAGAGACAGAGAGAAAGAACTGATACCTTGAAGGATATTAGTCTTAGAGGATCAGCAACCCATCCTTACAACCTCATTGAACCTTGATTATCTTCTTAAAGGCCCCGTGTATAAACATAGTCATAGTTAAAGTTAGGGCTTCAATAACTGGGGAGGAGGGGACACGATTCAGTCTACAGCAGAAGAAATATAATCAGATTTAAATGTTAGTATTTTCCAGAAGGACAATATGAAAAGAATTAGGTCTAGAAGTTTGGGAAATTGGTAATGGAGCTATAAAATTTTCACGTATTACTTATATAATTGTCACCTGAACATGTATTAAAATTGTGTAAAAATGTGAAGAGAGATTTGATTTGGATTACTGAGTGCTTTGGGGTACAGGATTAGGCAGGGGAGCTATTCGATGTGACCACTGAATTTTCAGATATACAATGGTGAGGTTCTGATGATGATGATGACAAGACAAGAAACAGCTTAAAGAAGTAAAAGACAAGAAAGAGAAAATGAGATATAATTTTGGATATACTTAAGCACAAACCTGAAGCACAGGTACATACTAAAAAGAACAAAACTTGAATGGTCCACTCTGCAGGGAGGTCCTTGAGGTGAACTAGAGAAGACAGGTTAAATGGAAGTAAAATTGGCATCTTAGAGTAGAAAAAAAGTTGAGTGTAGAACCAGAGCAACTGTCAACCACCCAAATCGTGTACTTCTCACCTCAGACAGGATGACAGTGGCTCCATGACTCAAAAGAACAGAGGAGGTTCTTGAGTTACTGACACCATTACTGATCCCTGCAGAATTATCCTTTTCTGAAACGTGACTGAGAGTCCACAGTTCTAGAGGACATTGCTGAACGGGGTGTCCAGTAGACATCCAGGGTGCCTGGATGCTTGACTGTGGGGCTTCCTCTGTTAAAGAAAGAGGACTACACTGTGATAAAATGCATAGGGGTTAAAGAAACAGATGCATAGTACACCCGTTGTTGTTTTTTTTTTGTTTTTTTTTTTTTGTTTTTTTTTTTTGTGGGTACCGGGGGGACGACCTCAGGACCTCGCGCACCAACAGGCACCCGTGCCTCCGAGCGATATCACGGGCCCCTTTTTCGTATGTGGGTTCCGGGAGTCGAACTCGGGCCTTCGCGCTTGCAAGGCAGGCGCTTAAGCCGCTGAGCCGTCTCACCGGCCCACCCGTTGTTGTTTTGAGGCAACAAAGAAGCTATGATACTTCAGAACAGATCAGCACAAAAAATCCTTTTGTTCTCCTAATGGATCTAAGGAAAGCAATGTTACTAATAGTCAGAGGTAAGGGATTGAACAGCTTGTTCAACCCTGCACACTTAATATTCCAATCCAAATGCCATACAAGTAAACTTCTAAATGATAGAATGTTTATTACTATGCCAACAGAGTGAATAATTGATGTTTTCCAAGAAGGGCTAAAAGAGGGAGAGCTACCTCTATGTAATATTCAATGAAGTGAATCATTCCATGTGGAAGTGTATGAAAATTACACTAACAGAAACTTTAAGTTTGAGATACCTATAGAAAATCCATGAGAGAAACACATACACACATACAGACGTGCACATACACACACACACACACATATGTATCTATTCTCATCTGGCCAGAGATAGATATAGAGAAGAAATCAAGAAGAGGCTAACAGGGATTTTAGGGAAACAACATATAAAACTCAGAAAATATGAAAATATTATAAAGAATTACATTCTAGAAATGAAGTACTGATTTTTAAGGTTTTTATGAATTTTTTTTGAGGGGTACAAGGAATTGAACCCAGGGCCTTGTGCATGCTAGGCAAGCACTCTGCCACTGAGTTGCATGACTGGCAGGGATTTCCAAATTTATACAGTTTTGAATTTATCAATGAAAATGCATAACACTTTAAAACAGACATCCAAGGCAAAGAGAGATAGAAATTTAGATGGAGGAAGACAAACAATGCAAAGGCAAATAATGCAACAAGCAAACATATTGGGAATATTCTTAGACACCCATGAGTTTGTGGCCATATATTATGAGGAGTGAATAATAATTTGATGTTAAAATCAAATTATTTTAATACCATGGTCAATATTCTCAAATCAATTTGGGGTTATTATTAAAGCAATTTCAAAAACAAAATTGAGGATCTCCTAGAAAGTCTATAAATCAATCAAATATGATGGCTCCTTCTTAAATCACCATTCAATATCCTTTTAAGTTTATTAATTTGAAGCTTGTTATCAGTGCTATTAGTATTACCAGTAATAATTACCATTGAATAGGTATATAACATTTGGTGGGATAAGCACTGAGATATTTTGTATTTATTAGTACTAATACACACAAAATTTTTAAGTTGTAAAATGTTTTTCCTATTTTACATATTTTAAAAAATTAATACTCAGATAACTAAATACCTAAATAACACAGTAAATATTGGATTTGTGGTTCTGAGTACAAGTTAACTTGCTCCAATAAAACTAATATATTTACTTTTTCTTTTTAGGATTTCTCCTAAAAATAGTTTTTCTCACTAATTTTAAGGAAAGAAAATTTATGATAATAGTTTAATATGTAAGCCTTTCAAATATGTATGAACTTCAATTAGTACCTTGTACCTAATGTTACCAGTGGAAAAACCAGGTTGTTTTTTCTTACATAATGCACAAAAATTATTCTTTTTTTGAAAAAAGGCAAACACTGGGTTTGATGTTATAAGAACAAAAACGTCTATGTAACTCTTTCTCTTTTTTTTTTTTTTGCCATTGTGCAGAGAAAATGGAGTGGCTAAAATGTACAAATACACACAAACACATTCACAACCTTTTCTAAGAAATCCCAAGGGGGTTATGTCCACTTTTCAAAATTGAGATATTAAATCAAAGAAATCTAGAGATCAAGCCCTCTATGCTTTAAATAAGCATAATTTTCATTCAATGTGTCTGGAGTACCACAGCTAACCTGAGAGCTTCCCTCCTAACAGATTTAAGTGTACAGCACAATATTGTTTTTATATGCTCTATACACAACAGATTCTACACCTGATTCACCTTAATAACTGACATTTTACACCCACTGAACAGAAACTCACCATTTCCTTTCTCCTTAGTCTGTGACAGCACCTTCCTGCTGTGATTCTTTGAGTTTGACCACATTAGATACCTCATATAAGTGAAATTATGCATTCTTGTCCTTCTTTGTCTGGCTTATTTTACTTAGTCTCCTGAGTTCACCCATGGTGTTGCATATGACAGGATTCCCTTATTTTTTAATGCTGAATAGTGTTCTACTTTTATACATATATGTATCATTTTCATTTATCCATTCATCAGTGGGTGGACATGTAAACTGTTTCTGCAAGCTAGCTATTCTGCAATGAATTTGGAAGTGTTGATATCTCTTTGAGATCCTTATTTTAATTACTTTGTATATATCCCCAGAAGTAAATTGGGATTGCTGGAATATATATATTTAAATTTGCAAAGAAATTTTCTACTGTTTTCCATAGTGACTGCACTACTTTATTTTCCTAAAACAGTGCACAAAGTCTCAATTTAAAAATTATGTCATTATAGTGGCTTTTTCTGCCTTTTTAGCCTATTGTTTTATTTTTATTCTTTTACTTGACTCCTTCATATCATTCACTTCAAAATATATTTTTGAATAGATTTACCTTATATCACGCTTATTTTCTACTAGAATGTAAGCTTTTTGAAGACAGATACTGTGTCTCCTTTGTTTGCTTTGTCTCAGCAGCTCTAACACAATTTCTGATCCATACCAGGTGCTAAGTAAATGATTGTTAAGACTAACTTCGCCCAGAACTTCACATCCACACTAGTAAATGGGAGACAGGAATCTCTCCTTTCCATTCTTATGATGTCCAGAGTCATATGGTTTAATCATAAACCAATGTCAATGCACAGTCACATATCTAGATTTTGGTCCACAACAAAGATTTCAAGATTGTGATTTTCTGAGCTGCCAGGGGCTGTTAAAGTGCCCGAGACTAGGCAGCAGCAAAGGGTGGAACACCACATGGCTGAGCAGGTGGGGACTAGAGGACTCGGGGCCCTGTCTTGGCTTCTAACAAAGCAGTGTCAGATGTCCTGGTGTTATACCTCCAGCTTCCACATGAGTTATCATCAGAAAAAATAAAATGAGAATTCTGCTACCAAACAAAAAGTCCTTAAATATACAAATCTAGACAATTTGGAGTAGATTTTTAAAGAATCTTTGATCTTTCACATGCATGTTGATGAGTTGAGATGCCTCTTCAGTTTTGACCATAATATTAAATATATTAATAATTAAGATTTTTACATGAACTAGTCAAACTACCCTGTATGATTTTCAACTTAACCTGCATGTACTTATACCATACATACCAAGTAGGTAGGTTATAAACATTTGTTAAATTTTACCAGAGATCAGTGCAGATCACATTGAGATTGAAAATATATTAGCATCTCTGTGTTAGCCCTTCTAATTAGAGACAGGTATTGTGATAGTTCTCCAGTGGCAGACACTTCCTTAGACATTCTCAGCAATTATGAGGTCTCTGAGGAGTTCTTCTGTCTTCTGTGCTCCATGTATTTTGTAGCCATTGACAGAAGTGTTTTGTCTATGCATCTATGTGTTTGGGAATGATCTAATAATTCCACTGGGAAGAGAATAGAAGATACCTTAAAGATACCAAATATGTTTAAGTTTATTCCTTATGCTAATCCCCACTTACTATTAAATTTGCTCTTGTCACCATCATCAAAGCATCATCTGACTTAGAAGTGGCTTCTAGTAGTTCAACAATTCTAAGTACCTTAGTTCTCCTAGGCCATCATAGTCGTTATTGTTAAAAAAGAGCATCCTATTCCAGATCATAACTTCACCTTGACTAAGCCACTTGAACAGGCCTGAGGTAATTCCTATATTCAGGAGTTTAATTCTATCCAGTGTCTGAGACCTGAAAGGCTCATAAAAAAAGAGGCACAGAGCTGAAGATCAGGTAAAACTATGGTTGTAGGCTGTAAACTCTATTTCTTAAAGTTCAAGTAGTATTTTTTAGAAACTCTCTAGGACCATTGATGAAGTCCATTTATGTATAATCAGATAGTTAAATCTCAAAGAGTATGAAGTTTTTAAAATAATCTGTAAAGGAAATTTATTTTGAAAAAGATCAATGGTTATTAATTACTGTAAATGTTTCAGTTATCCGAAAAGCAATATTCATTTCAATGGAGGACAAAACTGGACATTAGGCCCTGGGAAGGTTAAGGAATGATGATCTGCAGAATATAATAGACCATGTGACTCTGTAAACTAATAAGCTGGTGGATAATGCATGAGCCATCAGGCGCCATGGGGAGAAGATGAGTACTAAAATCAGGAAAAGGTCTCACAATGGAAAAGAATGAGGTGAGTACAAGAACTTTGATAGAGATATACCATTGACTGGGCAAGACAAGAAGGGATGCATCAATAGGGTGGCTGGCATAATTGGAGAAGCAGAATTTCCTAAAAAGGTAACAGAAAAGAAATCTTGCACTCTGTCAGAACATGTGCAACATCACTCACTCTTAATCACCATTTCATCAAAGCAGCAGATGGCAAAGAGCTAATGCAGCCAAAAAACACAAACATCTGTTGGAAAGAATTGTTGGTGAATGTCAAGAAGCTGCTAAGGGATTTTTAGAATCTTTCCCCAAGATTCAGTGTCTAGATATAAATTATTAGTTAATTAACTATATCAAAGGGGCAGAGAAAAATAATCTTTCCTTTAATGCAATTATGATAGAAAAGTAAAGAGAAACTCATCTGTTCAGTATGTGTATGTTGATGCCTTGGCACTTTAGAAAAATGTTTCCTCATTTCTAGAGACTTTGCCTGAGACTGAGATTAAGGACAGCAGGCTAATTAATCTTGGAGAAGAAATTTCAAGACAGTCTAATGTTGAGGCAGTGGCATGGTTACTGTTGAAGGCTATTAGACAGATATACGTTGAGAATCAACAGCAAAAAGCCCAGCAGAATGATTTAAAACATTGTGAGTTTGGCTAGAAAGAAAGCTCCAGTAAAGCTGTGGACTGCAAGATAGAGCAGAGGAGAACTTGGTTGCTGAGAAGGATGAGAACAGTAGAAAAGCTGGCCAGAGGGCATCACAAGAAACTGCAGGACTCCAGCCTTTGCAGCGTCACGGTTGCAAAGTTGGAAGAATCTGCTGAGAAGAGAGCACCAGTGCACTTTTTTCCAGAATTGTGGCAGCTTAGAGAACTTGTTCCTCTGGATAGTGTTCAGAGTGCTCAGTGATCTAGGCATTTGACCCCTAAAGACAAGAGAGAAGGAAGCCTGGCTATTGCTCCAGCTGGCAGCAGACCTTAGTGTTATCCACATGGTGCTTATTTTAGGTGCATGCAGAATGCAAGAGTTGTGAGGCAGAAAGACTTTCATCCAGATTTCAGAAGAAGGTGTGGGAGGCCAAGAAGTGTGGTCCTTCAAGGGCAGTTTGTGAAGCTGTGAGTGTGAAGCCAAAGGTACAGTGGAGGCCCCAGGAGGTTGGAGAAGCTAAGAATGTGAATCATATGAGGTAAGCTGCAAGAAATAGAGAAGCTGAGGGAGCTACAACCATGAGCACTGCCATAGGGGCAGTGCCATCCAGACCCTGTGGAGTTCACATCTTGCCACACAATTCTTTGGATGCTAAAGTCGCTTCTGAGGTTTAAGGCAAGCTCTTAGCTGTGAGCTCTGTACAAATGAAAAGTTAAATACTTCCAACATACAATATTACAAGATAAACATTTCCATTCCAAATAGAAGGATAGTAAGGAATGGGACCAAAGCAAGAACAAAATCCAGCAACGCCATATTTTGTATAATACTAATGAGCCTAAGTGTAAGGTATTCGTTGCCAACAAAAAGTCAACAATCACAGAAACCTTTGTATCGAGAATGTATTTTATGTCCCTCCTTCTCCCCTCTCCTCATATTATACCCAGAACAAATGGCAATGCTTAATCTTTCTCTGTAACCTGCCCTTCATTTACTAAATCATTGTGACCTCCTGGATCTTGCCCAGTTTCAACTTTCTCATTTTAGCATTTTTTAAATGGGTAGTGTTTCCATTGCTATCATTGTCACTTTGCCCTGAATCACTAGGTAAATATGCTTTCTTATTTTCACTGAGACACTGCAATTTAGGAGAATTGATAACTGTCATTAATGCTGTTCAAATTTTTATAGATTTTGGCCATCCTGAGCCATGCTCCAATTGTACTTCCTAAGCCTTTGTGACTAGGAGGTATCATGTGATTAATATTAGCTAATGAATTTTGAGCAGAAATAATTGATATCCCCTCAGTAAGTCGCTGACTTGAAGCCCTCCAAATCTCCATCCTCCTTCCAGCAAAGTGACCTTGCATGACTTTGGAGGTAGCCGCTTGGACAACTTGAGCTCTAGAGAAACTCCAGTAAACCAAGCCACCAACTGACCTGTCATGGATTTGCAGTATGGATAAAAAATGAAAGACGGTTCTTTAAACCAATAAGATTGGAGGACTGAACTATTAATATAGCAGAACCTGGACTAAACTACCTAAGAAAAGCTATGCATTATGAAACTGAAACAGTATAAACACCATACCCCCTCAGGTGAGCTCTGTGAAGTACATTCAGTAAGTGGCCTTTTGTAATCTGTCTTTCTGTTTTTTCCTTAGTTTTTAGTCCATCTTGGATAAAACTCACATTTCACTGATCGCCTTCCCGTACACTAGTCTCATGTTAGAAATCAAAAATATTATTCTCAAATCCAGTGCAACATGTACCTTCTTTCCCCTCCCTCCAAACTCCTGCTCACCTTGAGAAGTCTTCAGGACCTGCAGAAGGGAGGCAGCTCCTGGTCTGTACTGCAGTACATAGAAACCATTTGCTTCTGAAAGGAAGAGGGAACACTTTAGGACTGGGTTGGCTTTTGTTAGTGCCCCTTCGTGTAACTTTATGTACATAGCACTTATCAAAATTTAATGCAAAAATCAATTGCCTATAATTCAGTTTTAACCCCAAGCCCAAATCCACAATAAAAGCAAAGAAAATCCTTGAGATGGCATATTCTTCTTTTCTATGAGGTTGTTTCAACAAAGGAACCAAACTCAATTCCTTTCAGCATTTCCTTGTAAGTCTGTGAACTCAAAATCGTAAGGTACTATGGGTACATCTATTGGGTTCAGCAGAATTGCAATGTTTCAGATTTCCAGTTTTATCATTTTCCCCCTCACAGCTCTTCATTCCAGCTCTAATGTTCTACAGTTTCATTTCTATAACTCATTAAATATTCAATGATTCATAATAATAATTTTCCATGTAATTCTATTGTTCACATTCTGGCATCAACTTCCTGTACTAAATAGCAAAAGTATAAATACCCACTTGAAATAAGAACATTTCAATTTTCATTTTCATTGCATTAATATTGTCAAAAGGAGCTCCTTATAAAAGATTTCCAAATATTACTGAGACTGCCTCACTATTATCACTCTTCACAAGTGGGGATTATGAAACAAAAAGCCAGGAAGGCAGGAAAAATTCAACCAATATCACACTAACTGGAGAGGAAGCTAAGAGAGTGTGAAATCAAAGAATAATCAATTTCCTAAAGGAATCAGGTGCCGCTGCATGTCATTGCAGATTATCTCAAGGGCATGAGAAAGGCAGAGAAGACTGCAAAAGTTTGAGCAAGAGGTTTCCAAGGTAGCAAGTCTGGATTTTTCCACTGGAGAAAATTTCTGTCTTGCACCTAATATTTACAATGAATTTTTCAATATTGACAGGATTATGCTACCAGGCCAAAATAATAATAATAATAATTTCTACTTATTTTCCAGCAGTGCTTGGTGCATGAGGACATCATTTATAAAACAGTATCTCATGTGGCACATCCACGTGAAAGGCAGTTTATTAACAAGTCCCACTCAAATACTCAAATCCTTTAATAAGTTTTTTCTGAACTATATTTCAGTGTTGTTTTCATTGCCTTTCATGAGGTTCAGCATCTGCAGTCAACCATTGTGTAGTATTCACTCCAGTGCCTTGTATTTTCTTGTTTGTCCTGTCTTGGAATGACAAACAGCCTAAGTGGATCAAGTGTCTTCATGTTCTCACCTAACCAGCTATGCACTATGGGGAGAAATCCCTGCAGAGCAAATAGGCTCAGCTAAACATTCAAGCTCAAAGGTTCCACATGAAAATTTTGGGATGCTGAATCCATGCTGGACAAATGTCATAGGTTCCCCATTATTCTTAAAGCGTATGTCAAAATCCTAAAAAGAAACTCCCAGCACATGCATCCTGCTTCTACCCACAAAACTAGCTTCACCTCAGCTTCTCTAAACCCTTCTCTGTCCAAATCCACACACTGACTCAATCCTTTCTATAATAGCAGACTTACTCATTTGTCTGGGATTGAATTTTCTCAAAACACTTCAACCAGTTTGCACTTCTTATTTTTATGGGAAAATCCATGAGACTTTAAACTGTTAAAAAGACAAAAGTCTGGGGCCGGTGAGATGGCTCAGCAGTGTAAGCGCCTGCCTGGCAAGCACGAGGGTCTGAGTTCGACTCCCGGAACCCACATATGAAAAAAGAGCCAGTGATATCGCTCAGCAGCACAGGCACCTGCTAGTGCGCGAGGTCTTGAGGTCGATCCCCGGTACCCACACACACACACAAAAAAGACATAAGTCAACACACTATCTAAAATTCCAAACTAATATGTCCTGGTTAGGAAGCTGAGGAATTTTTGCAAAGTCAAAAGAGTTAAGAAATGTGGTTTTGGGCCAGTGACATAGCTCAGGAGCATAAGTGCCTGCCTGGCAAGCACGAGGTCCTGAGTTTGACTCCCGGTACCCATATTAAAAAAAAAAAAAGAAAGAAAGAAATGTGGTTTTATTTAGAATAGAAACATGCTCAGATATGAAAAGTAAGATCTGATAAAAATAGGGACTCTAAGGCTGGTGAGATGGCTCAGCAGCATAAGAGCCTGCCTGGCAAGCGCAAGTTCGACTCCCAGAACCCACATACGTAAAAAGGGCCAGTGATATCGCTCAGTGGCACGGGCGCCTGCTGGCATGCGAAGTCCTGGGGTCGACCCCTGGTACCCACAAAAAAAAAAAAAATAGGGACTCTATACCTTAAATATTTGGGAAGAAAAACACCACCATTATGAAGAGAATAAACTAGTAGCTAAGTTTGATTTCTCAGGTGTTTTAAATCTCACAAGCTGCAACTACATTTTCAGGTCTTTAAAACAATATATCATTAATTTCAGTTAAACATTCCACAGCCATACCTTATTTTAAGTAACTGACTTTTTGTGTTTGCATGGTGTTGGGTATTGCATCCACAGCCTACCACATGCTAGGTAAGTGCTCTACTGCCCTACCACTGAGCTACACCCCAGGCCATAACTGACATATTTAAACTCATTTCATCAGTGTAAACACTAGATATATATCTATATTTATCTATCTACATATCTCTCTATATATATCTTTATATATATAGATATGTAGATATATATAGATCTATATATAGATATGTAGATATATAGATCTATATACATATGTAGATATCTATATATATAAAGATATATATATATATATATATATAAAGATATATAGAGAGAAAGATATGTAGATACACACATATCACAAGAGAAACATTTTATTTTTTTGGAGACAGGGTCTCACTATGTAGCTCAGACTGGCCTTGAACTCACTATGTAGCATAGGCTGGCCTCAGACTCACAGCAATCCTCCTGCCTCTGCCTCCTGAGTGCTGGGATTACAGGTATGCACCACCATGCCTGGCACTGAGAAACATTATCGATGAACACTTTAACAAAGTAGAAATAGATATACCATTATCACACATAGTTGTTCAAAATTAACTGTTAGAAGTGTACATTTCTGTGTACCCTCCATACCCCTAATTGAAGTTCACTTGTTAGCTACCTGTCTTAGTTACTTTCTCTTTGCTGAGAAAAAAATACCCAACACCCACAAAGGGAGGAAAGGTTTATTTAGCTCACAGTTTGTAGAGGTTTTAGCCCATCATTGGCTGGCTTCAAGGCAGGATGGCTTGGCAGAGGGACATCACAGAGAACAGTTCCTGGCACCCACAAGTTAGCAAAAACAACAAGGGAAAGCCACAGCTTTTTCTGTACCTTATATTTTATCCAGCATACTTAGGGCAGTAAGTACTCACACCCTTAGTCTTAGCGCCCTTGAGCCTAGCATTGACCATGAATCAATCCCAGCATCACACATTCTAGATCCATCTACTTCTGAGAAAGTCCCACGTATGACACCATGAAGCTTTGGGGGGACATCCAGACATAAGCCATAACCACCTCGGCCCCCCCACAAAGACTCATGCACATCCCTTTATGGAAAAGACATTTAGTCTACCTCCAAGAATTGCCAAAGTTCTAATTCAGCCTTGCTGAAAAGTCCCAATCCAAAGTCTCCTGTGAGATTTAAGGAAAACTCTTAGCTGCAAGCCCCTGTACAAATGAAAGTAAAACACTTCCAACATTCAATGGCACAAGGTAGACATTTCCATTCCAAAATTTCAAACAGGGGAATTGCAACAAGTGGGAAAAAAAGCAAGACCAAAAGGGCAAACATCAAATCCCACAGTTCCACTTCCAGCATCCCCAGAAATCTGTGACAAGTTGTGAACTCTAAAGGGCTTGGGTGGCTCCACCCCTTCAGCACTTCTGGTGGTTGTAGCTCCCATGGCTCTGCTCCCTCCTTGCAGTTTTCCTCAGATGATACATATTCCTGGCTTCTCCAAACTTCTGGGGTTTCCACTGCACACTCCACACTCACAGCTTCACACACTGCCCTCCCAGGGGCACACTGCCTGCACTCCCAGGCCTTCTTCTGAAATCTGGCTGGAAGCCTTCCTGACCTCACAACTCTTGTAATCTGCATGCACTTAAAACCAGCATCACATGGATGACACCAAAGTCTGCTGCCAGCTGGAGCAATAGCCAGGCTTCCTTCTTTCTGGCTCAAAGGGTCCAGTGCCTATGAACTAAATTCCAAGGTACAACTTCCCAGGGCCTCCACCATTCCAGAAAAATGTGGTCTGGGTCTCTCTTTTCAAAGCAAAGACTTTCAATGTTGTAATTTTGAGGCTGCAAAGAGGGGAGTCCTGCTGCTTTATGTGATTCCCTCAGGCCATCTTTTCTATTCTCCTGTTCTTTCTGAGCAATCAAGATCTTCTCTGCTCTATCTTTGCAGTCCACAGCTTTTCTGGAGCTTTTTTCTGACCAAACTTAAAACATTTTAAATCATTTTTCTGGGCTTTTTGCTCTTGATTTTTAATCTGGCTAAAACACCCCAACAGTAGCCAGGCCATCTCCTCAACATTAGACTGACTTGAAATTTCTTCTGCAAGATTAATTAGTCCACCACCCTTAATCTTAGTCTCAGGCAAAGTCTCTGGACATGAGCAAAATGCAGACAAACTTTCTGCCAATGTATAACACATGCTATCTGGAGTCCAATAGCCAATTTCATCCTTCTTCCCAGCAGAAACCTCCTGAGTCTGGTCTTTACCAGCAGAATTTCTATCAGCCTTCTGGTCTTCTGATATCTGACCAGAATCTCCCATTAAGTACAGCTTTAGGCATTCCAGCTCTAATTTTTCAGCCAGCATCTCCGAACCTTTACAAACTTTTTCCACAAGCCAGTCACAAAGGCTCCTGAACCACATACTCAACAATGACTCCACTTCTCTGGTAAAAAATTCTGTCTTAATTACTTTCTCATTGCTGAGACAAAACACCCAACACCTACAAGTTAAGGGAAGAAAGGTATATTTAGCTCACAATTTGTAGAGGTTTCAGTCCATCATTGGCTGGCTACAAGGCAGAGTGGTTTGGCAGAGGGACATCACAGAAGAGAACAGTTCATGGCACCCACAAGGTAGCAAAAACAACAAGGAAGACCACAGCTCTTTCTGTCCCATATATCTTATCCAGGATACTTACGTTAGGTAGCACTCACACCTTTAATCCTTGCGCCCTTGAGTCTAGCACTGACCATGAATCACACGTTCCAACATCACACATTCTAGATCCAGCTACCTCTGAAAAAGCCCCACCTAGGACAGCATGAGGCTTTGGGGGAACATCTAGACCCAAGTCATAACACCATCTGAAATTATTCCATTATTCATTTCATGCAGTAGATTATATGCAATATAGCTGTGCTATCCAATACTGCATTTGAAACCTCATGTAGCAATTTAAACATAAACAGAATCAATTTAAATCAAATGCATCTAAAAATCCCTGTCTTCAGTCATATTACCCACATTTAAAGGGTTCGATCACCACATGTTCTCAGTGGTTACCATATTAGACAGGGCAGGCATAGGGCATTTCCATTACTGAAGAAAGTTCTTTAGGACAGGTCCTCATCACAGTTGTTTTATGTTACCCATGGTAATTCTTTGATATAGCAAAACCAATTGGACTTAGTTGAGAGAAAGCCTGTAGGCTCCATGCAATATAGGTAAAAGCAACACCTAAAAGTTTCTTTCCAATATGTTGGAATTTCAAATTATGGTCCAGCTGTTAACTCAGTAATAAGAACTGTCAGCCTTCTCCTTTAACAGATACTAATTTAGTTTGGGAAGAGAGCCAAACAATAATAGTAATTGTAATAGTAATAGCGATGATAATTATGGTTAATGTTATGCAAATTGCTGGAAAACTGTTGCTATAAAAAGACTAACTTCATAATGCTATAAATACATTTCAACTAAGGGCTGCTGCAAAATTGCAGACCACTTTAACATCTTCTCTGCATCTGTCCTTTCTAGTCTATTCTCTCCCTGTGGCATTAGCCACCTAACTTTAATTTCTTTCCTCTCCTGTACCACAAACATCTGCAAAATTGATATGCTTAAATTTTGACAGTAATAGTAGCTCACATTGATTGGGCTTGAACTATATACTAGACACTGCTGTAAGGACCAAAAATATATTGATCCATTTACTTCTCCCAGCAATCATGTGACAGTGATATAGTTATTAACTCCAATTTGAAAATAAGAAATTAGATATTTATAAAGAATAAGCAATGTATTCATGGTTATGTAACCAGGGAGAAACAGAGCTGAGACTGAACTTATTCAGAGTAATAAAAAACACAGCGACTTAAATGCTGTCTCCTTTTCCAAATACCTAAACTAGTAACTTACTAAGAATTTGAGAATATAAAAACAAAATGATAATTCTCTCATGAAAAATGTGTATTCACATAAGTCAAATTTAATTTCAACTGCTTTGTGGATCTCAGCTTACAAAGTTAATATGTTACTTCACGCTGCTCTAACCAACAGCCACAGACTGGGTAGCATGTAAACGACCAAAATTATTTCTACAGTTCCGAAGGACGAAAGACTGGTATCAAAATGCCAGCATGCTTGGGTTTAGGGTGGGCTCTCTTCTAAGTCTCAGACTGCTAACTTCTTACTGTGTTCTCCATCATGGAAAGAAGGTAAGAGAGTTCTGTGAGGTTTCTTTTATTAGGAGACTAATCTCTTTCATAAGGACTCCACACTCATGACCTAATCGTGTCTCAAAGACCCCCACACCAAATATCACCACAATGGGGATTAGGATTTCAAATTATATGGGGGGGGCACTCACCAGAGCAACAATTCACACATTCCCTTCTTCACATCATAGTTTGACATTTACATACATTAAATCACAATGTAGGTGTTATCTTCCACCATTAGGTTCTATCTTCCACCATGCCTCTGGGAATTTGATTCTGCAGTCTAATGATTCTATTTATTACTAAAAACAAGTCAACTGAGGAAATTCTCCCAGTTCTTGTTATTATGACCTTTTTTCATTTGGAAAACTCTTAAATGCCTCCTGGAAGTGGTAGCTGCGCACTAAATATTTCTACTTTGCTTCTGTAGCAAAGTATTACTTCTAAGAAGAGGTCATACTTCCAGAAATTATACCTCTCTACCAGCCAGCACTCATGTGATTACAGGAAGAATTCTCCCTGACATTTCACAAATGAAAACAGTGTCTTCACCTCAGGGCCAAAGGCTGAAGAACAACTTCCTTTCCTACAATCTTTCATTGATTTGATGAAGATAACCATAGTGAACTTGAAGACTTCTCATTAAAGATGGTTGGAAGATGGGAGGAAATACACTGAATCTGTGAAGATCTCCTTGAAGAAGTGTCACCTAAAATTGGCAATATTATTTTTCAACTTCAGGTGAGGGAGATTTGAATTAATTTTACTTGAATCTCTTGAGATTTGGATACTTCTCTGTGAACTCTCCTAATGCTACCTTAAACAATACATAACATTATCATGAGAAAATGTTATTAAAACAGAAAGCCTAAAACATACCTCATTAACAATAAGGCAATAGACAGTGAAAGATCTGACAGTGGGGTCAGCAGTGTTGCATGGTCAAGTTATACAGTGGAAGATCATTTAGTAAAACTATCACCTGCATAAACTTGTTAACAGATCACTGTGGAGTCTAGAATTTTAAATCTAGCCACTGAAAATGCCCAGATTTCTTGTGCACTAGCTATTACCTGGGTTTTTTTTCCTTGCAAAGTGTTATAAAAATAATCATCCCAGGCAAGAATTCACTAGTGTTCACAAAAAACATATAAAACAGTGGTGTCCAAAGACCAAGGACCTGACAACATTGGAATTATTGAATATTTCTAGATCCCAAATATTAAGAAATAGGACTAAAAAGACATAGAGGAACAGATACCTGAGAAGAATCTCAAATGAACAAAAATGCTGAATTTCAATTAACATTTCCACATGTTAATTTAAAATCATTTGAAATCATACTATTTCAAGTGATTTCAAGGTAACATCATAGCTGCAAAAAGCCAAAGAAATAAGAAAGATGTTAGAATTACAATCTAAAATTAATATGGCATATGTTCTAGCAAATGGTAGTGAGTGAGTGAAAGCAAATGGATCACAAATTTTCTAAATGGTGGAGGGAACAGCTTTGTGGAAGAAATCAGAAGTTCAGAGTAAGAAGCCTTTGACAAGTCAAAACTGCCTACCCAGAAAGCAGGGTGTGAGTAGGAACTACCATGGCCTTCATTCTATAGACAAGGAGACTGAGAATTCCAGAGGCAACATACCTTACCCTGTGCCAAGAGGTGTCAAGTAGGTGACCTGTATAACATGTGAATCACCAATAACATTTGCAAAACCTTATTATCCAGAATATCACATACGGATCACATTAACTGCAAGCTGCAAAAGTGCCCAAAAAACTTATCAAATTGGGACTTGCAGAAAGAATCACCATTTAAAAATGAGTCCCTTCAATGCAAGGTCCATATTAAGAGGCATTGAACCATTAAGAAATGGAAATAAGGTGATTCCTATTAAAATGTTATAATTAATTTTATGATTAAGATTAAAATAAGGTACAAGGAATTACTTAGTCAGAGGTAGTTTTATTCCTTCTGTCTTTATATAATCATTTATTCTCATTATCACAAATTCTATAGTAAGAAAAATATACAAATATATATTAACAAATACTTAACTCAGTGAGGTTTTTAAAAAATTATTTATTGTGAAAAGGGAAGAAACTGTTTAAAAGGAAAAAGGAACTAGGATGAGAGAAAGGGGAAAGGAAGAAAGGGAAAAAGGAGAAAAATGCAAGTTAGCTATACTATTAGTGTCTCTTAGTTCATTGAAACTAAGGTTCATGCTAATATTGATTGGAGAATTTTTTATGCCCGTATCTTGTACTCTGAGTAACTACTTTGAAGATGACAATGTACAATGCATTGTTATTGCTATTCTCCAATATTTTATGAAATTTTGTCTTACCTTTTCTCAATAAAATAAAAAAAGGAAAAAATAAAAAAGTATTAAGTGACTTTCAGTCAAGAATATGTCCATCAAAAGGCCTTTGCAAAGAAGAAGAGGAAAATTATTCTAACTATAAAGATGAATTAAATCACTTCGTAGATTATAGTCAAATGAAACATTGAAATAAGATAGACTGAACGTAAAGCCAGATGAGGTATTATTTAGAAAGATCCTTCTGAATTATACTTATTCAGTGTGGAAAATTGTATCTATTTCTTAATAGACTATGTGCTATTGAAGATAAGAAAGATGTTGTTTGAAGTTTGCAAGAAATAAATTTTGCCATAATAATGAATGAGCAATATCTGCCTGACAAAATGGCTTAGTAATCACTGAATGAAGATAAAAGAGAAATTTGATTATCCTAATTAATGATGGTCCTACAAAGGTGCCTCAAGAGCAGCATGGTGCATGAGCAGTATTCATAAATACTATTTGATTATTTGCAAACCAGCTGCAGATTTTGATGAAATATTAGTGGATATGTTGATATCTTTGCAATTTCAGGCAAGTTGCCATTTTGGTAAGTGGTAACTGCCTTCCAGAGGAAGAGGTAGTGGGTGGGATTCAGACAGAACAATTGTTCCTGCTGCAATCTTGGATAGAGCTGTATTATGAGTGTGGGCAATGAGTTTTTGTGAGGGAAGCTGGTTTGAGATAAAATAGTTTACCACTCAATCCCTAAAGTGTTATTAAAAATCCATCCCCTTAATGCCTTCTATAAAATCTAATTTATGCCAAAAAATACTGTAGATTTTAAAATCTAATTCAGCCAATATGAGATTAGAGTATGACTATTTTCCCATACATTAGAAACTGTCACAGTAAAGCAAACCAAGAGAATGAGGATAAAGAAATAACTTTCTGGCCATAAACATAAAAAACATAGTTGGGATCCTTCTTTTTGTATTTTGCTAAGAATAGTTGTGAATAGACATCACCGTGTTTTCCAGCATCACGGAGGTTTTCACAGAGTTGGAGGAATTGATGTTGTGAGTTGAGATCTTTGCAATTGAGATTAGCTTGCAGTGTGTTCACTGGTGTACACTGTTGGCATCATTACTCTGGAAGGACAAAGTGGGAACAGAGAAAGGCTGAACAGTAGAAGAAGCTGGCCTCTGAATCCATCTCAGATCCAGGGACTAAAAGGGTGAACTGTCTTTGTTACCCCTAAATCCACAAGCCATTGATACACTGTCTCAGAGAAAACTGACCCTTCATTTATCTAAGCAATTGCTGAACAAGGCTGAAAGCTGAGCCTGTATTCTGGCTGCAGGTACTGCAACTGGGAGAACAAATTAACAGTGTAGTCTCATCGGGTCTGGTGAGTGCCCACAGCATTCTCTACAACCAGCTGCTAAAGGACAGTGCATCTAGAATTCTGTCTACAGTTGTATAGCCAAGTTGTGCAAAATGACCCTTCAAATGGAGACTAAAAATTCTGGATAAAATACATATCTAAAAATATTTTTGTTGCACCAATTGGTTGATAAATTCATGTGAAGATTCTGCAGATGTGAACATTGTGTAAAACCAGGAAGAAAAGAAATGAACAACCCATCAAATGTTGGATTTTACTCTGAAGGGCCTGAAAAAACCAACTATATTTAAACTTTGTTTTTTAGTTTTGAAGGACACTAGAGACAGAAGATAAAAGCTAATATCCCCACAAAATGAAGAATGTGATAAGACAACTTTTGCTAAGTTTCATAGTGAGCCAGAGTTCCCACAGTCTGGAAAAGAGAAGAAGGAAGATTTTTCAAATCAAATTTTACCTCTGGGCCAAGGGAAATCTGTCTCACCCTGAGAACTCATAACCACTGGTGGATCCTGAGATGAGCATGCAGCCTACATTCTGAGGACCTGCTTGGTCAAAACAATACCTTATCTGTGAATTTTATTGAAATCCCAATTGGCAATATACACAGTAAACTTACAGAATCAAATGCAAACTTTCTCAATAAGAGCCCAACTTTACCTTCAGCAACTCTGCATAGAGAAATTTCTATGTAATACAAGTTCACAATTAATAACAACAACAATCAATTGAAAACAGTATTGGATCTATGAAAAGATCCAGTGTAAATAATAAAAAGCAGAATCAATATTGAAAAACCTTTAAATTTCATATTAGTTAGGACAGAATATAAAATAATATGTTAAAAATGTTTGATTAAAAGAAGTATTTAAAAATCAGTAAAGGCCAGAAAAGAAAGAAAACAAAAGAAGAAATCAGCCAGTAGTTTTGAAAAAAATTAAGCTTTCAAATAGAATATATAAATAGAAAATATAGTAAGTAGAATCAAAAGGTTAGCACATAAATTTAGCCACAGATTAAACATATTTCAAAAGGGGATTTTTAAACTGGATGAAAAATTTGAAGATATTATCTAAAATCCAGCACACAGGAATAAAATTTTGAAAATATTAAAGAGAAGTTAAAGGGCAGGGATTCAACTCTGGGAAGAATTATCATATATAGAAATGTAGTGCTAAAGAAAAAGAGACAAAATAGAAGAAATAAAATATAAAATACTAATATTGGGGGATATAGGTAAGTAAACTGATAAAAATTATTCCAATTGAGGAATTATAGGGGAGCGCAACTAATACATAACAATAAAGAAAATCCGAAACATCATAGACAAACTAAAGAACATCAGAAATTATAATAATAGCAGATAAGTAGAGAGATGACCTAGAAATGAATCAAATTTGAACTGATGATGACTTTTCAACAATAATGAAAGCCATGAAGCAGTGGGTATCTTCAATATGTTGAGGGGAAAATAAATGTTCATCTTGAATTATATGTTCAGAAAAAATGCATTTCAACAGTGAAGGCAAAATAATGGTTTCTCAGGGAAATTAACCAAACCAGGTATGCCATCACTAGATCCTAAATAAAAGAACTTCTGAAATACATGCTTTTAGCTGAAAGAAAAAATAAATCACAAAAGCAAAATGTGAGGTGCAAGAAGTAATGATGATCGAAGAGAGGGCAATAAAAAATAGGGAAATTTAAACAAGCATCACATGTTTTAAAAGTAGGAAAGTTCCTCTGGGATCAAAAAAGAAAACTCCTCTATTAATATTTTTCTAGTTTAAGATATCTTTCAATTTTCTGATATCCTCTTCAATCTACCTTTTCAGAGCACTATAGTTTTCAATGTAGAGTTCTTTTACTACCTTCATTAGAATGATTCCTATATATTTCATTTTTTTGAATGCTACTGTGAAAGGTATTGCTCTAATTTCTCATTCAGTGAGATTATTATTCATGTACAGGAAGGCTACTGATTTTTGAGTATTGACTTTGTATCCAGTTACATGACTGAATTTGGTTGTTAAATCTAGAAGTCTTTTGGTGGAGTTTTTGGGGTCTTCTATTTAGAGTATCATGTCATCCACAAATAATGATAATTTAACTTCTTCCTTTCCTATATTTGTTCCTTTTATTTTTTGTCTTATTTAATTGCTCTGGCTTATGTTTTCTGAACTATATTGAATAAGAGTGGTGACAGTGGACATCCTTATTTTGTTCCTGATTTTAAAGTGAAGGCTTTCAGTTTTTGTTTAGTATGATGGCTGTTGGTTTGTCATAGATGGTTCTTATCAGATTGAGATGAAAATCATCTATTCCAATTTTCTGTAGGGTTTTTATCATGAATGGGTGTTGGAATTTGTCAAATGCTCTTTCTGCATCTATTGAGATGATCATGTTTTTTGTCCTTGGCTCTGTTAATATGGTGCAATTGCATTTATTGATTTGCATATGTTTAACAATCCCTATATCCCTACTTGGGGGTGAACGAATCCTACTTGGTCATAATGTATAATCTCCTGGATGATTGGCTGCATTCTGTTTGCCAGTATCTTACTGAGGATTTTTGCATCTATGATCATTAGGGAGATTGACCTGTAGTACTCTTTTCTGATTGGATCTTCCTCTCATTTTCGTATCAGGGTAATGCTCGCTTCCATGAATGAATCTGGGAGTATTGCTTCCCTTTCACTTTCATTAAAGAGTTTGAGAAGTAACAGTGTTAGGTCTTCTCCCAATTTCTTGTAGAATTCAGCAGTGAATCTGTCAGGGCCTGGGCTTTACTTTGCTGGTAGATTTTTAATTACATCTTCAATTTCACTGACTGATATTGTTCATTTAGAATTTTTGTATTTTCTTGATTCAGCTTTGGTAATTCATATATATGCAATCTGCCCACTTCTGTGTTTTCCATCTCATTAAAATACAGGTCCTCAAATTAGGTATTGATGATCTTCTACATCTCTGTAGGATCTGTTGTGCCTTCACCCTTTTCATTCCAAATTGCATGGATTTGAGTCTTTTCTTTCCTTTTTTTGATAAGGTTTCCTAAGGTTTTGTCAATTTTAATCTTTTAAGAAACCAACTCTGATTCATTGATTCTTTGTATTGTTTTCTTAGTCTCCATTACATTAATTTCTGCTCTTATCTTTATAATTTCCTCCCTCATGCCAGCTTTGGGCTTGACTTGCTCTTCTTTTTCATTTTTTTTTTTTTTGTGGGTACCGGGGGGTCGACCTCAGGACCTCGTGCGCCATCAGGCACCTGTGCCACTGAGCGATATCACCGGCCCCTTTTTCGTATGTGGGTTCCGGGAGTCAAACTCGGGCCCTCATGCTTGCCGGGCAGGTGCTTAAGCCACTGAGCCATCTCACCGGCCCCTGCTCTTCTTTTCTTAAAAGCTTGAGGTTCAGCATTAGGTTATTTATTTGAGCTCGCTCTGTTTTCCTGATATGGATTTTCATCGCTATAAATTTCCCTACAAGGTCTGCTTTCATTGTGTCCCACAAGTTCCTGTATGTTTTATTGGTATTATCATTTAATATAGAGACTGTCTAATTTCTTCTTCAATTTCATCTGTGATGCCTTGGTTGTTCAGGAGGGTGTTATTTAATTTCCATGTGTTTATGAAATTCTTGTGGTTTCTTTCACTATTGATTTCCTATTACATTGCACTGTGGTCTGATAATATGCATGGGGTAATTTCAGTTTCTTTGAATTTACTTAAGCATTTTCTTTGAGCTAGTATGTGGTCTGTTTTGGAGAGCATCCCATGTGCAGCTGGGAAGAATGTGTATTCCGATGTTGTGGAGGAACACTCTGTAGACATCCACTAAATCCATTTGCTTAAAAGTCTGGTTCGGTTCTGATATTTCTTTGTAGAGTTTTTGTCTAGTTAATCTGTCTATTTGTGACAGTGGGATATTTAGGCCCCCCATTACAATTGTATCAGTGCTTATTTGATTTTTCAAGTCTGTTAATATTTGTTTTATGTAGTTTGGTGTGCTAGTATTTAGTACATATATATATATTATCGTTATACCTTCCTTTTTGATTGTTCTTTTTACAAGGATGTAGTGACCTTCTTTGTCTCTCTTAATCAGTCGTAGCTTGAAATCCACTTTCTTTCCAAATAGAATAGCTACCCCTGCTTTTTTCCAGGTTACTGTTGCATGGAGTATTGTTTTCCATTCTTTGACTTTCAGTCTATGAACTTTTTTAATTAAATGTGTTTCTTGTATGCAGCATATTGTTGGATCTTGCTTCTTGATCCATTCTGCCAGTCTGTATATTTTGATTGGTGAATTGAGACCATTAACATTGATGATTATAACTGGTGTTGACTTATCCTTGTTATTTTCCTGCTGTTGGCTCCCTTTTTTTCCCCTCTCTTTAATTGCTTGGCTTGCCTTGTGGATTCATTCTGCTGAGGTTCATGGTGTTATAATCCTTCTTACCTCTTTCTAGAATATCCTTCAGAACATTTTGGAGTGCTGGTTTGGTGTTCATGAATATCCTCAGGTGTTCTTTGTCATGGAAGTATCTTATTTCTCCATCAATTTTGAAAGATAGTTTTGCAAGGTACATTAATCTGGGTCAGAGGTTTTTGTTGTTCTTCTTTTTGGTTTTTTTTTTTTTTCTTTTTTTTTTTTTTTTAGGGCTTGCAATACTTCTCTCCAAGCTTTCCTTGACTTGGGGGTTTTGTGTTGAAAAATCTGCATGTTGGAGATAGAGGTATTTTTTTCTTATATCAGATTTGAAATATAAACATGTACATGAAATGAATAAAATATGACTAAATTTAATATTTTATCTTCCAAATTAGCATAGGAAATGCAACAAATTGATGAGGAAAAGTTATAAATTTCAACAGGATTCAAGAAAAAATCTTTTAAAGACTAGATATGCAAGGTTCTGGACCTATGAACATAACAATAAAACTGTGAGTATAAAGCCTAACCTCTGTGAGTGGAGGGAGTGCCCAGTTGTGCTGTCACCAAAGAGGTCACTGAAATTCAAGGTTGGAAAAGGCAGAAGGTGGGACAGGACCAGCAGCTGGCAACTTGCCAGCAAGACTGTGTGGCCACATTGATATTTGACAGAGACTTTGAAGCAAAACCTATTCAAAAGTTAGAAAAGCTGTCAGAGAGTGAGAGTTTCGACTCCTCATAGACTCTAAAAGATTTTTCCTCATACACTCTAAAAGATTTTTATATCTGTGCTTCTTACATAGGCTTAGCATAGAAAAATCTAAAAGTGATGATAATTATGTTTGAAATTAGAGATATCAGTACATTTGACATGACAAAACAATAATTATGTATGGTTCGACTTAGTATAATTAAAAATAACCAAATCCAATGTAATGAAATATTGAACACTTACTTTTCTACACTTAATGGCAGTGGCTATAGACCAACCTGTTGTAATTTAGATGTTGCATATATTTTAATATTTATTTGTATCTGCTTAGCAGTTAATAAAACAATTTTAAATGAAATTGTACAAATAGTTTAAATGAAATCATATTAATTGTATAAAACTTTTTAAAAATAATAGGACCTACTATTCCTCTCATCTTCATTTCCAGGTACCATGGGAATGATTAGCTTTCTTTCCCAGTCCTTGGTCCTCCTAGGCAAAATCATCAAAGAACCAACAATGTGAGACATTGCTCCGGGACACATATGACCCTGCCCCAAGTATACAGCAAGAGGGTTAGACTTGGCTTTCTTATTCCTATTGTAGTCAAGCACCTCATCAACTTGAAATATCTCCCATGGTGATTTGTACTTGTGTAAATTCTAGGCTATCAGAAAGAATTTCTTAAATTTGGTTTTGTTGTGTTTATTTTTGTGTGTTTTCAGTCTTTGGCTCCATTTTTGCTTTCATTTCTCCTCTGTGCAGCTCTTTCATCATAGAGGAGACCTGTCTACATCACTGCCCCTTCTTCACCTACAGAATGCTACTGCTTATTAATGCTTACTCAGCTGGCATGGAGTGGCAGTATGTTTTATGTTTTCCTGGTCTAGTTTTATTCTTAACAAGCTTTGCATCTAGCTCTCATCAATAAGACTTTCTCAGTGCTCTTGCCTATCCTTAACATGATAGGAAAACAGTCCCTGGTATATGTGATGAGGCTTTTATGAGAGTTCCATGGCATTCCTCACGACATAGCTAACTTCTTATGAAATTACTATTAATCAGCTTTCTTCTACTGTAACAAAACACCTGAGCTGATCAGCTTAATATAGAAAAGGTTTATTGTGATTTACATCAGTCCATGACTGATTGGCCCCATCGCTTTGGGTCTGTGGCAGTACAGTACATCATAGCTGAAGAGTGTGATGATGGAGATTCACTAGCCTCATGGCCAGTAGCAGAAGAGAGAGGGGAATAAAGAGCCTTATATCTCATTCAAGGACCTGTTCTCAATGATAGAACTTCCTCCCACTGGGCTTTATGTCTCAAACTTTCTTTCACCTTCCAGTAGCACCCAAGCTATAGACCAAACCTTGAATACATGGACTTCCGGGGGACATTAAAGATGTGAGCCATAGTAGGCTCTGCTTTTTATGTCATTTAGCCTTGGTGGAGAATTTTAATTTTCACGCTTTCCATGCTAACAGTGTGCCTTTACCCGACCTCTGAGAGGGTCTATGTCCATTGTTCCTCCACTCAGGGGCCTAAAATACTTTTCTTAATGAAGAACGAATCTATGACTGGTAAAAGTGCTATGTGCTGCCTTCTCTACCTTTTTAAACCCCTTCTTTGCACCTGTACTTTCAAGAGACTTAATCCAATTCACTATGCTGCTCCAGTCACTTATGAATTCCTAGTATCACACATTTAAAATAATCTTCAAATAAATGCAAAGTTGCCCATATCTGAAGTTCCAGATTCTATTCCAGTAACCCATAGTGGACATTCAGTGTGAATGGTAAGTTTTATTGATTTCTTCTCCCTCTGTTCTGTGGTGGCATCCCCTCTCCTGTGCCATCGTGTGTGAGACAGTGCACATCTTAATTGCTCTGGAGAGCTTTGCTTCTTCTTGGATTTCAGGCTGCTGCTTTTCATTGAGATCTTGGCTCTCTGGTAGTTGTTCTTTACCTTCCTATTTTCTTAAAATTAGTGTAGGAGTAGCACTTATTCTAACTAATATTCGAGACAGTCAGAAATTCCCCACTTGTTCATATGATTTGTGAGATTTCTCACTATCCTCAGAAATCTTCCCTATACATATGTAAATTTGCTAACTTTGCCTTCAAACATAATAATTATTATTTCAGCACTTCAATACCCTGACACACTGCAATTAATTATGCAAAATCTTCAAAGTAAAGTGGATTAATTTTTTATCATAGTGTAAACTTGGGAATCAACAAAGAAAGATACAATGATCTTTGAAATTGTGGACAAAAAAATCTTTTTCTGTCTCTTCTCATAAATTGATTGCAATAGTTTTTTGAGGAAAATGTTATTAGGGAATGAGATAAGCTTGCATTATTGATAATTGATAAATCTTTGTGTTCTTTTGCATTAATACTTTATAAAGCATGGTTGAAGATGTTCAATGAAATCTTAACATTTTTCTGGCCTTATTATTTTGGGCATCCTTTAAATTTTAAACTATCCTAAGAACACAAAATTTTATGTCTATTCAAAAGGAAACATGGGTCCTACTTCTAGTGACAAAGTATTTTCTTATTTAAAAATGCATATTCCACACTAGAATAATTTTTAACTTGACACATTTGAACTCATATATTATTGATTTCTATAAAGTCTCCCAAACATACCTAAACTTTTTGTTCAATGGGGAAACTAAATATCTATTTATACCTTCCAGATACAATGTAAGGATAAATGTACACGAAAATTACTGTGCACCACCAAAATCCTATTTCAAACCCTAATTATTAATTCCTAAATTTTTATAAGATCTTACTTACCAGACAGGGGAGGAGAGGAAGAGAGCATGTAAGTGAAAATGCAAGAACGGCAGGGAAGAAGGAAGGAAGGAAGGAAAAAGAAAGGAAGAGGAGAACCATCTTTTAAGTAATTTAGACCTTTCAGTGACTTCCCACTAACACATAACAAAATCTATTTCAATATATTCTTATTAGCATGGCATGCACAGTTTCTGTGATCTGACTTCCATAGGAATATGTTGCTGCCAAATATTTTACTTTTTGTTCCAATGTCAGAATTAACTTATATGAAGGTTTTGTCTTTGCTTTGTGAATAGATAATCTAGGGGAATATTTATAATTCTTTCTTTGATGTTAATTTTTCAGTAGAATAAGTCAAAATTTCACCTCTTATCTCTTTCCTATGCCTTCATAATTTAAAATGACTTGGTATGCAAGACTTCTTTTTCTCTTTTCATTTTTAATTTTTTTTTTGTGGGTGCCGGGGGGTCGACCTCAGGACCTCACATGCCAGCAGGCGCCCGTGCCACTGAGCGATATCACCGGCCCCTTTTTCGTATGTGGGATCCGGGAGTCGAACTCGGGCCCTCACGCTTGCAAGGCAGGCGCTTATGCCGCTGAGCCATCTCACCAGCCCCTTTTTCTCTTTTCAGACTATGAAATGTATTGTCTTGGGCATTCTCCTACTTAAAATTTTTATAAAACATAATTTTCTTAATACAGTCTTTTTGGGGATGAAGAATGTCAACTAATTAAAAAGAAGTTTTCAACAATGGTTGGAGAAATTTTCAAGGAAATATATACATGAAAATTAATGTGAAATATCAATAATTCTGTAGGCTAGAATTTTTAATGAGTTAAACCTTACCACAACCTACTTGAAAAGTCTTAGGATGACTGGACAATTAGACTATGCCTACCTACTGCTAGAGGAGAATATTTAAAATAATCATTTTTATAACATCATGATCCAACTACTTGCATGATCTTTCTATGTTGGTAATCATGTAACTGAGTTTCTCAATTTCCCCGTAATCTTGGTCAAGGTATATGTCTTTATCAAATGTTAACATCAAGTGGTTCTGTGTATTTTGTATTGTAATTTTTTCTATATTAATAAACATGTTCCATAATCTAACTACAGTGCTAGAGCAGCAGGAAGACCCTATTTCCCTTCTGCAATGACACTGATATACTTCAAGATGTTAAAAAGAATGATGGGTTTGATAACAATTGTACACTACATTAAAAATTGACAATGGGCCGGTGAGATGGCTCAGCGGCTTAAGCGCCTGCCCGGCAAGCGCAAGGGCCCGAGTTCGACTCCCGGAACCCACATACGAAAAAGGGGCCGGTGATATCGCTCAGCGGCACGGGCACCTCCTGGTGCGCGAGGTCCTGAGGTCGACCCCCCGGTACCCACAAAAAAAAAAAAAAAAAAAAAATTGACAAAATATTTTGGCAGCAAAATTACCCATGTATTTATGTCAGTGGCTATTTTGGGTGTACATACATGGTATGTGTGTATGTGTGGTGGGGGTATTTACTATTATTATCCCCCACGTTTCCTCAATGGAAAATGTCAGTTAACATGCCTAAGGTCAAAATATCTGTAAGTTTCACAACAATGATACAATCTTAGTGTGGTAAAAAGTTCATATCCATAAACAGTGAGATATATTCTTTTTATTTTACCTACAAATGAATGACTTATTATCATATATGTATAACCTCTTTGAATAATAGAATACTGTTCACATATTGAAATATTCTAATAAGAGATGATAGAATATTCAAATATCTACTTTTTTTCCCACTGTCATTTTAGCTTTCTGTTTCCTCCAAAATTCTTAAAATCTTCAAGATGAAGAATTTATACAGGTAATTATTGATAGAGCCCCAACACCCATAATAACACCCACTCCAAAATAATAGTATAATAACTGTTTGAATAATGAATTAATAGTATCAAGAATTTTATGCATCTTGAACTTAGGTAAAGAAAGGTCACTGATGCATTGTCAAAAGATCTAAAAGAATACCAGTTTCGCCAATCTGGGAAACCAAGTTCAATAAGCTGAAAGGCTTTGTATTATCCCTGGGAATGCTCTGTTTGAGATGTTTTTGCCATGTTTTTCTCCTAACAAAATCTCACAAATTTTATCTCCCTTTGCAAACCTTCTGGCCATCCACATCTCTTGTCTCCTCATAGATCACATCCATCTTTTCCCCAAAGGAACAAACTACTTCTTCCATTAAACAATCTCAACTGTGATTATGTAGTGACCTATATTTTATTATACTTGGATAAGTATTTTTTTTGCATTATTCTTAATGTCTTTGAGAATCTAGAACAGTTTGACTATATTTTAATGTCCAGTTCTAGTTCATTTCCTTGCATTTGGTTGGTATTCAATGAAGTTCTTGAAATACAGTGTTCAATAAATATTTAGAGGCAAAAATTGTGAAAAAATATTTTAATGGGGCTAAAACTAGAATCATAATAGCATATGAATGAAAAATAAAATATGTATTTAGATTGAGGAAGAATAGCCTATATGAATTCTATAAAATCTGTCTTAAAAATGTAATTTTAAAAACATCTATAGTTTAAAAGGAATTTGATTTATTGCTATAATATCATCTCATTGATCGAGGACTCCTTATAATCTTCAATGCAGCATCTGTCATGCATTAATCTTTCAGCTTTCTTGATCGTGTGAAAGGAATTGCTTGCTTATGCTACTGGTTGTATGACCCTGCTTGTGTTCATGTAACCCTAAGAATGGTGCACTTTTTAAAGCTCATGAATTATTTATTTCTGAAGTTCTCCATATATCTTTGACTTCAGTTGACAAATCTGTAAGTGAAACTCTAGAGAGGAAAAGTGCAGTTAAGGGAGGGCTTCTATGTAATAGAACTTAGTCTTGTGATCTGTATACCTGGAGAAATTTTAGCAGACCTGCCAATTTCTGAAAAATTGATAGCTACAAATAAATAAGTTTTATGTTGGCATTTCATTTAAAACATTCACGGTTTGCATTCAGATAAATTTAGAAGCTATCACAATATGTTCATTTACACTAATACAAAGTGTTAGTAATCTCATTTAAATTGATAAGTTTAAATTATAACAAATTCTACAAATATAATTGTTCACATATCAATAAAATAGGCAACAAAGTATTATTAATACTAGAACAATCAATGTACAATCATATGTTTATTACATAAAACAAATAACAAAATATTACATATTAACATAACAGATGAGCATTTTAACAAATTTTTATTTCTAGCTGCAAATTTATGAGCAAAAACTATAACAAAAATATATTTAAAAAAGAAGTATATTGGCATATTTTAACAAAATACTTACATAATTTATTATTCACTTCAAAAATAAAAATCTGAAATACAGGAACTTTGTGAAACAAAATTATATACAATTTTATGCCATGTCTCAAGAGAATGTGTCCTTTTCTATCAGTTGTCCATATTTCCATTTAATTACTTTAGTGATTAGCATTTAATTCTGTGAATCATAATCTATCTGAAATAAAAAGTATTTGAAAATTCTCAAAAAGAGTTTAAAAGCACACAGTTTCAAAAATACTCTTCTCAGTACTTTTTTATTAGAACATCCACTCTCTTTCAGAAAAAGGTTTAATGAACTCACAAATTTGCAAATAATTGCAGATCTTAATGCAAAAATAATTTCAAAGAAAATCACCAGATATTCAAATGTCATTCATAAATATAGCACAAAGAATTACAATGGAAGAGATAAACAGAAAGTTGTGGCCATAAAATTTATCTACAAGTTTGATAAGAGTGAATCCATTATTACTGTAGAAGATTTTGAATATGGGCTTGCCCTACATGTGGCAAAATGTTATAACTGAAATGTGTTGCCTGCCACTTTTGTAATTTATGACCACATCAAGTTCTATCATGTCCAAACACAGGCAAACAAGTTGTTGAAAATTGAAATAATCAAGAAAATTATTTTGAATGCACAATTTTTAAGTTTGATGTAAATTCCCACAAATTTATCATTTGATAAGAATTTGGCTTAAACCAGAAAACTTTGGATTCAATCAATACAGTAATATTTCAAGTTTGATTTGAGGTAAAACAAACATTACAATTCACAACCAGTGAGTAGGGAGAAATCAGAAACCCAGAGATAACTCTGAATTCTGTCTAAAATATACCTCAATCCATGGAAAGTAAGAATGAATCAAAGTATAAGTAATCCCCCTATCCTTTCACTAGACAACTTACAAATTTCCCTAAAATTTCTAAAACAACCAGATGGAATGAGGGCAAAGGCAGTGATGACTTCTGCTTGGTAACTAATGACTCAGATTAAAAACAAGAGGAGGAAGTCTAAAGATGGAATATTAAACACTGCAGATCAGAACAATAATCATTTCTGCAAGTAAATCAACAAATACATCTCAGGAAAATCATACCTCCATGGAATTTCCCCATTTATTTGCCCATTAATGGAAGATATTTTGTGAAAGCCTGCTCTGAGCCAACCACTATTTGTGGTTTTAGAATTGCATATAGCAGTGGACAGAACAGTGATCCTTGCCTCGGTGAACATTCTGGCACATAACAAATAATAAGGAGAGCTAATGTTTCTTTATCTCTTACTATTTTTCAAGTACTGTTTTAAGGGCTCTCCATATACCAGCACAATTCTCAAAATAGTACTAGGTAGTGGAAATAGTTACTGTCTTTATTCAAGAAATTCAATCACAAGATTTTAGCACTTCCCAAGGAAACACAACTGGTAGGGTACACGAAGTAATTTGAAAGAAACTCCCATTATAACGATAATTTAGTTACAGGAAAACATAATTTATAAATACAGTCCATCATTCCACTTACAGTAAATAATGAATATTTTCAAGCTACAGCCAGCCTCAACATATCTAATATCTAACAACTTCTACCTACAAAGATGAATAACAAAGTTAAAGACAAATCAAAGTAGAGTACAGAAAGTTGCAATCAATCCTAGTAGTTGGGGCTGTACCGAAAGAAAATGCCAATATACTAAACGTGATCAATAGACTAGGCCTTTATGCATGGAAGAACTGAGTCTGACCTTCTTGCAATAAGTCTAGGAAATAAGGCAAATTGTTTTAACTGGAGTACCTTTTATAAAGCAGAGCTTGAAACAAAAGTGTGTTATCCATGTAATATAATTAAAGAGGGAATCCCTATGTAAGCTACTAAAAGAATCATCACCATCAAGACCTGAGCCCCAATCATTTAGGACCTATTAAAATAGTCATAAATTATAGCTCACAGTTTGCTGCTCAAAGAACAAGAGAAAGAAGAATTTTTCCACTGGATCCTGGCCCCAGACATCAAAATTTTCTTTATGAGATAGTAAATCTCATGAATTCTAGGCTGAGCATGGAGGACTATCAAACCTAGGATGCCTAAACCAAGAGTTTTGTCATATAAACTAGAGGCAAAAGCTGTTTGCTGCAGTGATAACTTAAATAAAAGATATAGAAATGATGCTATATAGAGCACCATCACATGTTCAATACATTGACTAGTATCATTTCAAGTCATAATCACACTTGGCTTCTGGCAGTAGTTTTACCAGTGTCGTCAGTTCTTAGTGTTACCAGGCTTACGAGCTCAGCCTTCATTTCTTGTGTTCAATTTGAAATAGAAATAATGAAGAGGCAAGAAATACCATCAGAATTCTGCTTTATTGAGGCTTATTCTTGAGTATAAGGGAGACAGCACACAGGATAAGGGTCCTGGACTGCTCACAGTAAAGGGGACAAGTAAAACTAATACAGAGAAAAGAACAAGTTCACACAACACATTGTACATGATCTCATACATGTGTTGTCAGCCTTTTGTTATTGGCACCAGTGTTTGCACTTAATACAGCTCATGAAGACTCGGTTCTTCTGCACTTGACTCTCAAAACATGAGGAAGTTCTTTTAACACCACTCCAGGAAGGTCATACATTGGTCAAGTTCAGGCATACTGCATAAGCATAGGTTGTAGAAAAGCATGGGGAGAGGGGAATTAGCAATTTCTAATGGAAACTTTTTTTTAACACACTTTGTGTTTGATGAGAAACTTTTTGTGGGGCAAGAATGGTCTCTGCTCTATCTCAAATAGGAATCACATATCATCTCTTCAGGATAGTTTCTTTCACTTTAGGCCTGTTGTATTATCATACATTAAAAACAAATAAATATACACTCAAAATCAACCACATAATTGAAAAAAACACCACCTCATGTGAGAGTCATCCATTAAAAATAGCAATAGAATTGGACTTCCCTCCCTATAAAAGCTTCAGAGTACTAAATTTTCAATTACAAAAAATAAATAAGGACCAAACCCTAGAGTCATTGTTGATTTATTTCTCTTATATTAGTGGATCCAATCTATCTTTCAACAAAAGCTGTATGCTTTACTTTGAGAAAAAATTCAGAATCTGATCACTGTTTTAACCCCACCAATTCATTCATGCTTTATAAACCACAACCCCGTAGCCATAAACCCCCTCAGATGACCACGGTGGAATTTTAACTCTTGTTTCTCTTTCACCTTTTCTCTCCTGATAGTCTGGTCTCAGGAAAGCACCCAAAAGGGTCTTGTTAAAACCCCTCTACTCCAAGCCCTTTGATAGCTTTTCATACTATAGTAAAATCTACAGTTCTTACAATTCTTTAACAAGGACTCTGTGTTCTACTATTTTGCTATTGATTATGTAAACCTCTGATGGTATTCTTCCTTCCCTGCTTTAGCCATTTTTTTGTTTGTTTGTTTGTTTGTTTGTTTGTTTGTTTGTTTTTGTCCTTTCCATTCTTGTAATAAAGTATTATCCTTCCTTGTGCTCTTTGAATTTCTTATTTGTTCTAACTCGGGTATTCCCCCATTTCAAAGTCAACATTTAAATGAGTCTCTCTTTATTCTCTTTTAGGTCTTTTTTCAAATATCTTCTCAGGGAGATTTTTCCCTGCCTACCATATGTAGAAATCCATACCAATCCCCAAACTTCATTTCTCTGTTTAAATTTCTTCACCTATAATCACTAACTTTGTAGCTTTTTATTGTTTGTATGTAATCCCTTTAAGAGCACAGACTTGTGGCTGTTTTGTGTAAGGTTTCTTCTTCATCACTTAGAATAGTTCCTGAAATGTAGCAGGTACCCTATAAACATCTGTTAATTAAGGAAATATATGAGAAAATGAACTACTGCTCATTAATAAAGAAGTATGATAAAGGAAATGAAAAAAGACAGCAAGCAAGAAGAATATATGCGAAAGATTTCCCTGAGAAATGGACAAAAATGAATAATTTTTTACAGAAAACAAATTTCAAACAATCTATTAACATACAAAATAGAATCAAAGTAAATAGCAAATGGATATATGCAAATTTGGATTAAAAAACTTCCATTTCACACTCACTTGATAGGCAATATTTAAGAAATATGGGAATATAAAATATTGATACAGAAATGGATGAAATATAGCTCTTGTGCACTGTATAAGAATTCAAATTGGTAAAATAACTTTAGAAAACAATTTGACATTATCTTGCAATGTTAAATATTTTTGTATCCTACAGCCCAGTATTATACACTTAGGCATAGATAGTCATAAATAAAGAGTGCATCAACCAGTTTCTGTGTATATATTTCTATTAGTCAACTATATATAACAAAGAAAATAAACTAAAACCACACACAGCACAAGTGGATCTTGAAAGACAATGTTCATCAGAAAGTCAAAATTCTATGTATAGTAAGAAAAAGTTTTATATACTTTAATAAAAATATAATCCAACAATAAAGTGTTATCAAATAACATAATGAATGTTTAAATTAAAAATAACTTATTACAGTAAAAAACACATCAAAATATACCCCTTTCTTCAAACACACATATTACCTCAGTTTTGCCACTTTCTGAAGTAGTTCTACAAGTCTTTTTTGGGGGAATATCTTTTTAGTTGCACCATCATGGTTGCCTGGATGTCCTAAATCAATTTAAAACATTTGCCTTTCCTGGTAATTTTGACTTTGGAGAAGAGTCAGAAGTTGCCTGGTTGGCCGGTGAGATGGCTCAGCGGCGTAAGCGCCTGCCCGGCAAGCGTGAGGGCCCGAGTTTGACTCCCGGAACCCGCATATGAAAAAAGGGCCAGTGATATCGCTCAGCAGCACGGGCGCCTGCTGGCGTGTGAGGTACTGAGGTCGACCCCCGGTACCCACAAAGAAAAAACTAAAAGAAGTTGCCTGGTGCCAGATCTTGTGAATAAGGTAGATGAGGACACACTATGTTTTTAGTTGATGGAAGGTGCTGTAACCAGCTTCAGAAAGTGGCAATAAAGATGGGGTAAGTTCTTTAAGCAAGGAGGAGTATATAGAAGATTAATGGCAATCTCTATATCACTGTAATGAATTATTTTTAATAAAACCTTCGCTCTATTGTTTGATCACACCTCTTATATGTGATCCACACAAAAGTAAAAATACTATTAAAATGAATGAACAACACAAAATTCAGATCTTTGTTTACCCTAGGGAAGAGAAACAGTGAGAAATACGTAGGAGATGCAATAATATAGGTGTTATTCTATCCAATTTGTTTGCTAGTTTCATAATTATTCATTTTGTTAATATGTGTTATCACCTTTCAAGACAGAAATAGTATTTTGTGGACATGAAACATTATATAATAAATTTTTTTTAAAGAAACCTTAGGTTGAGTCACCTAATCTCTTGCCTTTGAACATACAATTATTCATTCAGTTTTGGGTTTTTTTTTTTTTTTTTTTTTTTTTTTTTACCAGGAATCAAACTCACAACCTTACACTTGCCAGGCAGGCATTGTGCCACTGAGCTATCTCCCCAGTCTTATTCAGTTATTTTAAATACTTTTCCAAATTCTTCTGACAGTTTTCTGGGATCAAGCACCTGGATTGCTGAAACAGACTCATAGTGTCTTCCTTATATAAATTTCAAACAAGTTCTCACTCTCTTCATAAAATTCAAAATTCATAGCATCACACTTTAATACTCTCAAAGATTCACAGTCACATAGAATAAAACACAAATATGTTTATGGGATATCAAGACCCCCATAATGGGGTCCTTTCATGCATTTTTGCCTGCTCTTTCCCACGTAGCCTGTGCAGTAGGTGTATCTAACCAAATGCAGTTTTGTACATGCTCCTTGTTTGTACTCCCGTGCCCCTGTATACAGGATATCTCCAAGACAGTGCTCATGGGCATAGACTATGGAATCAAACTGCTTAGGCTCAAAGTCTTCCTGTTCCCAGACGGACAAGGTTACTTATGTCCTTGCACCTTAGTTTTTCTGTCTGTTAAACACTATTGATAAATGTACCTATCTCCCAGGATTGTTCTGAAGACCAAATCAGTTAATATTTGGTAAGTACTGAGAACATTTCCTTGCTAATTTCTAAGCATTAGATAGTGTTGTATAAAAATAACTGACATGTATTCAACTATATTGTCCAAGACTTTCTAGCTCAAGCCTCATGTCCAATCTTTACTTCTTCTTCGAGTGTTACAGGTACTAAATGTTACATTTCAAGTCAGTTTTCAAGCATATATAATTTAAAAATTAAGTTGTATGGTCTTAAATAAATTACATTATAAGCTAAAGTGGTAAAATCTCAGAACTCGTTGGTCCTAATAATGTTACTGCTCTGTGTGCTCTTAAGAATATCTGCGTCTGTTGTAACAATACAGTGCAAGTACCATATAATCACAGGCTATTGCACATTTCTTTCCAATTTGGCACTCAGCGACTTTATGTTGGTATCTTAAAATCCAAGGGAGTAGGCCAACATTACAAATCAGAGCTTGATTTAATGTCAGTTGATTATGCAGCTTTAGGAAAATGCAGAAGAATTGTAATAATACAGATTAGTAAATTGGAAAGTGTGTCCTCTGTGCAGCATTTTTTTTTTGTGGGTACCAGGGGGTCGACCTCAGGACCTCGCATGCCAACAGGCACCCATGCCGCTGAGCGATATCACTGGCCCCTTTATCGTATGTGGGTACCAGGGGTTCGACCTCAGGACCTCGCGCGCCAACAGGCGCCCGTGCCGCTGAGCGATATCACCGGCCCCTTTATCGTATGTGGGTTGCAGGAGTAGAACTCGGACCCTCGCGCTTGCAAGGCAGGCGCTTACGCCACTGAGCCATCTCACCGGCCCTGTGCAGCTTTTAATTTGTGAATTTTGCAAAATAATAAAATCATAATTCAGTATTTGACAACTATTATCCCATTCAAAAAGAAGTCATGCACAATATTAGGAAAGAGAAGTTCTGACATATTTCTCTGTTGTATCTCTAACTTTTGTAAACCAACAGATACTCAAAATAAGATTTCTCTATAAAACACTTTTACGGTTCTTAGAGTATAAGAGTTTTCCCATGAATTATGCTCCTTCAAACTGTAGACTAACCTGACCTCATGTATTAAACAATTTGTCCTAGTAATAAATTAAGTGGAGTCAGCCTTATTAATGAGAAGTTTCCTTCCCTAGGCAATGATTACATTCCCTTGCTTTCCTTCAGCACCAGAAAAGAATAAAACTGGAGTCATCTTGGTGAAGAAAACAGGATAATGCTGCCTACTGAATTCCTTTTTTGGTATGAATTTGCTAATGGGAAAAGTCTTTATATTAAGGTTCTCTAGAGAAACAGAATCAATACAAAATATATGTATAAATATATAAAAGAATTTATTAAGTAGGCTTACAGGATCAGTGGCAGAAGAATACAAAATGAGCCTCCGCATGCTGAAAATCAAGGGATCCAGTAGCAGTGGAAGGTCAAAGGCCTGGAAGCTCACTTTAGAGCCACTGGTGCAAGTTTGCATTAGAAGGCTAAAGAAATTGGAGACTAATGTCCAAAGGCAGTGGTGAAGACAGGAGCTCTTAGGAAAAAAAAAAATGAAGTATTTCCTATTTCTTTCCCTTTTTGTTCTACTTTAAAGTACAAACTTATTTGTTGGTGTCACCTACATCCAGGATGAGTCTTCCCCCTTAAGTTTGCTGGCCCACAGGTACATCTAGAAGTTTCTAATCTGTTGGGTGGCTTTTACTCAAGATAACGTAGCACAATAAATGATCATTTCCTTCTCTAGTACTAAACTGAGTACTCTGCCTTGACTAATGAAAATGACAACACACAGGAGAGCAAAGGTTGTATTTTTCTGCACATAATAATCATTGACTCTAAATTTAAATGACTTTTAGTTGGACTTTTTTGCATTTATGCAATGATCACTTGCTTTTTTTTATAATTCAACAATGAATGATGATATATGAGAAGCTGACAAATTCTACAAAGCCATTTACTACCTCTACTTTTTGGTGTCCACTGTGCTTACCAATTTGAAAAAATTGGGGCTTTTTTCTTGGGGGCTCTTGGGGAAATGGGATGGGAATATAATTTGCTTATTTTGAAAGCTGTGCTGGTCTGGGGCTGAGAAATGAGAAAGAGAAAGTCAGACAGAGATTGACTGAATTACAAATGGAAAGTGTTATTTTGCACATCCTTATGACAATAGCAGATGAGTAACACCCTTTGGATTTTCCTCCTAGGGGAAGTTTCCATGTGCTGAGAAGCTACTGACATCATCTTGTAATAATTTACTAGGTGAGCCAGGAAATTTTAAACTTCATATATTTCAAAGAGAATTCACTGTCACATTGAGAGACCAACTAGACATGAGCTTAAATTTTCTGAGTATGTCTAATTAAACGGATGCTAGTACTTCTCCAGTGTTCTTTGAATCACTGTTTTCTAATTTGTATGTAATATTTTAAATTTCCATTGCTATAAACTTAAAACTTATTGTTTTTATTTAGTAATGTAGTCATTAATGACATATTAATTAATGTAATGAACACTTTAACATTTTTTGTAATTTAATACTAGGAAGGTTATACTAAGTATTATTTGAAAAAAACATGAAAGAACATTCAAACATGCTTGCTAAACAAAATTATCTTCACCACAGAAACTTTGTAAAACAATAGAAAACTCCAAAAATTTTATTTTACATAAAAGTGTAAGAGATATTTTCATTATCATCAATTTTAAGTTATCACATATTTTATTTCTCTTTAAAATAAAAAAATAAAATGCCAAATTTTAAAAATTATTAAAAGATAAACATGAAATCACATGCTTTCCTGGCTGAAATAAATTTTTCAGCCCAAAGGTAAAGAAAATTAACAGGGCTCAATACTATTGTCTCCAGTAGTAGATGTTGTATTTTCTTTACATTGCCATAAATATATTGAAACTACAGTAATTTTACTTTTGCAGCCTTTGGCACATTTCAAGCATTGTGCCAGACATTTAATACACAAGAGACTAGAGAAGTACCAAAAACATTATGTTAATATGCTTGCACTAAAAAAATCACAAAAGAAAATTCCATAAACATTTATGGTGACTTTAAAATTAAGCTTCATTTTGCAACACTTTGTGTGTATTTGTTGGCATATATTAGTAAATAATAGCAGATACTGATGAATAATGTGATATTTTTGTTATACCAAAGGAAAAGAGTTTGTATAACACAGATGTGAGACGTAGAAAAGATGACATGCTCTAACTTAGTCTAAAAAGAAACGAAAAAAGCTATTTTGTGGCCTTGAAGTATTAGGGTCATAAACTGATAAAATCATCCAGAAAAGCCTTAGAGACATCAGAATATTCCCCATTTAAGCAGCAATATGTGGAAGAATAAATTTCCATTTTTAGTAGCTCAGTTCTATCTTCTACAACCCCTAAAGGGCAATGCTCTTCAATATACCTTTGTAAGGACAAAATTGTGGTTGTTTGGTGTGCTTATTTAATCAGCTAATGTTTATGGCCGCATCTCCTTCTTAAATGCACTGATTTTTTGTTGGATGTAGTACCTTTTGTTAGTCTTCCTTTCAGGAGACTTTGATAAAATTAAGGAAAAGGATATTTTACAGAAGTTTTTGGCTTTCTTGTCTTGCACATTTACATATTTATAGATACAGTGTTTTAAATGAAATAGATTACTTAGAGAACTTCATGACTTCATCAGTACGAGTAACACTACACAAAATATTATCTACAAAGAAAGAAAATATGTCATTTTATTAATCTAATATTATACAAGGAAATTTGATGATAATCAGATTGTTCTCTTGTCAAATTCATAACATATTGAAAAAGAAAAATTTTTTTACCTTAGTTAAAAACAAGTCAGAGCAGGGCATGGTGACACATGCCTGTAATCACAGCACTTGGGAAGCTGAGTCAGGAGGATTGCTGTGGTTTTGAGGCCACCCTGAACTACATGGTGAGACCCTGTCTCAAAAACAAAAAAAAGAAAACAATTCAAAATTTATTAATATCATATATCATTGTTATAATCATCTCTCAAATAATCACAATTCCTTCTTAAAATTCTGGCTAAATGCAATAGGCATAATTTCTCACTTGTGACTTCAGTAAACACATTTCAGAAAACTAGGGAAAAGAAAATAAAGACATTGCTAAGATTAAACAATTCTGCCTATGCCTCCAAATAACATATTTTTTCTTCCTTTTACTATATTAAATCAAATTCCATATTTTAGTATTTGTATAATGAATGTTATTATTGCACAAACAGAAACTGACAACTATAGCTACAGGTCATCTACCACAATGTCTAGGGCAACACAGGACCCTTAATTTTGAGACATTATAACTGGTGACTGATTCATGAGACAAACTCTTGCTATTACCATAAATGGTGTTCATCCTCCATACAGAAACTTTGAAGCTAAATGAGGTCCTTTGGTGTCTAACTTAGCACGTGTAGATTTCCAGCAGCCAAATCCTAAACTATAGTATTCTACATAAATAACCAACAACTCATAACCAAATCTTGAGGTGTGCTGATAATGATGATATTACAAATGTATAAATTTATTGCTAGAATTACTTATCTAAACTAAAGAGTGGATAAACTAAATGCAATACCATAAACTACCTCTACTTCAAACTAAATGAAATTAGACTAACTTAAGATGTTACCTAAGACAAACTACTGAAAGCTAACCCAAATAAATGGATGGAACAATTCATTCCTTTTTTACTTTAACTTGGTTCTAATGTCCAATTTCATCTATAAAAATATGATCAGAATCAAATCCATATGGAAGAAAGAATCAAAAGAAATCCAGGATCCCATCCAAGTACTAACCAGGCCCGACCCTGCTTAGCTTCCGAGATCGGACGAGATCGGGCGCATTCAGGGTGGTATTATTCAGCCATAAAGAAGGATAAACTGGAGACTTTTATAGGTAAATGGATGCAACTCGAGAAAATACTCATAAGTGAAATAAACCAGAAGCACATGTGTAAGCATCGTATTATCTCTCTAGTATGAGAAACTGAAAGAGTAAATAAGATCCAAAATGTACAATAGATATGGTGAATCAAAAAGAAACTGGTCAAAAGGAAAGAGAGACTGGAATAGGGAAAAGAAAGAAGGGAAAGGGAAAAAAACAATTGTATATATATATATATATATATATATATATATATATATAAGATGGTTAAGATAGATACACTACCATTTTTACTTAGTTCATTGAAGAGTAAGGTTTGTGCCAATAATGTTTGGACAATTGAATGCTAATGTCTGGTGTCCTGAATAACTAACTTAAAGATAGTAATACGTAATGTATTAACCATTGTTACCCTCCTATTATGTTGGTTTGAAAATTTGTTCTTCTTTTGATTTGTTTTGTTTTGTTTTTCCTTCTCTTTAAAAAATTAAAAAAAAAAAAAAAAAAAAAAAAAAGAAATCCAACCAAAATCAAAATCTGTGAACCACACTTATCACTTAAGGAAAAAATAACATATATAATGTATATTACATATATCCTGTTGGCTTATAAAGCCTTCTTTGTTTTGGAAAACCAGCAAGTAAATTTCCCTGAAATAATCACATTTTAGGTTTCTGTTAGGTAACAAAGATAATTTATTAATTATTTCAAAGCACAACTCTATAGCTGTAAGACAGATGGATCACAATCTGAAAGACTGGTAATTCTGAATACAAAACATAAGGGGAAGTATTGGGAAGTTTTTATTTCTAATTATCTTCAACAGTTTTTTATTAAAACCACTATATCATTGATATAAAATTTCAATATTATTAAATTATTAAATATTATTAAAATATGGGCTTAAAAGGACTCTATTTGAAACCAAAAAATACATGCATGCATACACTCATAAGTGAAGAAATGACAAGCAACCAAGAGGTAGATTTTTGGAGACAGGGAAAGAGAGTAGTAAAGGATAGGGGTGAATGGAATTGAAATTGATAAAGATACGTTAAATGCTTGTACCAACTTCCCAAAACAATCTCCATTGGGTAATGTTAATGTGCACTAATAAAATAAAATTCAGTTAAAACAAAAGTTCTACTCATGAACATTGATGTGTACTTAGATTGATAATGAAAGGGGAAAAAAAACCTGAAGTCAGTATTTTGGAAAAAGTGCAAACACCATAAATTCAAAAGAAACAATATAATAAAAAGATGGAAAAATGAAATGAATACAAAAAAGAGAAAAATTAACAAAACCAAAAGTTGGTTCTTTTAAAAAAATAACAAGATACATTACCAGTAAGAATGTTACAGAGAAAAGAGAGAAGATTTGAATAAAAAAATATAGAACGTCTGTCATGACTTGTGTCTAAATGTCCCCCCAAAGCCTCATGTAGTCACAGGTGGGGCTTTTTCAGAGGTAGCTGGATCTGGAGTGTCTGATGCTGGAAGTGATTCATAGTGCAACACTAGCACTAGGGCACTAGGTTTAAGGGTGTGAGTGTTACCTGCCCTAAGTAGTCTGGATAAAACAAAAGAGTCAGAAAGATGCTGTTAAGGTCCCTTGTTGCTTTTGCTATCTTTGCCTACAGTGAACTGTTTGTCCTCTGAAATGCCTCTCTGCCATGTGCTATTCTGCCTTAGAGCCAGCCAACCATGGACTGAAACCTCTAAGAACTGTAAGCCAAATAAAACTTTCCTTTTTTAACTTGTGGGTGTTGAGCATTTTTTCTCAGCAATGAGAAAAGTAACTAAGACAGAATTTGGTAACATAGAAGTAGGTCATTGCTGTGACTGTACCTGACCATGTGGTTTAGGAGCTTTTAGGACTGGCTTGTGGGAAGCTGAAAAGTTAGGAAAGGTTTGGAGATGCTGGCTGAAAAAGTAGAGCTGGAACGCCTGAGGGTGTACTTGATGGGAGATTCTGGTCAAAGCTCAGAAGGCCAGAATGCTGATAGAAATTCTGCCAGTAAAGACCAGGCTCAGGAGATTTCTGCTGGGAAGAAGGACCTAATTGGCTGTTGGACTTCATACAATGTGTATTATACCATGGCAGAAAATTTGTCTGCATTTTGCTCATGTCCAGAGACTTTGCCTGAGACTGAGATTAAAGGTAACAGATAATTAATCAGGCAGAAGAAATTTCAAGGCAGTCTTATGTTGAGGTGGGGGCATGGCTACTGTTGGTGACTTTTAGCCAGATTTATGTTGAGAATCAAGAGGATAGAGCCCACCAGGATGATTTATAATGTTTTAAGTTTGGCCAGAAAGGAAGCTCCAGTAAAGTTGTGGCCTGCAAAGATAGAACACAGGAGAAATTCATCACTGTGAAAGCTAGCAAGAAAAAGCCAATTATTCCAGAAGAAGACAACAGAAAAGGTCACCTGAGGACATCACAAAAAGCAGCAGGCCTCCACTTTTTGTGGCCTCAAAATTGCAAAAATGAAAGGCCTTGCTTTAAGAAGAGAGCCCCAGAGCACCATGTACCAGAATGGGGGCAGCCTAGGGAAGTTTCTCCTGAGGATTTGGTTCATAGGCACTCAACTCCTACAGCCAAGGAGAAGAAAGCCTGGCTACAGCTGCAGCTGGCAGCAGATCTTGGCATCATCCACGTGGTGCTGATTCTAGTTGCATGCAGAATGCAAGATTTGTGAGGTCAGGAAAGCTTCCACCCAGATTTCAGAAGAACACCTGGGAGTGCAGGCAGTGTGCCCCTGGGAGGGCAGTGTGTGAGGCTGTGAGTGTGGAATGTGCAGAGGAGACCCCAGAAGTTTGAAGAATCCAGGAATGTGTATCATCGGAGGAAAACTGCAAGAAGGGAGCAGAGCCAGCCCCAGTGAGGACCCATGGGAGCTACAACCACCAGTAGTGCCAAGCCCTTAGGAGTTCACAACTTGCCACAGATTGCTGGGGATGCTTGAAGTGGAACTGTGAGATTTAATGTTTGCCCTTTTGGTCTTGCTTTTTTCCCATTCCTGCTATCCTACTGTTTGTAACTTTTAGAATGGAAACATATATCTTGTGCCATTAAATGTTGAAGTAAGTTAAAACTTTCTTTTCATTTGTATAGGGGCTTGCAGCTAAGAATTTGCCTTAAATCTCAGAGGAGACTTTGGACTTGGACATTTCAGCAATGCTGAAACTGTTAGGAATTTGGCAACTCTTAAAGATGGACTGAATGCCTTTTCCATAAAGGGATGTGCATGAGTCTTCAGGGGTGCAGGAGTGAAATGTTATGACTTGTGTTTAGATGTCCCCCCAAAGCCTCATGTGGTCATAGGGGGGGCTTTTTCAGAGGTAGCTGGATCTAGAATGTGTGCATCTGGAATTGATTCATGGTGCAATGCTAGGCTCAGTGGCACTGGGATTAAGGGTGTGAGTGCTATCCACTCTTGGTAGTCTGGATAAGACAAAAGGGCAGAAAGACACTGTTAAAGTCCCTTGTTGCTTTTGCTGTCTTTCCCTGCAATGAACTGTTTCTCCACTGCAATGCCCCTCTGCAATGTGCCACTCTGCTTGAAGCTAGTCAACTATGGAATGAACTGTAAGCCAAATAAACCTTTCCTCCCTTAACTTGTGAGTGTTGGATATTTTGTCTCAGCAATGAGAAAAATAACTAAGACAACATCAAAGGGCAATATTGTGTTTGACAATGTATATTGATCATGTACCTATTTAATAAAGGAGTATGGAGGGGCTTCCTCAATGGCAGTGTGATGAGCTTAGGGAATTTTCTCCCCAGAGAAAGATCTATTAACCTGGTTAAAACAAATCTGCCAAAAACAATTAAAATCTCTAGGTATTAACTGGTAAGCTTACAACAAACTGAATCATTCATTCAAAAAAATCTACAAGAATCCCTAAGAGATCAGACAAAATGGCAGAGCAATAAGGGCCAGCCACTCAACTTCTCCAGCACAAAGTGTTTATAGTCTGGAAAACAATAGCTTGGAGAGGAATTGAAGTGAGTGGAGGGTACAGGGGAACCAAGAGAAAACTGAGAGAGGAGAAGAAAAGAGGATTGAGTGACAGAAGAAATAGACCACGATGCAGAGGAGAGATCACACAGCAGCACAGTGGCTGGGTAGTTGCCAGCCTGGAGGCAAAGTGAATCCAACAACTTTTCTGCTCATGGGGAACCAGACAGCTGCACTGGGACCAGGATAATCTTATGCAGTTGGCGACAGCAGGAAGAATGAAGAACACTGCTTCCTGAACAGCCCTCCAGAGTCAAAAGCTGGGGAGTGGCTGTGGTACAAACACCTGAGGACACAGTTATGTAGAGCAGGAGCAAGCAGGGACACCATTGTAGGGAAGGGCTGGGTGTTTTAACCTGGATTCCAGAAGTTTCTTGGCTGCTTCACAGAGCCAATTTCCCAGAACAGATTAGGGAAGGAGATTCACGGGAGACTGCTGGAAGCTGGAGAGCAGAATGGGGGAAATTCTGCTGAAAGGCAGGGACTGGTGATCACAGACTCAGTTTCTGTGATCAGAGGCCAGTTCCGGCCTGAGTTGCATAGGATTGGAAGTTCACATTGGAACAATGTTCCCATTGTAACCAGATCTCTACACCCAGCACCATTTGGGGGGCAGACTTCCGCCTTAGACTTCCAGCATGAAAAAGACATGTCCTGGCCTGAGCTCTGCTCCTTCACCCAAGCCTTAGGAAAGAAGCCACATGTCCAAAACAGTAGAAAACTTTCTTTTTCTATTTATTTATTTGATTGTATTATATTTTCATTTTTTATTTTGCTTTTAAAAGGTTTACTTTTTTACTCTGTTGTTTTCCTCTTTCTGTAATTTCTCCCCACATTTTTATTTCATTATTTCACTCTTTTATTTCTTTTGTGAGCATGTCTGTACGTATGCCTCACTTACTTTTGCCTCTAACAGTAAAATATATGAGTGCCATAATAAATCTAGAGAAAATATTCAAAAAATATTCTCAAAAGAAACAATGAATTGGACACAGCTAAAAATTCAGAGGAAACTAGTGAGGTCAATGGATAAACAGCAACAAAAAGCATTAAGAAAGGAAAAACAAAGGATACACCAACAGATAAAGAAGGTTATGATAGTAAATAACTAACACATCTCAGTAATATCTCTCAATGTTAAGGGTCCCAACTCTCCAATCAAAAGACAAACTGGAAGACTAGATCAAAAAACAGAATCCAACAATCTGTTGCATTCAAGAAACTCCAAAAAGATATTCATAGACTAAAAATTAAAGGAAAGAAAACAATATTTCATGCACCAGGACCTCAAACAAAAGCAAGGGTAGCAATTCTAACATCAGACAATGGTAAACTTCAAATTAATACTGATTAGAAGAGACAAAAACAAAAAGGTCACTACATAGTAGTTAAGGGAAAAATCCAAAAAGAGATAACATTGAAAAACATATATGCACTAAACACTGGAACATCTATCTTCGTAAAACAAAAACTGCTGAAGTTAATTGATCAAATAAACATTAACACAGTCATAGTAAAACTTAACACTCCACTTTCACAAAGATATAGATCAACTAAAAAAAAACCAATACAAAAAATCAAAACTGAACCACATTCTTGAACATAAGGATTTTTAAATTTTATTTTACAAGGAAGGAAAAAATAATAAAACAGAATTCCAAAACAAGATAATAGAAGAGTAACAATAATTAATACATTGCGTATTGCTATCTTCAGAGTTGTTACTAAGGGTACAAGATATAGGCATGAGATACTGTCCAAACAGTATTAGCACAAACCTTTCTTTTCAATGAACTAAGAGAAACTAGCAGTATAACTATTTTAACTATCTTGTTTATATCTTTTTTCCCTTTTCCATTCCTTCCTTTCCCCTTTCCTCCATCACAGTTTCTCTTTCTTTTGAACAGTTTCTTCCCAATTTACAATATCTATTATACATTTTGGGTCCTATTTACTTGTTCAGCTTCTCACACTAGTGAGACTACATGATGTTTAAATGTATGAGTCTGATTTATCTCACTTATAAGTATCGTCTCAAGTTGCATCGATTTACCTGTAAAAGTCTCCAGTTTATCCTTCTTTATGTCTGAGTAGTACTCCATTATATTAAAAAAAAAAAACACCTTTCTATCCATTATTCAGTTGATGGGCATTTGGGTTATTTCCAAATTCTAGCTATTACAAATTGTGCTGCTATAAACATAGGTGCACATATATTGCTGTGGTGTGATGTTTTTAATTCTTCTGAGAGGATACCCAGAAGGGGAATAGCTGGGTCAAATGGGACCTCCAATCCTGGTTTTTTGAGGAATCTCCACACTGATTTCCACAGTGGCTGCACCAGTCGACACTCCCACCAACAGTGGAGAAGGGTTCCTTTTTCCCCACAGCCCAGCATTTGTTATTGGTTGATTTCTTGATAATAGCCATTCTTTCTGGAGAGAAATGGAATCTCAGTGTTGTTTTAATTTCAGATGATCAATGATGGTGAACATTTTTTCATACATTTATTTGCCATTTGTAGTTCTTCATCTGAGAAGTGTGTATTCATCTCAGATGCCCATTTTTGGACTGCATCTTTGAATCTGGAGGCCCAATTTTTTTGAGTTTTTATATGTTCTAACATAAGTCCTTTGTCTGAGGGACAATTTAATAGACATATACAGATTATCCCACCCCTCTACAACAGACTGTACATTCTTTTCAGTACCACATGGTAGTTTTTCTAAAACTAGATCAATAATAGTCCACAAATCCTGCTTAAATAAATATTTTTTAAAAAATTGAAATCACCCCTGTATACTATCAGACCACTCTGCAATGAAAATAGAAATTAATGGTAGAAAAAATATCAGAAAAGGCAAAGTCTCCTGGAAAATTAACAACATATTCTTTTTTTTTTTTTTTTGTGGGTACCAGGGGTCGACCTCAGGACCTCGCATGCCAGCAGGCGCCCGTGCCACTGAGCGATATCAGTGGCCCTTTTTTCATATGTGGATACTTGGAGTTGAACTCAGGACCTCGCACTTGCCAGGCAGGTGCTTAAGCCGCTGAGCCATCTCACTGGCCCAACAGCATATTCTTAAACAACCAATGAATCACAGAAAAAATCAAAGAAAAATATTTAAAAATTTCTGGAAATTAATAGCCATGACTATACTACTCAATAAAACCTCTGGGACACTATGAAGACAGTCATAAGAGGAAACTTCATCACAATCAATGCTCACATTAGGAAAACAGAGCAAGCCCAAATAAATAACCTTATGAAAAATCTCAAGATGCTTGATAAACAACAAACAAGCCCCAAATTGGAATTAAGGAGAGAATTATAAAGATGAGAGTGGAAATCCATGAAATTGAGACTAAAAACTGTAAAAAAAATCAACAAATCAAAGAATGGTTCTTTTTGAAAGAATAAATAAAATAGATAAACCTTTAGCAAGACACACCAAGAGAAAGACAAAAGATTCACATCAATGCAATTAGAAATGAAAAAGGTGAAATCACAACAGACATTGTCAAAATCCAGAAGATAGTAACTACTTGGAAAAATTATATCCCACAAATTAGCAAATTTGAAGAAATTTACAGATTCCTAGACACATACAAACTACCAAAATTAATCCAAGAAGACAAAAACATGTTTAACAACCCAATAACAAGCAATGAAATTGACTCAGTAATAAAGAAACTGCTAACTAAAAGAGCCACAGACCAAACATTTAAGGGTGTTTTACTGCCAATAATCCTCAAATTTTTCAAAGAAATTGAAAGGGATGGAGTGCTCCCAAATTCATTTATGGAAGCTAGTATCACTCTGATCCCCAAACTAGACAAAGACCCAACTAAAAAAGAGAACTATAGGCCAATCTTCTTAATGAATATATATATGCAAAAATTCTCAACAATATATTAGCAAATACAATGCAGCATATTATCAAAAGGATACATCACAATCAAATAGGTTTCATCCCAGAGATTCAAGGATAGTTCAACATGAGTAAGTCAATAAATGTAATATGTAACATAAAGAAGAGCAAGGTCAAAAACTATGTGATCATATCAATAGACACAGAAAAGGCTTTTGACAAAGTGCAACACTCCTTCATGATAAAAACCCTGAAGAACACAGGTATAGAAGAACCATACCTGAGTATGATAAAGGCTATTTATGACAAAACAATAGCCAGTATCATACTAAATGGAGAGAAACTAGAAGTATTCCTCCCAAAGCAGAAACAAGACAAAGAGGTCCACTATCACCTCTTCTGTTCAACATAGTACATGAAATATTAGCCAGAGCAATTAAACAAGAGAAAGAAATAAAAGGAATACATATAGGAATACAAAGAACTCAAGTTATCATTATTTACAGATGACATGATGCGCTACATAGAAGACCCAAAGAACTCCAGCAAAATACTCAGAATTAACAACCAACTTCAGCAAAGTAACAGAATAGAAGAGGAACACAAGAACATCATAAACATTTGTGTACACCAACAATGAATGGGATGAGAAGAAATTATGAAAACAATGCCATTCATGGTAGCTACAAGAAAAATGAAATATCTAGGAATTAACCTAACCAAAGAAGTGAAACACCTCTACAAAGAAAACTGCAGTACTCTGAAGAAGGAGATTGAAGAGGACATCAGGAAATGGAAAGATACCTCCTCCTTCTGGATAGGCAGAACCAATATTGTCAAAATGGCCATACTTCCAAAACCGTCATACAGATTCAGTGCAATCCCAATTAAAATAACAAAACCATACTGCATAGATCTACAGATAAAAATCCTAAAATTCATATGGAGCCACAAGAGACCCAGAGTAGCAAAAGCAATTTGGAGCAATAAGAGCAAAGCAGGAGGCATAGCAATACCTGACTTCAAGCTGTACTAAAAAGCAATAGTGATAAAAATGGCATGGTATTGAAACAAAAGCAGATACATGGATCAGTGGAACAGAATTGAGGGTACAGAAGCCTCTCAGGACATAATCAACTATTTGACCTTTGACAAAGCAGCCAAAAGCATATATGGGAGGAAATATAGACTATTCAACAAGTGATTTTGAGAAAACTGGTTATCTATTTGCAGAAGAATGAAACTGCACCCTTATCTCTCACCATATACTAAATTAAAATCAAAATGGATCAAAGATCTAAACAATGAAACATAAACACTACACTTTCTGGAAGATAAGATAGGTAAAACACTTGACATGGGTGTAGGAAATGACTTTCTAAACAGAACCTCAACTGCACAAGAAAAACCAGCAAGATTCAACAGACAGGATTATATCAGACGAAAACCTTCTGTATCACAAAAGAATCAATCAGTAGAGTGAAGAACAACCTACGGAATGGGAAAAAATATTTGTTATCTACTCCTCAGAAAGAAGACTAATATATAAAGTAAACAAAGAACTCAAAGAAATTAAATCACCTAAAATTAAAGACCCAGTCAAGAAATGCACAAGAAAAATAAACAAGGGTCGGTGAGATGGCTCAGCGGCTTAAGCGCCTGCCTGACAAGCGCGAGGTCCTGAGTTCGACTCCCAGTATCCACATACAGAAAAAGGGCCGGTGATATCGCTCAGTGGCACGGGTGCTTGCTGGCACGCGAGGTCCTGAGGTGGACCACTGGTACCCACAAAAAAAAAAAAGAAAAAGAAAAGGAAAAATAAACAGGCACTTCACAGAGGAAGAAATACAAATGGTCAACAAATATATGAAAAAATAATTGAACATCTCTGGCAGTTAGAGAAATGCAAATTAAAACAATGCTAAGATTCCACTTCACTCCAGAAAGAATGGCAATCATTATGAAATCACTCAGTAACAAATATTGTCATGGCTGTGGTGAAAAAGGAACCCTCCTGCATTGTTGATGGGAATGCAAACTAGTACAACCATTATGGAAATCAGCATGGAGATTTCTTAAAGAACTGAAATTGCGTATGATCCATCTATCTTCCTACTAGGTATATTCCCCAAAGAGCTTAAGTCTTCATATTACAGTGATACATGTGTACAAATGTTTATAGCAGTGAAATTCATAATAGCTAAATCCTGAAAGCAGTCTTTATATCCATTAAGAGACAATTGAATAAAGAAAATATGGTATCTATGTATAATGGAATACTACTTGGCTACAAAGAATGACACATTTGAGATATTTGTAGGAAAATAGTTATACCTGGAAAACACAATGTTGGGTGAAGTAAACTAGACGCGCAAGCTTAAATACCATATGTTATCTCTCATTTGAGTGAGGCAAAATACAAACTAATAAAATGATAAATGGTGGATAGAAAGGGACAAGGGGATGGATCTCTTGCAATAGGGAAGTGGTCCAAGGGAACAAGGGTAAGGGATGAGGAGGAGAGGAAGGAGAAGTAACAATAAAGATGTGCCATGTACAGGAACCTAATAACCCCTGTTAATGTAAAAACTATGTCCCATAAGGTGAGCTAAGAAAAAAAATATCAGCAAGAATGAAAAAGGGGATGGGAAACTGAATGAAGAGGAGAGAGGGGAAGGGAAGTGGAAGGCAATTTAAAAAAAAAAGAAACAAACTGTAGTATCTACATGCAACTACTCCCCAAGATGATTGTAAACTGCATGAGTTGCAAACATGTACTAATAGAATTTAAAAATTATTTTAAAAAAAGAAAAATAATTCCCAAGAATAGGGAGTCATGACTTCTACCTGGAGACTGCACCACTTACCAATTCAGTTCTATATCATTAAAAATTATTCCACCAGTCTTTCAAGCCAAAGAGCAGGACAGTTTTTCTGATGTATTTGTCAAATTGTAAATACTGAGATTCCATTTCCCTTAGCTGTGTGACAAGGAAGATCTATACAAGGCATTTAGTGACAGGCAAGTGTCTATTGCCTTGACTTCCAGTTTTCATTCTGTGGGGTGAATATGAGCAGATCAGCCTTGGAGGACACCCCCCAAATTTTCCGCAGCTCTGTGTTTCAGGAGAGCTATTCAGCAGACATGTTAGCCAGATGGTACCCTCCACCCTTCCCATCTTCCTGATGCAGGTGATATTCCAGGATACCTCAGAATCTAGCAAAAATGGGTAGATCCTATCTCTTCTAATTCTACACTACAGAAAGGCTAAGATGTGGCTCAGTAGTAGAGAGCTCACTTGGCATGGTAAGGTCCTGGGCTCAACCCCCAACACTTCAAAAACAAAGAGAACAATATCATATATAATCTCTGATTCTATACTGTGGAATATATACTGGTCAGGCAATAACACTTGATAACAGCAATAGTTACACCACGCAAACACACACACACACACACACATACTTCTTCATAAGGAGAAACTAAGTGACATAGGCATAAAAGCCCAAATTTATGTTTTGCCTTACTGCTTTATAACTTAGAAGTCTTCTTAGCAGTGGTGAGAGCTGAAAATACCCAGTACTCGGCCCTTCCTTTAACCAATCAGTGGCTAAATCCTTAATTGTACTGATGCTGGCTTAAACATAAAAATAAGGAAAAAACCTGAGCAGAAACTTCTTAGGGTACACACTGTGAGGAAATATAATTTATAGAATTAGTCTGGGCAAGCTGCTCAATAAATAAAGAGCAGTAAAGTAATAATAAAAACATAAAATCTTTGAGGGGCATCAATTCCAGAATTGTTATTATCTTAAATGTCCACTTCCTAACAAAAGACAATTAGATATGTAAGGAGGAAAATGTGACCCATACACAGGGAGAAAAGCATTTATACAGAAAATGCCTTTGGAGGATGACAAGTTCAAGTCTGAGCCAGGCAACTCAGTGAGACCCCATATCAAAATAAAAAATGGGAAAAAGGAAAAAGGACTGGGGATGTTGCTTACTATGAAACCCCTGAGTTCTATGCCCAGCACCCAAAAAATTAAAATAAGTAAATTTTTTTTAAAAAAACAAAACAAAACAAAATAAAATGAAATGAGAGAGAGAAAGAGAAACTGCCACTGAGGAGGACCAGATGTTGAGCATATGAGACAAAGACTTCAAAGTAGTTATCATAAATATGTTTAAATATCTAAAAGAAACAACACTAAAAAATATAAAGGAGGAGGGCTTTGGTGGTAGAATATTTACCTAGCATGTTTTAACACCTTGGGTTTGATCCCCAGCACTGGGAAAAAAAAAAAAAGACAAGAAAAGAAAAGAAAAAACAAAGGAATGAATGACTATAATGATTCAGTATAATATCAATACAGACATAGAAATTACAAAAAAGTACATAGAAATTCCACAGTTGAAATATAGAATAACTGAAATGAAAATTGGCTGCTGGAAAGTCTCAATAGATTTAAGCTGGGAAAACTTTTAAAAATCAGTTGGTGGGCCGGTGAGATGGCTCAGCGGCGTAAGCGCCTGCCTTGCAAGCGCAAGGGCCCGAGTTCGACTCCCAGATCCCACATACGAAAAAGGGGCCGGTGATATCGCTCAGTGGCACAGGTGCCTGTTGGCGCACGAGGTCCTGAGGTCGACCCCCCGGTACCCACAAAAAAAAAAAATCAGTTGGTTAGGCAATATAAAAGTAGAGATTAGGCAACCTGAAGAACAGAAAGAGAGTAGGGCAAGGTGGCACAAGCTTGTAATCTCAGCACTTGGAAAGCTGAAGCAGGAGGATCAGGGTGAGTTCAAGGCCAGCCTGGGCTCCATAGCGAGTTCAAAACCAGCCTAAACTACATAGTCAGACCCTGTCTCAAAAAAAAAAAAAAAAAGAATAGAGAAATAAATATTTAGTCTCAGAGAAATGTGGCACATGGTCAACCCCACTCATACACACACACAGAAACACCCAAAAAAGGAGAGTAAAATATGGACAGAAATTATAGGAAGATGTAATGGCCAGACACCTCCCAAATTTGATTTTTAAAAAATGTATGTGCACATCTACAAAGGCCAATAAACTCCAAGTAGGATAAGCACAAAGAACTCTATACCAGACATCCCAAAGTCAAAATATTGGTAGATGGAAAAATCTTGAAAACACAAGAAGTATCACTGTGATTTGTTTTTGAATTCTCTCATCAGATGCAATGCAGGAAAGAAGAAATAGGATAATACATTCAGAGTGTTGAAAGGAAACTGTCAACCAAGAATCCTATGTCCTCCAAGACTCCATTTTAAAAATTGAAAGTAAAAAATAAAACCAGATCTCTTTCCATGTCCATTAAAAAAATGAAGTAACAACTTCCTTGGAGAAAAATTTAGAGCATTTTTGCTAGTAATCCTCCCTGTAGTAAGTATTAAATGACTTTTTTAGACCAGAATTAAATGACACCAGGGGTAATTTGAATCCACAAGAAAAAGCAAATAATGCAGGAAAATGTAATTATGTATGTAATTATAAAACCCTGTGCAGAGGAAGTGTAGCTCCGAGATGTAGCACTTGCCTAGTAAGTGTGAGGCCCTTGGTTTGATTACAAACACTGCCAAAAATGTTCCTTCTTTCTTCTCTCAAAATAGTTTCATTAGATGAGTCTAATAAAATTAATGACCATACAACACTGGATTTGTATCATATGTAGATGTAATATGTATAACAATAATAGCACAGAAAATGGAGGTGAAGAAATGAACAATTAGGCAGAACAGAAAAATCTCCTGTGTAGAAGAATTCCAAGTAACTGATAAGGAGATTCCGCATTCAAGAAAGTTGAGCACAAGTCCCCCTTCCTCAAGTGTGGGTTATGTATCGTGACTCCCCTATGGAGAAAACAGCGTGGAAATGAGTAAATTTACAGAGAGGAATGCTGACCAGACTCCGTCAGCCTCGGACCAAGGTCATCAACAATCATAAGTCATACTGACAGTGCATACTCCTGACACAAGGTAAGGAAAATGTATTTAAGTCTGTGATATTCCTCCCCAAAAAGCATAATCCGGTTTAATCATGAGAAAAACATCACAGTAATGTCAGCTAAGGAACATTCTATAAGAAATACCTTAAAGATGTCAAAGTTATCAAAAAATAAGAACAGTCTGAGAAACTGTCATAGACAAGGGGACTACAAGAGGACAAAATGGGTTAAGTATAATAAAATATCTCCCATAAAATCTTGGAACAGTAAAATTAAGCTGGGGGCCTGTGGTACAGCTCAGCAGCATAAGCGCCTGCCTGGCAAGCTCAAGGTCCTGAGTTTGACTCCCGGTTCCTGAAAATTAAAAAAAAAAAAAAAGTAAATTGGGACCATAGTCAATAATTAGGTATAAATATTGACTTATTAATTGTATCAAAATTGTACTAATGTAGGACTTTAATAATGGAGGAATATGGAGTGTGAGGTATATGGAAACTCTGTATTGTTCAGAACTTTTCTAAGATTGTAATAAAAAAGTTTATGTAAAATTGTCATGTATAAAAAATTAAGGAAATAGCTAAGGAGAAGCAAAGAATAAATATAAGAAAAAATATAAAGTTAAAATGATAAGAAAATGTATTAAAATGAGCCACATCTTTATATAAAACAGTCAGAAAAAACTTGCCACATATAAGAAGCACATAAGGGGCCAGCGATATAACTCAGCAACATAAGCGCCTGCCTGGCAAGCGCAAGGTCCTGAGTTCAACTCCCAGTACCGGCATATAAAAAAAAAAAATTCAAAAAAAGAAGCACATAAGTATGTATGAAAACAAAATCAATCGATAGAAATAAGATAAAGCAAATATGTGGGATATTTAAAATTCAATTAAAGAAGCCAGGAATGATAGTGCATGCATATAATCCTACCACACAGGAGGCTGAAGAAGGAGTATCACTGTGAGTTAAAGTCTAGCCTGGGCTATGCAGTGAATTCTAGACCAGCCTTAACTGAGAATGTCTCAAAAAATAAAAATAAAATTTAATTATATGGTAAATTTTTCCTATAATTTTGTATGAGCATTTATATAAAATAGGACATGTGATGATGGGCCCTAGAGTACCAAATTATTTATCCTGACTTCTCTTTGTTTTTATTTCAGTGTTGGCAAATAGTTGGTGAGGAAAAAAATCCTTCTGCATAGATAAATTTCAGTTTATAATTACAGAAGAAACAATAGAATTAAGACATCACAATTTTATAGTCCCTAATGAATTTTAAAATAAATATATCATCTGTAAGTGTTAAAACCTCAGGGTAAGCACACTGACTAAATTTGGCATCCCTAAAATGGGAAAATCAGAAACTCTGTGTCATATAGCTTTTGAAATGCAAAGTTCACAGCATCAACTATGAATCATTTTATGCCAAATTAGTACTAACTCTTTCTGAGCAAACCATTACCTCCGAATATGAATTGATAGAAAACGCACAAATGAAACAATACCATAAAGGCAGCATTCGGCCAAATCATACATGTGAAACTGGACAAAAGGACCAGGGTTCAACCAGTTTCATCAATAAATTAGTTGCACAGGAAAAAAAAAATGGAGGTAGTTAGAGAAAAAGGGGATCTTGATGAGATGGTAAAGTGTGGGGAAAAAGAAGGATTCTATCGCTTGTGATTAGGTCTCAGTCTTTAGTAGTCTTTTCCTATGTTTCTTAGGTGCCCCCTTCAACACCTTTGGTGGGACAGGTTGGCTGGGTGGGTTGGAGTTGAGTATTTCCATTCCCCAGGGTCAGTTAGGCTCTGGTGATGGCCCATTAGGTGAGGCTCTAGTTAACTAAGTTCTGCTGAGGACAGATGTTGTTTAGAACAGAAAACTATGGCAAATTTCAAAGTAGTTCCTTTTTCCCTTTCTTCTAACCAGAAGCATGAGAGTAGTTTTCTCCTTTACTCACCAAGAGAACTTGCTTAAATTTCTGCAGGTAAAACTCACAAAAATGAGGAACCCCTACACCATGATGGGGTCCCCTGGAGCTACAACTCTCAGACTTGTCCATCCAGAGCCTCCACAAATTTGGCAATCACAGTTTAAGTTATCCTCACACAACAGTGATCCCACAAAGGTTTCCACTCCACACTCCAGTGATGGTTTATGACTACCTGTCTCCAAATTTAGGGTCGGCAGTTTGACCTCAGTGCTCTGAGGGAATCTAAGAAAAGTGGTTGATTGTTCATTTTGTTTAGCATTTTTTCTTATTGTAGAGCCTGGAGTGACAATTTCCAAGTTCCTTACATGATCGACTGGAAACCAGAAGTCTTTTTTCTTGGTTTTAAAGCTGACTTTTATTTACATATTCACATTAAAGTATACACATGGTTAAGCACCTAAATAGACACAAAACTGTAATTTAATAACTGTAATTTATATTCTGAATATCACATCCCACTCCAGTCCATCCAACAAGTAACAATGGTTTTTACTGTCATATATGTATCAGGACATACATGTTATGGACACGTAAACAGTCACTCACACATTTAAAAAGAGCAGCATGAAATTTACTCCTTCCCGGGTTTGTGTTATTTAAAATGCATCTACATTTTCATATGTTACCACATTGTTTAAACTGTGCTTTTAATCCTTCACTCAGATTTTTAATTTTTGATCAAAGGAAGTGAATTAATACCCTTACTTATTATTTTGTATAACTAGATAATTACAGAAATATCATTGTTCGAACAATCATTCTTTTCCTTACTGAGTGCCATTTTCATTTTATAACACATTTATATTTGTTTGTGAATTGTGTGTATCTATTCATCTTCTAATACCAAACTCTTTAAATTTTAGTCTCTTTATAACATTGTTTTATCCATCACATAGTTATAATACTTTCATTATTCTTATTTACCAGAAATTTCCTGGCTAATTCTACATTTTACTTTTTGCTATTAACTTTGGTAATAGTTTGCCCAAGACAACAAAAAAGAAAACTTCAATTTTTACACACTGATTTAAATTATAAAGTTGTATAAAAATATGAGATTAGTTTTGAGACCCAGCCTTTATCAGAAATTTGTCTCTTTTTATTCAGTCTTTAAAAGTTGATTATTTTAGCAAGCAATGAAATAGACCAAATTTTTGTCATTTTAAAATTAAATGTTTCTTGCAAAATGAAAGTCATTACATATAATGTGATAGTAAGACTCCTTCTGGGGAAAGTGCTGGAGTTAGAAACATCTTAGTCCATAAACTGCACGAACGCAGTGACATCCAGGTATTTTGTGGTACATTTTCTACTCTGGGGAACACTTTGCTGTGGAAGAAACTCTACCATGAAATTGGTTCAGGGATTATGCATTTGTCTACTTTCAGACCCAGGAGACTGCTGACAAGCTCATCACAAAGATGAAGAATTTGGTCTTTAAGAATCTAGACTATTTCTTGGCAAATTTGAAAAGGAAGTTGCCTGAGAGTTGGGCACTATTTCTTCCATTTGAGAACAACAGAAAAAACAAAAAAAAAGCAGGCACCAAAACATTAGCTAACACCTCCGAGATTTGCAGGGTTTTTGGAATTCCTTTTCTTGTTTCCTGAACCTCAGTAGTAAAGCCATAGATAGAAGATTAGTAGGTCACTTTGTATGAAGATAGAAATGATTAAAATTCCGTAATTTCTTCATTTGAGGATTCAGTTTTCCTGGTTCTTGTATGGGAGAGAATGGTAGCTTTTTTTATATATATTCCCCACCTGAAGTTGGATTTGTGTGAAATACCCAAATCTGAGATTTTATTGAAGAGTATAACTCCATAAGTGAAAATGAAATATGACAATTGTTTTAACATAAGGTGTGAAACTCTAGTTCAGGGATGATTACTTAATGTGTAACTGAAAAAATTACAAGTATGTACAGTTTCACATGGCACTGAAAACTTGCAGAAGGACAGGTGGGTGCTCCTCCACATTTTATTAGTGCCAAAGGTTTGTGTTAGGATGAGGGCTTTACAAGCTATGTGGAACTCATCTGCAGAGAGCTTCATGATAAGAAAATCATTCTACCCTTTTCTCTTAGATGTACTCTAACAGAAAGAAGTGATACATATTCTGAATTTTTATTCAAGAAACAAACTATTTCACTGTTTTTTCTGTAATGCAGTTAGTTGATCAAATTATAAATGCTTGTCTTTCTTAAAATAATGCTACCTGTCAGCTGTGGTACTCACAGGTGAGAAATTCTTCCCTAGTTAAAAAACAAATCAAAATAAAACAAAAAACTGGGCCGGTGAGATGGCTCAGCAGCATAAGCGCCTGCCTGGCAAGTGCGAGGCCCTGAGTTCGACTCCCAGAACCCACATAAAGGAAAAAAGGAGCTGGTGATATTGCTCAGCGGCACAAGCCCCTGCTCTCAGGGGTGGGGTCCTGAGGTCAACTCCCAGTACCCACAAAAATAAATAAATAAATAAATAAAATAAAACAAAAAACATGGTATTCCAATCTCACTGGTTGTCTGGTTCAACAAGAAGCAGAAGAGTTTCTTACAAATCATAATACAAATAATAAGAATCATCAGAAGATACCTGTGGTGAGTAGGGCTGACTTTCAGTGAATGATGAGTCTTATCTAAATCAGCCTCTAGTGTTACTTAGTTAACATTTTGCAGAATTAACTCAAATAGGAAATTTAGTTCATCAATCAAGTGGAAACTGTGGAGCTAAGAAGGTTTTAGTCATTTTCATTTTTCTTTCCATCTTCTCCCCTTCCAGGAACAAATAAAAAGAACTATGGACAAATTTAGAAAAATTGAGCATAATTCTTCATATGTTTTAACTTCTTTTATCAGTCTGAGCCTTGCCAAAACATGCCTAATATGTGTTCCAAAAAAGGAATTTGTCACTTTTCTCCTAAGAATATGATGCTGTAAAATATCAAAAAAGAATATAACGATTTAATGTGCTTCACAAGTTCCTACCCATGCACATTTTGCTGCTTAATTGTGTGTTAAATCTCTTTAGCTAATCATACACATGAAGTCAGGTTTGACTTCACGAATACTTATAAAACCATCCAGACTTACTTTTTTAACTTATCTGCTTTAAACACAGGGCATGCCTTTGGTATATCCTTGTCCTTATGTTCATTAAATAATGCTAATTAATAAATAATGCTAATAAATATTATATTAGTATCCTTGGTTATATAAATATATTTACTATAAATATATCTGCTCTTTACTGTACCACCGTTTTGCTTATATATTTGCCTCAATGATGGGTGCATTCCAAACCATTCCAGGATTCCAACACCTTAAACAATAAGCATTTATTTGCTTCTGAAATCAGAAATATAGCTTAAAGCAAGGCTGGAAAGTTCTTCTAGTCTGGGCTGGACTCATATGATAAGGCTGAGCTAGGGTACTGGACTAGCCTACCCTTGACTATAAACCAAATTCAGCTCCATTCCTCTGTCTCCTCCAAAATAAATGGCCTGCCAAGACTATTGGACAATGCCAGAAGAGAGAAACCCTAGGCAGACACAGAAGGCTTCTCAAGGACTCCAGCTGCTACTGACACATATTCAATCAGTAGGGTGGTGTTTGTCAAAGCTATCACCAGACAAGGCCAAATTCAAGAAAAAGGCACAGACTGATGATTTCATATGGAGGACAGCAAAGGTATTTGGCAAAGGATGTAGCTAGAGAATCTCAAGTGGTTTTGCCATTGAAGCAACCAGTCTAACTTAGCTACCACTTCAGGATTTTAATGCAATCAAATAGATCAATAAATTACTAAAAAAAAATACATTGTTTGTAGCAATAAAGCCCCATAGCACAGAATAGAAGAAAAAACATAATAAGTTGAAATCCGAGGCTAAATTAAAATTATTTCCAATATATGCTAGTGTATAATTACAATTGTTTATTTCAAATATACCATATAGCAAGCTTTGCTTCAAAAATTTCAATACACTGACTCCTTTAATCTACACAAGCCATTATTATCACTACCTACTTTCTTTGCCTTGATCGCACTTTATGTTGTAAATAAAAATTAAATGTTATTTAAAAATATACAGTGACTAATTTCCATTTACTCACAGCTTGCCTGCTAAAGATATTTTTTTCTACTTAAAAATATCAGTTCATTTACCTTTTCTGTAAACTTTCAGTTAACAATTAAGGTTTGTTTTTCTAATTAAGGTATAAGTAGAGAAATGAAAAATAAAAATATAAATTACTTTAACTGTAAAGATTAAAATAAATTGCAGAATGAATTGCAAGAAACACAATTGCATTTCATTTTTCTGTCTGTGTTTTGTAAATGCAAAATATTCTTACGTATTTTCCCATTAGATGAAGAAACAATACATAAGAAAGCAATAAAACAGGTTAAAATGCTATAGATTCATCAAGCATTATCAGATCCATCATTATAATTACCACACATGATATTAACTATAGACTCATCAAAATTAAAAAAAACAACAGAAAGCCAAAAAATTTGTTTAATGTTTCTTTGCTTGCCCTGTATTATGAATGTATTAATTTCTTATGTTGTTTTCCTAATAAAGCTTAAAATACTGTGCCAAGTATAGTATGAGATTATTTTTTTGGTTGCATATAGGAGATAACTATTAATTTCATAAGTAAATTATAAAAATCAGCATTATGAACTGTATTACTAAATTACATGATTATGATCTCCATCAAAGAACCCAAGATACATGTGAAAGCCTGTATATTTGATTGTAGGAAGAAGTTTCAACTTCCCACATAATTCCATGATTTAATTTCCTGAGAGAATTTTTAGCTATAGCATATACATACATTTAGGCTTATTATAGCAAATGAACCATTCAATTATGTGCTTATAAATGTTAAGGGGTGTTCACAAGGATTTAGACAAATAACTCTTCTCTTTCTTTAAAATGTTAGCTTTAATGCACAATGTAAGTTAAAACTCTTGGATTACTGTTTAATCATAGATAGAACAATTTTGAATATATTCTTTGTTTATTAGTAAACCCAGAAGATTTAAAGTATGGAGAAACATTTTTAGAAAAAATTTTTAAAATGTTCTATAATAAAGGTATATAATTTTACTAACCAGAAAAAATAGATTGTAAATTTTTAACTGTGAAATTTGGGAAGTAGTGTTTGACTCTCATGAATTTATCTTCATTTGTATTTTTATTTTATGTTCAAAAATAATGTAAGGATCAATGCTTAGGCTTGTATATGTCAGAGTGCAAGCAGAATGCTCTTCTAACTCAGATATCAAAGGCAGTAGTTTTATTTCACCAAAGGCCCAATTCTTTACCCTTTGCAGTATCCACAGTGCCAATTGTGCATTTCCTGTGGTTTCTTTTACTCCACTCTTTGAATTTAGATTACCTGTGCCTTTCTTTGGCTAATAGAATGGTCTAAGTGGCAGAAAGTAGCCCCAAGACCTTGGTCAAGGGCCTTGTGTATCTTGCTTGCTTTCTCTCACGTTGCCACTACTGTAGGAAAGTGTTTTGTCCTTGGAGGACAAAAAGCATGATTCTCACTCATGTACAACTTTCTCGTTACTGGAAAAAAAATGAATACCTGACTCCCAAATATTAATGGAGGTAAGATTTATTTGACTCAAGATTCCAGAGAATTCAATCAGTGATGTTCTTTCTCTGAAAAGAAACTATGATAGAAGGGCTTTGTAGAGGAGCACTGTTCACCTCAGGACAGCTGGAGCAGAGCACAGGTGAAGAGTGACCTCACTGGCCCACCTCCTCCAGCCAAACCCACCTACGCAATTACCTTTCCAGGAGTCTCATAACCTAGAAAATTGTCAAACTGACATTTAAGATTAACTGACACAGCCCCGGTGTCCCAAATAAGGCCATCCGTATCACCAATGGGTATTCCGGTTAATGAGAGGGCCCAGACACAGCACAGTTATTTAACTTTTGTTCCCAGACACAAGCATAATCCATACTTGTGACAGCTTACCACCAAATACCTCTACACGTTTACTACACAAAATTATTGTAGGAATAGAGTACTGAAATAGCAGGTTAGTATTAGTGGATCTAGATTTTGATACACAGAATAAGCAAGGCTTTGCATAAATGAAAGCTTTATATCCTTTCCAAATGCTCAGGATCCAAGTTCAGAGGCTAATTTTAGAATTAGTTATTGTAATCATTGTACATTATTAGAGATCACATGGGTCTTTTACATGCATATGTACCTGACTTTTGTCATTCCACTCATCAAGAATGTATATTCACACATATATACATATATATAGTTTCTCCTTTACAAAAAGACCATTTGTGAAATGTGTTAATACATAAACAGTAATATTCTACATGTGGGGCTTTTTTTCAATTTTTATTTTAATTCGTACATATTTGCAGTACATAATGATTAAATTTCTTTTTTTTTGGGTACCGGGCGTCGACCTCAGGACCTCGCGCGCCAGCAGGCGCCCCTGCTGCTGAGTGATATCACCAGCCCTTTTATCGTATGTGGGTTCCGGGAGTTGAACTTGGGCCCTCGCGCTTGCCAGGCAGGCGCTTATGCTGCTGAGCCATCTCACCGGCCCATGATTACATTTCTTGTAGGCAGTTTGGTACATGTATATAACACATCTTAATTCTTTTTTTATCCCATTCACCTCACCTCTTTCCCCTCTCCCTCCATCTCTTGGTCCCTTTCCCATTTGCAAAAGATCTATCTCCATATATCTCGTTATCTATCTTTTATTTTGTTCTTTATATTTTGGGGCTCTGATATAAAAGAAACTATGTGATATTTAAGCTTATATGTTTTGTGGGATTTTTTAAAATTGATTTTCTAGAAAAAAATGCCGATGACAGTTTAAATACTAGTTCCCAGTACCTTTGAAAAGGAAAATCATTTAGTAACATACAGGGTACATAGGGACTTGTGTGTCAAAGGAAAGAGCCACAGTAGGGGTTAAGAAGATCTCACTTGGAATACAGCTCTTTATCTAATCTGCACTTGACTTAATGAAATAATCTAAACTTCATTTGCCTACCTGTAAAATTAGGCGTAATGAAATCATATATAAAAGAAATATCATGTCTCTTATTTTATATACAACTGTATTTACATGTTTATTTTATGCTCAAGTGTTTTATAAACTTTAAAGTTCTGTTTTAACATAACGGGGACCAGGCGTGGTGGCAAACACCTGTAATCCCAGCACTCAGGAGGCTGAGGCAAGAGAGTCACCACAAGTTCAAGGACATTCTAGGCTGCAAAGTGAGTTCAAGACCAGCCTGAACTGCAATGTGAGACCCTGTCTCAAAAAGACAGAAAAAAAAAAACCCATAATGGGTAAGAGTTGTACATTGTCAAGTATTTCAGACATCCATTGCCTTTTGTCTCTCTCATTGATTTTTTTCACTGTCATTTCAGCTCTATTTATGTGGCTTAATACTATATATTTAATTATGTGATAGATATCAATAGCTCTTTTTTCATTTCCTCAGATCCTTAGACTGCTGACCAGGGACAAAATCTCACCTGACAGGGACACTGGGGTGGGGTGGGTGGAAGTTTATGGCTCTATGCCCAGCCTCAGCAAGAAGCCGAGCCCACAGTGTAGGAAAGAAATAGTGCTGCCCAGGCTGGCAGCTTGAAGAATTTCCCAGCAATGATCACTTATGAGCAAGCAGATTTCTGATCTACTTATAATGTCAAAGCTATTTTTTATCTAATGTTTTAGAGTCTATAAAGAGCTTAGGCCCATTACTCATAGCCACTTTCCCCTTCTCAAGTCCCTGGACATATATTCTATGAGCAAATATAAAATTAATCCTGTATTCATATCCTAAAAACAAGAGACACATTTTCAGCATTTTCACTTTTGTGTGTCATTGGCCTTTTAATTATTTCGTGCAAAAAGACTGACCTTAGATTTACTTGTCAAAAGAGGTAAGGTCATTTTGTGCACACCTTCATTCCAATTTCCTAGTTGTCTTTTCTGATTAGAAAAACCTATAAACTATATAGCTCTGAATTTATAGAATCATTATTCCTGAAGGTTTTGCTGTCCTTCACGCTCCGAGATGACACTCTGACCCAAGGATGGTAGAGAATGTGCTCTTAGTTCTAGTAGAGATCAACTCATCTACCTACATCTGACGATGCCATCTTGTCACCCAACAAAAGACATGCATTTGTCACACACCACTAGGTCAATAGATCCATCCATACAGTCGGGCTAGCTTAGTTTCCAACAGTTGACCATGACCCACAGAAAGAAGCACATTTTACTCGGTGATGCAGAAACTGCACATGGTTTTTAAAAACATGCTTTTGTTTTATTAGCTATGACATCTCTGATTCAACTTTCACCTTTACTTTTTTACTTTTGTAAAACATGTTGATATCCACTAAATTATTATTTACAGTTTGAAAAAACGTATATGCTGGTCTTAGTACTATAGCACAAACTACAGAGCTTATTGTGTATTATCTCACCATACAATAATCCCACCTAACAAATTACAGTTGTCCTTCTAAAGTAAAGATTGATCTCAGGTCACTGGGTGTGGGATACTGCTTCTCTGAACTGTGCTGGGATGATCTGGCTGGGGTCTCTTGTTCATTTTTCTGGGATCTAGCTGGAGGATTCTTTTGCTCTACTCTGTGCCTCTGCTTGTTAAGGGCAGCTGGCTGTGGGCCCATCTACAATTGCCTTGTTGGGGAAGAATGTGGAAGACTGACTCTATAACACAGACTTTATCCTCTGACAAGCTCACCTGGGCACACTATTGGGGTCACGGGTCAGGCCAAGAAGGATGAGCTGACATCCACAGTGTTTTTGAAGCCTCTATTTCCTTCACACCTGCTGACAATTCATTGGATAAAATGTCACTTGTCTGGGCCAGAGCCAGACTAAGCAGATGGGGATGTGACTGAAAAATCTGGGTTATTATTGTTATATGGAGATTTGTGGGAAGACAAATATGATTTTTATTGCCTAGTGCCATTCCCAGTCAAATGAGCTAAAATCAGACCTTCCATTGTGCCCTCAAAATTTACAAATGAAAGCCTCTTATTCCAATGGCAACATCTATGGAAAGTCTATCAGAGAAATAGACCTCTTTAGTTGGTCAATGTTTTGGATAAATGGGGAAAGGAAGAGAACATTCTAAATACTATTGAAGAAAATACCATGTACTTTAAATGTTTTGTGTTTTGAAAATGAAGTTATTTATTTTTATTTGCATGCTGAATAGGTGAAGACATTTCTAAAACACAAACACCTTAGTGTAGCAGAAACAATGGACAGAGAATCCAGTTTCACATCATTGAATTAAAAGATACTTTTCTTCCTAAGAAGCAACAGCAATTACAAATATCTATTTCTCTATAACACTCTTTTAAAGGAATGTAGCCACAAAGGAGCCAAAGCAGCTGTGACCAAGTCAGAAGTTGTCTTACGAAAACTTAGTAATAAAGGAAACATCAGTTGTTTTTCAACATGTTTTAACAAATTTTACCAATCACAAAAATATGGTGATTGCTGTGGCAAAACTCTATACAAATTTCTTCTTCAAAAAATCTTCTGTTATAAAAATTTGTGTTAGCATGGTCTTATGTTTTAATCTTTTTACGTTAGGACTATTTTTATTACTTGTAATTTTCAAAAATGAGAACATTTTCTTATGTATGGCAGGTGAAAATGGAAAATAACATATAAAAGGATCTGGTGCTCTAAGTGTTCAAGGAATATACACTTCATGTAAATGGCTCTAAGGAGTAAAGTAAAGCTGTGGATGTGTTTGTTAATTATTGACTAATAGCGCATGCAGTTAGATACCGGAAGTCAGTATTTTCTATGTGCAATCATTAAGCTGTGTTGGAGAAGTTGAAGATGAGGACTGATTAATTATCTCATGCAGATTGAAGAGCATTGTGACAATTAGAAAAATGCCAGGAAGTGGATTTGAATCTAAAGAGGCTCTCGATATGTGCTTGGAGAGCTCCAAAATAAACCATGTGACTGAGCATTTAGCACGGCCTTTAAGAGACAGTATGCTACACTAGAAATCAGTTTGAAAATGAGAAAAATCAAGTTATAATTCCCAACATTTCAGAGTAAATATGTGAACTTTGGAAAAATTACTTAAATTCTGAGCCCCAAATTCCTAACCCATAAAGAAAGCTGATACTTATTTACAGAATTGGTATGTCATTTAAGCGAATTGTGTACTGTAGAGAAGACATAAGAGCAAATTTCACACCAATAGTCTCTAATTAAATACAGTCCAACCAATGACTCCAGCTTATTCTCTCTGATAGCCTCACATGTCCTCTGAGTTTGACTCCAGAACATATATTCAACATATGTAAATTAACTGCCAAATATATTGCCATACTCTTCTAACTGTGCTGGAAATTATGATCTGGAAGGAAATAAAAATAAACTGGGTGCAGGGTACACTTCTGTAATCCCAGCACTTGGAAGGCTGAGGATTACAATTTCTAAGCTTACTTAGACAATTTAGAAAGACCCTGTCTCAAAATGTTAAAAAGGGTGGGTGGGGGTATTGTAGCTCAGTATGAAGCCCCTGGGTTAAACCTTCCATACTACAAAAAGAAGGAAGGAAGAAAGGAGGAAAGCAAGGAATCAAAGAAGGAAGGAAGGATGGAGGGAAGCAAGGAATCAAAGAAGGAAGGAGGGAAGGAGAAAAGAAAGGAAAGGAGGGAGTGAGGAAGGGAGAGAGAGAGAGACAAGCAAAGATAGTAAGGCAAGGGAACACACTCACAAAAAGTTATTCTTTGGTTACTCCATAATTGTTGGTGTGAGCTCCCTGCCCTCTTAAGTTAATTGGGTTGATTCTTTTATGGCTTTTTCTTTAGTAATTAAAAATTATTGGACTTCTTAGGAGTGCATATAGATTTTAATTTTATTTTTCTGTAAGCAATTTAGAAAACTAAGTCATGAAACGGCATGGAGCAAATGGTGTAAAAGAAAAACTATGAGACGTGAGCAGACCTAACAGATTTGAATCCTGTTTCTGAAAATTAGTAGTTGTGTGAATTACAGATTCCCTTTGATCTGCATCTATAAAATAAGGACTATATCTAAGTTTTGCTCTTTAAGTAAAATAATTTTTGCAAACTGAGGAAAGCACAGTAGGCCTTCACTTAATGTGTTTCCTTTCTTCAGTATTTATTAATTCTTCAATCTCCAGAAAGATTTAGTTTTGCCAAGATGATGGTAAAATCATATATGTTATCAAATATATTATCATTTAATTAAGGAATAATAAATATGAAAGTGAAATAAATATAATTCTTTCATGGAAAATGTATGTCAAGTTTCCTTTATGTAAAATGTTAATTTTCCTGAAATATAAGTTTGACAAATTCCACATTCGTGTCTTTCAGGAAAAACACTATCCCTGAAATGACTGCAAATTTCTTTAAGAAATTCTCATTTTTCTTTTGTTGTTTGTGATCCTGTGCTTCTAAGTTTGTGGTTTATATATAGCTTTCACCTTGTATCTCTCTTGTTTCAATCCTCTAAACTGTCAAGAATAACTTAAACTGTTTTATTGTTCCCATAAATTCATATGTAACAAGTAGCTAAATCCAATTTGTGTCAATCTGTCTTTCTTTGTAGCCTATTCTAAACCTCTCTGCATGTTTCACAAAAGTAGATTCCTATTAACACCAAATAACCAGCTCTGTAAGTTTTTCAATTGTTGTTACAATTCTTCCAATGTCACAGTGCATAAAATATCCAGCCTTACATCAATATATTACAAGAATTTTCAAACTTATTATTCTGTGTGTGGGGGTTTGTTTTAGAGAACTATGGTATTTTATAGCTAATTATACACTATATTAGCTCTGCTTAAATTTTGCATCATTCCTAACACAATTTAAAATGACTTGAAAATGAATTTCCAAATATCATTGAATGTAAAAAAGACTTTATGTTATAAATATAAGTAATTCACTATTTCATTGTTGAAACTCAAAGGTGGCTTTAAAAGAATAAGAAAATTGAAAAAATATTTTTAATTGATGTGAATGGTTAAATTGCTTAGAATGATGTTTATGTAATCTCAAGAAAAAATTATGTTGGACATATAGCATAAATTGAATCATTTCTCTGTGGCCATCCCATTTACAGTAATAAGAGAACATCAAGGGCTGGTGAGATGACTCAGCGGCGTACGTGTCTGCCTGGCAAGCATGAGGGCCGGAGTTTGACTCCCGGAACCCAAATACGAAAAAAGGGCCGGTGATATCGCTCATCAGCACAGGGGCCTGCTGGCGCGCGAGGTCCTCAGGTCGACCCCCAGTACTCACAAAAAAAAAGAGAGAACATCAAATGTAAAACCTAATGCTCTGAGCCTTCCTTTGCATGACTTTCTAGTGTGCTTCACAATTTTTATTCACTAGGACAGTTTCATGTCTAATTAGCCAATACACTCAACTAAAGGATGCTTAAAAACAAAAACTTCATTGCTTTAAAATTTTACTACAATTTAAACTACATTTTAGTAGTGCCATTTGTAAACAGATTTGCAAACTGCGGTGACAGATAAATTACAATGTTTAATTAGCATAAGAATTGTACCACAAATAAATGATTCTTAAGAAGTTAGGATATCCAGAAAGAAGTTCTTTCCCTTAAATCATTTAATCATGTTATTACATTTCATTTCATTTGTAAACATTAAGTTTAATTTTTAAATATGAAGGCTTACAGACAGTAAATAGAAAAAAAAACTTCTCATCTCCTGTCTGGTTTATGAACTGAAATCATATGAAATATGATTTGATTATCATTTACATTAACCCTAAATATAGAAACTTAAGAGATACAGTATCTGTGTATTATTAAAGTCTTTGAATTTAACTATCACATTGTGTGTTAAAACTTCCAAAACATATGCTTAGGGTAATCATGTACTAAAAATTACAAATTTGCACTATTTGTCATCCATGATACAGACTGCCATGACACAAACAGAAATAGTAAGAAGAATGTGATTTACGTAAATTTTGGTTGTTTTCCTGTCACTGCATAATAAATTGCCACAAACAGCAGCTTGAAACAGCACCCACTTATGAATCCAGAGAGATCAGAAATCCAAGAGGCCCTAGCTGAATCCTCCACTCAGGACTTGACAAGGCCAACATCAAATTGTAAGTTGGTGATTTATTTGCTCTTTAAGATTAGGGTTGAAACTACTTTTTTTTGAGGTTGTGGGTTTGAGGATGACATGCTCTTATATATTATGGGCTGGTGTTTATATATAATCATTATGTACAGCAAACACATACTAATAAAAATAAAATAAGACAAGAAATCTATGTAGTGAATTGATGTTTGCCTCATTTCAAAGGTTCTGCTGCCTTAGTGTCTGACAGTTTCAAAGAATGAGCCCCCAGTCCATTTTAAGTGCCCTGAATCTGTGCTGCTCCATTTTGATTTTTGTTTTCTTGACATCTTCTAGCTATGCATTTTTAAATTGTTGATTCTTAGACGTGAAAGGATCTAGAGAGAACAGCTGTCTTTGAACTACTACAGAAAAGGCAAGTAGCAGTTTAAACAGGACTTAAATCTTTCTAAATCTTCATTACTTAAAAAAAAAAACCTTCATTAAATATCTATGCTGCACGAAAAAATTGTTAACTATTAGTAAGCAAAACAAAGTCCTTATCCCCAAAACTATGAAATCTCAACTATTTAGAACTTGGGCTATTCTGGATGTTGGACTTTTCCCCATGCCCTCTCCTGTGCATTTAGAATAGATAGCAAGTGTGCTAGTGATCTTATGGGAAACCCTTATCAACATGCATCAGCAGTTTCCTTGCCTTCTTAGACAATTGTAGTGGTTATAATTCAAGTTTTGTTGGTCTGTTGGTGGGGAAAGCATTGTGAAAGCAAGGGTGGGGAGGGGTGCTGAACATCTGTGGCCCTTCCAAGTTCTGAGCTCTGGGTCACTCACCTGCTGCCCTAACTGGCAATACTGCAACCCCAGCCCTAGCAGGTCTTTATAAGTGAATGGTTTCTCTTATTTTCACTCTCCACCCAGGGTACTCTAACCATGAGGTTCCTGCATTCCCAAAACATGAGGGTTCTCTCTGCAGTGGCATGAGGGCACACACTCAGAGGCACCACTGAGAACTTTTTATAGTAACTTCACAGAGTAATTTTATGTCTAGTGCATGTAATAATAAAAATGTTACTCCTAAACTTTTATGTCTTTTTATCATTGTACTATTTTCTTTTTATTATATAGTACAAAACTATTGATCTGCAAAAGATTGGAAAGTAAAAAAATAACAAAACAAAACTGGTCTTTCCCTATGAATATTTTGAGGAGTATTGCTCTGAACTATAATCCTTCACCAGTTTCTGAATTTACCAGAAATTGGTTTATGTCATAGATTTGAGTTACACAGTTACCTTCTTTTTTCTTGTACTATGTTTATACTTAAATATATCAGTTCAGTCTGCTATCTAGAACCAGAATTTATTGTCCATTTGTATACCTGTGTGTGTGTGTGTCTGTGTGTGTCTTTGTGTGTGTGGTTAGGATTTTTTAAAAACATTTGTCTTACAAAAGAAACACAAAATGCTTGGATTTCAGAAAACTATGACAAAGAATGTGTGTAAAGTAACAGTACACAGGTTTGAAATAATGAAATGAAAGTCTTTTTTTATATCGAGGAACAGAAGACTAAATATTTGGAATCTGTAACAATGATAACATAAAGCTCTGAAGCATTACATGATAGCTAATGAATTCATACTTCAGTTTTCCAACTTATATACTTCTAGTATCATTCCTCTTCTCTCTCTCATTAGGTGAAGTAAATACATCATTCCTCCCATTTTTCTGAAATCTTCAATGATCATATTTAGCCAATGGTCATAATATATACATGTGCATATCATTTAATTATAGGTATAATTTTAACTACTTCAGGAGGGCTCTCCTCTCTCTCTCTCTCTCACTCTTTTGGGGTGTGTGTGTGTGTGTGTGTGTGTGTGTTTATACTTTGAGCAGAGTAAATTACTAAATATATTTATTGAGCCAGTGAAATAGGACTGAATATTTGTCCAGCTGGCTAGTAGTCTAACTTCCACGAATACTATCACTATAAATTACTGAAATACTTAATGTCACAAAATTTGCTTTCTTATGCACAAAGTGGAAGTGTTAAAACACTACTTTGTACTATTAAAATTTTAAATTTCACAAGAAATAAGAAATAATACCTGGGCCGGTGAGATGGCTCAGCGGCGTAAGCGCCTGCCTTGCAAGCGCGAGGGCCCGAGTTCGACTCCCGGAACCCACATACGAAAAAGGGGCCGGTGATATCGCTCAGAGGCACGGGTGCCTGTTGGCGCGCGAGGTCCTGAGGTCGACCCCCTGGTACCCACAAAAAAAAAAAAAAAAAAGAAATAATACCAATCAAATTCTTTTGTTGTGGGAGGGGTAGAAGTAGTCATGGTTTTTATTTTACAAAAAATATATTTCATTTTTATCAATGAGTCAGTAAGCTGTGGCTGTAAGGTGCAAACAAGGCCATACTCTGAGCTGACCTTGGGCAAACTTTATCTTTGCTTGTGAAACAGAACTGCAGCCCTGGTAGGTCCTTTTAAAGAATGACTGCAGGAAGCAGGCACTCATCAGAACTTGGCATTCCTATTTCCATATCAATATTCAGGCTTTTTTAATGATAAGGAACTTCAAATTAATGCTGGGGTCAGGGATCTGGACTCCTATAGAAATGTCTGCATAAGTCTTATTTAACTCAATCAATATTATGTAATATCAAAGTTTAAAAAGTTAGTTAATGGCTTTTTGAAATGTCTCCAACTGAATTTAGGAAGATAAGGGGGTGAAAAGGATAGGAAGTCCATAGACATAGTCAGGAGAAGGAAGGATACCTCAAGGAGAATGAACTTTGTGATTTAAAATATCTCTTTTATAATTGAGATAGAAGGAAAAATCTTTCCAACTTTTTAATATATTATTTTAGATTCTGCATTTTAATTCTTTCATAATAATCATCTATGAATCTAGACTAATTGGAGAAGAGAATAAAGAGAATTATTGAAAAGTTTTAGTTAGCTAATTTCTCAAGGATCTGTAGTATTATTATGTAAAAAATCAACAATTAGGATAAAATGAAATAGTCTCCTAATTCTCTTAGACTGTATTGAAGAGATAAGAATGATTGGTAACTAGCACACTGCTATTTTGTGTAAATGGATCATTCTCAATGGTTTTAAAACAGTTGTTGTTTTTCATCTAATTAAGTGTATTTTTATAGACTTGTTTATATCATTATTCTTAAAGTAGATCCTTTATTGACATTTAGAAGACAGACAATAACATCTGTATTTGAATCTCTGGATTAATTACATATTTGATTTGTAAAGTCCAGATTAAGAAGAATTTCTTGTGTTAATATTTGTTAATTACATCATGGATGTCTATAATTCATTTAAAATGTGGTTATGAAAATATGATTGCAAAAACTAATGGTTTCAAGATCTTAAAAGTGACAGTTAATTTAATATGAAATCTTTCTGTAAGTATTAAATACTTGCCCAATAAAACATTTTTTAATGCACAGGTGAGTTCAAAATACAGGAAAATGTATTCAGAACATTTCAGGAATAAAGTTAGTACTTAAACCAGAGATTTAAATATTTGAGCCAAAGTTCTGAGAGGATAGGACAGTTTCTGAATGGAACTGGACAGAATGCTGAGAACACCAATTCAAGGGCTGGTATTTTAATTTGTAAGAGATAAAAAGAGTAGAACTCTGAGACTTCAGGAAGAAGTGGGCCTAATACAAATAACCAGTCAATAAATATTTCTGAATATTTGAGGTGGGGAATTGAAAGTGGAGCCCAAGATCCCATATTAATTCAGGACTGTGGAAGATTATATTCATAATAAAATGGTGAGTGAAAGGAAAAAAAATCCTCTATACCAATCCTGGAGTTAAACAAGAAAATACATTTGACTGTTTAGGCTCAGAATGAAAACAAATAAAGGTCTAATACACTTGCCTTGAGAAAATCAGATTCTTGAGCTTCAGACAAGGGGAGAATCTAAATTTATGTTTTCAGTGTGAGTTAAGATTCCAACTTGAGAAATTATGCTAGTCAGATTTCTACTACTATGACACAATACCCAAGCTAATCAATTTAAAAAGAGGAAAGGCTTATTTTGGCTCACAATTTCAGAGGTTGTGGGCTATGATTAATTGGTCTCATTGCTTTGGGCCTTTGGGCCTGTGGCAGCGCAGTACATCATGGGACAAGTACAGTCTGTTCACCTCATGCTTCCCAGGAAACAAAGAGAGAGTAGGAAGGGGTCGAGGTCCCAATATTCCTCTCAAGGGCACTTCCTCTGGCTGGGCCCCACATCAGAAATGTTCCACCAGCTTCCAATAGCACCACAGCCTGCAAATAAATCTTCAACATGCAATACTTTAGGGGAACATTCAAGAGCCAAACCATGGAAGATATTAATATAAAAGTTAGGAGTGTTTGGTGTACTAGCAAAAATAAATGCAAAATCTTCCCTGGTGATTATTTCTGTAGGTGAATATTCATTTCCATATGGTTTACATGGAAAAAAATAAGCAGGACTTATAAAGATTGACCCAATTAAAACAATTACAAAGTGTACAGTGATCTTCCCTACACAAGAATCAGGGTTCAGAAACTCTAAGGAAGTTGGAGTCAAGGTTTTCAGACATTAGAAAAATAATCAGATGCAGAAGGTTGAGGTGTTGGTGGTACTTTTCCAATCCCCAGAACTGTAGACTAAGATGCAAAAAAAGTCGAAACTTGTGAGAGCATTTACTAAGTAAATTGAACAACACCCCATTCCCATCCTACTCAAAACCATGGAGTTTATTTATGTCAGCAAAACAGACTGGGGCAAGAAGATTAACAGAGCTGAGTGCACTTGGCTAATTAGAAAGTGCTGTGTCTTTTCTTCCACTTCCTCTGAGGGAGTAAAAATGTGCTCTGTTCTTGCCCTCCTTCCCCAATCACATGAGCTGAATTCTGAGAAAATCACTGAGCCCACAAAATGGGAAGTCTAGAATTTCATGTTATTGTAAGCACTTGCTCACCTTACAGTTTGGCCATTTTATTCCATGTGCCCATGTGGGCAGACATAGAAGAGATTTGGAACAAGGTTGCAACATAGAAATGGGGCAGCCATGGTGCGATTTACCATTTGACCAAAAAATGATGTTTGTGCTCCCCTTGAATCAAGAGACGTGTTGCCAGAACCAACATAACCAATGTGAGGCCTCTGGTGAGTGGGGCTCTAATCAGAGCACAGAGTTAAGGGAACTAGAGTATGTTAATCTTTGGGGACTTCTACAGTGTGAGGACTCCCCAAGGGTCCCACAGAACTCAGCCGTGGCATTATAAATCGGCTAGTGTTTGAACAACTGCCCAAAGACACACCATCAACGAGGGGCTTTGGTATTACTAGGTAAAAATAGGTAAGTAGTAGGAGAAACTTACTTTCCTCTGGTCCACTTTTTTTCTACCTCGACACACCGTAAAAGTAATGCAAAAAAATAAGAAAGCACTAATGAAAAAGCATACTACCTATAAAGTAATAAAACTACCTTAGATGAGAATTCTATATTTTTAAAATGATTACGTAAATTAACAAAAATTTTCTAATTTGTATACATTGTTAGTGAGAAGATAAATTAGTACAGCCACCATGAAAAACAGTCTGGAGTTTTTTACACAAACCAAAAAAAAAGAATTACCGTATTATATGGCAATCCTACTACAAGGCATACATCTGAAGGAAATGAAGTCATCGTGTCAAAGAGATATATGCATTTTCAATTTATTCCACCACTATAGTCAAGATATGAAATTAACATATGTGCCCATCAATTGTTGAATGGATAAAAGAAATGTGATATTATATATATATATATATATATATATATATATATATATATATATACACACATATATATTAGATGAATTATTCAGCCTTAATAGGAAGAGGACCTCCTTTCATTTGTGACAGAATGGATGAAAGTGAAGGGCATTATGCTAAATGAAACAACCAGGCAAAAAAGATAAACACTGTATGATTTCACTCTTCTGTGGTATGTTTAAAAAGCCCAAATCGGGCCGGTGAGATGGCTCAGCGGCGTAAGCGCCTGCCTTGCAAGCGCGAGGGCCCGAGTTCGACTCCCGGAACCCACATACGAAAAAGGGGCCGGTGATATCGCTCAGTGGCACGGGTGCCTGTTGGCGCGCGAGGTCCTGAGGTCGTCCCCCTGGTACCCACAAAAAAAAAAAAAAAAAAAAAAAGCCCAAATCATAGAAGTAGAATGTAAATGATGGTTACTAGAAACTGGGAAAGATTGGGGGAAGGGAGAATAGGAAAAACTTGGAAACAGGTACAAGGTTTCATATAGTAGGAATGAATGCTAGTGTTCTATGGCAAAGTATGATAGCTATATTTAACAGTAATTATTGTATACTTCAAAATAACTACAATGGAGGATTTTGAATGTGCTCACAACAAAGAAATTGTAAGTGCTTAAGGTGATAAATATGCTCGTTACTCAGTTTGATCATTATGCATTGTACCCACGTATTCAAACATCATATTGTACTTTATAAATATGTACAATATAATGTACCAACTAAAAAAATAATAAATTTTAGAAATTCCTGAAATGAATAGAACATTTTGAAAAGGTTGAATTTTAAAATTACAAAATAGGATTTATAAAAATAAAACATAATTGCTGAATTTAAAACTCACTGAATGTCAGTATTCAGAACTGAAAATGGAACTAAGATTCATTCAGGAAGGTACTGAATATAGGAAATTGAATAGTTACCAACTGAGGAAGAACTGGGGGATGAGAAGTACATTCCAATTTATTGATTTAATTCATTGATTCCAATTTCAGTGCACGTTCTGGTGACCCAGAGTCAAAACATGGTGCCACACCATCTGTTGATTATACTACTACTCCAACCAAAATGACCTCTCAGGTACCCAGACATGAGAAGCTTAATACAGTCCATCATCATTATCATCATCATCATCATCATCATCATCATTATCACTTGGGCCTTCCAACTTCCTTTGCAGTCATAATGAAAGCAGGTGACCTGTACTTCAATTCTGTTTGCTAAAACTTATCACCATTCCACAATTTCACACTGGTGCAGCTTAAATCTAGTACAGCAAAACATCAGTTCACAAGTAACTTGTTCTGTGAGTATTCCACAAGATGAGCAACCATATCTAATAAATTTTAACTTGGTAAACAAGCAATGTCTTGCAATACAAGTAGTACATAACAACAAATGTTATATGATCACAACTGAGCCAATGGTTCCTCTCTCTCTCTCTCTCTCTCTCTCTCTCTCTCTCTCTCTCTCTCCCTCTCTCTCTCTCTCTCTCTTTCTCTCTCCTTCTCTCTGCAGGACTGTGAGTGATCATCTCTAACTGCAAGAGATTATGGAGGAGATCTTGTCTGCAGAAGAAAAGGAAAAAAAGGCAGAGGAATCCTGCACCACCCCCCAAAAGGCTGTAGCAGTGTGAGTGATGAATTTGTTTAACAACAATGCAATGTCACATTTCCACAAAGTCCTCAAAAGGAGGCAAAAGCAAGTGCCACTGGATAAGTTTTTTGTTAACGTTGCATGAGGATTCCATTGATCCAAAAGACAGTAATAATTCCATTAGTGATAGTAAAAGTTGTCCTGAACAATAACCCTCCCCTGTTGTCTCCCTCACACCAGCCACAAAGGTTTTCAAAGGTAAATGCAGCTTAATTTATTTTTCTTTATATTTGTATTTTCTTTATTATTTTGTATTATATTACAATATTGTTGTCATTTTTACATGAACATTTTTGGGTTGTGAAATGATTCATCTGAGTTTCCATTATTTCTTATGGGGAAATTTGCTTTGATACACAAGTGCTTTGCATTACAAGCATGTTTCTGGAACAAACTATGCTTGCAATCAAGCGTATCACTGTATCCTAATATCCAAATAATGCAGGTAATATATAGTTAACTTTTAACCATGTTGGAGAAAATTAGACATATCATATCTTGGTCTATTTTAGCCCCAAATATGAAAAATTAAAATGTATATATAATACAAACAATTTAATAAGGGATGTATAATATATCCATATTTGTTGATTACATTTAGGGTTTTTAAGCTCATTTCTTTGTGATTCATTTTTCCTTTTATTCTTTATTTTTTCAAATGTAGTAAAATGATCAAAAGAGAACTTACCATGAAAAATGCATGTTTTTATTCTTTAGTTCAATTTCACTCTTAAAATATTGTAAAAGGCTCTGTGATTAAAGAAGACCAGAAGACTCACAATGAGTTTAGTTTTTATAACCAGAAATTATCCTAAAGAATTTAAGAATAAATCATTAGTCACCAATGAAAGCAAATGCCCTATATTAATAGAGAGCTCAGATTTTAGAAGAATAAGTCAAAAGAGTTGGAGGAGAAGGTTAATCAAGGGCAATTTCAAAGAGTAGCACAAATCTGTAAGATGTGTCAGGAAGACTAATTAGTTATAACAAATTAAAGACTAAAAAGAGCTGATGCTTGCAAAACCATTAATAATGACCAACGTGCGACTTTTAAAAAGAAACTAAAGCTTTTTAAAAAGGAAAAATGAAGAGAAAGGATACCATCTCTTGCAGCAGATACAATAGAAATAGGGGCAAAACTGTTTGGGATGGCAGAATATGAAATTCATTTATCATTTTCTTTTTCTTTTTTTTTTTTAAAGAGAAGAAAAAACAAAACAAATCAAAAAAAAAGAACAAATTTTCAAAACAACATAATATGAGGGTAACAATGGTCAATGCATTACATATTATTATCTTTAAGTTAGTTACTCAGGATACCAGACATTAGCATTCAATTGTCCAAACATTATTGGCTCAAACCTTACTCCTCAATGAACTAAGTAAAATTGGTCGTGTATCTATCTTAACCATCTTATATACATATACAATTTTTTTTCCCTTTCCCTTCTTTCTTTTCCCTATTCCAGTCTCTCTTTCCTACTGACCAATTTCTTTTTGATTCACCATGTCTATTGTACATTTTGGATCTTATTTACTCTTTCAGTTTCTCATACCAGAGAGACAATATGATGCTTACACATGTGCGTCCGGTTTATTTCACTTATGAGTATTTTCTCGAGTTGCATCCATTTACCTATAAAAGTCTCCAGTTTATCCTTCTTTATGGCTGAATAGTACTCCATTGTATAAAAATACCACATCTTTCTTATCCATTCCTCAGGTGATGGGCATTTGGGTTGTTTCCAAGATCTGGCTATTACAAATTGTGCTGCTATAATTATTTTATTAAAAGTAATTATTATTTAATTACTAAAACAGTGCAAGATAATCTGGATTTGAGTCCTTGCTATACACTATTCTAATTTTTACATTATCTGAACCAAATTATTTAACTTGTTTACCTCAAGTTAGATGATATATGATATACATATAGAGATCATCCATGTCTATAGCAATCTATATGTAATTATATATCATATATTTATATAAAATTTATTATAATTATATATGCATTTATATTAAATGATTATTTCTTTCATGGCTATTCTATGAGGTTGTTGTAAAAAATGATCAAATCTTGCTAAAAAAGAACAATCTGAGATTATCAATATGCTTTCCTGTTTTCACTTTTGTTAATCAGAAATCTTTAGGTTCTGTACACTAGATCCTTCATTACCAAAAGGATAGTAAACTGAAGTTACATAAAAAACCAAAGAGAAATAATTTATTTATTTAAACTAATTCAGAGTCATATATATATCATATTTTTCCTAAAGCACTAAAAATTCTAGATGTTGCTAGAAAAATAATTACAATAATCATTTGGAAATCATATATGGAAGGGAGAGCACAAAAGTACTAATTCTGATTTTCAAACTTAGATGTTTAAGATTCCACACCATCTCAACAGATGAACTTCAAAATGCTCTCAAAATAGTTCTAGAACATTTCATTTTGAAACACGGAGAAGAAAGCTATAAGCAATCACTGCTAGATTACTGGTATATGATCACCACAATCTAAAGTCACCTTGCTTTTTAGTAGAATGATTAGACTAAAGAACAAGAAAATTGAGCAGACATTGTATATCTTATTTTTCCCTATTTCATCTTTATTGGAAAACAGAAATAGAAAACAGTTCACTATATATAAGCAAATTATTGTATGATAGAAAAAAGTTGGCCAGAGTCTTAATATTTGCAACTGAGTGTAGGTTTCTAGAGAAATAACATGACAAAGATATATAAATAACCGGAACTTCTTTAAGAAAATTACCAAGGGATGAGCTCCAGCAAAAATGTGCAAAGTTAAATAGCAATGATAAAGGTCAAAGTTTGGCTTTTATAACACATAATTAATTATTTAACATTTGAAAAATGATCCTAAGAAAATATAGATTTGTATCAGTATCACCCCATGACATTTTAGAACATCTGATAAAGCAAATGTAGTGGACATTTTTATATCTTTTACAAAGCACAGCATACACTTATAAACATTTATATATACACAAAAGCACACACAAATATAAATACACCTCACTTTCAAGATAAATACCACATGTAAAGATCTAAGTTGTAAAATTACAAAATAATATTCAGGACTTTTTATGGAGAAAGCTTTATGCGATAACGTACTAGGAAAACTGAAAAACTAAATTAAAAATATTAAAAGGATACCATAATTAAAGTTAAAATACAGTATGGGATATCTGTAATTAATGTAATAATATAATAATTTGTATACAATATATAAAATTCAAGCAAGTCAAGACACACAAGCTACCAAGTTGAAAGTCGACTTTTATGGGCCGGTGAGATGGCTCAGCGGCGTAAGCGCCTGCCTTGCAAGCGCGAAGGCCCGAGTTCGACTCCCGGAACCCACATACGAAAAAGGGGCCGGTGATATCGCTCAGCGGCACGGGTGCCTGTTGGCGCGCCAGGTCCTGAGGTCGTCCCCCCGGTACCCAAAAAAAAAAAAAAAAAAAGAAAGTCGACTTTTATAATGGTTAGTAAACAAGTGAAGAGATATTGAACTGCACAAATGACTTGTGTAAATAAGTTTATACAATTAATAATATTCCTCAAGCAGTACAGTGAAAAAATACAAAGCTTTAAAATATCAAGTTTGGGGGCCAGTGATATAGCTCAGTGGCATAAGCCCTTGCCTGGTAAGTGTGAGGTCCTGAGTTTGACTCCTGGTACCCGCATATAAAAAAAAAAAAATCAAGCTTGGGGTGTAACACGGAGAAGTGAACATTTTTACATATTGCTAGGAGTTCTAAATTGAGACACCAACTTTGGGAGAAAATAGATAGGATCTGATACCCCAGGTGTCATTGCACATAAAAAATAATGCCTACATTTTTTAGTATTGGTTCAAAATTAATTAAAGAGTCAGTGTTCAAAAATTATACTTATTAAATACATAGCATTTCTAAAGCCTTCTTACTGTATCACTCAATATCTACTTTCTAAGAAATTTGTTCCTCACTTATCACCACAAGAAGTGTGCTAATATTCTCAAATGTGAATCATACAAATAAGAATTGTACTTTTGTTAATAATTATGTAACACCAAGACTTTAGATCACCAAGAAAGTGACTAAAGACAAGATGATACAGGGATACTATGCACTACTATTTACTGAATAAAATAAATGGTCATATAAAATGATATCTTAACCCTTTGTGAGTGATAAAAAGCAAGTGTAATACTTCTGGATTCTGGGTGAATACATACAGAGTGTTATGGCTTGTATCTAGATGTCCCTCCCAAAGCCTCTAGATGTCCCCCCAAAAGGTAGGGCTTTTCAGAGGTGGCTGGTTCCAGGTTGTGTGTGATACTGGGATTAAGGGTGTGTGGTACTGCATTATTCTACTGATCGGCTTATCATAATTCTGGGTGTAGATAAAGGGAAGGCCCACACTAGGTGTGGGTGGCACCACGCAAAAGACTTGTAGCCTAGATGGGATTAAAGGGAAAGGGAGGCTGCTACTGCTTGGTACCTCCTGCCTGATCTGCCATGGACTGTTTCTGCTCTGCGATGACCCTCTGCGATGCCACCCTGCCTTGGAGCCAGCCACCTATGGACTGAAACCTCTGCAGACTATGAGCTAAAATAAACCTTTCTTCCTTTAACTTTGGGTGCCATATATTTCATCTTAGCAATAGGAAAAGTAACTAAGAAAAGGAGCATATTTTATTAAAAAGCTTTTGCACAGCAAAAGAAATCACCAACAGAGTGAAAAGACAACACACAGAGTGGGAAAAAACTTAGCCAGTTGTGCCTTAGACAAAGGACTTATATCTACAACATATAAAGAACTGAAAAACATGAGACCCACCAAATTCAAAGACCCAATCCAAAAATGGGCATCTGAGATGAATATGTACTTCTCAGATGAAGAAATACAAACAGCAAATACATATGTGAAAAAATGTTCAACATCATTGGTCTTTCGACAGATGCAAATGAAAACAACACTGAGATTTCATTTCACTCCAGAAAGAATGGCCATCATCAAGAAATCAACCAATAACAAATGCTGGAGGGGCCGTGGGGAAAAAGGAACCCTTCTCCACTGTTGGTGAGAGTGTAGACTGGTGCAACCACTGTAGAAATCAGTGTGAACATTCCTCAAAAAACTAGGATTAGAGGTCCCATTCGACCCAGCTTTTCCCTTCTGGGAGCTTCCCAGAAGAATTGGAAATATCACACCACAGTGACTTATGTGCACCCATGTGCACATATGTGCACAATTTGTAATAGTTAAATCTTGGAAACAACCCAAATGCCCATCAACCAAGGAGTGGATAAAAAAGATGTGGTATTTTTATACAATGAAGTACTACTCAGCCATAATGGATGAACTGTAGACATTTACAAGTAAATGGATGCAACTTGAGACCATACTCATAAGTGAAATAAATCAGACTCACATGTGTAAATATCATAGTGTCTCCCTGGTGTGAGAAACTGAAAGCATAAATGAGGTAAAAAATGTCCAATAAATATTGTGAAATGGGAAGAAACTGTTCAAAATGAAAGAGAAACTAGGGTGGGGAAAGAGAGAAAGGAAGGAAGGGAAAGGAAACACAAATACAACTTACTTATACTATTAATTTCTCTTAGCTCATTGAAAAGAAAGGTTTGTGCTAATATTATCTGGAGAATTTTTTATGCCCATATCTTGTACTCTGAGTAACTACTTCGAAGATAACAATATGCAACGTATTAACTATTGTTATTCTCCTATTATTTTGTTATGAAAATTTGTTTCATTTTTTCCCAAAAATAAAAAAAAAGAAGAGGAGCATAGAAGTTGTCACTACAATCTTCACAACAAGAAAAAAGATGAATAAATTTAAAATCAATAACTCTTCCTAGATCCACCAGAGCACTGAGAACACGGGGAAGAATGCTGCCCCCGAAAATCACAGCTTGCTGGAACCAAACCCGGAAAAGACCTCCTTGGGAACCAGTATACTTAATGAATTGCTGGATACTCAGCGTAGACAAGTCTGAGGGATGACATCTCCAGGGGCACCGGTCTTAAGAGAGGTCCCATGTTTTTGTGAGTTTTACTCTCAGAAGCCCTACTGGATTCTCACACTGAAGAATGAGGTAAATGTGGGGGAGGGAGAATTCCCTCATATTACTTGTAGTAGAGGGGGAAAACAGTCATTTTGAAATATGGTCAGCATATTTTGACATTCTTAACAAGGACTTCCATCAAGGAAAATTGTTTTATGAGAACCTACCAGACTGGGGATTTAGAAGAATCTAAGTGATACCAAGAACAGGAAATATTCAGCTTCTGCACATTCCATCCATCCTTCCTGCCTAAGCCTTTTGGATTACTGTAGCACATCTGCTACCTGTTGGCCATCCATATATCTCCTTTTGAAAATATCTACTCTGGTACTTTGTTCATTTTATAATGAGGTACTTTTTGTTTGTTTGTTCTACATCGCTACTCACCCAAGAAATGCAAATCAAAGCCACTATATCACCTGTACCTGTTAGGATAGTTGTTACCAAAAAATCAAAAGATAACAAGTATTGGAATGGAGGCGGAGTCAAGGAAACATTTAGGCACTGTTGGTAAGATTGTATTTGATCATATGAATATGAAATGATACACTCACTTTGGGAGTGCATATGCACAGTGATAGGTTCTTACAAAATTAAAACTACTTTTACTGTATGATCCAGAAATCATGCTCCTTGTTATTTAACCAAGTGAGCTGAAAATGGATTTCTACATCAAAATGTGCAGGAAAATGTTCATGGCAGCTTTATTGATAATTATGAATACTTAGAAGCAGCCAATATGCCCTTCATTAGGTAAATGCATAAACAAACTGTAGTATATCTTTACAGTGATATTTATTCATCAATAAAGAAATGAGCTATTAACCCATGAAATGACATTATAGGAGAAGAGGGTTAAATATATAGTAGTAAGTGGAAAAGAGACAATTATAAAAGGCTATGTACAGTATGACTCCAAATATCTGACTTTCTGGAAAACTATAAAGACAGTAGAAAGACTAATTGTTGTCAGAGGTTAGTTGGGGAAGGAGGGATGAATCGTTGAAGTGTGTAGAATTTTTAGGGCCAGGGAACTATTTGGTAAGATAAAGACCCATGGCACTAAACATTAGTTTAGACATTTATCAAAACCCACAGAATGTATGGCACACAGACTGAACCCTAACACACACTATGGACTTTAGCATAATATACCAATATTTGCTCATCAAAGGTAACAGACGTTCTACTAACTTAAAATGTTAATAATAGAGAAACAATGGAGGGAACAAGGATTTATGTAATCTATTCAAATTGTACTTTCTGCTTAGATTTTTTGTAAACCTGAAACTCCTCTGAAAATTAAAGTCCACTAATTAAAAAATTAAACCCAAAGAACAAAATAACAAAACAGCAAGGGGTACTATCCTTTATGTTAAAGAAATATCTCCAGAAATTCTCTAAAAGTATGGGTGTGTCTTCATGCATGTCTTTAAGGAACTCAGAAAATACCATGCTTGAGAAGGTAATGGGAAGGAAGAAGTGACCAACATGAGCGGTCTTGTGGGGCAGTTTGGGGGGATGTGGGGAAGCCAACAGGACATTTTTCTTCTCTGTAACATTCTTTCAAGGAGAATAAACCCACATACATGTGGTTTGTTTGATAAATACTTCAGTTAAAAATTTAAAAACTAAAATAAAATCCAGACTGTAGATTGAAACCTAAACAATTGCCTATAGAGTAAGGAAATAGTAATATATTTGCAAAAAATTTCTAGGGATTTTGATATGAACAATAAATCAAATTATTACCATTAAAATTTAAAGTGATATAACTTCAGAGATGCATTAATAAACCCTTAATGTCCAAAACAAAGGCATCGGGTGAGGCTTGGCACTGCAGGTCTCTGAAATGGTATGTGACTTGTTAACTTGTCACATTTGGAAGCATTTGTATTCAGCTAACTTTTATTGACTGTTTCCTCCATGCCAAGCACTGAGCTGTCTTTCACGTGCATCTTCTTGTTCTATGCAACAGATTTCCTTGCAGTGAAATGCTTATGGAGATTTATCTTTTGTCAAATAATAAATAGAACAGGGTCAGAGGAACAGCTGCTGCCATCTGTCTCCCAGTCAAATGGCCAACCCCAGGATTTTTATAGCATTTGTTATTGTTGCTATTACTGTGGTTTTTCAAAAGCAAATTCTGAGAACTAAATTATTAATAAACTTCTAAAACTACTGTGAATGAATTTATTAATATTCACAGACAAGTGAAAATTTCAAGAGATGATCGTGATTGATATATGTTTGTGAATGTAGAATTACATGCACATGATTTAGCAAAGATTAAGTAAGGAACTATATTTGCCTTGGCTTCAGGTTAGATTTTTATTTTCCTTCCACATTGCATCCAGGAGGCTCTCTGTTTCTATCAGTGGGAAAGAAACATGGAATTTATAGTTAGATATACCACGATTGGAACCCCAGATGCACCACTCAGTAGTTAATAAAAAAACTGACCTCCTTATTTTAGATCTCTGGTCTCTTGTTCCTCAAAGAAATTTAATTAAATGTGAATCAAATGATTATTTTGAGGAGACATTTGGAGTGTTCAGCTCATCACGTAGCTCCATAAATGTCAGCCTTTATTGGATACAATTAATGTTAGTACTATTTCTCTATATGTTTATAGAATTTGCTCCCCACAATAAGTTATAACCTTAAACTTTCCCATTCAAAAGATTAGGAGATTAAGATCAGGAGGTTTTAAATCCATTATGTTCATCATTTTGTCATCACTTTTCTTGATACAGAATTCCCATATGACTCTATTTCATAAAAGTTTAGTAGTCATGCTAAATTTTTAAATCTAAATAGTTTCAGAGTTTTATCTAAAACTGATTTTACATATTCTATGTTCATTTGTGCATGTAAACATGCCCATGCAAGACTTAAAATGATCTGAAGAGTGCACAAAAATTATATCTACAGTAACACCAATTTGAGTATTGTTATTGTGTCTCCTTTGGTGGTTTGGGGTTCAATAAGTAAGCCAGAAGACACACACTTTTAGTTTAAAGAAAATATACTTTTGATATTACATGAAATAAAGAACTGGGGCCAGTGAGCTGGCTCAGCGGCATAAGCGCCTGCCTGGCAAGCGCGAGGGCCCAAGCTCGACTCCCAGAACCCATACGAAAAAAGGGCCGGTGATATCGCTCAGCGGCACGGGCACCTGCTGGTGGGCGAGGTCCTGAGGTTGACCCCCGGTACACACACACAAAAAAAAAAAGAAAGAAAGAACAAATTTGTCTAATAAAATTATATTTTTATCCAATATGAATTCTAGTTATATAAAAGACTAGACTAAAGCTCATTATGGACTCAGAAAAATACACCAATTTCCTCCCCATATTCCTACATTTTCCAGCATATTCCATTAAAATTACCAAAACAAAATGATTTTTTAAAATTGCAAAATAGCATGGTATGATTTTAAGTGAACACTCTCTTTGCAAATTCAAGAGAAAGTGCAAAATTTCTTATATGGCTTTTTCTTAAGATCACTTTTAAATCAAATGATGTTCCAAAGCACTGAAAGGAATATCGGGAGAGTGCCCTGATACTGAAAATACTATTCACAATGACAATTTTAAAAGCTAAATCTTCTTAATATAACATAATAAATCAGCTTTTATTAAGTGAAAAATAATACAGACACGCAAGACACAAAATATTTCTGAATGCATTAAATATTTTCCTGACAGCAGCTTTATTTTTATCATATTTTGCTGTTATATCTCTGACTATTTTGTTGTTTATGTTGGCTTTTTTTTCCCTAACATTATTTTCCCAGGCTTTAATCTACAAGCGTAATTTAACTCTTCCAAAATCACCATGGATTAAGGATCTGGACTCTATCCATTATATAAACCACATCATTAAAAGCACAAGACAGACCTTTGTTTTCTACATTGCTGAGGGGGAAAACCCACATTTTTAAAAACAAAAGAAAATGACTCTTTGTAAATAAAAGATTATGTAATTTATAGTCACCTTCATACCAGAAACTGGTGAGGAGACCACTCTCTACTGCTGAGTTCCTACTGTGCCAAGCACCTCTTAGTTGTTGAAGCAACAGTCCTGTAAGGAGTATTCATTCCCACATTATATAGTATTTGTGGGAGAGGCAGCTGGAAGGCCAAGTAAGTTTTCAGAGTTGCTGGGCCCAACTTAAGGACAAATGCACATTTGAGTCTAAGGCCTTTGCTGGGGACAGATAGTGTACACTACAGAACCCTGTCAGCAGCCCATATGTCAGCCATACTGAGTTAGGAAGGAGGAAAAAAGAAGACAGAAAAGAAAAAGGACAGGAAAGAAGTCAGCAAAGGAGAATGACCTGGAGTTCACCAGCCCAATGGATTAGCAATTTGTTTAAAATTGTTGTCAGGCTAAAATTATGTTTTTTTGTTTTTTCGTTTCCTATTTTCATCTGAAATACAACAGGTCTCTTGCATTTCTCCTATGATGTAAACTGTGGCCAGGCAAGGGGGCTTTCTGAGGCCTGGGAACCCTCTCTTTGGTTGTCTTCCCACCCTGTGACACAGTTGCTGGCCACCTGAAGACCCCTGCCTGACTGTCTGATGCACCGGGCAGCTGTGCTGTATGGATATTTTCAATCATCAGCAGAGAGGAAAAGGCTTGGAACCCATGCAGTCTTGGCTTTTGCAGCTTGTTTGCATTACTGTAATTTGATCCCTGTATCCTGCTGTATCTGTATCTTTTGTATCCATTCTATTTCCACATTCATGCTATATGTATGAACTAAAAATGGGTGATCAGATTAGTTCAACTCTCTTTTCTTTAGAAAAACTCAAGAAAGGTTTTAAGCACTCTCTCCATAATTTTAAGTACTAAAGCCTTCTCTGTAATCCTAAATCATATAACTGGCTCTTACTACCAAAAGATGCAGAAGTAAAAGATGAGCAAGACATTGCTAAAATCCCATCATTTGGGAATGCTCAAACACCGGTAAAAATATAACTAAAAGCTTGCCATAATTGTTACACTTTTAGAACATTATTCCCACTCAACTTACTTATCTCAAAATTATAGTCTGCATTTCCTTAACACAGTGGGAAATCACACAAAATAATTGGTCCTGCTACATTATCAAAATACCATTGGAGGATAAACCTCCAATCAAAAAGGTAATTAAGACCTAAATCTAAGTATATTCAATTACCTCTCAACACTGCTTTTGTAATTCTGGGAATTCTGCCCTAAGAATGAGCTAAAGTTCAGCTCAGATTTTTTTCTAAAATGTTGGTATATATAGGAGAGAGGGAAGTAGCAATTAATAATGCATGTTCTCACTTTCTTCCAAATTCTTTCTCTGTGTATTTCTGTATCCAGATCTACAGAGCTCCGAGTTCTGAAAGAATAATGACAGTCATGCTTACATCTAGGCAAGCAGATTTATTAAAAAGTAACCACTTTCAGTACTCTACTCTGTTGATGGTTATGTTAAGTAGAAAACAATTACAGTGTCTACATCTTTAATGGGGAAAGCTAATGACAAAGAAAGATGCCAGGCATGTGGGGATTATGCACATAGGAAGGGATTGTTCTGTGATTCTTAAATCATAACAAAATTGATGAGGGATGAACCTCCCATGAGTTGGCACAGTGAAGTTGAAAATCTAAACCTCATTTTCAGTTACGCTTCTATTGTTTGTATTTTCAAATCTATAATCACCACATAGAGTGAATAATAACTACTGTTCTTCAAAGAAGTACTATGAAAAAACAAAATTTCAAGATGGCTCCAAATACATCTCAGATTGAAATTTCAACCCTTAGGTTAAGAAGACAGAAAGCAGAATTTTTCTTTTAAAATACAAACATTTTCCTGGGAAAGAAATATTAGATATGGGGCCAATGAGCTGGCTCAGCGGCGTACGCGCCTGCCTGGCAAGCGTGAGGGCCCGAGTTGGACTCCCGGACCCCACATACGAATAAAGGGCTGGTGATATCCCTCAGTGGCAAGGAAGCCTGCTGGCACACGAGGTCCTGAGGTCGACGCCGGGTACCCATACACAAAAAAGGAAATATTAGATAAATGTGTTCTTGTCTTTTATTAATTTAAGTGAGATTAACTCACTTTAAATATGATAATGTAAAGAGACAATGATCATAAGTAAACTAGATGTTTACTGTTTATTTTCTAATTGTAAAGAAAATTTATATTTGCTGTAGAAAATTCGTAAGGTATAGAAATTACAAACAAAAATTTCCTATTGGTGAACCTCTTGTTAGTCTTTTTCTTTTTTCCCCCTGTATGTGCCCATATATTTTTAACAAAAAAGGCATTCTGACTCCATCTCCAGTTTTGATTTATGTCTCATTACTGACACGGTAGTGAACATTTTCCCTGGTCATTGCCCATATTTCCAGAGAACAGAGATATATAATTGCGTCTCTTCTTCCTATAAAGATGGACTTGGTGCAGCAAGAAGAGTCTGGAGAGACTTGAAAGCACAGTCATTATAGTTCAGAAACATAGTTCTACTTGCTTGCATAAATATTTTTAGCCATGACCTCTATTGTAAAAACTATTTAACTGTACTCACTCCCCCCAAATATTCCTCTGCCCCCTCCATTCCCAGGTTCATGTACTCAGAACCATGTAAAGCTGGAAAAGAAAATGAAAGGCCAGAAGGTGAATCAGTGTGGTATTTTGTATTTCCAATTTTAAGGGCATCCCTTGTTTGTTAGCCATCTAATTTCTTTACCATAGTTCCTCTTTGCACCAACAACCTAGGGCCCTGTGAACTTCAACTTTGCAGCAATGCTCAGTGTTTATTCCAAATGTTCAAGGATCTCATTAGGAAAATATTGGCTCCTTTAACAGAACAGGTGTATTTGGAGCCTCCAAGTATGGGATGCTACAGTAGAGAATAAACTTCTGAAGAAAGATTACCTCACAGCCTCCCCATTCCCTGGTCCAAGGTTTCTTCTTTGACTGTGGGTTTCACACCATCGCTTTCCACCCTCGGAGGTTGTACTCAAAGACAACTTCTGTCCACAGCACAGCCTTTACTCTGTGGAACGGAGAAGCAAATGGAAGCCAAGAGCCTGACAGCTGACCAGTGGAGACTAGGTTCTGTGGGTCCAGGCCATCCTCCTAAATGCCTAGCAGATGCCCCTGCCACAATAGGGTCCACCTTTCACTTGCTTCTTCAAGAACCAATAGACCCCCCCCTGCAAACTCTGAGCCCAGGAAAAGAACTGAAGCAAGACAACAAGAAGCTCGTCCTCCACCTGGCCAGAGGCTCAATCACACTTTGGAGTTTCCAGTTTCAAAATCTAGCTGTCTTCTTTCCAGAATAAACATCTTTGAGAAAACCAGTTCCTCTCAGGGGAGATCATAGCTGTCATCTTCTTTAATATGTTTTCTTTCCAAACAACAAATTTTATTTTTAAAAGCATGTTAAAATAAAATCACATCACATCACAAAATTGTAAGCATTTCGTTAGCCAGAGAGATGCACTCCAGAAGATGTAAACCAAGACAGACACTTCGGGTGGAAAAAGGGGTCACACAGGAGATGTTTGTGTAGATTGTTCTTTCCTAAGATAGCAAATGGAAGTGAGTAGATAGCCCATATTTGTGGTGTCTGTAGGGAAAGACAGTGAATTGACTGAAATTAAGCTTCTTTAGTCAGGAAAAATGGTTGGTTTTGCATGTTTTTGTATTTACTCTAAAATATATTGTCAATGGAATGGAATTTTGATAGAGATAGATTTAGATAGATAGATGGATAGATGATAGATAGATAGATAGATAGATAGATAGATAGATAGATAGACCAACAGACATTTTGTGTGTGTATTTTCTTTTAATCAGTGCCTGAAGTAAATCTCTCTGGACTGTGGCAAAGCGCTTGGACATCAAAGCAATAAACTCAGAAAAAATTGAAATGCCTGTAAAACGCTTGGTCTTAAACTTCATCCTTTTTCGGCAACAGGAATGGCACAGGTGGAAATGCCTTAAATCATCTATCTCATGCAACAATAACACCATTATAGTGCCTGTAAAAGAAACCAATCATTATATAATAAAAAAGACCAGACTTTTTAAAAGTTTTCACCTGCCAGTGTCATTTGGTAATAGCAATCCCTCCACAGTACAGTGAAGCACACCAGGGACACCAGGTAATGTCCTATTCTAAGAATCAATCTGGATATTATCAAAGCGACTAATGAATGTGAAACCAAGACTCATAACTGGGGAAAACAACCATGCTAAATACTGGGGGAAATACCAAAATTAATTAAATGGTATGTAATTGTTCCTCTTGGTGCTCAAGGAATATTACTTTACCAATTCACTCAATAACTATTTTTCACTATGCCTCTTCAGTTCTAGGCACTGTTTAAGGCTCTGCATGTGTCCTGCATTTGTGGAAAATGTATGTTCCAGAGCTGGGTCAGGAAACTATAGATGGCTCACTAAATCTTGCCTATAGCTTGCTTTGCATGGCCTATTGTTTTATTTTTAAGGGGTTATAAAAAGAAAGGAGAAAGGAAGACCAGGAGGGAGAGAGGTAAGGAGGGGGAGGCAGGGTAGGCAGAAATGAATGAAAGAAGATAGAGGTGAAAGGAAAGGAGAGAGAAAGGATGAAAGGGAGGGAAGAAGGAGGGAGGATGGAAGGAAGGAAGGAAGGAAAGAAAGAGAAAGAAAGAAAGAAAGAAAGAAAGAAAGAAAGAAAGAAAGAAAGAAAGAAAGAAAGAAAGAAAGAGAAAGAAAGAAAGAAAGAAAGAAAGAAAGAAAGAAAGAAAGAAAGAAAGAAAGAAAGAAAGAAAGGCAAGGAAGAAAGAAAGAAAGGCAAGGAAGCAAGAAAAAGAGAAGATGGAAGGAGTTAGGAGGAAGGAAAGATACAGGAATAATGGAAAGAAAAAAGAGAAAAGACAGATTTTAAATAAAGATATCATGTGACCCACAAAGTTTAAAATATTTACTACCTGATCCTTCACATTCTAGAGGTAAGATATGGAAAAATAATTTTAATAAGTAGACGATATACCTTGATGGAATTTATACACAGTATGAGAAAAGCCATGAAGAAGTTACGGGAGTTGGGTTCATTGTGGTGGGTAGGTAAGAGTGTGACCTGCCAGAAATGACTGAAAGAGATTATTAGAGGAAGACGTCAGGCAGGAAGCACTTCATACTGGCGTCCTGAGTGGAAGCTGTGCTAAGCAAATGTAAAGGAATGTCAATGAATCCAGTTTGGTTCTCAAAGGGAGCAAGGCTGAAGAAACTGTAAATGGGGTCAGTGAGGTAGCTCAGCTGCATAAGCGCCTGCTTGGCAAGCACGAGGTCCTGAGTTTGACTCCTGATAGCTACATAAAGAAAAAAAAAAGAAACTGTAAATGATATAGTAGTTCTTTTTATAGTTTTGTGGAAACTTCATAATGTCTTCCATCATGACTGTACTACTTTTCATTCCTCTCAACAGTGTATAAGAGTTCCCCTTTCTCCACATCTTCACCAGTGTTTATTATTTGTCTTTCTGATAAAAGACTTTCTAATCGAAGTGAGGTAACATTTTATTCTAGTTTGATTAGTATTTCCCTGATGGTTAGTGATGTTTGACATTCTTCATATGCCTGTTAACCATTTGTATGTCTTTTTTTTTTGAAGACCTCAAGCTTGCCAGGCAGGCACTGTGCTGCCGAGCTATACCCCCGGCCCTTGTATGTCATCTTTGTACAAACATCTATTCCAGTATTTTGACCATTTTCCAACTGAATTATTCATTTACTTCCCATTGAGTTGCTTGATCTTAAGGACTCTGGATATTAAACCTTTGTCAGAGGTATAATTTGCAAATATTTTCTCTCATTCTGTAGATTTTTCCTTTAACCTAAATGCCCATGAATGGATGCATAGATGAAGAAAATGTGATATATAAACACAATGAGATGTTATTCGACAATAGAAAAGAGTGAAATCCTGCCAATGGTAAACGTATAGTTAAACCTGAAGGACATTTGATATTTGAAATAAGACAGACTCCTAAAGCCAAATATCACATGAACTCACTCTGTTAGTCATCTTTCTGCTGCTCTAAAAACATACTTGAAATAATCAACTTATAAAAGAAAATTTTATTTGGCTTCCAGCTTTCCATCTGTATTAGACACAAGATTAGAAAAAAGGAGATTCTTTTCATCTTTCAGCTGCCCCTAACTTTCAGAAGTTGGTCTTCCAGGCTTTGGTAAAATCATCTGCTTCCTACAACTCAGAATTACTGTTGATTATCTGGAAGATAAATATTGAACAATCAGGAAATTCATCTAAGTATTACAAGAATGAAATTAACATTTCAATATGCCCTACAGAGATGGCAAAATAGATAGTCAACCATGGGAAAGAATGACAACCAAGAAAGGACAGAGGCAACCTCCTGTGATTATAATGCACAGATGATGTTATGATGGAAATTAAGCAATATTAACAGCACTTGGGAGGCTGAGGCAGGAGGATCGCCATGAGTTTGAGGCCAGCCTGGGCTTTATAAGCGAGTTCAAGGCCAGCCTGGACTACATAGCGAAAGCCTGTCTCAAAAAAAAAAAAAAATCATGTATGATTTGGGTCATGAGGACTCAATAAACTGTGCACCAGAAAACATACCTGCTACATATAACTTATTATTTATTATATATAGCTTGTTTCTAAGATACACTACCAAAGTAACCAAGATAATTACTCAAAGTATTTCTTATACATGATAAACTGAGGCCCCACATAACATGAAAAAATTATCAAAACTGTGCTGTTGTATTTATTGATTAGGGAAAAAAGACTGAATGCTTTAGAAATCATTTTCTACAATTTAACAGTAAAAAATAAAAAGAACACTTGCTACTATTCAGCCCTTCCAAACATTCAGAGTAGTTTTGTAATAGAAACTTCGGACTTTCTCATTAACCTGTTTGTTATAGAATTTTCACACTCTCATTAATCTGCTAATAATGAAATTCAGTTAAACTGTAAAAAGTAAAATTAAAGTATATTTAGCTGTGTAAGTCAAGTGACTCTGACCTATACAGATGGAGTTAATAATCTAAATTTTTAAAAAATGTAAACCATTTAGAAAATGTATGTATAACAGACAATTTTAAATGATAACTTGCAAGTCTGATATCCATCATGACTTCTACATGGTACTGTTTAAGAATGTTTCTGTGATACATTCGGGGCAAATTTTTCCAGAAGCAGAATCACTTTTTGAAATAAAAACATCTATATCTGAACAGAATTTCCATAGTGAAATAATTTTTCTTATTTATTATTTTCAAGAAGAAATGACTGCCATGAAAAAATGGATGTAATGTTTGTTTAACAAATAACCCACACACTAAATAAAATTTGTGTTACCTTTGATTGTAAAGTTTACACTGATTACCATAGTAAATGGTCATAGTAGATGATTCCTTCTGAAGAAAGGTTTCTACTTGGAGCAGAGTTAGAAATGAAGCCATATTCCATCTCAGTGCAGGAAGTGTCCCCAGTACCAAGTGCCTGGAAGTCTCTCTTCTTATCTACCCATGTGTGACAATACATCATTCAAAGAGCAAAGATTAACACAGAACATAGTTTGGAGATAGTCAGTCTACATAATGAACTATACTGACAGCTCTTCTTTTTTTATTATTTTTGTTACAGTGCTAAAAAATTAATACAGAAGAGATTATGTGAAGATGACAGATTCTTGCCTTGGTCTTTCTACCTCCATTTCTGCTTTACTGACACAAATGCTTTATATTTTTTACTTAGTTCTTTAGGAGGTTATTCTAATAGTAAATAATCCTCCAATAGTAAATAATAAACATATAACACTATTTTAAATATGTCAATTTGTGAGAATATGTACAGCTATTCTGTTACAAAATATAAGGATTAAATTCAATTGTAATATTTTCTTAGCCCTTTTCTCTCAATTGGAGTTGCTTATCAGTTTAGTTTTTTTTTTTTTTGCCATCTCCTATTTTTCTGCTAATTATCACATTGCCCTTATGTTGTCAAAATATTCACTTCCATATTCACTTTTACATCCACTGTATTTATACACTGTTTAATTCTAAAGGTTTAAAAAAGTTAGAATGCATTATACTATGTAACTATGTAAATATAATTCAGTGCAGAATGAAGTTCTTTATGACTGACCTTTATATTTCTCTGTGAATACTTTACTAAATTCCAGTCAGAATATTCTTAGCACTTTAAAATCCATCATTTGCTCAAAATCATGCTCACTTTAGTTCACCACTCTTGTGTACAAGGTTTTCCTTAAAGTTTTCTTTTCCCTTTAGATTGCAACTGTAACATTGTCATACACTTTGCTGTACTTGGAAGAGGAACTGTGTTTTCTCAGGATATTATCAATATTATTCTGCTTCTGTTTCATTAAAACAATTTCATTCAACAGCTTGGAAACATTCTTTTAGATCCACTGACTAAACTTTCCAATTCATTATATGTCAGATGCACAGCTATCATCCAGGATCTTCTTGATACCAGTCTCCTCAAATTTTCTACTAATTGTTTTTATCCTATTTTTGCTGAGGGAACACCAGATGATTTCCTTCAAAGTGGTGCATGAATGTCTTAATGACTTGTGGCTTGTTATAGACATCTAGGGCCACATTTCCTCTCAGCACTTTGAATAGAAATCACAGGTGACAATTAATGTAAACATTTGGACCACTCACCACATTCTCAAAATTAAAAACCACCATAATCAATTTCTTTTCTATACTCTGATTTCCAAAAAACATTTTGTCTATGAGTCACAAGCAAAACTTCTCACCAAGTAAACAGCACCAGTCATTCCATTCCAGTCTGACCACTTTATATCCCACCATGTGGGACATTTCAGGAGTTTCTCTGTCACTGGTTTCTTTTTTTTTAATTTATTTTCTTTTTTACTTTCATTAATATGCGTTTGTAGTACATAATGATTACGTTCACTGAAAGGGATTGGTCCATGTACATAAAACATTTCAATTCCCATTTTTACTTCCTCCCTCCACCCTTTTTTATTTTTCCAGCATCAGATTCATTTACTTAGCTTAAATACCTTATAAAATAAATTACCATATATACAGATTGAAAATTAGATTAAAAGTCTACAGAACATATAAAATATGTAACACAATTGTATTAGTCAAGTTATACTTTTAGATATATGGTCCACACTGGATTACAGTACCTTTTTTTCTTTCCCTTTCTTCCTATCATCTGTCTTTTATTTCATAACATATATCCATATATTATTTAAAAAGTATATTTTTTTAATATAAGAGAAACCATGTGACATTTAAACTTGTGTGTCTGAGTTGCTTCACTTAACATTATGGTCTCAAGGTGCATCCATTTTTCTACAAATGACTCAAAATTTATTCTTCTTTATGGCAGAGTAGTACTGCATTATGTATAAGTACCACATTTTTTATCCATTCATCTATTGGTAGACATACAGGCTGTTTCCAAGATTTAGCTATTATGAATTGTGCACTATAAAGATGGGTATGCATACATCACTGTGGTATGATATATTTAGCTCTTTTGGGAAGATACCTATAAGTGGAATAGCTGGGTCAAATGTAATTTCTACTTTTAGCTTTTTGAGGAATCTCCATACTGATTTCCACAGTGGTTGCACCAGCCTACACTTCCACCAACAGTGGAGAAGGGTTTTTTTTTCCCCACATCCACTCCGCCTTTTGTTATTGGTTGATTTCTTGATGATAGCCATTCTTTCTGGAGTGAGATGGCATCACAGTGTTTTTTTAATTTGCATTTTTCAAATAGACAGCAATGTCAAATATTTTTTCATGTTTTTATTGGCAAAATTTGGCTATTAGTTCTAGAAGTCTTCTGATGGAGCTTTGGGGGTCTTCTATGTACAGGATCATGTCATCTGCAAATAATTATAACTTAATTTATTCCTTTCCTGTCCATATCCCTTTTAGTTCTTTCTCTTGTCTTATTGCTTTAATTTTTCAAGAACTATATTAAACAGAAGTTGTGATAGTGGATATCCTTGATATTAGAGGGATAGCTTTCAGCTTCTCTCCATTTAGTACAACGTTTGCCACTGGTTTTTCATAGATGGCCTTTATCAGGAGAGAAAAAACTTCTACTCCTATTTTCTTCAGTGTGTTTATCTTAAAGGAATGTTAGATTTTGTCAAATGCTGTTTCTGTATTTATTGAATGATCATGTGATTTTTGTTTCTGTTTATGTTGTGTATTACATTTATTGATCCATATAGGCAGAACCATCCCTGCATTCCTATAATGAATCCTACTTGATCATAATGTATGATCTTTTGTTGATTTGCTGCATTCTGTTTGCCAATACCTTGTTGAGGATTTTTCCATCTGTGTTCATTAAAGAGATTGGCCTGTAGTTCTCTTTTTTGGTTGGGTCCTTCTCTGGTTTTAGAATCAGGGTAATGCTTGCTTCCAGTAATGACATTGGGAATACTGTTTCCCTTTGATTTCATTAAAGAGTTTGAGGAGTACTGGCATTGGCTCTTTTCTAAAATTCTTGTAGAATTCAGCAATGAATCCATCGGGACCAGGGTTTTTCTTGGTTGGTAGGATATTTTTTACTTCTTCAATTTCACTGATGGATTGTGGCTTATTCAGGAATTTTATGTCTTCTTGGTTCAGCTTTTTGCAGTTCATATGTATCTAGGAATTTATCCATTTCCTTTGAATTTTCCATTTTATTAGAGTACAGTTTCTCAAAATAGTCACTGATAATCTTCAGGATTTCAGCAGAATTCACTGTGATTTCACCTTTTTCATTTCTAATTGTGTGGATTTATGTTTTTTCTTTCCATATGTAAGATTAGCTATTGTTTAATCTTTCAAAGAACCAACTCATTGATTCTTTGTATTTCTTTTATTTTCAATTTCATTAATTTCTGCTCAGGTCTTTATAATTTCCTTCCTCATATTAGCTTTGGGTTTGGATTGTTTTTATTTTGCTAGGACCTTGAGGTGCATCATTAGGTTGTTTATTTGAGTTCATTTGGGGGCTGATGAGATGGCTCAGCGGCGTAAGTGCCTGCCTGGCAAGTGCAAGGGCCCGAGTTTGACTCCCGGAACCCACATACGAAAAAAGGGCCAGTGATATCACTCAGTGGCACGGGCGCCTGCTGGCGCACGAAGTCCTGAGGTCGACCCCCGGTACCCACAAAAAAAAAAAAAGAAATATTTGAGTTCATTTGTTTTTCTGACGTGAGAATTCACTGCTATGACTTTAGCTCTTAGGACTGCCTTCGTTGCACCCCATACATTACACTATGTCATACTGGCATTATTGTTTGATTGTAGAAACTGTCTAATTTCTTCTTTAACTTCATGTGTGGCCCACTGATTGATTATTCCAGAGGGTATTGTTTATTTTCCATGTGTTTGCATATTTTATGTAGTTTCTTTTGCCATTGATTTCTAGTTTCATTGAACTATGATCTCATAATATGCATGGGATAATTTCAATTCTTTTGAATTTATTTAAGCATGCTTTATTGGCTATTATGTGGTCTATTTTGTAGAAAATCCCATGTGCTGTTGAGAAGAATGGGCATTGTGTTGTTGGATAGAACACTGTAGATATCATATCCATTTGTTCAAAGGTTTGGTTCAACTCAGATTTCTTTGTTGATATTTTGTCTATTTGATTGGTTCATTTGTGACAGTGTAGTATTGAGGACCTCCATTACTATTGTATTGGTGTTTATCTGACTTTTCATGTCCATTAGTGCTCATTTTATGAAGTTGGATGTGCAAGTATTTGGTGCATATATGTTTATAATTGTTAACTCTTCCTACTGAACTGTTTCCTTAATTAATATATAGTGACCTTCTTTGTCTATTCTGCTAAGTATTAGCTTGAAATTCACTTTGTCTGAAATTAGTAAAGCAGCTCCTGCTTTTTTCTGTGTTCCCATTGAATGGAATATTGTTTTCTATTCTTTTATTTTTAAACTATGAGTATCTTTTTGAAATTAGATGTTTTCTTGTATGCTGCATTTTGTTGGGTATTCTTTCTTGATCCATTCTGCCAATCTATGTCTTTCGACTGGGGCATTGAGACCATTCATATTGAGAGTTATTTCTGAGAAGTTTTGACTTATTCCTGCCACTGCATTATTTTCCTGTTGCTGATTTCCTCATTTTTTCTCCCCTTTCCTTAGCTGCTTATCCTGCCAGGTGGATTCATCCTTTTCAACTAATTGACAATGTTGGCTTCATTGTCACTTTCTAGGATATTTTTGAGAATCTACTGGTTTGATAGTCATGAATTTCTTGAGGTGCTCCTTGTCATGGAAACATCTTATTTATCCATCAATTTTAAAGGAAAATTTTACAGGTTACATAAGTTGGGATTGGAAGTTATAATCTATTAGGGTTTAAAACACTTCACTCCAAGCCCTCCTGGCCTTTAAGGTTTGTGTAGAAAAGTCTCCTTGATTCTAATGGGTTTCCTTTGTATGTGATTTGTTGCCTTTCTTTAACAGTTTTTAAGATTTTGTCCCTGTGATGGGCTTCTGGAATTTTGAGTGTAATGTGTCATGGAGAGGTGCTCTTTTGGTCATGCTTATTTGATATTCTTTCCCTATATATGGGAAGTTTTCTGCCATTATTTCTGTGAGCTAATTTTTTATGCCATTTGTGTTTTCTTCCTATTTTTCACTTATTCCAGTGCTTCTTAGATTAGTCTTCTTTGCATCATCTAGCAGCTATTGAATCAATTTTTCATTTTTTCTTGCTGTTTTTAAGGTGTCTTTGAGTAATTAGTCTTTGAAGGCATCATTCTCTTCAAGTTCTGAAATTCTGTCCTCACATTGGTCGGTCCTGCTGCACACACTTTCAATATGAATTGTAACCTCCTGCATTTCTGATTGAAACTTTTTCTTGTGCTATAATGGTAAACTGGTCATTATGTTTTGTATCATTTTGTTTAGCTCATCTAGATTTCTATTAGTGTCTTCCGAGAGCTCATGCATCTTTTTGGTTTTTACTTCTATTGTTTGTTTCATTATATCTTATCTAATTCAACTGAGTATCTCTTTAAGCTGTTTTCTAACCTCCTCTGCTCTGCATTCAAGTATAGCGGAACCTTGGTTTACAAACTTAATTTGCATTATGATTTTGGGAAACATGGCTACATTTGTATTTGTATTTGTATTTGTGTGGGGAAGACTGTAGTTGTGTTTGACACATAATGCAGAATTTGCAAACAGAAGCAAAGTTTTGCCAAACACTTTTGTTTGTGAAACAAATTGTGAACTGAGGTATTACTGTAATTGAGGTGTGCTGCTTGTACTATGCTGCCCCTAGGTGCTCTCTGGATTGACTTTGGAGGAGTTGAGTGCTGGGGAGGCATTTTGTTGAGAGATGTTAAATTCATCTGCCTTTGGAGAACATTTAGTCATAATGAGAACAAGAATCACCCTTCCTCCCTGGAATAACATGTATTTGTTGAAATCAAGATCCTAAAAAACACCGCACAGAATATTCATTAGCTGCTTGCCCCAGCAGTAAGTTTATTTATTTCTGAATTCCATTCTTTTAATCCTATCAGAAATATCACAAAGGTAAATCTTATTTATTTATTTATTTTTGCTTAGAGGCAAGTATAGTCTCTAATGATCCATCTCTGTAAATATGGATGTGCTTTTTACTATTATTGCTAACATTAAGGTCATCCATTGTAAAAAGGGCTATCCTCTCTTTTTTTGAATACATGTTGTGTCTGTAGCCAGTATTAGGGATTGAAAGAAAATTTTTAAATGTGTTCTCCTCTTTGTGAGTTTATAAACTAATCAAAACCACAGATATTCAGATAATTAGTAGGTGAGATAGCAGGTGGCATCGTCCAGTTGCTTTAGAGTCTGGCACTCTCAGAAATACTTATCTTTAATGTATATGTATTTTTACAATGAGTCAGAAATTGCAACACAACGAAGTTCAAGACATCAGAAAGTTTATTAGACATTCAGACGCAACACCAACCAATATGAAGATATGTGTTAATGACCTTACACCACTGAAGGCAGCTACGTTGCATATCTCCAACAGACCAAGGCAGCACAGGGCAAAGGTACATGCACACGGGTGAGAAGTAAATTTCCCTAGTCCCGGTATTTAGAAAGGAAGGGTGGAATGATCTGAACTTATAAGTGAAGATCGATGCATTCAGAAGTTCCAAAATGTTTTGCCTACAATGCATACAATTCTGTTGGCCATTCAATATATAAACCTTCTTTCAGAACAAAATTTTGGTGGAGTCCCTATTGTCTGTAGTAGTAGTTATTGCTAGAAAGCTAGGCACCAATGGCTCTAAATTCTTGAAAGAAAAGCAGCTAACCCATCCATACTTTTTAAAGTTAAATAAATATACTAATATCCTTTGACATTCAGAAATTTAAGACAAACTGACAAACTGAATGAAGAATAAAATTTGAGAAGTCAGGATCAGAGGTGTCGTAGTGAGGAAAAGACATAGACAAGTGGTGGGCATTCAGTACATTGGAACAGATTTAAGACCAAAAAAGTCAAAATTATACTTAGAGAAAGAAAAGCATGTTATAAACCTTGATAAGCTAAAAAAATATTTTTTACTCTTTGTGACTTTGCTGAATTCTCTATAACCAAGGCACACATCACCTGCTAATATGTCCTCTGTCAGGGAGTTGTTCCTCATCCTTTACACTGAATTTTTCTCAGCAAATTTTTCTATTACACCAGTTACAGCAGGCACAGGATGAGGGCATCCAGAAGAAATTTCAGGACCTGTTTGATTAAAGACATTGTTCTCAGGTGATAACGTGTTAGGAGCCACGTTTCAAGCTGGGGATCTTATTTGATGTCTTCCTTAAAATGTATGGCATCAAGACTGGGGTTTACCGCATTCCTTTATTATATTTGTCCTTAAATTTATTTCATATTTTTTTCCTTTCATTATTAGTAAGGATGTAGAGGAGGAAAGAAGAATCTAGAATCCAATTTCACTCTGTCATAGTACTTGAAAACCAAACACATATGATATGATTTAAAAACTATTCAAAAGTAGAGAAAGATGACAAGTATGTCTTAACTCAGCCAAAGGTCTAAAATAAACAAAACAGCCAAAAAAACAGAAAAACTTAAATTGTATAAATGATATTAATCAAAGAAAAATTAGATAAACATAACAATATCAAACTATATCCTAAGTATAAAATATTAAAGTCAAGCACAAAAATTTAAAATTTAGAGTAACAATTGTATTATGCGAATAAAGTTTAAAAAGATGGAATTTAAAATTTAGAGTAACAATTGTATTATGTGAATAAAATTTAAAAAGATGGAAAATATGGTTTTTCTTCTAAAATTGAACAAACTAGAACTGAAAATGAAACAAGAAATAGGAGAATCATGTTTTATGTGGCCTACATAAATGACAAAGGTATAGCAGGCATGAATTTTCCTGCATTGGTATCTTGAGTAGCATTGACACAAACTATATAATTCAATTTAGGAGCAATTGACTGGAAAAAAATTAGAAAAGTAAAATTCTTAGATTATAAAAATAGTTATTTTTTGCCAGGTGTACTGGAACATGTCTGTAATCCCAACACTCAAGAGACTGAGGCAGGAGGATTGCTTTGAACTGGAGGCTGGCCTCAAATTCAGTGAGATCCTGTCTCAAAAAGCCTTTTCTGTAATTTATTTATTTTATTTATTTAGGTTGTTTTTTTTTGTGGGTACCAGGGGTCGACCTCAGGACCTCGTGCGCCAACAGGCACCCGTGCCACTGAGCGATATCACCAGCCCTTTCTTCGTATGTGGGCTCCGGGAGTCGAACTCAGGCCCTAGAGCTTGCCAGGCAGGCGCTTAGGCCGCTGAGCCATCTCACTGGCCCTGTACTTTATTTTTAAGCAAGAGGCAAATAAGTATTTAAAAATAAGAATCAGTTATCTAAATAAAAGTGTAAGTTTAAAATATTAGTGATTGGTGTGTACCCAAAAGTGAATTAACCTGTCAATAAAGGGTTTGTGAAATATTTATATCAGAATAAATTATATAAAACCAAAAAAGACAAATGAATTCCATAGTTGACCCAGTCAACAGGAAATTAACAAAATCAAATGATAATTAAAGCAACAAAACACTTATGCCAGCCACTCCTGGTTCCAACATCCTTGGTTCTAAAATGGGACTACCTAGAAGGGACACTTTACTTGATTCCTCCACCTTAGTCCAAGTGGAATATGAGAGAATCTCTGGGTTGTATTTGGAATACTGACACGAGGCTCCTCTCAGATAAAGTTTCATTGTAGCCTACCTGATCTCTCCCTAGTCTAGCTATTTTATGAACTGGAAAAATTCTGATACAAATTAATGAGGAGGTTTTAATGCTGGCAGATGGCCCCTGAGCACTTGGAGATGTTCTAATACCTGCTTTACCTAAGTAGTCTACTCTGCCATTATTTTCAGCCATTGTAAGTTGATAATCAGCCACAGAAGCAGAACAAGGCACACAAAAAAGGCTGCTACTTCCTATTCCATTAGTCCTTCACTGCAGACACAATGAAGGCACTAAATGCTAAGTTAATTGTTTCTGTGCTGCTATAGTTCCCCTGGGGTATATTATGTCATCGTTAACATTGATGTATTAAGATAAGCACTTCATGGTGCTTGACAACTACAAAATAGTGATGTGTTTTTATTTTTACTAACTGTAAAAATAAGCTCAGCTCAATTCCCTAAGTTTGATATTTCTTTGAGGACTTTCCTAAGTCGAAGACACTAATGCTTCATTCTGAAGGGAAGAATTGCTTCTATCAAAACTGCCATGGGACTTTGCTGAAGACAAGGAGCCCAGGTATTTATGTTTTAAAAGAGTAAGAGGTGCTATACTTATGGAAGACCATGAGGAGTCCTGAGGATCTTCATCCAGTGAAATAATCATAACTGATGAAAGCTATTTTTATAAAACCGAACATTTAAAGTATTTCAAATTGCTCCAAGGGCAGACAGCAAATAAGAAAACATTTATTTGAGGGGGGGAAAAAACCTACTAAAGCTCAGTAAAATCAACAAGAGTCTGGCCATTAGGCTATGACTTGCTCCCTAACTGCCCCCCTCTCAGTTCAGCTTGAGAGACGGTGCACTCATCATCATGCGTGGGACTGATGAGATAAGGATGCTGAGCTCTCACAAGGGCACTGATGTCCCACCAGGAAGGGCAGACCACCAGAACTTCACATCCCCTCAAACCCCAAATTTCAGCTGATTCACCCGATCCTAAAGAAATGGTTGTAATCTGATCTAGGTCCCAAGTTAACTCCTGAGGTCTCAGGACAAATGGAGCACTTTCTCCCTCCGCGTTTGCATTCCAAAATCAAATCAATGAAGCATGATACTTGATGTCATCATTAGGTGAGTAACATACAGCATGAATATAGTCACTGGATAAATACATATTTATAAAATCTATGATTATATAAATATATAAAATATATGAATATATATGTTTATAGTCCAAAAAGTTAGGCTAAGAGAACAAGATTTTTTCCTCCGTCATTAAAAGGACAAAAATTTTTAAACTTTTTTTTCCTTTCCAGAGAAGGATGGGGTACATGTCTTTGTCTATTGTTTTTTACTTTTAGGATTTTCTGCCACTTATTTAGGGATGCTATCATCTGTCTTTCATTGTAGTCCCAGAAGTGAGGTCTGGGGTAAGAGGGAGCCTAGGATGCACTCATTACTATAAGGAATTAATAAAGCATTGCCTCTGATACAGAATGTATCATGTGTATATTCGAGATAAAATTAACAGTGAATGTTAAAATCCCAACAATGAATATTTGCATCTTGTAACTATTTTAACTTTTGACAGTGGCTATTCTTCAAGCACTGAGTGCATAAAAGAGGTAAATTGAGCAGGAAAAGCAAAATGATGTGGGGACATAGTAAATAGGTAGCTCTCCTGAATTAGATCCTTTTAAAAGTACCACTTCTAAATCCCTGTGGCATTAATCGCCTGTATTTTAAGAGGTGGATCTCAAAGATTCGTTCTAATAAGCCCTAGCTGAAATGGCATAATCCTAATATAAAATGTAACATGAGGCTGTTTAAACTATTCCTTCAACTCACACTGCATGCCCAAATAACATATGTGGATATAGGTAGATTAGTTAAGTAGACATAAATTTCAGTTTCAGAATTAGAGGATAAGTTAATTTGTTGTATCTTCTGCACATCAACCTTGTTATTACTAACTGGGAGAAAAAGTATGGTGAAGCCAGCATTTATAACTTTGGTGCTCAACAATAAAATACATGTTTTTGTATCTGCAGCCTTCTGCAATACTGTAGCATGACAAAACAATCCATTTCTTTGAAAATGAACTATCTCAATATCTTTGATTATAGCTGGTTAAAATTGGCATTTACTTTCAATGTGCCATTAGATTTGAAACATATGAGATTTGTAAAATACTGTTGCTGAAAACAATTATACTTCTGAAATTTTAAACATCAATATGACCAAAACTTAGTGATCTTTTAATAATTAATTTTAAGGCTCTTATATCACCAGTGAAGAACACATACAAAGTGTCAATAAGTGGTTTATTAAGCAATCCTGTCCAGTCTGCTCACTAAAACATATCACCAAGTAGATACAAGTATGCCCTTCAAGTAGAAATAAAAATAGATATTTTAAATTTTTTCCCTAAGTGACTTCAACATGTTCCCTCATTCTCATTCCCCTATACCCCATTTTAAATCACCAACACATAGAGGAAAGAAGACAGGCATACTGTACCTTGTTGAAAACTGGGAAGAGTCTTTACTTTGAAACTAATGAGTTACCCTCTCTCAACTCCAAGATGCCTTCAGATGGCGAAGCCCCGTGTCAGAAACAAAGTGCTCTATGGATCGTGGCACAGCAGGAGCATCAGCGCATTTGCATCTGCTCTCTATGCCTACAAGAACAGCAGAAGTTAGGGCTGCAGGGTACCCACAGCAGGAACCCAAATATTTTACTATGGGCAATAACCTTAAGTCCTCCCTCCACTCCACAGGAAGATACTCTTCCCTGACTGCTCACTGTACAGATACCTGTAAAAACGTAGTCCAGAACAAAGGAAAGTTACTGACTTGCTTGTAAAATCTCATCAAAATGTGAGACTATGGGAATTTTTACCCAACAGATCTTCCCCATATGAGATAGACAATTCTTTTTCAAAGACTTTAGATAACTAATTAAATTTTTCATGCATTAAAATTTAGGAATCATTGATATTTTAAATTATGATGAAATTTGACAAGGAGTAGGGGAGACAAGCTGAGAAAATTTTTCTAGAGGAGAAAAAGAAACATGTAAAACATAATAAAAAGAATATTTTAGTGATAAACTCAAGTGTGACAAAAGGCATTTAGCTTCCTTCCCATATAATCTAAGATGGAGTCCAAGGGGGTTCATAATCACTGACTGTAGTATGTTGAATATTGTTCACTCCAAAGATAAGTACAACCAAAACCACAGGACAAGACATTATTTGTAGTAAGTGTCTTTATAGGTGTTATTAAGGTAAGGATCTCAAAACAAGACCCTTCTGGGCTAGGTTGAACTGTAAATCTTATGATGAGTGTTCTTATAAGACAGAGGGTAGGTGACAGAAAAAGACAGAGAGAAAGGCAGTGTGAAGATAAGGCAGAAATTGGATTGATGCAGCCAGGGAAAACAATAGATCTGCAGAAGCTACCAGGAGCTGGGAGAGAAGGGTGAAATACACTCTCCTTCCAAGTCTCCATAAAGAATCAATGCTACTGACATCTTGACTTGGAACTTCTGGTCTCCAGAAGTGCGAGAAAATAAATTTCTGTTATTTTAAGCCACCCAGTTTGTGGTCATGTACTATCATATGTGTGTGAGTGGTGGGGGCTCAGTGCATGTCATCACGGAGTACACGAGTTGAATTACTGAATCATAGAGGGAACATCGCTATGTGAACAAGGAGGTACAGTCATGTATCATTGTCTTGACTAATGAATGAAGTGGCTGCATGTTTAACCTGTTCCTTTTTTATAATAACTGTTTGGTGTCACTCAGTCATAGAGTAACATTGTGTGCAACAGCTATTCATTTTGAGAGTTGAGTGGTGCCAAAAGCAATTAGCACTGCATTTGTCAAAAATAGTGTCTCAATTCAGGTGTTAGAATTTGGCAGAGCCCCTAGATTATCATGTTTTGAAACAATGTGGTGCTGTGTGTTAGAAAACACATTGAGAATATTTCACTTTTGAATTGTTTGATTTTTAAAATATTTGTAATATAATAATGCAGCATTATCATAATTTTAAGTAATGTAATAACATCCTATATTTTCTTTTCTGTTTTCATGTAAACTTTATAAATAAACAGGAATATTGTTCAGATTGAAATTTAGTGTATCTCCATATAATACTGTACCTTACAACCAAATTTGGGACAAATACTTCATTTAAATCATTGCTAACAATATTCATGAAATATACTAATACACTGTTTATGTCATTTTTAAAAAATTTTGTTTTTTTAATTATGTTTTTGTTAATACATGTTTGTACAATATGATGTTTACTTTCATCTTAGGGAGTTGGTACATGTACTTAACATATCTTGATTCTTTCTGTTATGAGTAGTTGAAACCTGTACATAACATATTTTAGATCTTTTTGCATTGTTTTCTTCCTTACCCCTCCCCTCAACCTCAGTCACTTGGTCCCCTTCCCATTTGCAAAAGATCTACCTCACTGCTTCCTTTTATCAATCTTTTATTTTGTTCTTTATTTCTACTTTTGATTTCTTATATGAAACCATACTGTATTTAAGCTTAGGTATCTGATTTTCTTAAGTTAACGTTGTTTTCAAGGTGCACGCATTTTCCCACAAATGTCTCAAATTTATCCTTCCTTTTTAATTGGAATTTCAATCTCCACAGGCAAAATATAGAAGTTTGTAATCATTACTGAAATCGTAGTCATAATCCATGAAAGAATGAAAGAGCAACTTTCTAAAGTAGTGTGATGAAAAGCTTCTTAGTCAGTCAATCACAATGTAGATTTTTGCACTGATCCTCACTCTGAGCCTCTCAGCTTGGTGTTAAATATCAACAGGTTGGCCCCGGTCACAGTAGTGACTAGAGAGTAATGCAAGGAAACTGTTCTCAACCTGCCTTCCCTATTTCAAGAAATGTAATGTACTCAGAAAGCATAAATCATTTAGAGGTTAATCTGAAAATATCTTTCAACATTAAAATCACATTTTCTTTGATACTTCAGTTCCATTCCTAAGAATTTTAACATTATTGGTACTTTAAGAAAGACCAAAACATACAGACATGGTGCTACGTGGTTGTAATCCCAGCACTTCAGGAGGCTGAGGCAGAAAGATCAGGAGTTTGAGCCTAGCTTGAGCAATCTAGTGACTTAGCAAGGCCCTGTCTCAAAAGAAACTGAAAAAGAGATGGTGGGAGAGAGGGAGGGAGAGAGAGAGAAAGAGAGAGAGAGAGAAAGGACAGCCGGGAATGTAGCTCAGTGCGAAGGCCCTTGGTTCAATCTCCAGTACCAAAATTTTTTTAAAAAGTCTTTGTCACCAGAGTACATCTGATATTATAATGTAACAATTGTTCTCCTCTTCAAAAAAGAAAAAAAAAAAACTTCTCACTTTGTTGTATTGGCATTAAACAAGCCACACAAAGGATGAGGGCTTATCCAGAGCTAAAAAACACTTTTAAATTCTTTGTTAACATCATTCTTTGATTGACACTCTACTCTCCTTTTATGTGTGTAAAATAATTAAAGGTTAAATCTTCTCTTCTGTGTGTGAAAATGACTTACCTATTTTCTCCTTTAACAGGTATTTATTTAGCACTCTCTGGCCCGAGACAAAATGGGTTATAGTTGGATATATTTTTATGCACCCAACTTCTGCCCTAAAGAAAACAGAAATTGGAGGAGGCCAAAATATATCATCCCTCTTTACTGATGGTGGAGTTCACAAGCACTGGGACCTCTTTCTATTGACTGTTTCCAAAAAAAAAAAAAATGTAGTCTGTGCACCCTAACCCTAACCTAACCCTAACCCTGGAGCCAAGACGAGCAGGGTGACTTTAAAAACCTCATCTTCAAGCACTGCATGGAATGTAATATGAGGAGATCTAGGAATTAATTCACATGTATATTGTAAAGATTAGACTTTTTTCCTTAGTACCCTGAAATTTTCTTTTATTAATATTTTTAAAACCATAACACAGAAGTGAGGATATACTTTTGTAAATGGGAAGGAGACTAAGAGATGGAGGAAGTAGGTAGGGAGGAGAGAGGAAAGGGATAAAAAAAGAATTAAGATGTGTTATGTGCATGTACCAACTCCCCATGAGAAATGTGATCATTATGTACTACAAACATGTACTAATAAAAAACCAAAATTGTGAAAAAATAAATTCGTACTGACAGCATAAGAAGTAAGCATTTACCCTACATTTTGAGAGGGAAAACTCCTTTCCAGAAGAATGACATCTATGAAAAATTAAATGACAAGATACAATTAGAAAAACCACCATTTTCAGCTCTCAATAAAAATAACTAGTTTAGACAAAAATCAGGTAGACTAATCAGATTAGTCCACTGCTGAGTTTATAGCTGGGTGTGATGTTGGGAGGTGCATCCTGGTGGGAAGAGGTGGGTCACTGTGGGTATGGCTTGGAAGGGTATCTCTACCTCCTCCTCCCTTGATCTCTGTCTGCTTCCTCACTACCTCTGCCCTCCTCCTCCCTTGATCTCTGTCTGCATCCCAACTACCTCTGCCATCCCCTGCTGCCTGCCTCTCATCCAGCAGACTATAGATGGAAACATCTCCAAACCGTAAATCAAAGAAACCTTTCTTTCTTCAAGTTGTGGGTGCTGAGTACAGTGTCCCACAGACAAGAAAGTGCCTAAGCCAATGTGTAATCAGAATATCTTTTAGATGAACAGGATTAAGGCTTAAAATCACACCCATATTTGTGATCTTTATGTTTCTGTATCCCAAATGTAGACCCTGAAGACAAAGCGGGCCCAATGAAAGGCAACCTGGAATCATACCACAATTCCAAGGTTTCAGTGGTTTCTTTTGGAGTAGGTTGGTTTGAATCTTCTATTAGTCCATTTGCTATTGACACCACAAAATACCTGAAACAGGGTACTTACAAATGAAAGAGGCTTATTTAGGTTACAGGTTTGGCCCCTGGCAAGGGCTTCATGGCAGGTAATATCACAATGGCAGGAACACATATGGAAGATATCACATGGTGAAAGAGGAAGCCAGAGGCCAGGGGGAAGTCAGCCTCCTGCTTTTTATTATGACTCACTATTGGAAACACTAACCCACCCCAAGAGACCAGGATTAATTCCTTCCAAAGGCAGCATCTCCAAAGACCTATTTACCTTCTACTAGACCTCCATTTCTTGAGTGTCCTACCACATCAACACCATAACACTGGGACTAAATCTCTAACACATGAATGTTTGGATGACAAATCACATACCAATCACAGCAACTTTGTTCAGTTCATTTCTCTTAGGTTGATTAATGTTATTCCTCTCTTCACTAAATATTTATTCAATGCCCTGGACCATGTTCCATATATGGACATATATGGCGATACAATGATGAATGAGACTAACCTGATGAACATGCACAAAACATCACCTGATTTCATGGTAGGAGTTTAGTGCACCAGTCCCTAAGTCCCACCTCAGCACATGTTTCTCAGAAGTGGTACTGCCTGGGTCAACTCAGCTCCTCTAAGAAACAGATGTCAAATAAAGCCAAATACACAAGAGGCTTAATGGGGAAAATGCCTGTGAAGGACAAAAAGGGGTAGGAAGAATTTGCCAAAAAAAAAGCCCTTCAGACCACATTGCACGACTAATCACCTGAAAGGTGAGGGAGAAAGAGGACAGCATAAGATGAATCTCTGACTGTGGCACAGTTTAAGTAAAGGTAGGCTTGGCTGAGAAGTTCTTGAGCTAATTCATCCTTTACAAGAATCCCATGGCTGCAGGAAGTGGAAAAGCTTCTGCCACCGCTATGCTGAGTCATGGGCTGGAACAACCTGAGGCAAATATAGTCCTGGAGTGAACATAGTGGTAAGTACAGAGAGGAGGCACCAAGGTTGCCAGGTCATCAGGTAACCCCTCCCAACACGTGGCTTGTCAGGCAAGTTCCTCCCCACATCCTGGCTGTCAGGTAACTGCGTCTTCATACCTTGGTTGTCAGGAAAACCTTCCTATCCCTGACTGGACTGTCAGATAACCTCCTACCCATAGATAAGTTAGCAGATAACCCCTTCCCCACATCCAGACTATCAGGTAAACCCCCTACTCACAACCACCATGTTATAAAATAACCCCTTCCCCATACCTGGACTGTCAGGTAACTGCCCTAACAATACCTTGGATTTAGATAACACATTCCCCATAGCCTGGTTGTCAGGTAACACCTTCCCTGGTTTTCAGATAGCTTCCCCTTCACACCCCGATTTTATATTAATACCCCTCCTCACACTGAGCTGTCATTTCACCCTCTCCCTATACAAAGTTGTCAGATAACCTCCCCCAGAGCAAAGTTTCACAAAGAAGATCTGAACAATGCATTTCCATGGCCACCACATAACAGAGTTCAATCCCTGATGAAAATTACTGTGCAAAATATACATATAGGTAATTTAATATGTATGCAATTTATCATAAGTCATAGAGTTGTCAAACAAAATAAAACAAGATGAAAGTTGAACTGTTATGTGTTGATATTTGAGACAGGGTGGAAACAATGTGATGAGTAGAAAAAGGGTGCAGTAGCACAGACAAGAGATCAGAGTGATTGGGAAAAAGATGGAATCAGGGAGGAACAGGTATTTAGATTCTAGATGCTAAGAGAGCCCAAACAGGACTTAGATTTGGAGTATGACAGAATACATAGACTATAGATACAGAATATAGCAGGAAGAGAAAAATCAAAAATGATGCCTAAGTCTCTAGCTTGAACAAGAGGGCAAATGATTGCACCATCTACTGGAATGAGGGAGCCTGTGGTAGGGTTTTGACTGGGTGGAGAATGAAGATTTTGTTTGGGTCTTGTTATAGCTGGGCATCAGGAGAAAGTCCTTGCCTGGAAATACACCACTATTGAGAATTACGTATCAAGAAAACCATCTGTCTAAAGCTGGTGGTCACTACTGTTTTGGCAAACTTCACAAAAGCATGGGTTATATAATCTACCCTCACCCAGGCAGAGCTCTGTCTACACACATATGGAGGATGAGCACATTTCCACAAATGGCGGCCAGGTAGGGGGGCTGTCATTCTCCTGCAGCTCCTGTCATTCTCACCTCAGGGACCTCCTCCAATTTTCTTTTCTTTCTTTTTATTTTCTTCAACTTTTAGTTTGGGTCTTTTCCCATCAAAATTTTTCCTTAATTGTTTTTCTTTGATGTTGGGGCTAGAGCCAGGAGTAACTAAGAGGCAGTCTGTCTCTTAATAAAAACTAGACTTCCCTAAATTTAATTATTTTATAATAACATTTAAACTCTCATATATTCTGTCCCTCCATAGTTAATGAAAAAATTCATTGTTTTTAAGAAAAGTAGGGCATCCAAGAAGCATCCTGTGTGACCATTTATTTTACAAATGATGTGGCTGAGTCCCTGGTGCTTTAGCCACTAAAAAACCTAGACTCTGATTCCCAGGGTCCTTTCTGAACTCCAATCTAGTGTCATGGCTGCCTCTGAGCCAACCTACGGCCTTCTGTTCATCTTAAAGAAAAACATATCAAAAAATTTTAAATCACTCCCACTAATAGAAGTCTCCAAATAAAATAAAATTAGATAATTTACAGCAGTGAATTCTAGGCAGAAAATGGAGAATTTGAACATTCTTCCCCTTGGCTCCATTCCCTTGTTCCACCTGTATCTTTATTACAGGTCCAAATGGTGCTAATCTCATGGATGTGATTCTGCACATGAAAAAGTATCTTAGGAAGCAAGAACAATTTAACTGTTGACCTGGAGTCTTGCCTGCAATGCACGAGTTTCATTGTTAAGCAGAAAGCAATGTGAGACATAAAAGGTTTTTTGATTTTTTTGGCAAATGACAGAGCTGAGACCAATTGCACAGGCAAAGAAACTAGATATGCGTGGAGGTGGAGGTGAATTTTGCTTCCTTGAGAAAGCAAGTGAGGAATAAAATGCACTTGTTTCCTTCCAAGTTAGATATGCAGATGGGTGCTTTATCAGAGAGACCGCTTTCATTTCACGCACACTTTTCCGTGTCTAGCTATTACGATTGTATGCCTGGTAAATGGATAAATCACACTGTTTCCACTTTTAAAATAAGGAATAAAGATAATTTGAGAGTGCAGGTTGCGTGAAACAATGAAGTGTCCAGAATTAGGCATTTTGTTTAAGAGACATGGATGGAGCAGAATGCTTGATGAGGCAAGAAGGCAGACCTTTACATGAGATGAACTCCCTGATTGACAAGGCTTTTAAACAACTGCTTCCCTGTGATTGACAATGAGACTGGAGAACAGATGAGCAGGTAATTGCAGTTCTGTATTATCTTTGCATAAATACCAATGCCCTAAATAGGCCTGCCAGCTTGGAGAGAGACAGCCTCAGCAAAGAGCTGCCAACCAGAACTTCTGCCAGTGTGGAGAGAAGGTCAGACCTAAAATTGCTGTGAAGTGCATGATGCCTTCACATTCCTTAAATACTAGTGGGATTCACGTTGTCTTTGGAGTGCAAGGCCAGAGGGAGCTCCAGACTCATCACTTATCTGTGCAGGATCCAGGGTCAATAATTTACACTCCAAATTTTAGTTCTAAGTTAAAATAGAATTAACATTGGCTTCCTAATATATAGGGTTTCCGAGAAGCAAATCATACTATGAATTGAGAAAGTCTTGCATAATTATTATTATGGCTGTGCTGTGAACTCTGTTAAAACACTTCTACACAGTATTAAAAAATGCATGCTTATTTAACTAATTAGACTTTGCTTTTCTTTTTTGTTTTTCTTTTTTTTTTTTTTTTTTGTGGGTACCAGGGGTCAACCTCAGGACCTCGTGTGCCAGCAGGAACCCGTGCCTCTGAGCGATATCACCGGCCCTTTTTTCGTATGTGGGTTCCGGGAGTCGAACTTGGGCCCTCGTGCTTGCCAGGCAGGCACTCACGCCGCTGAGCCATCTCACCGGCCCTGCTTTTCTTAAGTAGAATCATAGCTAAGTCATTACTCTATCATATGGATTTAATAAAGTACTAGTAAAAGCAGATTAACAAAATACTTTAACTAAATGAATTCTGATATTTATTTTAAATGTACTTCTGAAATCTGAGAAAACATCTAAAACTACAAAAAGATATAAAATTATTATTTACTTTTCTGTTCATTCATGAAATGGTCAATAAGAACAAATGAGTAACTGCTGGTTAAAGTCCTTTTAAAAAATGTGATGATTTCTTTCAATTATAAATATTGAAATAATATATCAGGTAACAAAAAATCTACAAAGCAAGATTATAATAATTATACAGGATTGCCCCTAGAAAATGCCACTGAGGCTGTTTTCCAGCCCATTGTTACATTTTCCTGCTTTCCCTCAGGTTCCCCTATGCATTCCCAGGGTTATCTATGATAGACTTGTGTTAGGAGAGTAAGTTCCTTGTTGTCCCCCTACTCAACCATTTTTATTAGTGGAAAGGTCACTAAAATAAACCATAAAATATGCTTGGAAGATGAAAAGAATAAGACGATTCCCAAAAGTGCTGTTGACCACCTGAAATATGAGCGGTTAGGGGAAGTTGCTGGCAGGCACAGACCCATCCTTTGTTCTTTATCCTGGGTCACTCCTGTTGAGTCATAACATCTATAGTGGGTTTCCTGCCACACCAAGAACAAAAGATTTGCCTTGGTGGCAGCTCTGTGGCACTGTTTTTCTACCTCGAGCCTCAGAATCATCTGAACTGATATTCACAGTAGAGAGTCTTGGGTTCTCTCCTGTCAACAAAATTAATTCCAGGAATAAGTTTTTGGAAAGTCTGCCCAGATACTTTTAAACCCATGCAAATGTGAGAATGTAATTGTGAATATTGAACATCATTTTTGGTCATCACTTCTTGGAGCAGGCTGCAGATTTATTTTTAATAACTAACTCCCATGTGCCAGCCGTGCACTGTCTGCCAACTGCCTTCCACAGCCTGGGTAAGCTGGGTTGGGTCTCTCTATACCCCTTACCCACATCTTTAAGTTTTACTACCTTGTCACAGAACGTGTGGAGAAACTAAGTCAAAACCAGAATTTCAAATGTATGACAAAGCAAACCACATGAGTATGGAAAAAATAAGAAAGGGGGTAGCCAGAGACAGAAAGGGTAGGAAACCCCCACAGATTATGTGAGCCAAGGCCTCAGCTTCCTCCTGTGAGTAATTTAAATTTTGTTCTTCTGGTCAAAGACAGAAGGTCAACCTCATAGTGAAACAGTATGGTTTCTGAAAGAATTAGCAGCCACCTCACAGGCCTTAAAGAGTTTGACCATTTTAGACTATCACAACTGAATTCATCTAGTAGAATTCGGTAGAATATTTGTAACATAGTTAACATGTTTTATCAGCGAGTCCTTTGTATATCACCATCACTGGCCTATTAAAAATACAGTTTTCTCCAATCTCTCCAGCTTCCTTTGAAACAACAATTCATAAGTCTTTTTCTTGGGAAAATTGCTTTAAAATGCCAAATTTCAGGCCGGTGAGATAGTTAAGCTGCATAAATGCCTGCCTGGCACGTGCAAGGTCCTGAGTTTGACTCCCGGTACCCACATAAAAAAAAAATGCCCCATTATCAAGCCATATAACAACTGTTAAGAAAAGGAAATGTAAGTAGTCCTTAGTATCTTTAAAATTGTTTTGTTAAATCTCAATTTCTTATATGGGCAGGTATCTCTCTCTCTCCCTCTCTCTCCTTCCCTCCCTCCTTCCATCTCTCCCACTCTCCTTTTCCTTTATTTTCCTTGTCTAAATATAAAGATAGCTTTGTCTCAAACACTCCTTAGTTCAAAATAGGAGTAAACCAAGTTTTTTGAAAAGATTAGTTCATTCCAATGAAGAAAAAATATACAAATGCTTTTAAAACCTATAAAAGATTCTAGAAAGATATACTTTTCTTTGTGGAATATTAAACAATAAGCATTGAGTTTAACAAAGGCATGGTTTAAATTAGGACTAAGGAAATATTTCCTGAGTCTGAGACTTTGGGAAATATTACTAATATATTTACTCAATTATTGATTATCCTTGAGCAGATAAGCCATTTTTCAGATTTACAGTCATGAAAGCTATGGAATGAAGTACATGCTTAAAAAGTAGTCAACAAAGGTAACATCATATTAGAAATCATTTACTGTTTGGAGTTTTGCAAAACCCAATAGATACTATAGTCTCTCTCCTGTCGGTTGGAATGACTCTCTTGATGATTCTGTTTACACCTGTGGAACTGCAGAGAAGGGGAGAAGGATGTGACTTTGTCGCTGGACCACCCATTGTTCTTGTGAATACACTCCTTTGCTGAGCATGCCAATAGATAACTAGAGTGGCTGGTTGGTTGGCTGGTTTGTTCTTGTTTGTTTATTTGTTCTAGCTGTTGTAGACTTAAAAACTAACAGTATGGGGGAAAAAAAGGAACAATAAGTCAAAGAAATTATAAATTAAAACACTGGACCTAACTGTGAAGATCTCAGAACCTGAAACTAAGGGACCTTAAATTAAAATATTTCAAATATTTTAACTAAGTATTCCTAGATTCAGAGTTTCTGTTTAATGTATCTGAGGAGGTATGTAATGGACAGCTAGGAATTTGAGGAGAAAGGCTCAAATCTTTAACAGAATAGCTTAATGATTCATTCAGATGAACCTGAGTTGAGGTACGGAGAAAATACAGCATGAATTAATGTAGCTAAAAGATAAAAGGGATGGGATGACATTGGCACATTAGGATTCCCACTTTAGGTGTGCTCCATCATCAGCCAAGGTCCCAAATATTATACAAGATGAGTACGCTGCTATTTATCCCCTCCAAAGCCTACTGTAGACGCCATTAATCTCACATGGCACAGTTTCCGACTGAGGGAAGAAGTGACTTCAGAATCCTCTCCACTAATATCCAGGCCACCACTACCAGTCAATCAGGGTTGCTGTGCAGAGACACAGTCGCTGCCATTGCCACAGAATTTCTGCTGGACTCTTTAGGAAGCAGAGCAGACAGCTGACACTGCTCAGTGATATTTCATAGACTTCACTCCAGCATTCAAAAAATGAAGACTTGAGCTGAGGCTCAAGTTTTTTAAAAAAGCTGCAATAACAAGCTATTTTAGCACATAACTACATTTTTTAGCTTCTGTGATATTTTATTTTATTCTAATTCATGAGTATGTAAAGGTCCCTAACTTTGGTATGCATTTTACCTTTCACCTCCTTACATTTTTATACTGTGTTTTTGTGTTATTTTACTCCTAAAGGAAATCATTTCAATTAATTAAAGGTTGACTATTCTTGCAATTTCCTTAGCTAAATGTTTAAAAACTGTTAATGCTCCCCTGCCCCAAAGTTAAATATCTGTTGAGTCATTCTATTTGGGGGTAGACTAATAGGTACTTTATCATTTATGTGAGAATTTCCCACCTGAATTAGTCTTTACCATGAGCAAATAATCAGTGAAATGGTCAACAAGATGGAGAAGCTACTCTAAACTGTGTTTCCAAAGTCACGGCCTAAGAAACTCTGACCTCTCACAATAGGATGATAGCTGCAAGATGTGTCATTTGAATGCACCCATTTGCTATTCTCATTTGAGCTGAACTTCAGGTGGGAATAACTAAAAATACTAGACTCATGTAGAAGACAGAATCACACAATTTCTATTTCCAGTATAGAATGCTGTCCACCTTTCCACTTTTAGTTTGGGGTTCAAATCTCTTACATACTGAACATTGGCTGTGTCTGTGCACGTTTTCTCTCGAATACAGCAGAGATAATAACAATACGTACCTTGTGGTGTTTTCTGAAGATGAAAGCAAAGTTAAAAGCCTACCAGGTTTCAACGCACATCATAAACATTCAGCAAGGTTCATTTGGTAGTTGTAGTTACATCTGCTTGACATCAACTACCCTTGTAACTTAAAATACAAAAACAGTTCATTGTTAACCTTCATCAAACAACACACTATATTTAAGCATCTGCTTTCATAAATATCCCAAAGGGTTGTCACATGTGAGTAATTTTCAGAAGTACTTATAAAGTGTATATAGTACAATCTAAAAAATGCAATCTATACTGTAATCTAAAAATGCAAAAAATTGATAATCCATGCAATAATTTTTTTCTGGCAGCCATTCCTCATAACAGTTTTATAAATATTTAGCTGCATTTTTTACAATAAAAATATGATTTTTCACTTATGGATTAAATATACCTTTGCAGATATACAGGTGGTATGTAAAATTGCTTGTAACCTTTTGATGCAATGCTTCATTCAAACTCCATGTATTGCATGTAACAGTAAAGTTATTTTCTAAATCATTAGTAACTTTCGATACTTTCTCAAAGAATCTGGCTATGTACAGAAAGAACATCTGAAGGTGATGTATTTGCAGAGGGGGGATATTGGTATTTCCATTTGTGCTGGATGATGCTGGGAGAGTGTAGAAATAGGGAAACTACAGTAGAGTTCTTTAATAGTGATCTACAACTTGCTCACATTAATTCAATACAATTTACAAAATTCCATTTAAATGTTTCAACTGACACTCACCAGACATGATTATTGTCTAATAGACCCTATATATTGATGGAGGAAAGGAAAGTAGAAACCATGTAAGTTACATAAAGAGCTTAAGAGCACTGTGGTTCTATGAGTTTCTACCTCTTTTGTAGGAGTTCCAAAATACTATTGCTCCTCCAGAAAAAAGCAAAGAGGAAATCAAAGACATAAGGAATGGGTCCACATTAATAAGGAAAATAACCTAAGAACACTTTTTAAAAAATCAGAAAATGCATTGAATAGACTTCCTGTGTCATTGCTAATGTGAAAATGGTAAATATCAATTCAAGGACCTTGCATACATGAATGAAAAATGTGAAGTTTTGATTTTATAAGCCTTAACTATCATGAGAAACAAAGATAACAGCTTCTTAAATCTATAATGAACACTGATGTTTTTTCCCAGGGTTTACCAATCAAATAGTGTTTTGTAAAAGAACGTTCTTGTTTTAAAATCTCATTATATCCCTCTAAATCTCCTTCAATATTTTGTTCCCCAGAAATCACAATTTACTACAGACTACAGGCTCCCATTGATGAAGCTGGGCAATCCATAAACACTTTGAATGAGACTAAACTATGGGTTGAAAAGTGTCCTTTGTAATTTTTGTGCCTGGTTAGATCACACCCAATTTTTGCTACTTACCACTTGTAAAGGAAATCTATCAAGCCCGTTGAAACATTTATAATGACATTTTAACTCCCTTCCATTGAAAATGCATTGAAAAGTATTCTGTAAGTGCAGTATTTAGAAGGAAGCTATTATGTGGGAGAGGAGGCAAATGTCTGAACCTGCTGTTTTAAAATTGCTTTCCAAATTCAAGGAAACATTTTAGCAAGGAGGTTCATAATGGAGTCTGAGCCGGGCTTCAGGGACATGAATGCCATATCCCATGTTGTGTTACTATTGACCCTTGGAGACTTGATAAAACGGAAGACAGATTGCCCTGGTCCTCTATGTGTTTAAGAATCAAGCTGATCCATAACTTTCACAAGAACCAGAAATCATTTATTGTCAGTGCTGTCCAGAATATATCCTGACAGTTCAGTGGGAGTTTCACTGCCATTTATTTTCAAATCAATACTCAATTACGAAGAGGAAGATTCACTCCCTTGCCCATTTTCAAGATGAAATTATGGACTGGAGCAATAACACTTAGTCAAGGCGAACCACCGTCTATTAACTCAAGATGGTACCAGGAACTAGCCAGCTACTTTATTAAACTTCACTCCCTCTCGCTCTCTCTTTTTGGCTTTTAATTAATCATTGTGAAAAAGGCCTTTCATATTGTGACTGATGACCAGAGAAAACAATTTTCTCCTAACTGCCTTTTAATTTCAACTCTGGGACAGCGCATTGACCGAATCTCACAACAACCCATCAGTGCTAGTTTTTAATGTGTTTTCTCTTTTGTTATTGAGAAGAATGGAGCACGATGAAGCTCCACTGTCCTCTTCATAACTCAAGTAATTGATTCGGTAAATGCTGCACATTTGCTACTGGATAAAAAGTGCTGTCAGTGAAGATACTAGGTACTATATAAATTACTCCATTAATGAGAACTAAAGCTATTTATGGTTTTTAGAGTAAAATGCAAGTAGCACTTTTAAAAAAGAATACAATAATGGGATTACATTCATTTACCCTTATATTTGCTAATCCTTGCCTTTGTTGCTTTACTTTTTTTGGATAATAATTAAAATGATCTTTTAAACCCTGAAGATGGAATGATTATAATGGCTACTGTGTAGTTTACTTTTTAGGCACTGTACACTGAATAGTTCTCGCTGCATTTTAGATTGGTAGGTAAACACATACACAGTAAAATGTTCCAACTGTATTTATTTAATTGAAACCTTTAATAGAATAAGTGTTAGCATTATCTTCAAGAAAATATTAAAATTTTTAAAATTAAAGTACTTTCCTCTTTCACAGAAAGACTAATTTTCAGGCAGCCAAATTCAATATAACAAATAATGACATAAAAAAGTTTTCATTAAGTCTTATGCATTTAACAAGATTTGACTAACATTTCAAAAACTGCAAAAATATGTACTTAAAAAGTGATGCAAGAGAACATTTCATGTTTGATATCCAGAGTCACTGCCTGTTTGAATAAATCAAGAGGTTGCAAGGGTGAGAAAGGAGGACATTCTCCTGGCTTGGTAAAATTGGCACTTGGATCGGATAGAAATTGTTCAAAATCATCAGTTTCTCAATAGGACAAGTACTGTATTACATAGGATTCAGAGATATTTTATTGGCAATTCATACTCTCCCAGCCTTCAAAAACTCCTCAATTTATAATATTACATGTAAAGGAATAAGTGAGAAAAATCAGAAATGAGGTAAAGAAAGCAAAAAATACCGGAATCTGTAATTTGATTGTTTCTGCAAAGGACAAATTGGCATCAGTTTCCTGGTAATCGAGAAAAAAAAGAAAAATATCAATTGTTACATAGTTTTCATTTAAAACCACAAATCTTTTCTGCAAGAAAGTTTTGGGCCGGTGAGATGGCTCAGCAGCACGGGCGCCTGCTGGCGCGTGACGTCCTGAGGTCGACCCCCGGTACCCACAAAAAAAAAAAAAAAAAAGAAAGTTTTTATGGGCAATCTGCTACATTAATCTTTCTTTTACACACGTAAAGCAAGACATAGCACAAGTTGCTTTGGTTTACAAAGTTTGTTCCCTACAAAACTGGTGTACAAATTTAACCCTCATCATGGTATGGTATAAGAGATGAGACTAGGCAGTACTTTTGAGAAGTGATTAAGGCTCTGCTTTCATCAATGAATTAAACCCATTCACATGACTTAATGGGTTAATGGGTTATCTCAAGAATGGTCTGCTATAAAAAGCAGTTTGTCTTTGTCCTCCTTATCTCTCACCATGCAAGGCCTTTCACCACCCTAGGATTCTGCCAGCAAGAAGCTTATCACCAGATGAGATCCTCAACCTTGAATTACAACTGTGAGCCAAAATAAAATTCATCTCTTTGTAACTTACCCAGTTGGTGGCACTGTGTTATCACCAACACAAAGCAGACAGACGGAGACACAATAGATACTCCCTAAATATTAGTAGACTAAATATGGGAAATCAGTAAACACATGTAACTAAATGTATTCACTGATGCAACTGTGCATGTTACTGAAATCAATAAAGAAAAAAGGGAAGAACAATGAGTGCAGTGATGAGTTTTGTAGTAAGATATTTATTGCCTGGATCCTAAATTCACAGTTTGTTTGTGAGATATAATAGAATGTACTGTACTAGTATGGCTCTTTAGCAATCTCTTACCATGGGAATAATATTAGGAAACCTAGATTAAGGGATGGTCACCATGCCTCTAACTTACTTGAACACCAAACTTATGAACTGCACATTTTCTCTAAGGATCTTAAGACTTAAATGCAAAAGTATAATTCCTACTTTATCAACTACTAGCAATGAATTAATTATATTTCTGAGTCTATGTTTCTAAGCTCAGTTCGGCTTAGTGCTGGATAATACACGTTTCCCAGCTTATAGTTGCCTACCAATAGAAACTAAAGTGCACATATAATAACCATCAGTGTGCTTCTGGTTCATGTTACTAGCCATAACTCCATTGCTAATCAATTCCTGTTCATTGAGTTTGTGACTGGGTAGCATTTTCCACACATACACATTCCAGAAAGTCTTCAGCTTGGCTTAGTGGAGTGGGACTTCACATGCTCTCAAAGCCTCAGAAAGGCAGGGGCAGTATCAGCATGCTGCCAGCAAAACTCTTAACCAGTAAAACTGCAAAGGTTGACAAGGGTTTATGACTCCAAGACAGGATGGTATACTCAACCAAAAGTCTCACTTCAGCCCAACCGATGAAGTAAATAACACAAAACAGAGAGTCCCAAGAAAGTGCTCAGTGTTAATTCCAGTTACACGATTTTTTTCCAGGGTTTGTGAGTAGCCTTCAGAGATAAATCATGACATTAATTTGAAAGGTAGTTTAAGTGACTTTGCTCTAAACTTAGGCCTCTCTTCTGATTGTGGAAGCATTGTTAATAGACCCCAAGCATATGCTGATTTGTGTCCCACGTTATATCCCATTCTTAGAAGATGTATCATGCAAATATACCGCTGTAAGCTCCTGGGCTTCTGGACATAGCTGATTCTTGAAGTGACTGCCACTTACACATGACCCATGTCACTTAAGCTCCAGAGTAGGAAATTGCCAAATGGCAGATAAAATGGTAGCTAAATCATCTGGGCTGATTTGTCAGAAGTGGAAGAATTATAGCATTTTAGGCAGAAGCATCTTGAATTCACCAGTCTTTTGTTTATAGATCATAAATGAGGATCCTTGAAGATTCAATAGCATAATAAGATCATATATTTAATCAAGCACAAGTCCCACACAAAATATCTTCGTCTGATCTCTTCAGCCTATGATGACACCCCATACTTTTTAAATTATACTTTATAAGTGAATATACAGACCCAATAATTTGTTTCTCAGAATATCCAGGGACTAAAAAAATTGCAAAACTAGAAAATAAGAAATTCATGGTTCAATTTATTTATATTTCAAATTTTTCAAATCCTCACTTTTTTTTTTTTTTCTTGGTGGGTACCGGGGGTTGACCTCAGGACCTTGCGCGCCAGCAGGCGCCCATGCCGCTGAGCAATATCACTGGCCCTTTTTTCGTATGTGGGTTCCGGGAGTCGAACTTGTGCCCTCGCGCTTGACAGGCAGGCGCTTATGCCGCTGAGCCATCTCACCGGCCCAAATCCTCACATTTAATAGTAACCACTGTTACTAAGTTCATAATGACTAAATCTTTCATTTGAAAGCATCTAGGCAACAAGTGGATTGATATCAATCTAATCTGTTCAGTTCTATATTATTACCTTTCTAAGAAACACAGTGAATGAGAAAATTTTCTGTTGAGGATATCTTGAGGTGATAGAGGTGAATCCATCCTTGCTAATGTAGAAAATGCTTTTGCTTATAACCTAAATATTATACAAGTTTCTTCTCCTTTCAGTTTGTACATGAACACAGAAAGGTCTTACACAATATCTTATGGGGGCAGCATTTGTTTACACAAATCACCTCCTATTTGGGTCAAATTTACAGAAAGAAAAATTTAAGCAAAAGACTAGTTCTGAAAATTCATGGATTGAAAGAGTCACCAAATTTTAAGAGTGAGAATGAGCAGAATAAAACATCATATATATTTTGGCAAATTCCTCTCTTCAGATCAGCTATCATCAAAGAAGTTAGGGTAATGCTTTCTGATCAGTGAAGTATTGCCATTAATGTCAGAATTTATTCAATGCCCACTGTAATAAGCCTCTATGTAGGTGCTTTAAATAAGAAAAGAGAACTCAACACTGTCCAGTCTTGGGCAAAGACCAACTAGTGATGGGGGAACGTGAGGAAAAGAGGCTCCTCCCCAGGTGATTCAGAGGCTTCTCCTCTGAGGCCTCTCAGAGACCTTCATGAGGTCAAACCCCAGGGTTCCTCTGAGACACAGTCCACTCCAGCCCTGGGAATTTTTATTTAAAGGTCAACTTCTCACTGAGGACTTCTTTTTCCACCTTTTTGACATTTTACACTCACCCTGTGTTCTGTCTGCTTCTTCCCAGCACTACATTTTCCAGATAATATGTAATTTTATTTTCAATAACCATATTGTCTTCTATAATAAGAGATGTTTTGTTAAGGAATTTTTCTATTGCTATTCCCCTACAACCTATAATAAGGTTGGACATACAACAGATATGCAATAAATATTTGTTCCATTAATAAATAAATATACTTTGGAGATATATATATATATAAAATATACGCAAACATACTTACATACACAAATATATATAATCACCAAAGTGATACACTTACTGTTTATATGATTCATTTATTTTATTGTTTTGCATATCAAATGTACTATGCAGAATATTAGGTTGTGGGAACATAATTATAAATAAAAACAGCAGGTCCTCATCCTCATTTGGCTTAACTATCAATGGTCTGAGAAGGTTATATGTTATGTTAACATGTAAAAATAAATTCCAATTTTGGAGAGGAGCAATACTAGCACATTGGAAATGCATGGGTGGATAGAGGGAGGATGACTCATGAGGATGGCCAAGAAGGGTTAAATTATGAGTTGGAGTCTGAGTAGGGAAAGTGAAAACTGGTCAGAATGAATGTACTCTTGAAAATGTAAACCCTGAGGATATAGTGCAAGAAGAAGGCCACTGTGGCTGAATGGCTGAAGAGGAGACCACTCAGGTGAGAAGAGAATGATAGGAAGCATCAATCTAAGGCTTTTAGGTCCTCCTCAAAATTTTCCTATTACTCTGAAAATAAGAAGCCATTAAAGTGTTTTATGGACTGGAGAAAATAGACAGCAAATTACATGATTGGATTTGCATTCTGAAATTTCCCTTGTGGCTTCTCACAGAGAACAGACAGGAGAATGATAGATCAAATAGAAGATAGAGGGGCCAATGAAGGGACTTTTACAGCAGTCCTAGGGAAAAGGAAACAGTGGCAGGAAGGTAGACTTAGTCAAATATATCTGTTGAAGCCAGTGAAAGGATTTGGTGATGCACTGGAATTGGACATCAGGAAGGACACAAAATCAAAGGTGATTGAATGGTCCACTAATTTCATTGGAGATCTGCAATGGGACAATGGAATAAAGATAAAGACCCAGAAAACAATGTTGGGTGAAGTTTAAGATGCCTAAAATACCTAAAAGAATAGGTCAAGTAGATGGTAAAAGTTTCCAGATCTCAGAGAAGAATTTTGAAAGGGAAATTTAAATGTGTGCTTACACTATGTGCATACATTTTGTGGGAATTAAATTCTAAAACATGCATATTTCTCCTTCAGGAGATAGTGGTGAAAATAATAACAGGATATGAACCAAGAGGTAGTCCACATAGTACCCTCCCACTCAAAGATGTCTGCACCCTAATCCTTGCAAATATATCACCTTATACCTGCCAAAAATTAAGGTTACTAAGTAGATGATCCTGTCAGGGGAGGGAGGCCAATGTAATCTTGTAACATGTAAGAAAGCAAAATAAAGTACATGTGACATAAGAAAGATGTGAAAATGTGATGCTTTACAAATCCTTTTTCTTTTTTTTTCCTATGAAAAAGGAAGTAAGATCATCTGCTAAGCATGATGCACTAGGGGGTTTGGAGAGTAAAGATGGTTTGAAATAGTGCACTATTTTGCGTGGAGTTCATGACCTAGCAAACCATAGAAATTCATCAGTCTATTCCAGATGTGTGAACACCAAAAATAACCTTACTACCTCTGCCAAATCAGGACACTAATGTCAAAATTGTTGTTGCTTTGGACTGAATATTTGTGTCCTCCCAAAACTTATATGTTGAAACCATAACCCTCAATGTGATGGTCTTTGGGAGATGATTCATGGGTAGTGAGGGTGGGGCTTTCATGAAGGGATTAGTTCTTTTCTAAGAGATATTAGAGAACATGCTCTCTCTCTCTCTCTTTCTCTCTCTCTCTCTCTCCCTTTCTCTCTCTCTCTCCCTCCCTCCCTCTCTCTCTCACCATGTGTTGGAAATAGGGCCCTCCCCAGACCCTGAATCTGTTCATACTTTGATCTTGGACTTCTAGCCTCCAAACTGTGAGAAATAAATTTTTGTGTGTAAGTAAACCAATTATGGTAATTTGCCATAGCAGCCAAAACTGACAAAGACAATGGTAAACACTTTTTATTTGGTATAATGTCATATTAATTTGATTGAAAAAAATACAGCAGCTATGTTGGGGCAAAGCTGTCTGTGCCTTGGGTATCTAGGACAAGAACACTGCTCTCATGAGTTTAGCAGGGCCCCATGAGAAGTGTGCACAGCTCAGCGAGCTGATGCACATAGTGACTTGGCCTTCGCTTGAGATAATATAGACAGTTTCCTCTTGTTCCCTGTGAAACCACCAAGGCATGCTGTTCTGCTAAAGATTAGATATTCTTCCTGCCCCAGATTCTACCTTCCCCTTAAACTCTCCATGAACTTATTCATATGCTGATTGTATAAATAAACACACTGCAGGTGCTGGGCAGTTCCTTTCTCACATCAGGAGAAGGGGCTCCACCCAACCTCAGCTTTTGTATTTTGATTCCCATCTTCTTCATCCCCCACCATCCTCCCTCTGGAGTTTCAAGAGCTGCGCTGGATGTGGCACAGGTAGGTTTCTTTCATGAATAGAGATTATGACAATCTCCTCAAACTGCAGGATCCATGCAAAAGTTGAACATATTTAAATTCAAAATTTGTATACTATAATTGCCATCATATTGCTATGGTAATCTTTAGGTGACATCTGAAATAAAATGTGCATAAGAAAAATTAGGTCAAGTTTTTCTGATTTGCTAAGCATAAAGGATAAATACTTCATCTAAGAATATAGTATTAAGAAACCATAAAATATGGCTTAAAAACTCAAATATCCAGTCTGGTTTCTTCAGCCATAAAGTTCTCAAGCTTCTATTACTTCATTAAGCCTTCTAATTGCTCATTCTGAAAGGAAAATTACCACCTGAAAGTATTATTTTTAAATCAACTTCACTTGAAAAGAGATAAAATAGATGTTACATGATATCATTATTACTTTTTAAATTATTAGCTTTCAATCTCCTGTTTATAAGATTACTAAGTATAAAGGTCTCTAACACGTTCAATACTGATTCAATGGCCCCAACTTCACCATTTGCTATGTTTCCTCATCTTTGTCTACTGTCAATTTAGGTCAATAGTTGTTAAAATATTTGTTTACTTTAGTTAACTTTGAGCAATGATTGCATGTATCGACCTTATTTTTTAAAGAGTATGCTAAAACATTCTTCCGTCATCCACTGTTCACATAGCCTTTGCAGGAGCATACATTGGAGGCGCTGATAAATTGAGAGTAGACTTGAATGAATCTCTAGCTTAAGTATTTGGACAACTCAGTAGTTCAATACTTGGAGCTCTAAATTTTTATCCTATTATTTTTTCAGTGAATACAATGATAACTCTGTTGCTGAACAGCTCCAGGCTCAAACTTTCCACTACTCGAATAGCAAAGTTTGAAAAAAACATCTGCTTGGTGTTCGTAACTTTGCTCCATAGTCGAAATGAAAATCTGACTTGAAAAAACCTGTAGGGGCCAAGAATGAATCACACATCATGTCTCGCCGCAGACACAAAGGGGTAACACTTCAGTCTAAGCACCGCTCTCACCAGACAACACCTAGTGTTTGTGTTAGTGTGCTAAAACATTCATCATCGCGCTTTGTTTATGCACTTTATTTGTGTAAAATACCATAACCATGGCTCCTAAGAAAGTTAGTGATACCAGCAGTAAAGCTAAGAGGAAAATTGTGAGAACCATGATAGAGTTAAAGAAAGAAATCATTGTGAAATTTGCTAAAGTCCTGGAAAAATGAATTTGAAAGTATAATTTTTGGGCCTCAGAACCAACTGTTTGGTTTTCTGTTATTTCTTATTGGAAAAAAATATATATGTTCAGTTCTTGAACTTTTTGGTGTTCAAACACAAAATCTGGAACAAATTGAATTCCACAAATGAGGCATCACTGTATATGGCAAACACAAGACAGAGGGCCGGTGAGATGGCTCAGCGGCTTAAGCGCCTGCCCGGCAAGCACGAGGGCCCGAGTTCAACTCCCGGAACCCACATAAGAAAAAGGGGCCGTGATATCGCTCAGTGGCACAGGCGCCTGCTGGCATGTGAGGTCCTGAGGCCGACCCCCCGGTACCCACAAAAAAAAAAAAAACACAAGACAGAATAGAAAAATTCATTAAATTGAGAATAATACTGTGCTAATATTGAGTTACTAATATTGAGTTGAAATTTTATTTCTAAGATGTAATCATGTTGTTCATACTGTTGTATGACTGTTCCACAGAATGTTGATCAGTTTTCATGTTCATGAATATGCTGTTGTTTTTTTTTTTTTTTCAGATTTTATCCTGAATAAAAAAATATGGTGGAAATTTTTATAACACTCTTTTGTTAAGCATACTTCTTTTTTATCAGAATAAGTGTCTGGCAGTAATATCAGAGGGAATGGAGAGTAAGGGCATCCAAAAAGCCATGGCTCAACAAAAATAATGAGAACACAGGAAAAAAAATATCAAAATCAAGAGTTTAAGAAATTTCAGAATTAAAAAAAATTATCCAATATCTGGAGTGTTTATTCAGAAGCAAAAGCAAAAAAGGCATAATCTTAGTAAGAGCAGATTGCTTTGCGGCACTTTAACTTGTCATATGTACATCTTCTTCCCATCAGTACTGTGGTAGCCTTGAAAACTAGCAGCCCTGAGATCAGTATGAGAACCATTCTCAAAACGTTGTCCATTTTTTTTCCGGGGACTGGGGGGTCCAGTTTCAGTTTCCTAAAACTTCCCACTTGCAGGATTTGTCTTTATTATACCTATGTCAGACCTTGCTCAGTGCAGACAGGCCTAGCATGATTTTTGAAAATTAGTAGGAATGTTTTAATATAGCAATTCCTGAAGTAGTAATAGCAGCTTGGAAAACAAGTTGACCAAAGACTTAAAAGAAAATCTGTGGACTGGGATGTAAACAAAGTGTTGACATTTCTGAAATAATTCTGAGAAACTACAAGTCCACACATGTCCTTAAATGTGTATATATCCAGCAAAGACTTGTGAAAGCCCCAAACTCTCATCTCTAATGAATTCCAGGTTCTGAAAAAAGCAGAAAGTGAACGATCAGGTAAAGTTGAACCTGTACATCTGAGTTCTGAATGGTTGACCCAACACACCTGTGCACACAAATCTAGAGAAGACTGGGCACTGACTCATCCCAGGCACTTAAGAAATGAGGTAATGGATTAGAGATTTTCTCAGCAACAGACAATAAAGAAATCAGTCTTTCCAACAATTTTAAAGGATAGTCATTTACCAAATAACAACATTAAATCTAAAAGATCTTACATCCAAAGTTGCCACACTATATTCTTGAAGGTATAGGATTTTCAAGAACAAAATGATGATACACATAAAGGAATAAGAATGTGCAGCCTATACTCCAGATTAGAAGCATTCAGTTGTCAATCTCCATGGACAGCCCCAGATATATTGGACTTACAAGACACATACTATAAATGAGCTATTTTAAATGTACCCGAGGAACCGAATGCAGCCATGTCTGCAGAACTGTAGGAAAGTGTATAAACAACATATCACCAAATAGAAAATTTCAGTAAAGAGAGAGAAATCATAAAAAATGAAACAAATAGAAATACTAGAGACAATTTCTAAAATTAAAATTTTTTTGAGTTGACACAATAATCTTCAGTGAGCTTAAAAATACGTCAATTGATATAATACAGTCTGAGAAACAGAAATAAAAAATAATAAAGAAAACTGAACAGAACTTCAGAGAACTCTGAATCACCATCAAGTACAATTGCTTATGCATAATGAGAGTTCCAGGAGGAAGAGAGAACAAGGTAGAGAAGTATTTGAAGAAGCAATAATCACAAGCCTCAAGTTTGTTTTTTTTGAGAAAAAAACATTATCTACATATACAGGAAGCTCAACAGTCTCCAAGATAAAGACAAAGAAATTCCCAGCTAAACATATCATAATCAAATTGTTGAAAGGCTATGAGAAAGAAAGAACAAAAAAGCAATGATTTACATGTACCACATACAAAGAAATCTCAACAAGATTAACATCTTATTTCTCAGGGAAACCACAAAAACCCAAAGGTAACGGGACAATAAATTTAAAGTGGGGAAAGGAAAAAGATAGTGAACCAAAATCTTTAGCCTGAAAAAATTTTCTTTCATGAAGAAAGAGAAATTGAGAAAGATAACTGAATATTGAGAAAATTAACATTATCTTTGCTCCATAGTAGTTTACTATAATATGGTTAGGGATTCCTTTCTCCAAGTTTGCCCTCTATATTTCACTAAGATTATTTAATCTGTAAACTAATGTCTTTCACCAAATTTTGGGATTAGGGGCTATTACTGTTTTTTAAAAGATTGATAAATTATCTCTTTAGATTTTCATTTAAGTGAAAACATACATTAACACACACTAAAAAAAAACCTCACAGTATGCCAAATCCCCTCAAATATACTAAAGACCCCTACTAGAAAGGTCCTTGTGCTTCACTTCGCTAACTGTGGATTATAAATAATTACTGCAGATTTTTATCTTATTATATGTTATTATTACATGTTCACATTACACAGTGATGGGGTTTATTTTGGGAAGTTGACATGATTATGTGATTTTTATCTTTGATTCTATTTATGGGGTATATTGTATTTATTGATTTGCATACTTTGAATCATCCTAGCTCCCTGAGATAAAATCAATATGGTCATCGTGTACAATCTTCTTGATAAGATGTTCAATTCTGTTTGTAAGGATCTTGTTGAGGATTTCTGCATCTGTGCTAGTCAAGAATATTAGTCTATAGTCTTCCTTTTTCAGTAAGTCCTCATTAGGTTTCAATATCAGGGTACTGCCGGCTCTATAAAATGAATTTGGGAAGATACCTTCCCTTTTATTACATAGAAAAGTTTGAGGAGCATTGACTTTAGTTCCACTCTAAAGGTCTGATAGAATTCAGTCACAAATTCATGTGAGTGGGCTTCTCCTGGTTGGTAGAGTTTTGATTATTGCTTCAATCTCACTGCTTGCTATTCATCTGTTCCGACCTTTGTACATCTTCTTGGCTCCATCTAGGTAGGTCATACGTGTCTAGGAATTTAACCATTTCTTCTAGATTCTCCAATTTATTGGGTTTCCAAAATTTCTACATGCTTCTTTTTTCCAGAACTTTTGTCTCTTTACCGAAGTGGTCTTTTGCATCCTGTATTACCTTCCTTTGATTCGTTCAGCAACTTATTTGTATCTTCTTTTGTCTCATGGATCATTTCAACTACCAGCTTTTAAAATTCTTTAGAATTTCATCCACTTCAGCATCTGTGGGATCAAGCTTTGGGAAGTTACGTATTTTTGGAGACATCTTGTTTTCTCATTTTAGTTGTGTTTCTGTAGTGAGGTTTGTAGACAAATTGGGTGCAATGTCTCTTCCTCTGTGCTGTAAGGTTTGTTTTTGTAAGTGGATTTCTCACTGTGATATCCCCTGGGTTGTGTATATGTCTCAATGTGAGAGTTTCCATTCAGTCTGCTCTGAGAGCTAGATCCAGCCTCTAGTACTTTGAAGGAGGGAGTAACTACCAGTACCATCAATAACTGAGAAACTAACCATAGATTATCTGGTACTTAAAAACTTGATGGGATGGGCTGGTGAGATGTCTCAGCAGTGCAAGTGCCTGCCTGGCAAGCACAAGGTTCTGAGTTTGAGTCCTGGTACCCACATAAAGGAAGAAAAGGGGCTGGTGATATCGCTCAGCAGTATAAGTGGCTGCTGGCAAGTGCAAGGTCCTGAGTTTGACTCCCGGTACCCACATTAAAAAAAAAAAAAAAAAAAACTTGATGGGAAAGGTCTCTACTATTTCATAGGGAAAGTCACAGAGACCAATATGGTATAGAAGGGTAGGAAAAAATAAGCATTAATGATATTCAGAATATTTCAAATAGTATATAGATAAAAGAGAGGAAAAGATAGAAGGAAAAATAATGGAAAGAAAAAGAAAACAAAGAATTTAAAATAATAATATAATACAAAAATGAAAAAAGAAAGAGGGAGAATAGAGAGAAAGAAGCAGGTATGTGAGGGGAAGAAAAGAGCAGAGAAAGGAAGTGAATATAAATGAGAGGTAAGAGAGTAGTAAAACAGATTGTATTCAGTTACTGATCAGTCAAAATTATATATTCCTAAGAAGCACCCATCAGTGTGGTAATATACAACAAAACAAGTTGGAAAGTTATGGAACAAAACCAGAAAACTAATATTCACAGCTATAGCCACATATATATACATAAAAAGACCAACTCTTGTCATGCAAACAAATCTAGACTATATACAGAGCTCAAAAAAAAATTAGACACCCCCCCATAAAGACCCAGTCAAAACTTTGCAACTAAAATAAACAGGCACTTCTCTGAAAAAAAAAATATAGATGACGAGTAAGTACCTCAAAAAATGTTCAAATTTACTGGCCATTAGAGAAATGCAAATTGAAACAGCACAGATTTCATGTTATTCTAGAAAGAATGGCAATCATCAAAAAATCAAATAATAACAAATACTGGCATGGCTGCAGTGAAAAAAGAAGCTCTTCTACATTTCTGGTGGGAATGCGAACTAATGCAACCATTATGGAAATCAGTATAGAGATTTCTCAAGAACTAAAAATAGAAATTCTATTCAACCCAGCTATTCCCCTTCTAGGTGTCTTCCTGAAAAAGTTAAAAACATCATATTACAGTGATAGTGCATACCAATATTTTTAGCAGCATGATTTATAATAGTTAAATCTTGGAAGCAAACTATATGTCCATCAACAGAAGAATGGATAAAGAAAAAGTAGTATGTATACTCAATAGAATACTACTCAACTATAAAGAAGGATAAATTCAAGACATTTGTAGGAAAATAGAAGCATCTTAAAAATATAATAAGTGAAATAAATCAGACAAATGAGCTTAAATACCTTATAATTTCTCTCATATGAGAAATACAAAGTCCAAATAAAGAGCAAAATAAAATATTCGTGAAAAGAAACAAAGAGAAATCTTTTACAAATGGAAAGGAGACCAAGAGACCACCAAGGACAGGGATGGGGGAAGGGAAGTGTATGTAAGAAGATTTAAGAAGTGTCATGTACACACACCAACTACCCACAATGAATGCATTCACTATGTGGCAAACATGAGCTAAAGTAATAATAATAACAACAAAAATGGAAGACCTAGTAACAGATGTTGGAGCTGGGAAGGGGAATAAAAAGAATCAAGATATGTTAAGTACACGTACCTGCTCCCTAAGATGAATGTAGACATTGTGTACTGCAAACATGTACTAATAAAAACATCTAAATAAAAAAGGTAGATATCATATTAAATTTACTTACTACAATGCAAAAATATAAATGAACAAGATTTAAGCGCATACATACAAAAACAAATTACTAATTTTAGACAAATAAAAGAGAAACAAGAAAAAGACAAAAAGAAAGCAAAAGAACTACAAAGAACAAAGTGTGTGAAGGGTCCCATTTTTTTGGTTGGAATGAATGTCCCTGTAGTTTCTCACCACTGCTGCCTTCAGCACACCGCATCCAGGAGCCTCCAGTGTTCTCCAGGTCGGTGGTGGAGCATTTACTCCGCTCCCTTCAGTAAGTTTCTCCCTGGGGCGCCCAGCCACCCACAACCTCATGGACACTCCATCCTGTCCTTCTCTCTCTGTCTCTAAAACTCCCAGTTCACAAGACTAAGCTCACCCCAATTCCTATGATTTCAGTGGCACCCAGCATCTGGGAGGTTTTCTCAGCTAATGCAGGCTGCTCCTCTCCACCCCCAACCACTGTGGGTCCTAGCTGCCCCATTCCTCTGAATTTCTCACTAACACTTTTGTTATAGAAATCTGATATTAAACCAAACAGAAGACTCTTTGCACCTGAGGAGTTGGAAGGCAACCTTTATTACACTAGCGGGCTGAGGAGAATCAGGTCTCAAATCATCACCATAGAGTCAGCTTAGAGTTTAACTTAAATACATTTTTGCAAGCTGGAAATACAAAGCTGATTGCAGGTTATTATATGATTGGTTACATAGGATAAAGCATATGTTGTCAGACAGATTTGTTCTGGGCAGGCTCTGCTCGGTAGGGGGCTGTCTGAGTGCGTAGGTGAAATCAGGTAAGCATGTCCTTGACTGGATTATTCTGTCCTAAGTGGAAAGTTCCTGGAATAGGCAAGCAAAACAGAATACGTTTATAGGCTGGAAAGTATGGGCCATGCAGCTGGATTCAGTCAGATAAGGCTGAGTCAAACTATCTCTGAGCTATAGCTGGCGTGGTGGTCAAGGCGAGCTGAGTCTAACTATGTGACAGGCAGCATGAGCTTAGGCAGAGGCTACTAATTGATTTCTAATTTCTGCTATGAAATTTCTATAAGTTTGCCATTACACTTTTTCCCCCTGTGTGCAGTACCAGGGAGGCTGAAGCCTGAACCAGTATTGCCTGGTCTATTGCTCACTGACTTAAGCCCTGACTCAGTCCCCTGAGATGCTCTCTGGCCTGTTGTTCCCTCAGGGGCCAGAGAGTAGACCAGACATCCAATTTGTCTCACTCTGCTTTCAGCATTTGCTACACTGGCCCCTCCACAACCATTTAATTTTCACTATTGCTCTGGCTTTGTTATTCCAAAGTGTTACCCAGTTCGAGAACCACTTGGGTAGGCTAACATTGATAGTGATGGCGCCTGGGGTGAGCACACTGTGGTACCCTCCACTTTGTCCTAGGTGCAGCATCTGAGTTGGGGTGGCTTTGTTTCCTATTCCGGCTTCCCCTTCTCCATTTCACCGGTTCACTGACCCATTTAAGTTGCATTCCTGTGGTTGATATCTCTACTACCCCATGTCCCCACCTGCTGACTCACTTTGGTGGATATCCTGGAGTTCTCTGTGAATGCTGCTTCCTGTATATCACCATGATTGGGAAACTCATTTTAAGAAGGGATTGAAAATTTTAATTTTATAAATTAAGCATTCACTTGATCATCACGAACTTTGGATTGAAGACAAAGACAGTAGAAAAAAAGAAAAAGACAAAGACAAAAGGCCCATATATTCCTCTTACTTTTTCAAACAGATAATGAAAGTGTTACCAGATGGGGGCCCCCAAGACTTCTTTTTAGGTCTTTGGTGTCCTACACAAAGAATTTGGACAAGATGCACAGAAAAAACAGCAAGAGCATAGACTTATTGAAGGTGAAAATAGTACAACCCACAGAAGAGTACTGGGCCTGTGAAGAAAGCTTACAGTGGCCCTGAGGATAGAGGGAAAAGGGCCCCAATCCAAAATACCTAGATTGTCCCCACCTTATGTAAATATGGTATTGGAAAAATGCCTATCAAAAGCCTCATTTGGCCTCATGCCAGATGTAAGTGAAGGATCCGGAAGAGTACATTTTGATTGGTCCTGCCCAGATGTAAAGGGAGGATTAGGAATAGTGCCCTCAGATTCGTCCCCTGAATAGCACTAGATTCAAATGAAGGATTAGGTACAGGGTTCTCCCATTGGTCCTTTTTTAGCAGAGCCCAAAAGCTGTAAGCCTGGGCTTATATGGGTCCCATATTCTGTGCATGTCTTCTTTTTTTTTAGGAAACATCTTGCTCAACCAGTTAGCCATTGATTTTTTATGACTTCTAGCACATTCTGCTCAGTGAGTGTTCTAATTTGCCCTTGGTCCTAATCTCCTACCTCAAAAGTAGTAATATCAAAATTACCGTATTTCAATAATTCTGAAATAACCTTTTCTTCCTTCCTTCACTTCTTTTTTCCTTCCTTTTGCATGGATTGGCACCTCATGGAGATATGGCATTGAGTTAATTGGAGTTGGGCATGGTAACACACACCTGTAATCCCAGCACTTGGAAGACTGAGGCAGGAGGATCACAAAGAGTTTGAGGCCAGCCAGGGCTACACAGTGAGTCCAAGGCCAACCTGAACTACATAGCAAAACCCTGTCTCAAAAAAACAAATGAACAACAACAACAAAAAAAAAATCATTTAACCTCACACCAGATAGATGTAAGGGCACATAACTCACAATTACAGTGACAGCCCAGCTGTCAAACTCAGTTCATTCCAAATTTGTGTTCAAATGCCAAAACATTGAAGAAATGAACATATTTTTCCCATAAAAAAATGGATAACCAAATAATTGGTTCTGAGGCCCAAAAATTGCACTAATAAATTTATTTTTCCAGGACTTTAACACAGAGTGAACACCCCTAGGTTGTAGAAATACCCTATAAAACATCCAAACAATAAATGCAGTAGAGTATATTAATATCAAAATGCAATATAGAAAATTTTTAAAATTTTTTTTAATTTTGTGCAAGTACTTTACCTTGATTTGGAGGCTTCCTGGCATACTGGAAGCTGGAAAGAAATTGGAAGAGAGGGAAAAATGTTATTTTTTGGAAGGAAGGTCTCCTTCCATAACGACTGCTGGCAGTACATTTTTCTGGGGTCTTTTCTCTTGGTCTTTTTTTCCACCTTTTCTTACTAAAAATTTGTCTGGGCAAGAGTGGCACTTAAACTGAAGCATCACCCCTTTGTGTCCACAGCAAGATGTGATACATGACTCATTTTCAGCCAGTACAGGTTTTTCCAAGGCAGATTTTGGGTTGACTATCAAGCAAAGTTATGAAAACTTAGCAAACTTTTTTTAACTCTGCTGTTCAAGTAGTAGAAAGTTCAAGCTTGAAACCATTCAACAACTGAGGCATCACTGTACTATGAAAATGATCATTGTTATCTGCACATGTGCCTCAAACCATCCAGAACAGATGAGTTTTGGAAGTAAATTCTGAGAAAATAAGTAAGCACACAGAAAAATGGTCCATCAGTGCTTCTAATAGTGCAAAGGAAAACATCAATGCCATTTGGAAATGCATTGTTTGTATCTAGATGTCCCCCCTAAAGCCGCCTGTACTCCTAAGTAGGGCTTTTGGGAGGTGATTGGATAGTGCTGCACTCCACCTGAGTGGATTAGTCAACTGAGGTGTATAACTAAATGTGATGGGAGATGACGCCTGGTCAGAGGAGGTGCCTCACTGGTAGTGTGGCATTGAAGGGTCTAGCTCCCTCCCTCCTGCCTTGATCTCTCTCTCTCTCTCTCTCTCTCTCTCTCTCTCTCTCCCCTTCCTATCTGCTACTGCCATGAGCAACCCTCTTCCACTATGTGTGCCCTTCCTCCACCACACTGCCCTTCTTGGAGCCAGCCAATTCTGCACTGAAACCTCTATAATCCATCAGGCAAAATAAACCTTTCTTCCTTTAAGTTGTGGATGTTGGGTATAGTGTATTAGCGAAGAGAAAGTAAGACATGCATGGATTTAACAGGTCAATGAAACAGGTATTCAGCAAAGTCAGAATGTAAGTTTAAAATCACAATTTATTTCACTTATACTATTTTATGTATTAAAATAAATATATAAAATTATTTTTCTAAATATATAATTAAGTTTTTTCTGGTAATTTAAAATTCTAGGCAATCATTTAATTAGCTATTTTGTTTCTTTCTACACATGATATAAAATGATGGTGTGTATTTTAATCTTAGAGTCAGTGTAATACAGATATTTGAAAACTATTGCCCAATCAACATTTTCTAGGCACATTAACCAGTGTTATATCATATTCGAAGAACATAAATTAGAATTCTATATCAATTGTTATGAATATGTTTTTTGCATTTGGGAAAATGGTTCAAATTCCAATGCCATAGATTTCTTTCATATAAAGAAGATAAACTTTCCCCAAAATGTAGCTATAAAATAGCATGCTTTCATAAAATGTTGTAGAGAATTTTTTTATCTGAAAATATTTGTCAAGACTATGTAAAATAAAACCAAAAAAAGACAATGTAAAACAACACTGGGTTTTTAAATATATATATATAATTTTCTCCCCTATTATTTTAATTGTATCATGTCTCAAAATGAAAAAATATAGGGCCGGTGAGATGGCTCAGCAGTGTAAGCGCCTGCCTGGCAAGCGCGAGGGCCCGAGTTCGACTCCCGGAACCCACATACGAAAAAAGACCCAGTGATATCGCTCAGCGGCACAGGCGCCTGCTGGCGCGCAAGGTCCAGAGGTCGACACCCGGTACCCACAAAAAAAAGAAAAAAAGAAAAAAATAGTAAGATGATATAATACTTAAACTCACTACATTTAAAATGAGTTGTTATTAACAGGAACTATCTCTATTCAGGCAGACCTTAGGAAGGAAAAAAGATCCCCACCTCCAAAGATGATGCATGAAATGTTAATGTTGGCAAGTGACAAGAAAAAAACGTTTAAAAATATATGGATTAAATGTGTTTCAAAAGAATATCTTACTAAATAGTAATTGCTAAAGGTTATGCTGATAAATTAATTTTCTCTCATTCACTGGGAAACTGTGCAACAATCAAGTATCTTTGTGTCTTAATAACCATTGCATCAGCAATCTCTAATTGTGTGTAGAACTGCTTAAAAATATTCATAAGAATTATAATACTCTTTTCTCAGTACCTGTTTATCTTCTCTTCATCTGTGCTACTTAAAAACATACCATGTCAAAATGGAATGTTCTGGGAAAAGTGTTTTAATTTTAAAAATATATTAATCCTCCTTCATTCGTTTGGTGAATGCAAGTGAAGTATTAATTTCCAACTAGAGAATCTGAGTATTAAAGGATAGGTGCAGTGGAAAATGCAAGGTAAAATTAACCATAAAAAGGTGTAATTATACTTTCTGATTTGTGTTACTCCTCTTTACAACTTATAAATTTCACATCTAAAGAAAAAATATTCCTTTTTAAAAACAAAATGATTAGCAAAAGGCAGTGGACTGACAAGAAAATGCTCTGGTAATATTCTGGTCCACGGCAACAACCTGAACTTTTATAACATGATTACAACGTTTTATATCCAACTAAATGTGCTGCTTTTGGGTTAGCTAAATGGGGCCCAAACTGTAGTTTTCTTTCATGCTTACTGAGAGCTACTCTACTTGATTTTTCTTTTATTTCATGCTCGACCTCCTACTATAGGCTTTTATAAAATTCATAGGTTCTCAACTATATACGAATAATTCATTCTTAAAGAAAAATTCAAGAAGCAAACCATGGGGTCAGTGAGATGGCTTAGCAGCATAAGCACCTGCCTGGCAAGCACGAGGTCCTGAGTTTGACTCCCAGAACCCACATACGGAAAAAGGGCTGGTGATATCGCTCAGCAGCACAGGCACCTGTTGGCGTGCGAGGTCCTGAGTTTGACCCCTGGTACCCACAAAAAAAAAAAAAGAAAGAAAAAGAAAAAGAGAAGCAAACTGTATACCAGTCAAAGGGGTATCATTTATTTAGCAGAAGAGTTAAGGAGAAAAAGCAGGAAGGGGTCAATTGACTGGCATCATCTTTTAATCTGGCCTTCTCACTCTGACATTACTACTGTCATCTGTAGGCATTATAGATTACACTACCATGCATGTTCCTTACAGTTTTTAAGTCATCAAGTTTTGAAGTCACATATATGCATAAATAAACCAAAATGATAATATCAGAACATTCTTTTTTAATTTTTATTTTATTAGTACCTGTTTGCAGTTCATAATGATTTCATTCATCATGGGGGAGTGGGTACATGTACATAACATCCTAATTTTTTTATGTCCCCTTCTCCTCCCCTGCATCCCCTCTCCCTCCATCTCTGGGTCCCCTTCCCACTTATACAAGTGTATAGATTAAAGATTTTTATCCACAATTTTCACTCTACAGCACTGGACTATAACACTGGAATTCTTCAGATTGTGAAGAATTAGGCAGGTGTAAGTAAAAGCATCAATTGATTGTGCTTTGAGAATGCAGAGAAGCCAGGGTTTGTGGTGCATTCCTGTAATCCCAGCACTCTGGGAGGCTGTGGTGAGGAAATCATAGGTTCAACTTAGCAAGACTCTGACTCAAAATAAGAACAATTTTTAAAAGAGCTGAGAATGTAGCTCAGTGGGAAAGATCCCCAGTACTGCAAAAAAAAAAAAAAAGAATGAAAACTTCACTGAAAATTTCACTCCATTTTTTAATGTAATTTGAAACAGTGAAGATTAAGATAGAAGGGGAGTAAATAACAAAAATTTCCATCCTAAAACTTTAAAAAACTTTTCCTTACTGGATGGGGAAAAAAAAATCTCTCTTCTCCTTTTCCTCCTGCTCCTCCTCCCTACCTTCCCATCTCTCTCTCTCTCTCTCTCTCTCTCTCTCTCTCTTCCTTCTGCCCCTCTCATTCTCTTCCTCCTCATCCTGCTTCTCTTCTTTTTCTTCTCCACCTCCTCCTTCTTCTTCCTCCCTCCCTCTCTCTCTCTCTCTCTCTCTCTCTCCTTTTCTCCCCCTCAGACTACTTCTCTTTTGTTTTATGTATCCCATAGATGATGTTCACAGATTTTCATAAACTTATGAGAGAAAAACAAGGAGAGACAACATGACCAAATAGATGAGGAGCCTCGTTCAGGGCTACTCAGAGAAATTCAATTAAAACACAGGTAATTGGAAGAAAGGGGAGGGACAAACACCCTGAAACTAAAATCAATCTAATATAACAGACTAATAGATCAAGCAAAACATACATAAAGGACTTAAAAAACAGCCAGTCAGCCCACCCAGCTGCTGGTGGGTCTCTGGATAGGGACGACTGCCCGCCATATTTGGAATCTTAAAAGAAGAAAAAAAAAGGATACACTAAAATAGTGTGGCTAAATCAAGCCATACAGGATAGACTTGGGATATAAGGTCCCTTGCCTCTTTTGTCTTCCTCCAAACAGAAGACGCTACAGTCCCGCAGTAAATTCTGCCAACACGAACTGCTCCCTCCCTGACAATCGGCAAGTTTTCCTTTTTTAATTTTTTCTTTCCTTTTTTTTCCTTTTCCTTTTCTTTTTTCTTTTCTTCCCATTCCTTTTGTGCACCAGAGTGCTAACTGGAACCACCAGGAACAAGATTAAAGACTACAGGGTTGCATAGTAAATGGAAGAGCTAACCCCTCTCCCATGACCAGTGGTTAGAGTGGCATGGGGAATTAAACAGCCTTGCACCTCGGGACTATGCAGCCCTGGGCTGTCCCCATGATGCTGGGGGCAGGAGCAGAAAGGCACCCCACAGCAGCCCTCATCTTGCCAGAGGAAGTTAGAGACTACAGCAGTCTGTAGTCTGCTGGGTGACTGACTGTGGCAGTGGAACTTGTAAAGCAATGAATGGCAAGTTAGCACCCCACCTCCAGAGAGGAGTAAGAATTGGGACTGAGCAACCTTGGACTGCAACAGCAGGAATAGAGGAACAGACCATATCACAGCATCCCACCCCCCCTCCGCAATAAATGACCTAAGACAGAGATTTGCCAGTGGAAGAGGAACACAGAAGGCTGAGCAAGAACCAGGAGGAGCAAATGGTGCATGGGACTGGGAACAGCCCCATCTCTGAAAACAGCACAGCAACTGGAAGAGAGATGCCGCCAAGAGAAACAGGGTAAGGAGAGGGAGGCTGCTAAGGGTCATACAGAAAGTACTGGCTGAAGACTCTGGCCCCAGGCCTCCACATGTAGAGGCCAAGATCAGGTTCAAATCCAGCACAAACTGTACTGCAGGCTTGGCAGTGTTATCTAGTAGTTTTGGACTCTTGGTGGACACTAGAGGAATTTTGTTTTTTTATTTCATTTTATTTTTCTTCTTTTTTTGCTGGTTTGTTTCCCTTTCCTTCTCCTTTTTTCTTTCTTTTTTTTCTTTTCTTTCTTTTTTTATCTTTTACCTATATTTTTATTCTAATCTATTCGTCTTCTTTCCCACTTTCCTCAATTTACCACTCTAGAATTAATCATATTTTCATATGAGTGAATAGTCTCTCTGATTTTTCTGGTCAACTTCAATAATCCCTTGCTTGCACCTTCATTCTTTCCCTTCTGCCCTCTTCTCTAATTTCCCAAAGCTTGCATGATCATCCTTCATCCTCCAGCCTGGCTTCTACTGTATTTCTTTTCAGTTATCTCTGTTCTATCCAGTAACCTTCTTAAATTTCCTCACCACAGGGTAAAATCAATCTACCAAGGGGAAACACTTTGCATACAAGCTCCCAATTTATGATCAGTTCTGTTATATAAGTGTAGATTTTGCTCCTATGGTTAACGGTACAAAATTAATAGTAACCGCAGTTTGTCAGTTTCTAAATTGTGCTTGATGCTATTGTTATTGCTAATTTTACTATTTTAGCTAGGATGAACAAAAACCCAATCACACAGGAAATGTCACAAAGAATCAACAACTGGGATCTCATCTTATTAAAAAGCTTTTCCACAGCAAAAGAAATCACCAACAAAGTGAAAAGACAACTCACAGAGCAGGAAAAAATTTTAGCCAATTGTCCCACAGAAAAAGGACTTCTATTTAGAACATATATGAATTGAAAAAAATCAGACATGCCCCAAATTCAAAGACCCAATCCATAAATGGGCATCTGAGATGAATACGCACTTCTCAGATGAAGAAATACAGATAGAAAATAAATATATGAAAAAATGTTTAACATCACTTGTCATTTCAGAGATGCAAATTAAAACAACTCTGAGATTTCACCTCACCCCAGAAAGAATGGCTCTCATTAAGAAATCAACCAATAACAAATGCTGAAGGCACTGTGGGGAAAAAGGAACACTTCTCCACTGTTGGTGGGAGTGTAGCCTGATGCAGCCACCATGGAAATCAGCATGGAGATTCCTCAAAAAACTAGGAGTAGAGGTCCCATTCGACCCAGCTATTCACCTTCTGGGTATCTTCCCAGAAGAATTAAAAACATCATACCACAGCGATATATGAACACCTGTGTTTATAGCAGCACAATTTGTAATAGCTAGAACTTGGAAACAACCCAAATGCCCATTTGTATACCATGGAGTACTACTCAGCCATAAAGAAGGATAAACTTGAGACTTTTATAGGGAAATGGATGCAACTTGAGACTATACTCATAAGTGAAATAAATCAAACTCACATGTGTAAACATCATATTGTCTCCCTGGTGTGAGAACTTGAGAGTAAATAAAGTCTAAAATGTACAATACATATTGTGAAATGGGAAGAAATTGTTTGAAAGGAAAAAGGAACTAGGATAGGTGAAAGCAGAAAGGACAGTAGGGAAAATGGAAATAATGTAAGTCAGTTATACTATTAGTGTCTCTTAGTTCATTAAAAAGGAAGGTTTGTGCTAATATCAATTGGAGAAATTTTTATGCCCATATCTTGTACCTTGAGCAACTACTTTAAAGATAACAACATGCAATGTATTTATTGTTCTTCTATTATTTTGTTATGAAATTTTGTTTTACCTTTGTTCCATAAAATAAAAAAAGAGAAAAACATGTTCCCTGCTTACTTTAAAGGTGAATAAACTAGTATTTTTAAATGTCTCTTTAAAAAGAAAGAAACATGAAAATACAACAAAATTATAAAGTTTGTGAACAATGAAATTTTAAATGAGTTAGATTCTTATTGTCAGAATTATTATTATTATGACATATATATATATGTCATAAATAAATAAATATATATATATATATATATATATATATATTTGCCTTCATCCACCCATCAATCACCCATTTTTTCATCCACTTGTCTATGCATCTATTTTTCCATCTATTTGTCTAGCTATACATCCACCTTTGAAATTCTCCTTTAAATTGATATTAATCTTATTCATCCCTTATTAATTAGTCACTTGAATAAAATTTTAGAAATATGATCATTGGGCCAGTGAGATGGCTCAGCGGCATAAGCGCCTGCCTGGCAAGCGTGAGGTCCTGAGTTCGATTCCCAGTACTCACATAAAGGACAAAAAGGGCCAATGATATTCCTCAGTGGCACAGGCACCTGCTGGCAAGCATGAGGTCCTGAGTTCGACTCCTGGTACCCACTAGAAAAAAAAAAGAAAAAGAAATATGTTCATTTTTAAAATGTGGTATTTATATACCATGGAGTACTACTCTGCCATAAAGAAAAATAAACTGGAGTCATTTGAAGGAAAAGAGATGCACCTTGAGAACTTTATGTTAAGTGAAATAAATCAGACACACAAGCTTAAATATCACATTGTCTCTCTCTCCAGAGTAAAAATAAAAAGCAAAATGTGAAAGACAAATACAATAAAAAAGAAAACAAAACAAAAGAAAAAAAGGTAGTAGAAAGTAGGGAAACGATCATTCTCCAAGGGAAATCAAGAGATGGAGGTAGGAGAGAGGAAGGAAAGGGATAAGGGATGAGAAAAAGGAATTGGGATGTGTTACATACATGCACCAACTCCACATAAGAAATGTAAACATTATGTACAATGCATGTGAACTAATAAAGTAAAAGAAATAAATTTTAATTACAAAAATTTTGAAAGAAATATGTTCATTTTGGGATTCATATGCTGGAAGTTTGGTCCCCATTGTGGTGGTGTGGAGGTGGTGGAATAAATGGAGCCTAAAGCAAGGTAACAGGTCACTGAGGGTGCCACCCTCAGGCGAGATTAAGACAGTTCTCAATGGACTCAAATTGTTTCTTGAGAAAGTCATATGTTACAGAAAGAGTAAGACTGGCCTCTGAGTCACCTTGACTTCTTGTCTTTCCCCGTGATCTCTTACATGCTCCTACCACTATGATGCCATCTGCCATCAGGGTGTAGCCAGAAGCTGAATGAATGGGACAGCCTGACTGTACTGGTTACTTTTCCCATTTCTGGAACAAAATAAATAATACCTACAATGTAAAAGGAGAGAGGTTTAATTTGGCTTAGGGTATCAGACATTTCAGTCCATGGTCACCTGGCTCCAAGGCAGAAGCATCATGGTGGAAGGGTGTGGTGGAAAAAAATTGCTCAATTCATGGCCTGGAGGAAGAAGAGGAGAGGAAAAGAACCTGAGAGGAAGAGACCAGAGACCAGATACAGTCCCCAAAGTCACAACATGATCTCCTTTCTCCAACTAAGCCTCACCACCTAATAGCCCATTCAGCTATAAACTCAACAATAAGCTAGCTCATTGTTGAGGTTAATGCCCTCACAGTCTAATCACCTTTCCAGAAGTTTCTTGACCCAGTCAAGATGACAGTCCAGATTAACCAGCATGTGGACATTATACTTTCAGCCTTCAGAACTGTGAGCAAAATAATCCTCTTTTCTCTATAAAATATCCAACCTCAGGTATTTTGTTATAGCAATAAAAAATTAACTAATACATTCATGTTCTTTTCTCCATTATTTACTGAAGCTCAATTTCATATCATCTTGTGCTTGGCCCATGGACTTTTCTGTTCAGCCACTGGGTCTCCTGTGGACTTCAAAGGCTCTCTTTGACATTCCTTAGATCTCTTCAGACTACACTGGGATTAAAGGGTTTCTGTGGGGCTGTAACACTGTTCTTCCAGGTATCATGGCGCTCCATTCTCTACTTCCCAGGACCCATGAACAAATCTGGGTTTTCCTAGAAGAATTGCTATCCACTGAGCTACACCTAAGGACCTAAGAAGTGTGTGTGTGTGTGTGTGTGTGTGTTAATTTTTTTTTCAAAACACTAGCCTACAAAAATATTTTAGTGCCACTACTCCCATCTGTTCTGGGCCCACATCTCTTTTATTTTATTAAAAGGGGGAGAAACTTTCTTTCATAAAATGATAAGAATGTGTCTTTTCTCCCATCCCTTTCCTCCTTCCAAGAACTTTATTTGACTGTACCCATTTTTCCTACACTAAGGCTATCATTAAATTATTTCTATTAGCATATATATGCTTTTAAATATTACTTTCTTTTTGTTTTCTAAAAAAGAAAAGTACACAACTCTATCCCTAAAAATCAGACTTAAGAAGGCAATTGGCCCCTTGATATTTTTATTTTATTTCTTAATAATATCCTAAAGTAAACATGTCTAAACTTGGGATTCTATTTCATTCACAAATTACATCTTTCTTTCATTTCCTCCCTTCAGAAACTGGAAGCTCAATTTTTGTAGGTAAATGGGCTAAGATCCTTCACCTCATCCACTGATAGTTTTTCCCCTAGACTTAGCCACATTTAGACTATTGGGACATCATGTAAAGTCATTTCTCATCTCTTCTGTCACTTCCTTGGTTCAAGCTACCATCAATTCTCCAATCATGTGCCTTGTTTCAATAGTTCACTAAGTGGTATCCTAATTTCTGCCTTTGCTTATCTTGTGTTCTGTTCTCAACACAACAGTCAGAATTATTCTAGAAAACTATGGACTCTGTCTTGTCTGCTCAACCCACCTACTGAGCTTCAAACCCACTCACAGTAGAAGCCAACTCCTCCACAGTGACCCACAAAACTTCCTGTATCCTGGGGCCCATCTCCTCTCTGAATGAAATCTCCCCATCTGGTCACAAGTCCTTCTCATTTTTCCTCAGTGGTACTGGCTATATGCTGTCTTTCCTATTAAAGCTTTCCACTAGGTTGTCACATGGAGAACCCCTTCCATTTCCTCCAGTCTTAACTCAGTTGGCTTATTTTCCTGCTGTCCTATGTAAAATATCACCCTTCCCTTATTCCCTTTCAGCACAACCTCTCTGCCTTATTCTGCTTATCACTACCTAAAATACTGCCTTTTTAGTTTGTCTCATTGCCTGCCCCTTCAAACAGAATGCAAGTTTAATGTGTACAAAGAAAACATATTTGAATCTCCTAAATTTAGGAATGTTAATGTTCAATATTTTACAGCAAGGTCCATTATTTAATGAATATATTTTTGTTATTTGTAGCTGCAAAAAAGACACAAGATCTTATGTAAATGAACAAATAATCTTCACTCTAGAACTCTAAAGTCAATAAAAAGATATTTCCAATATGTCTTCTATAGACATCACCTTAAATTTGACTTGAACTGCAAAATACTTTCAAACTCACAAATTAGATATATATGCCCTCAGATACATGTGATTATGTTTATTAATAATGAACTTATTGTTCATATCTTCTACAAACCAACTTTTAAGATGCTATGGCTATTAAATATTTTATTGTATCACATAGCTAAATTTAACATATATACATACAGAGTAGTGTATATTATATGTTTGTGCTTATATTTGTGCAATTTTACATGCATATGCATTTGTACATTTAATTTACCACTTAACTGTAATAGTAAGACAAAAAATTAATTCTTGGAAAAAAATCTCATTTTAAGGCCACCAAACTCACCCAGGTTAAAACAATTAGAAGGGATTTATCCCAATGGCTGACAATGCAGTTTAAAGATAACACTTAAGGAACATGACAGCAGCTGTGAAATCCTGGAATTTCTTCCCTCTCCTCTATGACACCTTGATAAGGCAATTATAGCATAATTGCCTTAACAAGTGGCATTACAGGAAATTATTGTCATTCTCCTGTTAAAATAACACATAATCATCAGCAAGTGAATTCTAGAATCCCCAATCAGCATCTCATTACCTGCAGTCAGCTCTGAAATGAGTGCAATTGGTGGGCAATAACTGACAAGGTATTTGAAGGGAAAAATATGAAAGAGGACTGTTTGGAAAATCAACAGGAATACAACCAAGTTAACCCCCAGTGACCAAATTTGTAGTTAAACAGCAACATTTACTAGTAGTTAGAAAGCCCTGCAAACCTGGCATCTTCTTTGTTTTCTATAAATATGTTTGCTTCCCTTTTCTGCCATCTTGATTTTTTTTCAAGACAGTTACATTAGTCTCTGAAGCAGCAAATTATGAAGCTATGTTCCATAAATGACACCCTACTCAATCGTATGTCACTTCAATAAAAATATTTATTTAAGCCATTGACTTCTTTTTTTTTTTTTTTTTTTTGGGGTGTACCAGGGGTTGACCTCAGGACCTCGCACACCAGCAGGTGCCCATGCCACTGAGCGATATCACTGGCCCTTTTTTCTTATGTGGGTTCCGGGAGTCGAACTCAGGACCTCGCGCTTGCCAGGCAGGTGCTTATGCCACTGAGCCATCTCACCGGCCCAAAGCCATTGACTTCTTGATACAATAATTTGCTTCCAAAAGCATTATGATTTTAACAGCAAACACAACCTTGAAATATTTTTTTTGTGTGTGGGTACCGGGGTCAACCTCAGGACCTCGTGCGCCAGCAGACACCCGTGCCGCTGAGCGATATCACCGGCCCTTTTCTCGTATGTGGGTACCGGGAGTGGAACTCAGGACCTCGCGCTTGCCAGGCAGGTGCTTATGCCGCTGAACCATCTCACCGGCTCCCGAAATAAATTTTTATAAACCATCCCATGTACCTTAAGGCCTAACTTCTTATCCAGAATCTTAAGCACTGAGATTGACAGAAAGAGCCAACCTTAGGAGATTTGAAGTTCCTTTATATCAAAGAATATGGGGAGGTATGAAGATGTCTGCTTATAGCAGCAGAGAGCGATCATGCTCCACGCAGAAGCTTCACTGCTCAGGTAACCCAAGGCTGCCTAGAGGAGGGTTCCCTTTGCCAACATCTTGAGGTTTTCATTCTTATGCCTTACAGTCCTGCTGACTTTGCCTGCATATTGTCAGTACATAATGGGCACATAAAGGGGGAGGGACAGCATACTGCTGAGTTTTTACAGCAAAACCAGGTAAAATTAAGGTTTACCTTTGCACAAGTACTTCACAGAAAGTCCAGACTTGGAACTTATCAGAGTTCCATTTTCCCACGGATGTGAAAAAAATGAATAATAGAATTCACATTACTTCATTAGGTGAGAAAAAGGAATGTTATAGCTTGGATTTAAAATGTCACCTAAAGGCCATGTGCTAAGGACTTGTTTGGCAGCTATGGGCTTTTGGAAGATGACTGGATCATAAAGATTCTAATTTCACCAGTGGATTAATTCATGGATGGATTCCTAATTTCATTGTTGGGAGGTGATGGAAACTTAGTAAGTGTGACCTAGGTGAAGTGAGTGGGTCATGGGAGTATGGCCTTTGGGACTACGCCTTATCATTAGCACCTTCTTCTCTGGCTCTAGCTCTTTCCCTCCTCTCTGCTTCCTAGCCACCATGATGTGAGCAGATTTCCTCCATCGCATTCTTCCACCATGATGTTTCTGACTTGCAACAAACCTCAAAGCAACAGCCCCAACCAACAAAGTATGGGCTACAACCTCTGAAACTATGGGCCAAAAATGAGTATTTCCTCCTTTGTGTTGCTTTTCGAAGGTATTTTGTCACAGCACTGAAAAGCCAACTAGTACAAAAAATGAATGATACATAATTACAGGAGGGGAAAGGGACACTCTTTCAGCATAACAAATAGTTCTCTTCACTGTATGTGAATGTTAGTTTCTCCCAGGTCAGCTACTATGATAATAAGCATAAAAAAGGGAATAATTTATAGAATCTCATATTTTCAATGAGCTCCCACCCTTTTTTTTACAGACACTTTTTACAGGTTACATTAGCCCCAGTAGTTTTTTACTGATTTTATTGATACGCTTTTGATATACATAATGATCACATTCATCATAGGAAATTTGTACTTGTACATAATATATCTTAATTCTTTTTCCCATTCCCCTTTCTTCCCTTCAATCCTTCTTCCCCTCTCCATTTCAAAACTCTGTTTCTATTGTATTCCTTCCATTCTTATCTTTTTTAATCCCTATTCCCTTCCTTCCATTTCCCCTCTCCCTCCCTTGTTCCCCTTCCCATGGGAACAATTTTTTCCTACTTCCCAATATCTAGCCTCCATTTGGTCCTTATTTATCCTTTGGGTTTCTTACATAAGAGAAACAATGTGATATTTAAACATGTGTGTCCGATTTATTTCACTTAAAATTACGTTCTCAAGGTGTATCCATTTACCAATGAATGTCTCAAGTTTATCCTTTTTCATGGCAGAGTAGTACTCTGTTGTATATAAAAATTTTCCTTGTTTATTCATCCATTGATGGGCATATGGGCTGTTTCCAAAATTTAGCTATTATAAATTGTGCTGCTATAGACATAGGTGTGTATGTACCACTGTGGTATGATGCTTTTAACTCTTTCATAGCCCCAGTAGTATAAATTAACAAAGCATTTGACAGCTTGTATGGCTGAGCCACAAGCCTATTTGAGGCTACCAGAAAGAGGAAGGGAAGTAGTGTTTATGTGAATTACTATCCTAAATGATAGAAACAAATTATTGTAGTACAATGTTGACTATGCTGAAAAATCATGATGGAAAGAAATCATAACACCAGCCAGGAGACTCTAACTTGGAAAATAATAAGATACCCTGTCTCATTTTTTTTCTAATTCTAAAACACAATTATGTTCATGATGTTATAGAACTTGAAGGTTGAAAATTTTTAAATTTTTATTAAGAAAATGGATTAAAATAAAGTACATCACCAGGCATGTTGGTGCACACCTGTAATCCCAGCATATAGGAGGCTGAGGCAGGAGGATCACCATGAGTTCAAGTCTAGCCTGGGCTACACAGTGAATTCAAGGCTGGCCTGAACTGTGTAGTGAAACCCCACCTCAAAAAACCAAAAACAAAAATAAAATAAAAGTACATTTCCTAAATCTATGTGTCATTTGCACACAAATAATCACTAAAATCAGAAGGTCCAGATTGGAGAGGCCCAATTTATACACACTTGAAGTGTGAAGAACATACAGCCACTTGGGGACCTGAAGGAAATCATTCTGCCATTTTTTTTTTCCATTGAGACCTTTTAAAAGTCATGTGCCCTGTTGCAGAGTTCTAGATATTCTTCCTTCCCAGGTAGACTAGTTGACATGAGTGTCTAGCCAAGTAAGTCACTTATAAAAAAAAACAATTAATGAGGTCAAAGAGTGTGATTTAGACATGGCTCATAAAATTAACTAAAGAAACCTAATCAGATCATCAGAGAAACCAAATTTAGATTGATTCAGTGGAGATTCTATACTGTGGAAGAAACAATTATTCCTTTTCAGCCTTATATATGACACATAATCCTGGAGGAGTACCTTACCAAATATCTGTTCACCTTTATTTCTGGTGCAATTTAAAGTTAGAGTGAAAAGATATTTATTTGGCATTAGTGAGCATAGTCATGGATACTGCCTATCTCTGTAAACTCGAATGTGCCCTCAATGGATTTCCTTTCCCATGTTATTATGATGGGCCTTTTTCTAGGAAGAGGCTGATTTCATAGTCAAGCTGGAACTTCTGATGCTGATGATTATTTCTATCTAAATGGGACATAAAATTAGGACATTCATTTTTATCCCTTCAGTGTTTGTTAACAATTTCATTTCAAAGTAGCATCATGCACGTAACTGTGTTTGAGAATTGCTGGAAGGAATGAGACACGGCATGCCACCACCTCTCTACTCAGGGTCCCCAGGCTAGGTGTCATCATTTTCCTCCATCATGTGAATTTTTTAGAAACTGCTCTGACAGTTACCAAATTCAGCATTCTATCATCCTTTTTCTTATTATTTATGATAGTAATTCACACAAAGGCAATCTTACTTCTTTACCATGGTAGCCTCAATATCCTATTCTTACTGTGTCATCACTCTGTACAATCCAGGATGTCTTTCTTTTTCACGTCTTTATTTATTCATCATTCAAACACCCATCATCTTCCTAACTTCCTACTATAATTGATCCAGTCTTGGCAGTAAAAATGAAAAAAGCTAAAACAGTTTATTTCGTAGAAATCTAATAAGACATGAGTTCAAATGAATACAATAAAAGCATTGAATTAAAAGCTCAAAATAAGTTTTGAAAATTATAGTAACCAGTAATTTTACATTTTTACTTTCCAAGAAAATTGTATTATGTGTACTTCCTTTTCTATGTTTTTCTTTGTGGGTGTCCTCATTTCTCTTTTACTCACTATATTTTATAGTAAAATAAAAATAATAATTCAAAAGATCTATAACTCATAATGGGTATAATTTGAGCAATCAGTGGCTTTGAGTAAGTCCTAGCCTAGAAAATAGGTAAATAATGGTTTCTTTAAAATTCATGAGAAAATACAAAGATAGGAGTAAATTTATAAAGAAAATAAATATATTTGAAGCTGTTTCATTTAAAGAACTAGTGCAATCCTCAAGAAATGATATCAAGTCAAGTTTATGTGACCAAAACACTAGAGAGAGGTTTGGGCTGAAGATACTAATTTGGAAATTATATGCATGTAAATAGCAACTGAAGTCTTTCTGGGAAAAATAAGAAGAGAAGAGAAAATTTGATAACCAATATCATTACGACAACATAATGTCATTTAAACAGAAGAGCTGGAGGATGGAACAAATGCCATAAATAGGTCAATACAAAGTATAGTGGAAAAGTGTGTGCTGGATTTAACAGCTACAACTCTTATTTGTGACCTTGAAAATAAAAATATGGATGGCTCAGCGGCGTAAGCGCCTGCCTTGCAAGCGCGAAGGCCCGAGTTCGACTCCCGGAACCCACATACGAAAAAGGGGCCGGTGATATCGCTCAGAGGCACGGGTGCCTGTTGGCGCGCGAGGTCCTGAGGTCGACCCCCCGGTACCCACAAAAAAAAAAAAAAAAAAAAAAAAAAAAAAGAAAATAAAAATATGGGTAAGGGTGAGGTTGAGAGAGGGGTAAAATAGGTGCGAAGGCAGGCAAAGGAAGATCAATGAGATCAGAATGTATGACTCTTCCAAATACATCTTTAAAAATACATTGACTCTGATTGAAAAAGTATCTGTGCTCATTACTAAATAAGGTAGTAAGCAGAGAAAGGAAGAAAACCAGTTACCAAAACACATGTATTTACTGCCATATAATTGAAACAGTACTTATGAAATACATGTTTTCTTTCACAAGATTTGCAATCATAACGTGCTAACTTTTTGGAGTCATCTTTATTCATTCAATAGTGTTATGCAATGTTTTTCCATCATGTTGTGTTTATTTTCTAGTTTTGCTTCTCTGGTGCCCTGTGGGTTTTATGACGAGGGACACAGCAGAAGATTCACCCAGTTATCAACCTCGCAGACCAGACCACTAGAATAACTTTGGAGAAAAAGAAGTTTTGCTGCTGAATTTCAGAACTACTGTTTAAAACTATTTTAATAATTAATAATAGCCTATTACATATGACAAGTTGATAAATTCACTTTTTCAGTTTTGTCTTCTTCCTACATTATCATTTTATACATAACACTTCACAAAGCAGGCTTGTAAATGCAATCCTGAATATGCTGGATTTGGTGAGTTGTTATGTTATTTACAAATTTCCTATCCATCTATGTAATTAAAATTTTGATGTATTTTTCTGTTTGCTCTTTGAAAGATTGTGATATTAGGATTAAATTAATTACACAAAATAAATTGGAACTCTTCTCCATTTTTTAGTGATCTGTTGCATTTTCCATCATGTGGAAACTGCAATTTCTTTAGAAGACTAAAAAAACCTGTTGCAGCAACATGAAAGAAAATTGAAATATAGAGCCAGTTATAGATATAAATTTGACATTTGTCTTCAAGTTTTCTGTGGCTTATTTTTTCAAATTTTTACTCCTTGAAAAATTTCTGCATCTAAATATTTTCCACTAAAAAGCATATATTTTATAGAAATTATATTTATAAGCATAGATTCGTATATTATATTCTCATAAATATCTTCTTTGGATATAGCACCTTCATTGATAAGTTTATGAATCAATTTTTTTGACAACATGAGGAAATTCCACTCAGTTCTTCAGTATAATGCCTTATCTTTGTAAGAGAAGTAATATATTTTAATGTTAAGACGAAAGACAGAAAAGCTGTACTCCCTAGGTTTAAGCACTCTGCTTTGACCACCCTAACTCTGGTCAGGGTCTTTCAACTCTCCATACCTCGGTTTCTTCTTTTACAAAATAGGAATAACAATAGCAAGTAGATCACAGAATTGTAATAAGGATCAAATTTGTTAATGCACACACATTGCTTAAAAGAGTACCTGACACACATTAAGCTTATGATAAATATGAGTTATTATTACTATTAAAATGGCATTAACTATCTTGATGTTATGTTTTCTTCCCCAAATTTGAGCATAAATATTTTACCTACATTGTATATATGTTCAAACATGGATGATCTTCAAAATGATGTTTTAAAGGCTATTTGAAAAAAGTAAATTGACAAAAGATAATACTAGAAAATAACAGCAAAGGAAAGCCTAAGTTCCCATAACGGCTATTTTGATAGTCATAGCCTAAACTTGTGTGTATGCATTGTTTTACACTTATTTAAATAATTATCTGATTATATTCTTATGCTTTCCAAGTCCCTTAATAATTTCTCACTGGTTCTTCTAGTCACAAATGCAAAGGCCAGACTCCTTCTTAAACTTCTCAGAGGTAGCAGAAAGACTCCTCCCCCTCTACTCCAACTTGAAATAAGAAGTGTCTGATTATAAACTTACACTTGCAAAGGCATTTGCATGTAAAGGATCAACTGCCTTGCATGTTCACATACAAAGAAAACTCTCATATTCTAAATATTCAAGTTATGCTTTTGTAGATCCTGGTTGTATCACAGAGAGAAAGATTGAGAAATGCAAAAATAAGGAATCGTCACAAGTGATGAGATGAGTGACACGGAGCTGGGATTGTGAGAAGTAGCCTGAGAGGCTTACAAGGCTCAGAGCCTGGTGCAAGGACCCAGATGGTAGCAATAAGAGTGAAGTTAAATTAATCTGGCAATACTACACCCATCATTCCTGATGACACTTTGAGCAGAAAAAAGTAAAACACAAATCAAGTTTCAAAAAAATTAAATGGCAAGAGCTTAAGGGTTTCAGCCGCAGGAGAGAACAACTATACACAATGATTACAAAAAGCAGCCAAGGGAAGTGACACGCTAAGGTTGCATGAAGGCACATTCTGTATCTTCTGCAGATTTGTATGGTAAATAAATATATAATTATAAAAGACTTTCCATACCAATTGTGTTGATTAGTTTTCTGTTACTGTAACAAAACATCTGAGATAATGAACTTATAAATACAAAAGGTTCATTTTGGCCCATACTTTAGGAGGTTTTAGGGTATGGTCTCTTGTTTTTTGATCTCCCTATATTGTATTTTACTTCTGACATTAAAGGAGAAAATTAACAGTAGGTGTTCCTGTTAATTAAGCCCCTTTTAGTGATTTGAAATAAGCTGCTATTCCACGTAACCTCATAGACAAGGATTGTTTTCCTTTTGAAATCTGAGAAGACATTTCTGGCTACCTCAACCTCCACTGTCACCACCAGACAGTATGATCTTGACCCAGAGATGAATGAATATCCATCTTATTATTATGGATTAATTAGTAATTAAGTTAGTTTTCTGAAACAAATGTCTAAACAAATTCTTACAAATGCTTTCAAGTTGAACGGTTTGGAGAACTGTATTTTCTCATTAACCTGTACTAAAGCAACACCATCCAGGATGTGTCTGACATTTACTAAGAGGTAGAGGAATGAAGAGACTTCAAATGGAACTCTGAGGCTGATGGAACAACCTGTTTGTTTTGTGACTTAGTTTATTGCTATAAAATGCTTAAATTAATTTGTGTGAGTTTCAGTAATGGAGACGTTAGAGGTTCACTTATCACTCTTAAAGTACACACCCACACCATCCCACCTTTCTGTGGCCAGCCATCAGCGACATCAGTTAAACTAAGGTCCTCAGATTCTCTCTTCCTTGACTCACTCCTAAGCAGGAAACATAGGACTCATCTGTCCGTGACCTGAGAGGAAGAAGGGGGTACACTAAGCCAAGGTTCACTTCCTCCCTTCTATTTGGGTCCAGATTTCTTACAGGGAGTACGTGCCCTGCAACACTAAGTTAGAGTCACAGCCTGCTGTGAGAACTGTAGATTTTTCTAGCTCTACCTGTTACTGGGAGGACACTTCTTCCTCACTCTCGAGTGCAAAAGCAAACTATAAAGCTAACAGGCTACAGTCATTTCTCTCTCCATTAATAACTGGTAATAGGAGCAATAACAGCTCATTTCCACTGCCTTTCCTTGGTCTCTTTCACTTGGTTCTAAATTTAGATAACGAGGGGATGGTATGTGTGGGAACCCCTCAAGCCATCATCACAGGCATTATGGATGCATAATCAAGATGTCTTTTTCAAATTTACTTCTAGCCATAGAAATTTTTTGTTAGTTTATTTAGTCATTTATTTTTGAGAAAGGATCTTGCACTAACTTGCACAGGCTTGCTTTGACTTGGCTCCCGCCTCAGCCTTCCTAATAACTAGGATTACAGACCAGTGTCACCACATTCAGCTTCATAGATGTTTTATTATAGCAGAACTGCATCCCTTGTTAAGATAAAATAACCAATTTGTGGAGAAAAGTATGAATGAACAAACCTTTCTTGATATTTTTGGTAATATTAACTTTCTTTATTAGGTCTTCCCTTTTACATCCCTTTTCATGAGGTATATATAAACCCCTTTTCTTCTGTTTCTTTTTTATATGAAATACTCTCCAGTTAGATATAAACCTTGTACAAAATTAGCAAATGAAAGTTTATGGAAAGTAAACAGATAAAAATAATATGGTTGCTGTGATATATACATTTGTTCCTACAAAAATTATGCTTTAGTCCCAAAGAGTATTACCCATTTCTGGATATATCATTTGCTTTGCTTTCCTCCCATACCAACTGCACCCCCACATGAGGACATTTTTCCTGTCAAAAGCCATCTCCTGGACAGTTGAGATCTTTCTCTTTGTGGAAAAAAAAGTGTTCATATGTATTTGACATTTCTTCTTAATGGAGAGATATTTTGAAGACTAGCCACAGACCAGAAATAACAATGAAATCTAAGCATCAGCTTTTGAATAAGTATGTAAAATAGTTGCTGAAAAGTGTACACGCACGTGTGTATGTTTATGTTTATCACTTCTTTTGCACAAAAGTTCTAATTTCTGGAAGCAGTTATTCAATTGGGGAACCAAAGGCCCTCTCTAGCATCCCCATCCTGATAGACCTTCACCCACTAACTTTCCACTCCCCACATGCAGACATCTGGCTCTACTGCCAGGGTTGTCAGGAATTCCCTTTGGGATACACCATTTTTAATGGATACTGACTGGCCCAGGTCACTTCCTTCTAAGTCATTAATTTTTAGTTGCTTACACTGAAGGGAAAACCCATGAAATTTTCTTTCTTGAATATCTTGAAGACTAATGATTAACTGATGGGACATATTTTTAAAATTATAAATTCCCTGTGGTTTTAAAAACAACATTCTTAGCTATTTTTAAGAAATGAATTATTCTTTGAAAAAGAAATTTTAAATGTAGGCAAGATTTGGGATGATGTAAACAGCGAAGATAGTGGACTAAGTTATGCAGCTGCATGGACTGCGCGGTTGAGTCTCCTCTAACCCAGTGCCCTGGGGCCCCAAGAGTTGCTGCTGTAGGAGGCCAACCATCACAGCTATCTATAAACCAAAGACACCACGTGTACTGCTGAGTACCACACACTCCCTGCTGCTCACTGGGACTGGCAAGTCTGACCAGACCACCAAAGTCCACACTTTCTAGAGGCTGTCTGGAAAGTGTGGCTGACAGAGCCTGGAAACGCGAAGACATTAACACTCTTTGGGGCAGACCACGTGGGGTTAAGGGAGAGATGGGGGCTCAAAGATAAATTATTGTTCTCCTCTTTTTCCCCCCTATATGAACTATCCCAAAATATAGCAGTCTCTATGACCCGCTGGAGATGTCCAATGAGACTGCTCAGTCACTGCTCTAGGTACAAAGCCATGACCAGCCTGGCCAACCACCTCTGGGGTTGTCCCCTGCTTTCTGGCCTCTCTTCCTTTATCCCTTCTCTTCTGTGTTCCTGAGTTTACATTACTCCATTAAAGTGTTAGCGGGTAAGTTTATGTCTCAGGCTCTATTTTCTAGCAACTCAGTATAAGAAAGCAATATATTTTTTTATAAGTTTAGTCCTCAAAGAAAAATAATGAAAATCTTTTAAAAAATTATATGAAATTATCTTAAACTACTTATTTGTTAAATGCATACTGAAGCTTGCACTTCAGAATTTCTGAAGTTATTCCCATAACATGAGCATTTTGAAAAGACATGTGAATCACTGAAGCACTTTATTAGTGTATTGTTATCCCTGATGAGCCAATATTTATCCTATAATTATTTATACCTTTGCTAATAATATGGGAACTAATAAAAATCTTTGTGTGGGCAGAGTAATTGCTCTGCATCACCTTCGAGATTGTGTTACTAGGTGGCCTCCAGCAGGTGCTCATTTCATCGGATTTGTATCATTTTTACTTATGTCTGTTACATTTCATCAAAGCATAGTAATTATGTAACATAGAAGTAAATTCTGAAGAATGTCATAAAATGATAATCATAGGCTTGGTGAACATATGAGTAAGACACTAGCGCTCTATTTTTACAGAATAATAAATATCTGGGAACTGTTCTGTGTAAGAAACAGAACAAGACATTGACACATGTTAAATAATTGATGTGCAAAAAAGAATACATTTTATTCTATTGCTAATTTGAAAATTGAATTTTTCTACTTATCAATATAAAATCATTTACTTATCTAGAATGTGTAAAACAAATATTTTTCTTAGACTTGATTTAAAATTATCAACTATGATTTGCATGTATTTTTTATTTTCATGCTTCCTGTTCCAAATATATTTCTTGGAATAAACAATTGGGAAATAGTCTTAGTAAAAGCTACTATAAATAAGACATATTGCATTATATTTCAGAATTTTTGTCTCTATATTTCATTATTTTGTCAATATTATTTCATTAATTTATCACTATATTGCCAAGAATCTATCTCTGTGATGACAAAAGACTTTTCTTTCATACATATAAATATTTAATTAGATTTTGTTCTATTTTTAAAGTTAGTTTTTTTTATGTACCACATTTTGAAAGTAAAATAAAATGGGAAAACAAGATGATCAAGTAGAATATAATTCAAATTTTAAAGTATGATTTTCATTCAGAAAATAAACAAGTCTATGAAAAATAGGACTAGATTACATTGCCCAACAGCAAACAGACTATAAATCACTGTTATTAAATTAGTCAACACATAGATTTGTTTCCATTATCAACTCATATAAGACATGACAAAAATAAAATATCTCTTCCTTCAATTTACCTTACTCCTTCATCTTACCTGCATGAGACATTGACTACTCTATAAAACAACAATAAACTTGTAAAGTTTTTATATAATTTAAATTATGGGACTATTTCACATTCATATTGGTATTTTTAAGTCTGTTTACTCATTTAATTCCAATATGAGATTGAGAATGCAATACACATTTACCAAGTTATGATGTTCTACACCTTAAATACATACAATTTATATTTGTCAGTTATACCTCAATAAAGCCAGAGAAAAAAAGAATTCTAAAGAATCTTTATCTGCTTTGTTAACACTTGGATAAATTGAATAGTAAATATAAATGTCCCCCATCAAAACCTAGCTGTCTGAATCTCAGTAGAAGTTAGGGGAAATTTTGAATTAGTTTTTTTGTTTTTGGGTTTTTTTTTTTTTTGTTTTGCTTTGTTTTGTTTTTGTGGGTACCGGCAATCGAACTGAGGAACTCGCTTGCAGGTGCTGCATGACTGAGCTATATCCCCAGCCCCATATTTTGAATTTAAGTATGTCTTAATCTTTTTTTTTCCAAAGTCTCAAGAAATACTTTTAAGTATTTGCATTTGTGTGTGAACACAGAGCTTTAACCAGTGTTTTCTTAAATTTAAATTTTCTGTTTAAAAGAGTAGGGCCAGTGAGATAGCTCAGGGGCATAAGCGCCTGCCTGGCAAGCGAGAGGTCCTGAGTTTGACTCCCAGTACCCACATAAAAAGGAAAAAAGGGCCGGTGATATCGCTCAGCGGCACAAGCCCCTGCTGGCAAGCGCGAGGTCCTGAGTTCGACCCCCGGTATCCACATAAAAAAAAAAAGAGTGTCTATTTTAGGTACTGCTGTACCTTGAGTCACTCCTATGACCTTGCCACTTTTTCACTGAATTACTCTCAGTTTTTCTTTTCCTGTAGATTATAAAATCACAGCCCATTGAAAGAAGGGACTGTGTTTGCTTATCGTCTTTACTCCTGGAGACTTAGTATTTGTGGCATTTCCAGTGAATAGATCATGACGGCCTATTTAAGGGCACAGTAATATGTTCAATCTAGAGTTTTTAAATTATATATATATATATATATTCTTCATTCCAACAATGGACAGCTCCAGAAACCTTCACTTCAGCTCAGTGAAGAGATGAGCAGAGTTGGCAAGGAGCAGTATGTGTGCATTCCATGGCCCCGTTGTGCAGGCAGGCGACACAAAGCCCTGGAAACAGTCTTTACTCCTCAGACCAGCTCAGTCTTCCATCAGAAGGAATTGAGCTGTGCATGATTCTGGCTCCTATTTTCCACTCAAAGCCACGACAGACACTGAACAACACCCTGAGATCAGCCAATTCTACAGTATAATCCATACAACACTTCCTTCTGCTTTGTATAGAAAGAGAAGTAAATACGATTTTATTTCCACTTGCAAAACCTGCTTTTTTGTATATATTATAGGAAAACAAATGTGAAAAATCAGGGTTACTCTATAGAAAGTCAATGACTCCTGCATTCAAGTTTACATATTTTTTCAGTCATATTTTCACCAGTCCAGAAGGAAAACTACATCTGAAAAAGAGTTGAGGAAAGCAGAATTCATCCTGTTAATATTCATCCTGACAAATCCCTCTTTCACTTTCCTCCTCTGTCTTTATTGCCACAGATCCATAAATCCTTTTCTTTCCTCAACTAAGAGAGAAAATAATGACCAATTCAAATAATCAAGGGCAAAGTCTTAGTGTAGAAACCAACAAAACCCACAAACAACAACAAAAAATAATAGCAAGAAACTTAAACCCTGGTTGCCTAAGTTTTTCAGTTACCATTTTCACTTCATCAATATTCCCCCTATGAAAACATAGTAACCCGAAACTGATGAAACTACCCCCACAATACAGTGAACTACTGGTCTTGCAAGGTAAAATTGTGCTGCTGTTAAGACATCTGTGGACATCTGTGGATCTTCATCTCACGCTACTGAAAGAAAGCAAAGCTCAAACTGAGTCATCCTTGGATTTTCAGCAAGTGCAAAAGAAATGATTCTTCAGGTGAATATGTAATATTTTGGGTGGGGAGAAGGAGACGACATCTGAGTGCTTCAGAGGAACAAGAAAGAAAATTTTGTAAAATATTTTCTACTTTGATCCTCATCCTTTAATACATTCAGATAACTCTGCTCGCTCAATGATGTTCGTTGACTTGCTGACAGAGGTGTTCTAAGACCTTCAATTACATTCCCACTGCCTGATTCTTTCACTTTTGATAGCTGTATAATTATAGTCACAAATAAAGAGAAAGGTGTGAACCAAATACATACGCATACTAAGCACTCTCAAGGCTCAAATTATGTATTTCTCACTGTTTAAAAACAAATAAGGAAACAAATACATTAGCATTGCCTAGTGGAAATGCATATGCATGTGACTGAGGTAATTCTCCAGCAGACCAAAGGGAAATTGGTGAAATTTCACTTTTAGTATCCAGAACAAGGGTTACGCGGTGGGTGAGGGAGCACATTATTAACTTTGTCTTTTCGATTTTTCACACACGAGAAGGAAAAACTGTGAAGAATCTTTGTTTGCCCTCTTCAGACTTAGGGTAAGTTCTTGGTTCTTGACGATTAAACATTATAATTACAAACTTGGCCCACACCTGTTCCCATATTTCTAGAGTCAATATATCACATCAATATGAGTCTCTTCAGATTGATACAAATAAACACTTGATATGTCTATTTCACTAATTTGAATTTTTTTCAAGTGAGGTCAAATAAAATTTAATATTAAATTAAAGAACTCCTAGTAACTGTTTGCCTCCTCCATGAAAGGTATACGTTTTCACTTGGAGATTGTTAATCTGAAAATGTTTATTAACCCTGGAAGAAGTTCACCTTTTTCCTCAACATATCCTCTGATATCTGGCTATTGTCACGTCTTGTGCCACACTGTGTTCACACGAACACTATCTCTGTCTGTTGTGACCAAGCAGATACCACAAATGGAAGAACAGGTAATTACATACGTTTCCCTAACACACAGTCTATAGGCCTGGCTCTCCAAGGTATAGCCATCTCTTCATATCTTTGGGATTTAGTCTTAGGGTCCTCTGAAGATACAAAATTTTGTAGATGCTAAAGTCCTTTATATGGAATGGTATAGGGTTTGCAGATAACCTTTACATATCCCCCTGTAACTTTAATCATCTCTAGATTACTCATTATACAGTGTAAATACCATGTAAATAGTTGTCCTATTGTATTATTTAGAGAATGGTGGTAAGGAAAGTGGAGTCAGTATATGTTCTGTACAAGTTCAAATTGTTTTTCAAATATTTTCAATCCATGGTTGGTTGATAGATGCAGAACCTATAGATATGAGGTGCTAACTGCACATATCTTTAAATTGCATGCATGTTCACATCCATAACATGCACATGTGCACACATACACACACACACATGTCCCTGTTTCATACTAATGGCTCACTTGCTACAGCCAGGGCCAGTCCTCTCCTCATACCCTGAACTAAGTCATACTTTTCCTCAGGTTGTCTTGCTGCTCTGGATCTGAGGACTTGAGCTCTGGGACCGCTGTTGCTGTGAGCACCACTGATAAGGGCAGTGGAGGAAACTAAAGGCTCAATGATGTTTCTCCTCCCGGGCCTCCTTGTAGGACCTTGGGCCATTTTCCCACAACTACATAAGTCTCTAGCTTCCCCAAACTTGTTCATCTTATCAAAAGTCCCAAGGAAACATCTCTCCACCTATTTTCCTGCCACTGCGATGATTGATATCATCTTGTCTCTATGATTAGAATACACGGCCCATAGACAATTGCTTCCTTCTTTCTGCACTCTGAGCTATGGACCACAAATAGCCAATGGCCACACCACTGAAGGTGAAGAAGGGGCACAGCTTCTGCAGGAGGCCCCAGCCCGGCACCAATGTCACACAATGGGACTAAGCTGGTACCATGATTTGCCATTGTTATTCAGCATCTAGCTCAGAATAGGATATTTGAGTGGACCCCACCATGTTAAAAGTGCTTTTTTCTGGGTTCTGGATGATTTGAGAAGTAAAAGTATTTATATATAGACTGAGATATCATCTTCACCTTCATCAGTACAGGCCAGGTTCAAGCCAGCAGCTTGGTGTGACAGATTTAGGACCTGAGTTCCAGTATGAACCTTCTGAAGATATCTCTACCCCATTACTGCTTAGGGCAACAGAGCTGGCACTGTGAACACTCAGCCAGTGAAACTGGCAGCATGGAGCAGCTGAGGAGTAGTTCTGCTCTTTGCAGATTGTTCTCAAAAGGAAAAAGTGTTGAGCAGGGATGAGCATCCCTAGGTTTCATTCTGCATTTCTATCTAATAAGTCACACTCCTTCTTCATGCTCAAAATAGTTAATCAAGGATGAAGGGCTAGAAATATACTAATTTTGAGCTTGTCACAGGAAAGATCACAAAATAAGGAGGAAGTCTGTGACAGGTGCCTGTTCCTTCTTGAAGTAGCCTGTGATGGTTCATCTTGATTGTCAACTTGATTGGTTTCAGTGATATCTAGATAAGTAAACACACTTCTGGGGTGTTTGGGTAGGTCATGGGGCTGTGACTTTGGAGACTATATCTGGTCTCTGGTTCCCTCCCCTCAGGCTTTTCCCGGCCTGCTCTGCTTTGTGGCTGCTATGAGACAAACAGCTTTCCTCCACTACGCCCTTAAGCCATAATGTTTCTGCATCAGTGCCAACTGACCATGGACTGAAACCTCTGAAACTGTGAGCTAAAATAAGTTCTTCCAACCTGAAATTTTGTATGTCAGGTATTTTGTCTCAGCAACAGAGACCTGAGTAATGCTTAGTCAATAAAACTGGGCTAAAACAACAGATATTTTATTTGTTCACAATTTGGTGACTTAGAAATTTAGGCTAGGTCAGCTGGGTAGTTCTCATGGTGATCTTGTCTAGGGTATCTATCCAGATGAGTCATGCATCAACTTGCATAGAATAAAGCCTAGTGGTTGGCATAGGCTGCCTTCCAAGTGGCAATTTATGGTCACAAGAAAGTGAGGGAAGTCCAGAGCCCCTAAAAATTTTAACTTCAAATTTTCAAAATGATATTTCTGCTGCACTTTATTTTTCAGAGCTTGTCATAAGACCAGATCAGACTCAAGAATATGAAGAAATAAACTCTTGATCAGAAAAGCAGCAACATCACCCTGCAAAGGGGCATACATAAAGACATGGGAGGACTCTGAGCCCATCTTGTGCAATATAACACAGAGTAGTATTTCCTACCAACTCAGTATGTATAACCATCAGGGAGCAGGTTGCTACTACACAAGAAAGGGAAACAGAGAAGATAAAGCCTAAGAAACTTCCTGGAAGTATTCTTACATGATCATACCCGGAGTTTAAAGATTAATAAAAGACAACGATAACTTTGTATGGGTAAGAATACTAAATCTCTGAACCCTCAGAAATGCAAGTCACTTTTCTGGAAAAAAAAAAAAACTGATGTTCTGAAATGCTAGCTGAAACCAGGTGCAAACAGTGTAGATTCATGTTGGATAAGGAATACTATAAAGACTTACCGCAGCCTTATGAGGAGTTATTGAATTGGAATGTTTAACATTTACTCATCACTTTCATGCAACATTATATGTGTGTATTTTAAACTAATTTGCTATACTGTACTTATTTCTACCTTTTGCTTGCCATTTCATGTAGAGTATGTTGGTAGTAATTAAGTTTATAATTTAATCTGTGAATTTCATATTATCAAAAAAAGATTATCACAGAACACACGGAATAATAGGTGTTACTGGAAACTTGATACTGTATGCATCTGTAGAGGAGCAAAATGTCTGTTTAGCAAGATAAGAAGGAATAGCATTAGTTGGTGATAAGCAATTGTTTTGAAATTTAAGTTTAGAAAGAAGGTTATGTGGACATTGAGCAGCATTTGAATTTATACTACATTGTCTATTAAACAATTGAGAATGCAAAATCCTTTCCGTTGAGAAGAGCTCTTCAGACAGATAAGAAGCAAGGTGCCCCTGTTGGGGTAGGCCTTAGGAGGATATTTCTGCTCCTTCTACATTAGCAGTCACCGTGTTGGTGCTTAATGTAAATAAGCCAATCAAATGCCACCCCCCCAGGTAATTTGAGAGATTAAAAAGACTTTAAATTTTTTTCCCTGTGTCTCCTAGGAGTTGAGATCCATGGTGATAGAGGTCCAAAATTAATACTGAAAGAACACAAAGGTAAGTTCTAAAAAGATCCCAGCTGGCTTTGCCAATAAATTCCTTTTATTGGTTTTTATCACTCTAGAAATATAAATAAAAATGGCTTTGGTAAATGTGACCATTAAGAAGAGAAAAACTGTATTTTCTATAAAAATATATTGTTAATAATTAGTTATACTTAAGTAAATATTTTAAAAAAAAACACATTTACTTTTTTTCAGTAATAGTGGTAAAATAATGAAAATCAGTTATAAAATATTTTTGGCCAACATGTAGATGAGACACTTTAATTGAAAATCTTGTCAAAAAATATAACTCATTTTTTCATAGGATTATTGAATAGCATCTTAAAAGCCTCTAGGAATTCTCAGAAAACAATCTTGTTAGAAATAGCCTATTTATGTTATATTACTTCTCTATTTTAAATTATTCATTCTTGCTAAACATACTTTTACTGCAGTTCATTAATTTTTAGAATCTATAGGTTTGTAAAACTCAATTTCTTTAATCATGCATGTAAAATTAATTATTAGAATTTTTTATTTTGCTGATTTCAGCAAGTGTGTGGAACCATACAATATAGCCTTCAGTGAAATATGTACCATCTAGCAGAAAATGAAAAATGATTCCTATTTTTTCTTAAAATGAATTTTCTGTTTCAATAACTTGTATTCAAATCATTAGGGCAAACATATCAATTTGTTTTCTTTTGTTCATATTTTCAGCAGAAAATTGGAAATACAACTTTCACACATTCTGAAATATTTAACTATATTATGAATAATATAATTAAGTTTTCTAATAGCATAGGCTTGTTTTACAGGTAAATGCATGCTACTAGAAGATGCTCTTAAGTAAATCAAGCCTTTATACTACTTTGCTTTATCCATTAAACACATAATTTTTAAAAATCTAATATGGAAATAGAAGTAACTCAGAAAAATAAAATTTTATTTGTATTCAGGTGTAGTACTCAATCCCTATCCAAATGCTAATACTATGAAATTCTAGTGCGTATCATTTCAGAATTTTGGTTCCATTAGGATTGTTTGAATTTTTCTTTCTTTATCAGTTTGTGTTTGTGATACATAATGATCATATTCAGTTTGGGAGTTCGATACACATACATAGCTCATCTTGATCATTTCTACTCCCCTTCTCCCCCACCCTCCTGTCTCCCTCCTTCCCCAAATCTTCTTTCCAAGTCTACAATCTACCTGCTTATTTCTAAAAATGGTTCTTTATTTTGTTCTTTAAATTACTTATAGCTTGAGTCTGATATTAGGCAAACCATAGATGTTTAACCTTTTTGTGAACTTTTTTCATTTAGCATTACATTCCCAGGACTATTTTCAATAAGACAACTTTGATTTTGTGATACAAATGTCATAGAAAGGGAATGTAAATGACCAAGCAGCCCCAGAGGTTCTGTATGGAATTTTTGTAGGATATGGGATTAGCCCCAGAGTTGGCAGAAGATAATACTGAGACTGAGATGAGCAGACCACGACAAGCTAAAGTCTCCACCACTGATAGGCTGGCCACCCTCAGTTCAAGGACAAAGGGGCAGTACCTGTGCCTCCTCCATTATGTGGCCGTCCCCAGTCAGGATAGTCAGCAGACACTTCACGGTGTGCAGTACAAGACAGTGGTACTGGATGAAACAAAAGAATACAGCACAAAAAGAATATAAAGTTCAGGAGACTCAGTAAAGCTCTGAGGCTGGCCTTGAGGGACTAAAGATATGATTTAACCACATGAGCAGGGGCAGGTTTGCCAGGGTATAGCTCCTAAGGAAGTGTTATGATAGGGAACAAATTAGGGAAGAAATCTGGCTAAGGAAAGAGAATGAGAAGCCAAAAACCACAGCTCTGACTGATGAAACACTGAGGGTCAGACTCTCACTCTCCCTACTTGGAAGTCTCTGGAAGAATCTACTGTCCACTCAAGTATTTTCACTTCAGCAAAATTACTCTGAGAACACAGGCTTAATATTCATTAGAAATAACTAAAAAATTTAAGAAAAAAATGATCCTTATGCTCCAGCCCTGAGATCCCACTTTAATTTACCTGATATTTCTAATATTCAGAAAGGTTGAGAATCAGAAATGTCAGTACTGAGCAGGTCTTCAGCTCCTGCCCTCGTTTGAGGTATGAAGTCTTTGAGCAGCTCTGGTGAGAATAGGCACATTCTTCAAACACAAGCCAATTTTTCCCAAAACCTATGTCAGAGTTGATGATTAATCATCAGCTTCTCACTAATTCAGATTGCACCTTAAAATTTTTACACACATAAACACTACATACAAATCCACTGGAGTGGGCACATTTAAGTAAAACCATCTTATAATCTCAGTGTCCCAGTGTGAACCCCTAGGGCTCTAGCCCTCACCATTTTTTAGGGCCAGTGCATCTTTGTCACACAGTTGGGCACTTCAGTGGGGAAACTGACGAGCCATGGTCAGCCAGGGAGGTACAGATGCCTTGAATCCTCTGTTATCCCTCAAAAAATTTGCCAGTTGATGATTTCTATATAGGCAACTGCAAGGCTCAGAGAGGAGGGGTAGGGGTAGGGTGGATGAAGAGGCATATTCCCAGCTCTCCTTGAAGTGGGATTTGCAGTAGGGAAAAGCAGAGGTAAACCATGTTTTCTCTGAGCAAGCTGTGTTCCAGAAAGAAAAACAGCAAAATTGAGCCAAGGAAACAAAACAAAACAAATTTTTTTTCAGATATACAGTACCAGAGCATAAATTCAAATAGAGAGAGAGATTTCTTCTCCTAAGGGAGCTATTTAGGGGAATCATTCCTTGTGGAAACCATAAATGGAATAAAAATTTCATTCTCCATCAATAACTTTCTCAATTACATTGTACACACATATTTAATGTGACGGTTGAGGCTCCTTAGTGACTGAGATCTTCAAAGCTTTGCCAGAAAGAGAGCAGTTTCCAGTGTTACCCATATAAGTCACACTCTCAAGATGGCCAGTATAAATCCCTGAATCCCACCAGGAAGTTATTTTGCTGCTGTTGCTTGGAATACAAGGAGGTTTCAATGTGTGGTCACGTGTCTATGAAATATTTCTAAGCACAATATCCAAAAGTGTATAGAGCAACTTATACAAAGGAAAGTTCATTAAAATGCTTTTTACTACATTAAAATAGGGGAAAATATGGAACTGAAGACTCAATAGTGAAAATAAAATAAGGATGTATAGCTTGGGATACTATGCCATTCTCACACAGGTTAATATATATATACATTTCATTTATTCATCAAACCCACATATATCTATGATCAGTTTTACTAAAATTGACTATTTCTAGAATGTGGAGACTTAGTGCTCAACGAGAGACCATGTGTTCACAAACATTTCCCAGTCCAACTTGAAGACAGACAGGGCCAATAGACAGTGCAAGCCAGGAAGCTGCAGATTGAAAGATGAAGTGAAGAGGATTGAATGTTATTCTCATTTCATCATCTACCCATGACATGGCTGACTGTGGCTACAGGTGAAGATGGAAGAACCCCCAAGGAAGGATCAGGATCACTGGTCATCTGATGCAGAACAGCTCTGTTGGAGAATCACAGGACACTTTGTAAGAGCAAACTACTAACTCAGGGAGGTGTGACGTCCCTGAAGGTTCAAGGCACACGTATCCCCTTTCCATAATCTAGTCTGTCCTTACTTAAAGAGTATATGAATACACACATAACATTTTATTGATAGCAGTTATCCCTGAGTGGTAGAATCACAGAGAAACGTTTTTCTCTGTTTTATGTATTTTACATTTTAAAAAATTAATATACATGAGTGTATAGGCTTATATATTTGTAATAAGCTGTATTTGTTGGATTCATGGTCCAAAAAGGACTTTGGGATGGCCATGTGGGAAGACCTTGATAAAGATATGAAACACATCCCCTCATGAAATGATAAATTTTGTAGTTTATACGTAGAAGAAATACAGACACAGCTAAATCAAAGACAAGTATTTTCTTAGCAGCAGGCCTTTTCACTTTGAAAGGAATTTTCTGGATAGCACAAAATTATTTCAACTTTCCCAGTCCATCTACCTGCAACTGATTTGACACATTCAAATTTTTTGATCCATGGTTCAAAGATTAATAGCATCAATTTGTAATTTTGTTACCACACAAAGAGCAAAATCCTTGAGAATTTTTTAAGTATTCAGCATTTTAACCTTGTATAGCCTTGAAGAAGGTGATCAAATACAAACACAAATAATATTTTTAAATTGCATTAACTATTCTTGATGTGAGATCACTCCCATTGGTTGACATGATAAAAAGTATTTATGCAATGCTATACTTTAACCCAAACCAGTCCAGCTCCATAAATAAACTGTACATATATTATATGGAATTTTATTTATAGTCAGTCAGTCTACTCTCCCTCAGTTTCAGTAATTAACCTTGTAGAAGTTCTTTGAATCTCCATTACATAGAAAAAAAGTGAAATGGTTAAGAGCCCTCTTTTTACAAAGTAGGAGTACAGCTTACGATAACAATGTTGATCCTTTTGTTATTGTGGTAGTAGTAGTTTCCTGTTCAAAGAGAAACATCATATACCTAGAATCATCATGTATGAAGACACAGGAAAGCTTAGTGCAGTCAATTAAGTTGGAAAAATGCAGATTTTCCTCTAGTTTGGAATTAGGGAATACTTGGCAACACAGAAATAGAGGGTTTGTTTTGCTTTGCTTTGCTTTGCTTTGCTTTGCTTTGCTTTGCTTTGCTTTGCTTTGCTTTGCTTTGCTATGTTTTTTGATGGAATTGCATGACAGGTAACTTTCATTAGAAAATGACCAAATTGGAGCAGAAGACCTAGGCTGAAGAAACTTCTTCGCTATTTACTATTGGTGTAAAACTCAATCGGATATTGTTAACACAAATGCCTTCACAATAAAACAGTTTTAGCAGCAAACCCTAAGCTATTAATAGTCTGGCCGTTTACAAAAAAAATTGCCAACTTCTGCTTTAAATAACCTCAGTATTTGTCTTATTTTGTTTTGTCTATAAGTAATACTGCAATTTTAAATTGATTTCTGTTGCTTGAGAAATGAAAATCCTCATTCTGAAATCCAAGGTCTGGAATTCAGTGATTTTCCACAAGAGCAAGCATGAGCTCCTGAGGTCCAGCTAACAGCTTTAGATTCCTAGCTGTGTCTCAGTGGCCTAACCTGTAAAATGGGCATTATTGTCATAGCCATTTCAAAGAGCTCTTTACTATAGACTAACACTTGGCACACAGTAAATGTTTTAAAACCATTAAATTTTGTATTTCTTAGTACAAATGCACACACACATCACCTATTTAAGTGAAAAGTAAATAATCTCCTGAACATGTATGATTATGACATTAGCAAGAAAAAAAAAATTTACAATCTTTTATAGGATGTTCTGGCTTCTTATCATAATATCCACTATGAGTCAAGTTAGTTTCAGTTTGACAGAAATCAAGAATTTAAAAATACAGAAAATATTAAACTCAAATCTCTGTGAACAAATATGTATAAAGACTGGCAGAAATATTATTGTTTGTTATTATTTTACATTTGATTCTAAAAAACAGTTAAGAATATCAGATAGCAAATTCTATAGAAAATCTCATTGTCTGATAGTAACCTGGCATCCTCTACCTAATGGACAATTGAATAATAATCTTCACAGAGAATTATATGGTAACTGAAATGGAAAGAGTTGGGATATAAGATTCTGCATGGTGATACTTGCTAAAGTAGTGTCTTTTTTCCTTGTTGAAATAAACACTGAGGATTTACAGTCCAAGGCAATAAAAGAGGAAAAGGAGACAAAGAACATTTTTAAAAAACACTTTCAGTAATGTTTAAAATGTACCGTGTTCTTGGTTTCATTGATTTTTATTCTTTAAAGCAAGGCTTTTTTATTTTCAAATATGACATGTGCATTGTTCAGCCATACCAAAGAATAGTACAATTTGTTGTCAACCATATCATCAATTCTGTTTTAATCTTCCCTGGGTACTGAAGTAAAATATGCTGAGCTGTGACTTCCTCTATGTGGCAGGAAAAAATTTACTAAGCAGTATTGCTCCTTTTCCAGTTGGTTTTCAGACCCACCTTCCCTCCACAGCGTACCCTTTCTGCAGTCAAGGGAAGCAGCCATGTGTCCGGGAAGCATGGTCTGTCACAGTGTGTGCTCCATTGATTAACCATGAAAACAGTAATGGAACTGCCATTGATCCCTGAAATGGCTCCTCCGAAATCCTTTAGAACGTCCACAGGGTCACTTACTCATGTTCCATTGCGAGGATAAGCTTCAAGCTATCTGACTGCTTGCTAACTGCTGCCTGCAATAAACTACTTACCTTTCCATTACCAGCTTAACAACTGCCTGCCAGACTGGAGTGTATGAAAAATAGATAAAGAAACACCCAAACTTCACAACTGCAGAAAGAGTAGCTTGCACGACTGAGTTTGAGAATTCTCAGTCAGAAAAATAACTCACCTGCACACCAGCACATATAAAATGACTCCATCTTTCCTTTTGAAGTTTCATAATTTAGCAATAAAAGATCTCGCTATTTCTTACCTCACTTTTAACTTCCCGAAGTACTTGCACATTTCCATTGTTTGCCTATTTCTCAAGGTTTTATGTAAAAATGAGTCCTAAAATTAGGAAAATCATGATGAAATCATGACTAGGAAATATTAAATGGCCATGGATAGTTACTACAGTCAGGATCTGAGTCAGATTCCCTATTCATCCGCACACAACCACTCACCCATCCAACCACCCACCCTCTCATCCATCCATCCATGTATCCAACTACACATCCATCCATCCATCCATCCACCCACCCCAGCAAGATCCTTGTCACTGAGTTATGGACAGAGACAATAATGTTTATAGTTTTTATTTTCCTATTATTTTAATCAAATTCAGGGTAGTTTGACAACAGCAGCAAAACTATCCTTGGTCTAAAATACATTAGAACAACAAAAAAAAAAATTGTGTATCAACACATCGCTCTACTACCAGACCACATTTTATTGTGTATGCTTCACGAACAATGGAATTAATTATTTCTATTGAAAGTGAATAATATTTAGAGCAATGTGAATTTAAATTAGAAGTATTTTTCTGGGGAAAATGTGTAGGAGATTTCTTATTTGGGCATTGGTGAATGATTCCTCTCTGATGCACACTTATAAACAGGTTCCCACTAATGAACCTCTCACTAACCATTCCCTTACTTTCTTCAAACCATGAAGTATTTGTACCCTGAAATTTGTCAATTTTTAATTGCATGTAAAGTTCAGACAAATCTACCAGCTGAAACTCACCCAAGAGGTACCTGATCTTGTGTTTATCCACCCAACAGATATGAGCACATACAATATACCTGTCCTTCTGCCAAGTGATTCATAAATATTATTTTATTTTTAGGACAACCCTATCAGCCATTCTCATTCTACATGTGAGGAACTAAAGCTCTGAGAATAAATGCCTAGACTACAGTTGTGCAATGAGGGAGCAGTGGGCCAGATTTGAACCTAAACATATGAGTGTCCATAACCCAACCCTTAACCTGTGCTGGCATTTCTAATCAATTTCATATTATAGTTGAAGCCTGAAAGAGAGACTCAAAGGTTTCTGAGCTCAGGTCCCTGTCTCAAGAGTTCACAGTGGGTAAGGAAGAATGACCTTTCAAATCAGGATGAAATGTAGTATGAGGACAACTTTATTGGAAGTCCAGAGGTCAAGCCATGGTACTACAGAGGGTGACATCAACACCGTCTGGCCTCAGGGAGGAGTCTCAGAGCAAGGCTGGTTAGACAGGTTGAAATGTGCGAGGGGAATACTGTTCACCAATACCTGCTCAAGGAAGGAGCCTGGTGTGAGAATCATAGATGATTTCAGGGTGCGGAGCATTGTGGTCCACACAAGAAAATGAAAGACTTGAGTTGTGTGGATTACTGGGGATAAAAGATGAGAGTAACTAGTAGATAATGATGGTAAGTTAGAAGAATAGCTAGGAATGGACCTAGGGAAGTAGGAAGGGCCAGGTCTTGGGTGTCTGAGAATGTTGAGGGTAATATGAAGGACTGAACAGAGTTTAAGGGAAGCACTGTGATAAGAGTAGGGCTGTGTGTGGCGTTAGCAGTGTGCAAACACTGCAGAAGAAAAAGTTTACATGTTCAGGGAGTAGAAAAAAGACCCATAAGAATGGAGTTTGATTAGCAAGTGTCACTTGAAGCCCTGACCACAAGGGCCTTGTGGGTGGTGAGAACATCCCTCCTGGTCTGCCCAGGAAACCCGAGCACTAGAGCTTGGGTCATAAATATCCCTTATACACCCATGTGTTAAAGTCTTGGTCCCTTGCCAATAGTATTATTAGGAAGCAGTAGGTAGAACCTTGGGAAGAGGTGAGGCCTAGTAAATAGAACCTTGATGAGGTCATTCAGTCACTGGGGTCATTCCCTCAAAAGGGACTGTGGGACACTTGTCTCTTCCTCTTCCTTTCTTTTGCTTCCATCCATAAGTCAAAGAGCTTTGCCCCCCACAGACTCTAGCCATGACATGCTGCCTCACCACGGCCCAAAAACTATGGGGCTAACTGAACATGGACTAAAAACTCTGAAACTATGAGCCACAATAATCTTTTACTCTCTATACATTTATTTTGTTACAGTAATGGAAAGCTGACTGACATGCCAAGGTAATACAGGCTGCTGTGACAACATTCTTAATAATTTCATTCTCAGAGTTGTCGAACTTTAGATGATCACTTACATGGTCATCCATTTATAAGCCATATCTTCTTCCAAGCACGATGAGGAGTCAGTGAAGGTTTCGGGAAAAGGGAGTGCCATAATTTATGTTGTAAAAATAACACTTGGATACTTTAATTGCCTAGTGAGGAAAGTAGACTGGGGTGTGAGGGAAGAAGGAGGCCCTCAAGAGGCCAGTAAAGTCAGCTAGGAAAGACAGTTGGCTTGCATTCACTTGGTGACATAAAGATGAAAAAGAATGGACAAACTGAGCTCCTTCTAAAGCAGAATCCAGCAAACCTGTCCAGGGCCGTATATCAGGACTGACCATTCCCAACGGGATATACAGGCCTGGTACTCAAGCACTAGGAGCTTCAGAGTCACTACCTATAATCAAAAACAAAAGAGCTCTTATCGGCTTTTTCAGGCTGTCATAAAGATTAGCAATAATAAGGAATGATGTAGCTCAGTACTGTGGCTGCCTTGTGACATCCATTCTCTAACTCAGCCAGTCATTCCTCTGTTCACTTGTGTGTGAACTTTTTCAAACTTTATTTAGTCAAATACATTGGTTCCAGCCACAGCATGCTCATAAGCAGGTGACACAGGGCATTTCTAGGTGGGCAAGAGAACCACAGCATCAAAGAAGACAATGAGGGCTGGTGAGATGGCTCAGCAGCCTACACGCCTGCCTGGCAAGTGCGAGGGCCCGAGTTCCACTCCCAGAACCCACATACGAAAAAGGGGCCAGTGATATCGCTCAGCGGCACGGGCGCCTGCTGGCGCGCCAGTCCCTGAGGTCAAACCCCCGGTACCCACAAAAAAAAAAAAAAAAAAAAAAAAAAAGAAGACAATGAGCTCACTGGAAAGGGACTCACTGGAAACAGAGGTGACTGAAACACAGTGACTCAGATGGGCCAAGGCAACTTCCCATGAATGAGACCAGGAAGAAAACAGAGCTGAGTCCAGAGTCAGAATACAAGCCGTGCCAATTAGATGGGTGCTGAGAACTCAGAGAAGCCTCAGAAGAGGAGCTTCCAAGTTGCTTTTCTCACCCTTTCTGCAGGTGTGCTTGGAGCCTGACTGAACGCAGCCTCAGTAGCTCCACCAGCTGTGTACGGCTAAGGAAGCTGTTCTGTTTTATATCTATATGCTCTCCCTAAAGCCTCATGTACTCACAGGTGGGATCCTGGGGAGGGGATTTGATCATGGTGGTGTGATACTCATCAGTGGACTAGTCCACTGATGAGTTTATAACTAAATGTGATTTGGGACACAAACCCTGGTTTGAGGAGGGAGAGTACCAAGGGGCCTGGAGGGTCTATCTCCCTCCCTCCTCTCTTGATCTCTCTGCTTCCTGCCTTCCATGCCATTAGCAAGCCTCCTCTGCCATTGCCTCTTTGCTATGCTCCCCTGCCTTGGAGCCAGCCACCTGTGGACTGAAACCTCTACAAACTGTAAACCAAAATCACTCTCTCCTTTTTTAATTTATGGGAGTCAGATATTTTGTCCCAGCAATGAGAAAGTAACTAAGACAGAAGCCATGAGAGGCATCTACTTTCCATGTCCCAAAGGTCCTGATGCTCACTTCTAATACATGGGCAGACAGAACTCTATTAGTTTCTCTTGCTACATACCATTAGTCTTTGGAGCTTGGTGTATGTGTTTAGATTGGTGTCTGCTGAGAAATGATTTTGTGCAGGATTCTTCACAAGGGCAAGGATGCTCTGCATCTCCACCATGATTCTGGACCTGTCTCCCCCTCTGTTATCTGACACTGAGAGACCTAGGGGTGCAGTCTACCATCTATTCCATTATGCATTCATGTAACAGTGACTGCACAATGTGATACTCATCTTTCTGTTTGTAAAATAGTGACAGTAAGCTAGAATTTGAGATGCATATTTGTCTAAATCACAGTTCTACAGATGTTATGAGTTTACTTAAAGCAATTAGGTTATGCCACTTTCTTTTTTTTTTTTTTTTTAATGTGGGTACCAGGAGTTGAACTCAGGACCTTGCACTTGCCAGGCAAGTGCTTGTGCCGCTGAGCAATATCACTGGCCCTTTTTTCCTTTATGTGGGTTCCAGGAGTTGAACTCGGGCCCTCGCACTTGCCAGGCAGGCACTTATGCCACTGAGCCACCTCGCTGGCCCTATGCCACTTTCTGATGATATAAATGAAGTAAACTTTTTCCAAGACAAAAAGTTATAATGACTCATATTTTAATGTTAAGAAACACAGGGCCGGTGAGATGGCTCAGCAGCATAAGTGCCTGCCTGGCAAGCACGAGGGCCCGAGTTCAACTCCCGGAACCCACATATGAAAAAAGGGCCGGTGATATCGCTCAGCGGCACGGGCGCCTGCTGGCGCATGAGGTCCTCAGGTCGACCCCCGGTACCCACAAAAAAAAAAAAAAAGAAACACAAAGATCACCAAATGAGAAGAAAACAATGTCCAGGAACGTATGTTGAACAAATTGATGTTTCAATATGAGTTAATATGGATCTTTTGGTTTGGGTAAACATGTCATAGTTGATGGAATAATCTCACTTATAATTATGAAGTAGTAGACGATATCCTAAATTTTATAATAAAGCTTATTTGTTTGGAGAATTATGTTATGGCTTGTATCTAGATGTCCTCCCAAAGCCTCATGCAGTCATGGGGGAGGGGGTGTCTTTTCAGAGGAAAAGGGAGGAGTCATCTGTCGTACGTGCCAGGTCTGGTAAATAAGGTGAATGAGAACACATCATATTTTTATTTGACAGAAATTGCTGTAAACATTTTGAATTTATTTGGAACATAGAATTAAATAGCCATGAAAAAACTTAAGAGAAGAGACATGAAATAATGGAAAATACGTGGCCCTAGATATACACGTGAGTAAGATAGGAAACTACTAAAGAAAATTGTAAAAAGAAACCACAAAGAAAAACAAAGTAGTCACAGGCTGAACATGAAAATATTTGAGTTAAAAAATACCCGTTGAGAGCCGATGAGATAGCTCAGCAGCGTAAGTGCCTGCCTGGCAAGCACGAGGGCCCGAGTTCGACTCCCGGAACCCACGTATGAAAAAAGGGCCAGTTGGGGCCGGTGAGATGGCTCAGCGGTTTAAGCGCCTGCCTTGCAAGCGCGAGGGCCCGAGTTCGACTCCCGGAACCCACATACAAAAAAGGGGCCGGTGATATCGCTCAGTGGCACGGGCGCCTGCTGGCGCGCGAGGTCCTGAGGTCGACCCCCCGGTACCCACAAAAAAAAAAAAAAAAAAAAAGAAAAAAGGGCCAGTGATATCACTCAGCAGCACGGGCGCCTGCTGGTGCGCAAGGTCCTGAGGTTGAACCCCGGTACCCACCAAAAAAAAAAAAAAAAATACCCGTTGAACATGAAAAATTGTGCCAGGTTAATAGGAAAATTTCCAGAGTCGTTTTTCTCTATCAAGTAATCTCAATGATCCTCCCCACTAGTTCTAAGAGAAATAAGAAAAAAAGACAAATTTTTTGTTTTAAAATCTCTTCCATAATCATCTGCTGAAGAGAATTTATCTCTCATAAAACTTGAAACATATATTTACAAAATAAAAGTGATGGAGGTGGAATCTGTTATGTGTACTTGATAAGGCTTATTTATTTAATGAAATAACTTCTATAAAAATAAAATTAAATCAATAATAGATTAAGAAAAAACTTAAAGATATTTTCTTAAAAATTATTTAGAATATAATTTCCATTTTTATCAAACTGAAGACATTTAATACCCTCAATCTTAAAGTGCTTTCCTAATGGCAGCATTTTTAATGATTTATATAATTTGGAGTGATTATTTTCCATACTTCATTACTTTCCCCCAAATGATCATTGATTTGATAATTACTTGATATTTTAAAGCCTGAAGACATAATGTCCTTGAAAATGTTTTAAATGTCTTGTTCTAAGCAAAAATAAATTGCATGAACTTAAAGATGAATTTTTTTAGGGAAAATAAAGATCATTTTATTTTATCTTAATTAAGATTATTTAGCAACATATCTTATTGAAGAAATTAACATATAGCTTGCTAACAGACCATAAAGTAAGGCGTTTCTCCCTACACTATGCAAATATAATTGTACTTTTTTAGGATTATCCCAAATTATCTCTACACTACATTTTACTAACTGATTTCTCCCAGCTTCTTTCTTACTACTCTGATGAGTGACCTTTGTTTATAGAAAGCACAGTGACATTTAAATTTGAAAAGTTTGATTAATTTTGATCTTACAATTAGTCCGTGTTTTTGTCACTTATTTACATGTGGGTCTTTAGATATGTGTAAGAATTGAATCAAGCTATATTTTATTAGACCTCACAATTTTACATAAACAAAAAATCCTACTATATGCAAAGCAATTTAGTATATGTTATAGGCAATATATGTTCTTCATTCTGGCTAAGCTAAGATTTTGGGGTGGAGTAAATGGAGAAAATAATTTTATGTAGAGAGTTGTGCATAGCTATAATTGAATTAAGATATATTTGATGATTACCTCATGGTTTAGAATTAGTGAAAATACCTAAAATTTTTCTTAGAAAACACCATTGTAAAATAAATATGTTAGCTTCAGTAAAAACACGTATTCCCCTTTTAGACCTGTTTCAGAATACTGACTTGGAAAAAAATTATCTTACTTTCTGTCTTTTCTGAATTCTTTTCTTTTGCATGTGCACAGTGATTCTTTTACTGGTTTGCATTTGTCTTGGGTTTACATGGGTCATTTTTGGAAAAAAAAATAAGTACATCTCCATTCGTAGGTATTACCTGTGACTATTTGTCAAAATAAGAATGTCATGTGAAGCTCAGTAAATCTCAAGTATCGTCCTTGTCATCAATATACACATAAATAATTTTACTATCCCATAACACAAAACTAAAGCTTTTCCTCCAGTGCCTGAAAATTTCTACTATTAGAAACCATCAAATTGTCTTCCAAATAGATAAATACAATGTATTGATCTAATGTTTGCACATAATACTAATTTTTTAAAATCAAATTTTATATAGTTTATAGATAAGTTAATGGTAAGCAGAAAAATTTCTCTTCTAATTGTTTCTTTGAAGACTTTTTTACCCCAAAAATTTAATATTTCCCAAATGATAAACATATAACAAATTATGTGGGTGAAAAATTTTAATTAAGACAAACATAAATACATTTTTTGTTTTGCTTTCTGTTTTTTATGTCGATAGTGTGGCATTCCAAAAGTTTCAGATGGAATTCACAAACTGAGGGTTCATTACTCCGCCAGTAGCACAATAGATAAACAGAGGACTCCAACTGCAGGACAGGGGAGGGGCCTGATACCTGGTGGGCAGTGGGTTTTCTCCAGATATCCATTAGGGAATGAGCCAGGCATGTTGCTGGAAATGGCAGACATGTCATGTCCCAGGGAAGTCTGTGTTTCTTTAAGGCTCTGCCTCATAATTCATAGTAAGATTGAGATGGAAACTGGTCTAGCAAGGTATCTAGGTAAACCTGAGTGAACTGTGGGCTGTTGTTGCCAATAATATTCTCTCCACAGGTGGCTCTCACTCAGCCTCGTGGTGACACTTCTAATCAGAATTAGGTTCGGCTGTCAACAAAAGAAACCTGCAAAAGTTGCTTTTAAAAAGTAGTTTATTTTCTCTTACATAAAGGAATTCCAAACATGACATCTAGGATGGGATATAATCATCAAGGATACAAGATTTCTTAATCAAACCCTAATATCCACCTTTTTATTACCAGTACAGAGGAGGATGTTTAGATGATACTCATTATGGAAGAAAATATTTGCAAGCCTTACATGTGATAAAGGGTTACTATCCAGAATATACAAGGAATTCAACTCAACAGCAAAAGAAAAAAAGAAAATGTTTGCAAGCCTTACATGTGATAAAGGGTTACTATCCAGAATATACAAGGAATTCAACTCAACAGCAAAAGAAAAAAAGGCTATTTGAAAATGGGCTAAAGAATACTCTAGATACATCTCAAAATAAAATACACAAATGAACAATAGGTATATGAAAAAATCTTCAACATCACTAATCAACCAGAAGATGAAATTTAAAACTACAAAGAAATGTCACTTCACTGCTGATAGGATAGCTATTATCAAATATATATATATATATATATATTTATATATATATATATATATATATATATATATATATATATATATATAAAACAAGTGTTGATGAAGATGTAGAGAAAAGGCAGCCCTTACACACTGTTACTAGAAATGTAAACTAGTACAGCTATTATGGAAAACAGTGGGAGTTAAGCATAGAACTACCATACAATCCAGCAATCCCATTACTGGATCCATATCCACTTCCAAAGGATATGAAATGAGTACATTGAAAAGATGTGTGCTCTCCCATATTCATTGCATCACCATTCACAATAGCCAAGATAAAGAATCATCCTGTCATTAGTGAACAGGTAAATAAAATGTAATGTGTATACACAGTCAAATACTATCGGTAATTAAGAGGATGAAATTCTGTAATTTTTGATAACATGCATGGATCTGGAGATCACTGTGTTAAGTAAAATAAGCCAGGTACAGATAAATAAATACCACATGATGTCACTCATATGTGAAATTTGAAAAAGCTGAACTCATAGTAGTGGAAAGTGGAATAATGGTTACCAGAGGTTGGTGACCACTTAACAAATACAAAGTCACAGCAGAAAGGAATGAGTCTGGTGTTGTATTACATAGAAGGGGATTAGGGGCAACAATGTTGTATCATATAATTCAAAATAGAAGAGAGAAATTTGAATGATCTTATTACATAGTAATGATAAAAGTTTCACTTGATGCACAACCTAAATATCCCAAATTGATCATTATATAATTTATAAATGCAGTGAAACATCAGCGTGTACCCTAGAAAGATGTACAATTATCTGGTAAATAAAAATAATTTTTTTTAAATGCTCGATAAATTCTGTACTTGTTCAATGAATCAATTTTTTAATCAGACATACAAGTCACAGTGTTGAATCCTAGCTTTGCCTTTAACAAATCATGTTTTACTGTGCATATCACTTGATTCTCTGCAGATCAATTTAATTTTTATATAGTGTGTTCTTCTGGGAAGAGTAAGTGACCTCCAATATGTAGCTTAGTTGTAATGTTGCTGCTGGTCTACTCTCCTCTGAAGGGTTGATTTCATTTCACTTTCTCACTTTCAAATTCACATTTAACCTGAATTCACTGTTTCCAGCCCCTAACCCCTGAGACCAACTGTGCAGAGGTTCACTTTTCAAACCATGGTGTGGTTATGTTTCAATACATACTAATGAATAAATATGGACACCTGACATCAGAAGTAGAACCAGATTAAAGGAGAGGGAGCATGGGCACCACTCTGTTCCTCCAGGGGGCAGTCATGTCCCTGTGCAAGATCAGAACCAAGGCTGTTTACCAGCTGCCCCAATCCCGGTGTCTGAACGATCATACTGCCACCAAGGGGTAGAAGCTACCCAGGATCTGCAGGAGGAGCTAATCAGGATTATATTGCATCTTAGATATAATAATTAGGAAAAACAATATTAATTTTTAATTTCAACTCACATTCCTTAATGCATATTTTTCCCTATGGCTGCATTCTTTTCTGAAACTATAAATATTTTGCTTGTGACACATAAGATTATTTCACACACTAAATGAGAATGATGAGACCTGGCTTATTTAATTACTCTAAACATCAAAAATAAAAATAAGTTTCTTACCCTTCTGAAGGATAAATCTATACATTTATTCAAAATTATGTATTATTTTATCATGGAAGACAATACTATAAAAAATTTTTTACTATTTTTTAAATCAAATCTATAATTTCCTAGGCACCTTCCAAGAATACAATAAAAAATTCACTATGGTAGAACAAACACAGGATTATTGGAGGAACAAAATCTTATTAAATATGGAAGCATGAGTTATTAAGTAACTTTAATAAAACATTTTGACTCTTTGTACTTTAAATCAAAATTATTAATAATATGTGCTTTAATTATTTTCCAGTGCTTCCTACTTTACAATATCCTTCTCTATCATTTGTTAAGATGGGGTGCCATTATACCTTCAGGGATGCACATATGCACATGTATATATGTATAAATACAAACACCATTCATTTATAGAATATGTGAGTATACAGAGCTACTTTCTGCCAGAACCTTATTCTTTCCTCAAAACAAAACAACATACTTTTCTAAATTCCCTGTAAGCAGTAAGAAGTTGATTTTAATAGAATAAACTGATAGCAGAGAAATTAGAGGTGCCATTTCATTGGCAAGAAAAAATTGATGTATGTGTACATTTTTTCATTCACCTTTGTGATTCATCTTAGGACTAAAATGTAGTAAATGTTTTTTTTTTTTTTAAAGAGAAGAAAAAACAAAACAAAACAAAAGAAGAACAAATTTTCAAAACAACATAATAGGAGGGTAACAATGGTTTTATGTGACGGTTGTGATGTTTCAAATAGAGTCATTTGCGATCAGGTAAAATAATGAAAACTTATTAAACTATTATCAGTTAATTTTCTGTATCATCATGCTGTCCAAATAATTAGGAAAGTAGCATGTTGTGGAGCTAAAACCCTTGACTAGAACTCAGGGAAGCTGGATTCTTTTTTTTTTTTTTTTTTGGTGGGTACCAGGGGTCGACCTCAGGACCTCGCGCACCAGCAGGTGCCCGTGCCGCTGAGCAATATCACCGGCCCTTTTCTCGTATGTGGGTTCCGGAAGTTGAACTCGGGCTCTCATGCTTGCCGGGCAGGCGCTTATGCCACTGAGCCATCTCACCGGCCCAGGGAAGCTGGATTCTAACGTTAACTCCCACTAACTTTCTGCAGAATATTGGGAAAGTCAGTCAATTGCTATGAATGTCAAAGTATTTCTTAACAATGAAATAAAAGGATGAACTAGATTTAGGTTCTTAATCTGCTGTCCATGGACTTAGAAAAAATTATGTAGAACTTTATGTATGTGAACTGCATGGATATTTTCTTCTCGAAAAAAAGTCATAACTTGCAGAAGATTTTCCCTGGGAATTTTACACATAAAAATTTAAAATTCTGGATATGAGTGACCTCTATAGTTTGTATTCTTCCAGTGAAACTATAGTTATAGAAAATTAGTGTCATTTAAATAACATTAAAACTTCTATCAAACTATAAAACTTCTATCACAGTTTAAAGAATAGCAACAAAACAGAACAATTATTTGCACTATATCTAAAAAGTAAAATCATAATAACTTCAAATGACTCTTACAAAAAAAGAAAAAGAATAGCATCTTTTAAAATCACCATGGGCCAGTGAGATGGCTCAGTGGCATAAGTGCCTGCCTGGTAAGCGCAAGGTCCTGAGTTCAACTCCCGGTACCCACATACAAAGAAAGGGCCGGTGATATCGCTCAGCGGCACAGGTGCCTACTGGCGCACGAGGTCCTGAGGTCGACCCCCAGTACCCACAAAAAATAAATAAATAAATAAAATAAAAAATAAAGTCAGCAAAGTACACAAAGAAACAATAAAAGAAAATAGAAATAATGTGGGAAAAGCCTAAAATTGACATGTAATTCATAAGATACAAATGAAACAGTAATTTGTAAGTTTTCTCATCTGAATAAGGTTGATAACATATGGTAAACCTCCTAAGCTTTCAGTGAATGTGAAATAAAAAGTCTACTCAAGGGATCCCAAGAAGGAATACAGATCACCAGACTAATTATATTACAGCCTCACTGAATGAGTTGGCAAGGGGCACTAGTCCAAGTTACTATGGAGTGAGTACAGTCTATAAGACTAAAGGCAAAAGAAATTGCATATTCCTCGAATATAGGTTAATATGTATGATGTGTTCTATAAGTATACAATAATTTAAAATTTATTTATAAAGGGATGGTGGTAGCAAGATTACTTTTGTAAATTAATTATTTGATCAACAAATAAAAATTACTTATATTTATCATGAGCAACATGATGTTTTGAAATGTACATATATTGTGGAATGGCTAAGTCAAAACAATCAACATTTGCACCACCTCAGACACTTAATTTTTGTGTTGAGAACACTTAAGAGCTACTCTTATTGATTTTTAAGGATATAATACATTGGTACTAACTGTAGTCACCATGTTACTGTGTTGTGCAGCGGCAGGCAGGGTTCACATCCTTAAGTGCAGCTAATAAGATAACAAAAAAAGGAGGCTAAAATGGATGATATATGTGGTGACAGATTAGACTGACAGCATCAATAAGATTCCTGTTTAGCTTCACATAGAGATAGCTGCATACAGAAATATTACAGCAGGTATGCATACCTTGGTTATTACGCATACATATTTCTTTGCCATATCAAGTAAAAATAACAGCACCCCAGTAGCAATACCCGCCAGCACCCACATCTTGCTTTCTTATATCATTTTTTTTAATCAGGGCCCCTTGGAGAAATGGTCGATTCTAGGACTGAGGCAGGAAATGCATAAGTTGAGCCTGGAGCATCTTGCAGAACCAGAAAGTAAGGACATCCTCATTTTAAAAAAATGTTGATGGCTGGATGTCAAAGGAACAAACTTGAAAGAGTTCCCAATGGCCAAAGTTGAACACTGAATAAAAATAAATAAAGCAGTACTAGGTTATAACCCAAAACATAGAATAAATATCCATGAGCCCATACTGATGTAAATAAAGGAGATAAAAAACAAAGTACAGTAAAATCTTGGTTTGTAAGCATAATTTTTTTCTGGAAACATGCTTGTAATGCAAAGCACATGTATATCAAAGCAAATTTCCCCATTAAAAAATAATGAAAACTCAGATGATTTATTCAGCTACCCCAAAATATTCATATAAAATGATTATAATACTGTAATAGAACACAAAATAATAAAGAAAATACAAAATATAAAGAAAAATAAATTAATTTGCAATTACCTTTGAAAACCTTCATGGCTGGTGTGAGACAAGAGAGGAGGGTTATTGTGTAGGAGGACTTTCACTATTACTAACAGAATCGCTATCTATTGGCTCAAAAGAATCTTTTTCATTTCATGAAACTTTAACAAGGAACCTATCCAAAGATGCTTGCTTTTGCCTTCTTTGAGGATTTTGGGGAAACGTGCTGTTGCATTGTCTTAAATAGATTCATCGCTTGTGCTGCTACAGCCTTTTTCCAATGATGTTTCTACAAAATTTTGAACGGTTTCCCACATTTTACACATCTCCTGACTCTCATTTGAAGTGAGGGATTCCTCCTCTGTTTTTTTTTTTTCCTCTGAAGACAAGATCTCCTCTATAATCTCTTGCTGTTGGGAGACACCACCCACAATCCCACAATGAGAGAGAAGAACCACTGGCTCAGTTGTGATCATGTGATGTTCAGCATAATGAACTACTCGTACTGCAAGACATCACTGGTTTATCAAGTTAAAATTTTTTAGAAATCTTGCTCATCTTGCACAACACTCACGGAAGAAGTTACAATCCAAGGTTTTACTGTATAAGAAACAGTCACGCCAAGGAGGAAACTATGAGCGTGATTACTAGATCTTAGGGTGTATCTTAGGGGGGATACTAGAACAGGAAACAAAAGACATTAGGTAGCATCGAAGGAAATCTGAACAAACTATGCATTTTCTCCATGTAGAATAACTATTCATTGATTTTAACAAATGCACTATACCAGTGAATCATGTCAATAATAAGATAAAGTGTATTGGGGTATTCGAGAATTCTATATTATCTTCTAATTTTTCTTTAAATCAAAAATGGCCTTAAGAGTAAAAATTTTAAAATTGAATGCTGATATCTTGTACCCTGAGTAACCAATTTAAAGATAACAATATGTAATGTATTAACTACAGTCACCCTCCTATTATGTTGTTTTGAAATTTTGTTCTATTTTTTTCTCTTTAAAATAAAAAAAAAGTGACTTCCTCAAAAGATGGCGGATGAGTAAGAAGCAGGCAGCGAAACTCTCTCTAAAAGTTACCATTGGAATACGGGAATATAGCGACCCGGAAAGCGCAGGAGGGGGGGAGATGCCTCCCCGGAACCCAGAAAAGTTCTGAAGTGCAATCTGGGACCCCCGGCACCAGTGAAGGATACTTTCCAACAAAGAAGAAGGAGCAGAACGAGCGCGCACCTTCTACCATCCTAGGAATCGCAGTGCAACAGAAGCTCAATTCTGCGGACACAAGGTGACAGCTGGCACCCAGGGAGCCCCCACGGAGGATCCTGAGACAGCGGCGGGGCGGGGGAACGGCAGAGAACTGCGCTGGCCGGCAGTGAGTGTCTCTCAGACATAGCTGTCCCGCGCCAGAGAGCAACCGGCGGGGCGCCATTGTGGGGGGTGCAGCGAAACTCAGAGTGGTGCGAAAGGAAAACAGCGCTGGACACTCACGCTCCAGACAGGGCAGCGCGGGGCCTCTCAGGCCCACGAAAGTGTGCTGAGGGCAGCAGGCGAACGAGACTGGTCTGTCAGCCACACCTGTCCCGCGCCAGAGAGCGACTCGCCAGGCGCCATTGTGGGGGGCGTGGCGAAAATCAGAGTGGTGGGACACCAGTGCAGGGAACCCGCGCTCCGAACAGCGCGCCGCACCTCTCAGGCCCAGAGATAGTGAAAGGGCGCTGAGAGCTAGACTGGTCTCCGCCTGAAAGTATGCGCTTCTGCTCGCCACCCCGCCAAAGGGCTGCTCCTGGCTTACTGGGACCCACCTGCATGGAACAGGACTCTGTCATCACACGGTGCCTGCCTACAGCAGTCAACACCTGGAACTGATTCTTTTTAATTTTTTTTTTTATTATTTTTTTTTATTTTTTTCTCTCTCATTTGTTTTTTGTTCTGGTGAAGGGTTTTTTTTTTTGGTGGGGTTTTATTTTTGTTTTGTCTGTTTTATTGTTTTTATCTTCATTTTTGTTTCTGTATGAGTATTTGCTCTTTCCCTCATTATTCTCTCTGGTTTTCTACATGAGTGTAAACAGCACCTCTAACTTCTTTGTGATTGTGGTTGTGATCTGTTCTTCCTTTTATCCCTTCCTTCTCTTTTTACCACTAGTCCTCTGCACCAGTGTCCCAATGTTAGTGGGATCCCTCTTGGTCCTCTAACCTTACATCTAATTCCTTCCTATTCCCCCAATACTCTATTTCCTCCTTAACTCATTTTAAATTTAAACTCCTGAGGGAAAAATTGACATACATAGGATTGTATACTACATATAATTTTTCTGGTGTGTTTTAGATTTTGTTATATAACCACAACTCTACTCTGTACAGCTAAAAGTGGTAAATAACTGGTTAGCTCAGTTTGTCATTTTCTAGGTTGTGTTTGATGCTTTAGTTACCATTATAGCCAAATGTGAAATAATTGTTCTAAACATCTTTCCTTCCTGATATTTCATGATTGAGATTGACTAAGGGACACAGAAAATACAGTGGCACAGTACCAAAGAATCAAGGACTGGACCAAACAGGTAGCAACTTCGCATATCCAACGAATTGAAGAGGTAGGATCTGGCAGAAAGCTCAAAACCCAAAAGCAAGCTCCACTTGGAAGATACTGCAGAGAAGTAGGCATCTTCTAAAGATGTTAAACACGCGCAATAAAGTAACCTACCATAGGTAATTTGCAAACATCACCCCAGGAATTAAAGAAAGAAAAAATGAGATGACACTTAAACAAGATGCAACCCCACACATCCAATTCACCAAAGGCAAACCTAGGGGGCAATGAGGTGGGACAATCCGAAAGCCACCCACCTGGCCTATCTGAAGTGGCAACAACAAAGCAACTGAATGAGGCTCTGGAGAAAATTAAGTCAGAAATAATTTCACAGATAACCACAGAGATAATGTCCACAATGAAGACCATGCTTAAGGACACTATAGCTGATACAGACAAAAAAATAGACGAGCTTAAGAAAATTATAGAAACTATGAATGCTCAGCATAGGAAAGAAATGGAATCCATAAGGCAGATTTAAGCAGATATCCAGGAGAACAAAAATTCCATTGAAAGTATTTGTAGTAGATTAAGCCAATGTGAGGACAAGATCTCAGATATAGAAGACAAGCTTGCAATTAGTGATCATGAAAAGAAAGAATTCTTAAAAATAGCAAGGGAGCATGAAAAATCAATCCAGCAGCTGCTAGATGACTCAAAGATAAATAACTTAAGAATAATTGGAATAAATGAAAAATCAGGAGATAGCATCAATGACATTAGGACCCTGTTCAAAGACATTATCACGGAGAACTTCCTTGGAAGAGAAAAAGAATTTGACCCCCATATAAAAGAGGCTTTTAGAACTCCAACAAGACATGATCAAAAAAAAAAAAAAAAACTTCAGCCAGACATATCATAGTCAAGATCCCAGAAATTCAACAGAAGGGCAGAATCTTAAAAGCTGTTAGGGAGAAGAGACAAATCACCTATAAAGGAAAACCCATCAGAATCACAGCTGACTTTTCAGCACAAACCCTCAAGTCAAGAAGAGCTTGGAATGATGTATTTCAAGCTCTAAAGGAAAATAACTTTCAACCCAGATTGATGTACCCCACAAAACTATCTTTCAAAATTGATGGAGAAATAAAATACTTTCATGACAAAGAACATCTGAGAAAATTTATGACCACCAAACCAGCACTCCAAAATGTTCTGAAGGACATTCTAGAAAGAGATAGGAACCCCAACAGAAGGAATCCACCAGGCAGGGCAGATAATTAAATAGCAGGAAAGGGGAAAAACAAAGAGTGGGAACCAACAATAGGAAAATATCATGACAAGTATAAGTCAATACATATCAGTTTTAACCATCAATGTTAACAGTCTCAATTCACCAATCAAAAGGCACAGACTGGCGAATTGGATCAAGAAGCAAGATCCAACAATATGCTGTATACAAGAAACACATTTAATTCAGAAAGAAATTCATAGACTGAAAGTCAAAGGATGGAAAACAATACTCCATGCCACAGGAACCCAGAAAAAAGCAGGGGTAGCTATTCTTTTTGCAGACAAAGTGAACTTCAAGCCAAGAAGGATTCAGAGAGATAAAGACGGTCATTACATCCTTATAAAGGGAACAATCCAAGAGGAAGAGATAACGATCATAAATATATATGCATCAAATACCAGTGCACCCAGCTATATAAAATAAGTACTAAAGGACATGAAAAATCAAATAAGCACTAATGCAATTATATTGGGAGATCTCAATACTCCACTGTCACAAAAAGACATATCAACTAGACAGAAAATCAATAATGAAATAGTAGAACTGAACCAAACTTTAGAACAAATGGACTTAGTAGATGTCTACAGAGTGTTCCACCTCACAACATCAGAATACACATTCTTCTCAGCTGCACATAGGACATTCTCCAAAATAGACCACATACTAGCTCATAAAACCTGCTTAAGTAAATGCAAAGGAATTGAAATTATCCCATGCATATTATCAGACCATAGTGCAATGAAATTGGAAATCAGTGGCAAAAGATGTCACAAAAACTCCCTAAACACATGGAAATTAAACAGCACCCTCCTGAACAACCAATGCGTCACAGATGAAATTAAAGAAGAAATTAGACACTTTCTACAACTGAATGATAATGACAGTACAACATACCAGAACTTATGGGATACAATGAAAGCAGTCCTAAGAGGGAAATTTATAGCATTAAATACTTATATCAGGAAAATAGAGCAAGCGCAAATAAACAACTTAAGGGTGAACCTCGAGCTTCTATAAAAAGAAGAGCAGGTTAAGCCAAAAGTCCGTACAAGGGAGGAAATTATAAAGATCAGAGCTGAAATTAACGTATTGGAGACTAAAAAAAAAATACAAAGAATCAATGAAGCAAAAAGTTGGTTCTTTGAAAGAATAAATAAGATTGACAAACCCTTATCCAACCTTATTAAAAAAAGAAAAGACTCAAATCCATGCAATTGAAAATGAAAAGGGTGATATCACGACGGACCCTGCAGAAATCCAGAAGGTCATCTATACCTATTTTGAAAATTTATATTCTACTAAGATGGAATATGCAGAAGAAATGGACAGATTCCTAGATTCATATGAATTACCAAAGCTGAATCAAGAAGATTTAAAAATCCTAAATAAACCAATATCAACCAATGAAATTGAAGATGTAATTAAAAACCTCCCAACAAAGAAAAGCGCAGGCCCTGATGGATTCACTGCCAAATTCTACAAGAAATTTAGAGAAGACCTAACGCCTCTACTTCTCAAACTCTTCAATGATATTGAAAGGGAAGCAATACTCCCAAATTCATTCCTGGAAGCAAGCATTACCCTGATACCAAAACCAGAGAAGGACCCAATTAAGAAAGAGAACTACAGGCCAATCTCCCTAATGAACATAGATGCAAAAATCCTTAATAAGATACTGGCAAACAGAATCCAACAAATCATCAAGAAGATTATACACCATGACCAAGTTGGATTCATCCCAGGGATGCAGGGATGGTTCAACATACGTAAATCAATAAATGTAATACACCATATTAACAGAACCAAAGACAAAAATCACATGATCATCTCAATAGATGCAGAAAAAGCTTTTGACAAAGTCCAGCACCCATTCATGATAAAAACCCTACAGAAAATTGGAATAGAGGGTCTTTATCTCAATCTGGTAAAAGTTATCTATGACAAACCAACAGCCAATATCATACTAAATGGCCAAAAACTGAAAGCCTTCCCTCTAAAATCAGGAACAAGACAAGGATGTCCACTGTCCCCATTCTTATTCAACATAGTTCTGGAAACTTTAGCCAGAGCAATTAGACAAGAGAAAGAAATAAAAGGAATAATGATTGGAAAGGAAGAAGTTAAATTATCAGGGGGACCTCAAGATGGCGGATGAGTAAGAAGCAGGCAGCAAAACTCTCTCTAAAAGTTACCATTGGAACACGGGAATATAGCGACCCAGAAAGCGCAGGAGGGGGGGAGATGCCTCCCCGAAACCCAGAAAAGTTCTGAAGCGCAATCTGGGACCCCCGGCACCAGTGACGGGTGACTTCCAACAAAGAAGAAGGAAAGAAGGAGCAGACCGAGCACGTGCACCTTCTAATATCCCGGGAGTTGGAGCGCCGGCGGAGGCTAAATTCTATGGACACACGGTGGCAGCTGGCGCCCAGGGAGCCCCCACGGAGGATCCTGAGACAGTTGCGGGGCAGGGGAGCGGCAGAGAACGGCGCTGACCGGCAGTGAGTGTCTCTCAGCCACAGCTGCCCCGCGCCAGAGAGCGACCGGCCGGGCGCCATTGTGGGGGGTGTGGCGAAACTCAGAGTGGCTCGGAAACTGCTCTGGGAACTTGTGCTCCGGACAGGGCAGCACAGGGCCTCTCAATTGAGCCCACGAAAGTGTGCTGAGGTCAGCAGGCGAACGAGACTGGACTCTCAGCCACACCTGTCCCGCGCCAGAGAGCGACTGGCCCGGCGCCATTGTGGGGGGCGTGGTGAAAAAGCAGAGCGGCGGGAACCAGTGCAGGGAACCCACGCTCCGGACAGCGCGCTGAGCCTCTCAGGCCCAGGGATCGTGAAAGGGCGGCGAGAGCGGAGGCGAGCTAGACTGGTCTCTGAATGAAAGTACGCGCCTCTGCTCACCACCCGCCAGAGGGCGCTCCTGGCTTACTGGGACGGACCTGCACAGAACAGGACTTTGTCACAAGGTACCTGCCTACAACAGAGTCAACACCTGGAACTGATTCTTTTTATATTTTTTATTTTTATTTTTATTTCTTATTTTTATTTTTATTTTTTTTTCTCACTGATTTGTTTTTTTGTTCTGGCGAAGGGTTTTTTTGTTTTTGTTTTGTTTTGTTTTGTTTTTTGGTGGGGTTTTATTTTTGATCTGTCTGTTTTATTGTTTTTATCTTTGTTTTTGTTTCTGTATGTGTATTTGCTCTTTCCTTCATTATTCTCTCTGGTTTTTTATATGAGTGTAAACAGCACCTCTAACTTCTTTGTGATTGTGGTTGTGATCTGTTCTTCCTTTTATCCCTTCCTTCTCTTTTTACCACCTGTCCTTTGCACTAGTGTCCCAATTTTAGTGGGATCCCTCTTGGTCCTCTAACCTTACATCTAATTCCTTCCTCTTCTCCCAATACTCTATTTCCTCCTTAACTCATCTTAAATTTAAACTCCTCAAGGAAAAATTGACATACATAGGACTTGTATACTGCATATAATTTTTCTGGTGTGTTTTAGATTTTGTTATATAACCGCAACTCTATACAGCTAAAAGTGGTAAATAACTGGTTAGCTCAGTCTGTCATTTTTTAGGCTGTGTTTGATGCTTTAGTTAACATTATAGCCAAATGTGAAATAATTGTTCTAAACATCTTTCCTTCCTGATATTTCATGATTGAGATAGACTAAGGAACACAGAAAATACAGTGGCACAGTACCAAAGAATCAAGGACTGGGCCAAACAGGTAGCAACTTCGCATACCCAATGAATTGAAGAGGTAGGATCTGGCAGAAAGCTCAAAACCTAAAAGCAAGCTCCACTTGGAAGATACTGCAGAGAAGTAGTCATCTTCTAAAGATCTTAAACACTAGCAATAAAGTAACCTACTATAGGTAATTTGCAAACATCACCCCAGGAATTAAAGAAAGAAAAAATGAGACGACACTTAAACAAGATGCAACCACACACATCCAATTCACCAAAGGCAAACCTAGGGAGCAACGAGGTGGGACAATCCGAAAGCCACCCACCTGCCCTATCTGAAGTGGTAACAACAAAGCAACTGAATGAGGTTCTGGAAAAAATTAAAACAGAAATAATCTCACAGATAACTGCAGAGATAATGTCTACAATGAAGACCATGCTTAAGGACACTATAGCTGATACAGACAAAAAAATAGATGAACTTAAGAAAACTATAGAAACCATGAATGCTCAGCATAGGAAAGAAATGGAATCTATAAGGCAGATTCAAGCAGATATCCAAGAGATAAAAAATTCCATTGAAAGTATTTGTAGCAGAATAAGCCAATGCGAGGACAGGATCTCAGATATAGAAGACAGGCTTGCAATTAGTGATCATGAAATGGAAAAATTCTTAAAAATAGCAAGGGACCATGAAAAATCAATTCAGCAGCTGCTACATGACTCAAAGATAAACAACTTAAGAATAATTGGAATAAATGAAAAAGCAGGAGATAGCATCAATGACATTAAAACCTTGTTCAAAGACATAATCAGGGAGAACTTTCCTGGAAGAGAAAAGGAATTTGACACCCCTATAAGTGAAGCTTTTAGAACACCAACTAGACATGATCAAAAAAAAACTTCAGCCAGACATATTATAGTCAAGATCCCAGAAATTCAACAGAAGGGCAGAATCTTAAAAGCTGTTAGGGAGAAGAGACAAATCACCTATGAAGGAAAACCCATCAGAATCACAGCTGACTTTTCAGCACAAACCCTCAATTCAAGAAGAGCTTGGAATGATGTATTGCAAGCTCTAAAGGAAAATAATTTTCAGCCCAGATTGATGTACCCTGCAAAACTATCTTTCAAAATTGATGGAGAAATAAAATACTTTCATGACAAAGAACATCTGAGAAAATTTATGACCACCAAACCAGCACTCCAAAACGTTCTGAAGGACATTCTAGAAAGAGATAGGAACCCCAACAGAAGGAATCCACCAGGCAGGGCAAATAATTAAATAGCCGGAAAGCGGAAAAACAAAGAGTGGGAACCAACAACAGGAAAATATCATGACAAGTCAATACATATCAGTTTTAACCATCAATGTTAACGGTCTCAATTCACCAATCAAAAGGCACAGACTGGCGAAATGGATCAAGAAGCAAGATCCAACAATATGCTGTATACAAGAAACACATTTAATTCAGAAAGAAATTCATAGACTGAAAGTCAAAGGATGGAAAACAATACTCCATGCCACAGGAACCCAGAAAAAAGCAGGGGTAGCTATTCTTTTTGCAGACAAAGTGAACTTCAAGCCAAGAAGGATTCAGAGAGATAAAGACGGTCATTACATCCTTGTAAAGGGAACAATCCAAGAGGAAGAGATAACGATCATAAATATATATGCATCAAATACCAATGCACCCAGCTATATAAAACAAGTACTAAAGGACATGAAAAATCAAATAAGCACTAATACAATTATATTGGGAGATCTCAATACTCCACTGTCACAAAAAGATAGATCAACTGGACAGAAAATCAATAATGAAATAGTAGAACTGAACCAAACTTTTGAACAAATGGACTTAGTAGATGTCTACAGAGTGTTCCATCCCACAACATCAGAATACACATTTTTCTCAGCTGCACATGGGACGTTCTCCAAAACAGACCACATACTAGCTCATAAAACCTGCTTAAGTAAATGCAAAGGAATTGAAATTATCCCATGCATATTATCAGACCATAGTGCAATGAAATTGGAAATCAATGGCAAAAGATCCCACAAAAACTCCCTAAACACATGGAAATTAAACAGCATCCTCCTGAACAACCAATGGGTCACAGATGAAATTAAAGAAGAAATTAGTCACTTTCTACAACTGAATGATAATGACAGTACAACATACCGGAACTTATGGGATACAATGAAAGCAGTCCTAAGAGGGAAATTTATAGCATTAAACACTTATATCAGGAAAATAGAGCAAGCGCAAATAAACAACTTAAGGGTGAACCTCGAGCTTCTATAAAAAGAAGAGCAGGTTAAGCCAAAAGCCCGTACAAGGGAGGAAATTATAAAGATCAGAGCAGAAATTAACGTATTGGAGAATAAAAAAACAATACAAAGAATCAATGAAGCAAAAAGTTGGTTCTTTGAAAGAATAAATAAGATTGACAAACCCTTATCCAACCTTATTAAAAAAAGAAAAGAAAAGACTCAAATCCATGCAATTGAAAATGAAAAGGGTGATATCACGACAGACCCTGCAGAAATCCAGAAGATCATCTATACCTATTTTGAAAATTTATATTCTACTAAGATGGAAAATGCAGAAGAAATGGACAGATTCCTAGATTCGTATGAATTACCAAAGCTGAATCAAGAAGATTTAAAAATCCTAAATAAACCAATATCAGCCAATGAAATTGAAGATGTAATTAAAAACCTCCCAACAAAGAAAAGCCCAGGCCCTGATGGATTCACTGCCGAATTCTACAAGAAATTTAGAGAAGACCTAACGCCCCTACTTCTCAAACTTTTCAATGAAATTGAAAGGGAAGCAATACTCCCAAATTCATTCCTGGAAGCAAGCATTACCCTGATACCAAAACCAGAGAAGGACCCAACTAAGAAAGAGAACTACAGGCCAATCTCCCTAATGAACATAGATGCAAAAATCCTTAATAAGATACTGGCAAACAGAATCCAACAAATCATCAAGAAGATTATACACCATGACCAAGTTGGATTCATCCCAGGGATGCAGGGATGGTTCAACATACGTAAATCAATAAATGTAATACAGCATATTAACAGAACCAAAGACAAAAATCACATGATCATCTCAATAGATGCAGAAAAAGCTTTTGACAAAGTCCAGCACCTTTTCATGATAAAAACCCTACAGAAAATTGGAATAGAGGGTCTTTATCTCAATCTGGTAAAAGCTATCTATGACAAACCAACAGCCAATATTATACTAAATGGCCAAAAACTGAAAGCCTTCCCTCTAAAATCAGGAACAAGACAAGGATGTCCACTGTCCCCACTCTTATTCAACATAGTTCTGGAAACTTTAGCCAGAGCGATTAGACAAGAGAAAGAAATAAAAGGAATAATGATTGGAAAGGAAGAAAGTTAAATTATCATTATTTGCAGATGACATGATACTCTACACAGAAGACCCCAAAAACTCCACTAAAAAACTGCTTGATTTAATAAGCAAATTCAGTAGTGTAGCTGGATACAAAGTCAATACTCAAAAGTCAATAGCCTTCCTGTACACAAATAACAAACTTACTGAAAGAGAAATTAGGGAAACAATACCTTTCACAATAACATCCAAAAAAATGAAATACCTAGGAATCAACCTCACGAAGGATGTAAAAGACCTCTATACTGAAAACTACAGTACTCTGAAAAAGGAGATTGAAGAGGATATCAGAAAATGGAAAGATATCCCTTGCTCCTGGATAGGAAGAACCAATATAGTGAAAATGGCCATACTTCCAAAATTGTTATACAGATTTAATGCAATTCCAATCAAAATTCCAACAGCATATCTCACAGAATTAGAGAAAACAATCCTAAAATTCATTTGGAATCAGAAGAGACCTAGAATAGCAAAGGCAATTCTGGGCAACAAAGGCAAGGCAGGGGGCATCACTATCCCCGACTTGAAATTATACTATAAAGCTACTGTGATAAAAACAGTGTGGTACTGGCAAAAAAACAGACCTGAAGATCAATGGAACAGATTAGAAGATGCTGAAACAACCCCAGACATACTAAGCCACCTTATCTTTGACAAAGGTGCCAAACACATTCGCTGGAAGAAAGATAGCCTCTTTAATAAATGGTGCTGGAAAAACTGGCTCTACACATGCCGAAGATTAAAACTAGATCCATATCTTTCACCATGCACTAAACTAAATTCAAAATGGATCAGAGATCTAAATATTAAAACAGAAACATTAAATCTGCTGGAAGGTAGGATAGGTAAAACCCTTGGAGACATTGGTGTAGGCAAAGACTTTATGAATAAAAACTCAACCGCACGGGAACTATCCCAAAGAATCAATAACTGGGATCTCATCTTATTAAAAAGCTTTTGCACAGCAAGAGAAACCACCAACAGAGTGAAGAGACAACCCACAATGTGGGAAAAAATGTTTGCCAGCTGTTCCTCAGACAAAGGATTACTATCGAGAACATATAAAGAACTCAAAAAAATCAGACCTCCCAAATTTAAAGACCCACTCCAAAAATGGGCATCTGAGATGAATACACATTTCTCAGATGAAGAAATACTAATGGCAAATAAATATACAAAAAAATGTGCAACATCACTAGTCATTCGAGAGATGCAAATTAAAACAACACTGAGATACCATCTCACCCCAGAAAGAATGGCTACTATTAAGAAATCAACTAATAACAAATGCTGGAGGGGCTGTGGGGAAAAAGGAACCCTTCTTCACTGTTGGTGGGAGTGTCGACTGGTACAGCCACTGTGGAAGTCAGTGTGGAGATTCCTCAGAAAACTAGGGTTGGAGGTCCCATTTGACCCAGCTATTCCCCTTCTGGGCATCTTCCCAGAAGAATTAAAAACATCTTACCACAGCGATATATGTGCACCCATGTTTATAGCAGCACAATTTGTAATAGCCAGATCTTGGAAACAACCCAAATGCCCATCAACTGAGGAATGGATAAGAAAGATGTGGTATTTTTATACAATGGAGTACTATTCAGCCATAAAGAAGGATAAACTGGAGACTTTTATAGGTAAATGGATGCAACTCGAGAAAATACTCATAAGTGAAATAAACCAGAAGCACATGTGTAAGCATCGTATTATCTCTCTAGTATGAGAAACTGAAAGAGTAAATAAGATCCAAAATGTACAATAGACATGGTGAATCAAAAAGAAACTGGTCAAAAGGAAAGAGAGACTGGAATAGGGAAAAGAAAGAAGGGAAAGGGAAAAAAATTGTATATATATATATATATATATATATATATATATATATATGATGGTTAAGATAGATACACTACCATTTTTACTTAGTTCATTGAAGAGTAAGGTTTGTGCCAATAATGTTTGGACAATTGAATGCTAATGTCTGGTGTCCTGAATAACTAACTTCAAGATAGTAATACGTAATGTATTAACCATTGTTACCCTCCTATTATGTTTGTTTGAAAATTTGTTCTTCTTTTGATTTGTTTTGTTTTTTCTTCTCTTTAAAATAAAAAAATAAAAAAATAAAAAAAAATTAAAAAAAGAAGTTAAATTATCATTATTTGCAGATGACATGATACTCTACACAGAAGACCCCAAAAACTCCACTAAAAAACTGCTAGATTTAATAAGCAAATTCAGTAGTGTAGCTGGATACAAAGTCAATTCTCAAAAGTCAATAGCCTTCCTGTACACAAATAACAAACTTACTGAAAGAGAAATTAGGGAAACAATACCTTTCACAATAACATCCAAAAAAATGAAATACCTAGGAATCAACCTCACAAAGGATGTAAAAGACCTCTACACTGAAAACTACAGTACTCTGAAAAAGGAGATTGAAGAGGATATCAGAAAATGGAAAGATATCCCTTGCTCCTGGATAGGAAGAACCAATATAGTGAAAATGGCCATACTTCCAAAATTGTTATACAGATTTAATGCAATTCCAATCAAAATTCCAACAGCATATCTCACAGAAATAGAGAAAACAATCCTAAAATTCATTTGGAATCAGAAGAGACCTAGAATAGCAAAGGCAATTCTGGGCAACAAAGGCAAGGCAGGGGGCATCACAATCCCCGACTTGAAATTATACTATAAAGCTACTGTGATAAAAACAGTGTGGTACTGGCAAAAAAACAGACCTGAAGATCAATGGAACAGATTAGAAGATGCTGAAACAACCCCAGACATACTAAGCCACCTTATCTTTGACAAAGGTGCCAAACACATTCGCTGGAAGAAAGATAGCCTCTTTAATAAATGGTGCTGGAAAAACTGGCTCTACACATGCCGAAGATTAAAACTAGACCCATATCTTTCACCATGCACTAAACTAAATTCAAAATGGATCAGAGATCTAAATATTAAAACAGAAACATTAAATCTGCTGGAAGGTATGATAGGTAAAACCCTTGAAGACATTGGTGTAGGCAAAGACTTTATGAATAAAAACTCAACCACATGGGTACTATCCCAAAGAATCAATAACTGGGATCTCATCTTATTAAAAAGCTTTTGCACAGCAAGAGAAGCCACCAACAGAGTGAAGAGACAACCCACAATGTGGGAAAAAATGTTTGCCAGCTGTTCCTCAGACAAAGGATTACTATCGAGAACATATAAGGAACTCAAATAAATCAGACCTCCCAAATTTAAAGACCCACTCCAAAAATGGGCATCTGAGATGAATACACATTTCTCAGATGAAGAAATACTAATGGCAAATAAATATACAAAAAAATGTGCAACATCACTAGTCATTCGAGAGATGCAAATTAAAACAACACTGAGATACCATCTCACCCCAGAAAGAATGGCTACTATAAAGAAATCAACTAATAACAAATGCTGTAGGGGCTGTGGGGAAAAAGGAACCCTTCTGCACTGTTGGTGGGAGTGTCGACTGGTACAGCCACTGTGGAAGTCAGTGTGGAGATTCCTCAAAAAACTAGGGTTGGAAGTCCCATTTGACCCAGCTATTCCCCTTCTGGGTATCTTCCCATAAGAATTAAAAACATCGTACCACAGCGATATATGTGCACCCATGTTTATAGCAGCACAATTTGTAATAGCCAGATCTTGGAAATAACCCAAATGCCCATCAACTGAGGAATGGATAAGAAAGATGTGGTATTTTTATACAATGGAGTACTATTCAGCCATAAAGAAGGATAAACTGGAGACTTTTATAGGTAAATGGATGCAACTCGAGAAAATACTCATAAGTGAAATAAACCGGAAGCACATGTGTAAGCATCATATTGTCTCTCTAGTATGAGAAACTGAAAGAGTAAATAAGATCCAAAATGTAGAATAGACATGATGAATCAAAAAGAAACTGGTCAAAAGGAAAGAGAGACTGGAATAGGGAAAAGAAAGAAGGGAAAGGGAAAAAAATTGTATATATATATATAAGATGGTTAAGATAGATACACTACCAATTTTACTTAGTTCATTGAAGAGTAAGGTTTGTGCCAATAATGTTTGGGCAATTGAATGCTAATGTCTGGTATCCTGAATAACTAACTTAAAGATAGTAATACGTAATGTATTAACCATTGTTACCCTCCTATTATGTTGCTTTGAAAATTTGTTCTTCTTTTGATTTGTTTTGTTTTTTCTTCTCTTTAAAATAAAAATAAATAAATAAAATTTAAAAAAATAAAATAAAATAAAGTAAAAATTTCAAAGAAATAAATAAAATGAACTAAAAAAAGACTAAGGCAAAAGACACATGTAAACTTGCCTATCCAATTCCTGTAAACTGCAGATGTCAGCCTGGTTCAGAATAAAACTCACATATGTGATCCACTGCTTTTCCGAGCACTAAAACCACTCCTGCATTTTTACTTACTGTAACTTTGGGCAAAGAAAGTCAAGGTATGTTTTGGAATCGCTAAAGATATTCAGTGATTCAATAAGTCCCTTCAAAAGAAATTTTCTCCAGTCAATAATGAGAAACACCATTTACATGTGTGTGTTTGACCAATGCAGCATTATTTGTAAAGAAAGCTGATTGAAATAAAAATGTCATTGTTCAAAAACTGAGCATTTATTACATAAGTTGGGCTATTTCTTTTATGCTAGATCTAAAGAAATTTGACAGCTTTTTTTTTTAACCTTGACTTCTAATAAGTTGTACAAACAAGAAAAGTTTAAGTTTAGAGTCTTTTATTTTGCCACATGACAAGTGAGTGAAGTGTTAACAAAGAATGAAAATAAGTGGCTTCTAGGGAAAATCACTCTTGCTTGTGAATTCTTCTTCCTAAATCTTCATAGTGTTTCAGATCCGGGATTTTTCCCGAATGAGAAATGGAAAGGAGTTAGTTAGGCCCACAGTGGGAGCAAGAAGAGTCCTTCAGGCTGCTCTATACCAGTCCTTTACAAGGGGAGAAATTAGAGGTGAGAGCCAAGGTCCTGTAGTGATGATGTGTTCCCCTTTAAAGGTTGTCCTGTGTGTGTGTGGGCACATTCACATGTGTGTATTGTGGGTTGTGTGTAGGCATGCGTGCCTTTATGTATTTATATGCTTGCATGTTAACATATATGTGCATGTGTGTTTAAATGTGTGCATGTGCATAGATATGGTACATGTGCATGTGATGTTCGTGTTTATACATGTAGGTATCTGTGTTCAGCAGCTCTAGAAGAAGAAAGTGAGAGAAAGGAGATGCTCTGTATTTATGAATTTGGATTCTGGCTTGTGATGTTGGGCATCCTTTTCTACTTACAATCACAAGACTGATGATTTAAGTTTTGATTTGGGTGTAAAGAGATACAAAGAGACAGAAAAGAAACTCGAATTGTTTCCCACAGGATATTAGAAAAAAGAGTAATTTTAATTTTCTTTGTTTTGCCAAGTGTTCCTCAATTAACATGAAATATTTTTATAATAAAAATGAACAGGAAACACTACTTTGTAAAGTACAGACAATGCTAATTTTAAAGGAAGTCAGAGAGAATGAACAACTCTAGTCCTGGTGGCTATGGCAGGGTAGTAGACAATGTCACTTATAATGTCACAGCTTTTGATTTTAAGCCTATAGCTTACCACTTTTTTTGTATACATTTGAAGGACTACAAAGATCAAGGAAAATGTTTGAATTCAACTTTATTTTTTTATTCAAAATGATCTATTCTTTTCTGTGTTTTAAATGATCAACTCCTTCATTTAAATGACTTCCCAGGAACATGTCCTCTAATGAAAACCCCATTATGCTTTTTCGTAACTTCTGACTTGAGTGAGTTCAGCACTGGGCTCAGAAAGATATTAATTTAAAAAGAGAAAAAAAGGAATAGAATGTAATGAGCTGTGAAAAGACTGTGCGTCTGGAAAGAATAACACTGAAGGATTCTTAATATAGGGCCAATTATTTGACTGGCATTTCTATATTACTTTTTATAATAGCTTCAACAGAAGAAAATTTCAAACTAGAGGCTTGCTTCATAAGAAAGCACATATAGCACACATGAGCATTTAGGGTTCCAGTCTTCAAGCCATATAATTTGTAGAGTCTTTAGGTAGTTACAGTGTCTCTCTGCCCCGTATGTATCTCACACCAAGAATGGAGAGTAGATAATTGTATTTATGTATCAGGGTTTTACAAACAGTAAATGGTGACTATAAAAGATTATCTGGCACAAATAAATACTGACTACCATTAACATTAATATTATTAAAATTATTGTTATTGCATTGGACATCAGGAAAACATTTTCAACATATTATAATGTAGCAAAAAAATCAGGAAATAAACTTACAGTGTTACCCATAATATACTCATAATACCTATAAAAAGCATTTTATACAAAGCTATATACAAAACATTACATTGAGAACTCCCAATACATATATTAAATAGAATACTTTTCCTTCAAGGCAATCCTGAGAATGTAACAAAGAGATGGGAGCAACATCCTAAGGCTCCGTGATGACAAAATTAAAATTTGAAAGTACCTAAAAAGAAAGACCTGAAATATCCTATATTACAATGAAACTAAAATGTGTTATTATTGACAGAAAAAACTTTCTGGCAATAAAAGCATGAAATGGCCAGGTGGTGGCACTTAACAGTCAGAAGCCAGGTGGATGTAATTATCATGATGGCAAAGTTGAGAGTGGGTGGCTGAGCCCCACCGGGTTCTGAGGCTGCTTTATTGAATATGGCACTGCCAGGGGCAAAATACACGGGCAGCCAACAAAGGAACCACTCAAATTGTACCAACAAAAGAAATTAAAATGAACAATAAGACAAACAATGAAGTTGTCACCCCAGTAAGATCTGATTCCTTATGCTTTTTGAGATCTAGAACTCACTGATATAGGAAGTGTCAAACACATGCAGAAATCATATAGATCTGGAGGGAGACAGAAGATTCAAAATGTTTATGGCAATTTCTGTCAGATAAAAACTTTACAATGTGTCCTCATCCACCTCATTCACTAGATCTGGGACTGGGTGACTTCTGGCTCTTCCCCAAAGGCAAAATGACCAGGAAAGGTGATTATTTTGAATCAGTTCAAGACGTAGAGGAAGACAAAACAGCACAACTGAAGACATAAGAGTACTTCTAGAACTGCTTCAGAAAGTGGTAAGAATGATGAAACAAGTGTGTTTGAAAGGAGAGGGATTGTTTTCAGGAGGATTAATGGTAATGTGTCTTTTACTATATTAATTTTTTTAATTTAAACATTGGTCATATTCTATGATCACACCTCTATGTACAAGTTTGTCCAGGATTATGGTAATATCCTTATCCTCTTTCTTAATATAGTCCAAAGAGACATGGGTCACCTGATAAACTCTCAGCACATTGTGTCCAGCTACAGTAGCAATATCATCCTGCAAACTGGGCAGGACAACCAAGAAGCAGCAAACACCATTTAGCCCTTAATAAGAGATACATGTTTCCAAGGGTGACAAGAAAATCTTATGAAGATCCAGGGAGCTGCTACATCAGTAAGGTATATCAAAGTCCAGTATGCCAGAGCATACAGGATGCCCTATCTGAATAAAGTGTAAACTATTGCATCTTACACTTCACATTGCCCAGAAGGAATCTTGGTATCTGGTAGTTCTTTCTGGATTCAGGAAGCAGCAATATTCCACACCTGACAGTATGCCATACTTAATCCATACACTGTGAGATTAAAGAGGCCATTGTCATCTTTGAGTGAGGCTCAGCAGAAAAAGGAGCTGCAGCAGGTGTAGGCAATAGTAAAAATAACACCCCTCCTTGGTCCACATAACCCAGAAATCCCATGGTATTCTAATGGTGAGGAGAGACAGCCCATAGGGTTTATTGCAGAGATCAATAATAGGATCACAACACAAGTCCTTAGAATTCTATCTTGGTCAAAGAATCACACACTTTTTTGCAAAACAATGCGTGGAATACTACCAGTCCTTTATCAAAATGGAGTGCATAATGATCATGGGCCACATCTGCCTATTATGAGCTGAGACCCATCAATCCAACAAATCCTAAGCTTGGGTGTACCCAGAGACAAGCACTCCTAGAGCAAACTACAAAGAGCAAGCTGCACACCTAAGCCAGACAGACTCATGCCACTCCCCAGGGTCATCCAGTGGCTCTTCCCCTTCCCCTCACATCTTTAAGGAGAATCTCTCATGGCTGGGAGGAGAAAAAGATGATAAACTTGGTTTCTGATTATTTAACCTCCTATTTCTCTCAACTTGAACTCCAGTATACCTCAGTCTATATCTCATTATTACTTTTTTTTTTTTTAACTTTCGTCTACCCTGTTTTCCACATATGTTCAGCTGTCAAACACCATGAGTGTAATATGCACCCAATTCGTCCCTGGGGTAGAAACATCCAGAAAACAGAAAGAATGGTAACTTGCTTGTATTTAAAAACAAATCTATACCTAAAACCTCCAAATAGGTGCCAAGAAAATTATCACCTATTCCTAAAAATTTTCTTATAATAGATGTTCAGTAATAACTGCTGTCAAAATGACAAAAGGCAAAAAAACTGTTAAGAGCTCTTAATTTAGAGACCACCCTGTCACATTAAAATGATTCTCAGCTGTCCTCTAGCAGTATAGTAGCTTTAAAAAATACCAAACATGAAAGGCAAGTTCAGAATCATTTAGTCTAAAGAATATCTTAAATATAGGGGGAAAATTCTACCAGTCTTGACAGTTATTCTTTTTAAAATGTCAGCAAACATCAATGTTCAGAAGACCAATTTCTAGTCTTCTTTCAGGGTAGAGGGAAAGATGATCACAAATTAAACTGAGGGCAAAAGAAAAAAGAGAGTTCTCAAATTCTCTCTGCATCAGCATGTGTCATAAGAAAAAAAAAATCTCTCCACATTGTCAAAAGAAAAATTGGAGACAAAATTTCTGTGAACTGTAGCCAAGGTGAGAACACATTTGTCAGATTTTTTTACAATGAGTTCTACAGGAAGATAAAAGGTGCAGGAACTACTCATAGAGAAGGATGGATGATTTATCTACTCAATTAAACTTGATGTCAAGAGCTACCAAAGCAGAGGAGGGTCTCATAGAATAGCCACACACTGGTTCAAAACTGAGCACTTCAAGGTCCAACGTGGCTCCAAATAAGAAAATTGATTCTCTGTGCTGTGACTAGGGCTTTAGAAGTTTTAAACTGATCAGACAAGTGGCGTAATTGCCAGCTACCATTCACAGTCTTAGCAAGGGTTCACAACCATGTAGACAAAGACTACTACGCAGGCAGGTCTTTGAGGAGGAAAGAGTTGTTTACTCTGATCCGTGAGCAGTCACCTCCCTAGTCTTCCTCATGCGATTTAGAAATTGTGAAATCCATCACAATCACATTGGAGTCACCTCCATCAAACTGTAACCAAAAATAAAGAAACCCAGGAGATGAGGAAGTGGGGATGGGGGTATCCAATACTTGATAACAAGAACTCTCACAAGAGACTATGTCAGAACCACAACTTTGCACAAAGGCCAACACACCCTTGCACAAAAAGATATTTCTGCTAGGACATCTGTGCAGCAACTCTCTATTCAACTTTGCACATGGATGCCACCTGGTTTGTGATCCTTGGATTCAAGGGTGATTGTTTCTAAACAACAGATGTAACCCCTCTTGAAAACCTGTCTTCCTTCACTTTCATGAATGCACAGTTAACTGAGAGTCTTACATTCTCTGTGCAATGCCCACCCCCAGTTGCATTGATTACCTTCACAGAAGCTCTCTCTGTTTGTTTGGATCAACACAACTGAACCATGGAAGCTGACAGTGAACTTCATGAGCCCACTCACTCAGAGGCTTCCCAATCTCCTGGAGCCCTCCATGTTTCCACTGAATGTTCCCCTGAAAATAAAAGTACTCGTATAGTTCCTGATTGACAAGCTTGCTCTCAAAACCAATCCTGGGAAATGTTTTGATTATTCCAGAAGATGATCTCGTTGACTTTATGAACAGAAAAAATGCTTAAAAATAACAGAAGAGTACTACTTGATCTGATTTCTATCTGACTTAAGAAACATAGTCCTGGCCCCCTTCTGACTCGCTGGTACTGGCATCCCATTATTTAAGATCTTTTTCACTCCCTGGTAGTGAGATTAATACTTTAAGATTGATTAGTTACTTAACCTCGCTTTAAATTAATTTGTGAAATTAATTCTCTGACAGCAGGTCAGAATGGCAAGAGAATAAGACCATTGGTAAACTGATCCCTGATGGATGCCCAAAGAGTGAAAAAGGATGTTGGAAGGGAAAATTGAGGCCATTTTACATGCTTCATAATTTTTCAGAGATCTGACCCTATCAGGGAACTTGGTACCATTTGGGCCTATTTTTGAGGACGTTTTACACGTTTCATAATTTTTCCAAGATCTGCCCCTATAGGGGAACCTAGCAATATTTGGGCTTCATTTTAAATGTGAAGAGTCAAAAGTATTATTTAAAAAAACTCTCTATTTCTGATGATAAGAGAGGATAAGATCTGTTTGAATATTTGAAATTAAGAGAACTCAAAACTTTGATCTACATCATATTTATTACTTCAGATTTTATCTTTGTGCAGAGTAGAGAGTAGGCATATCTTCTCACATCTTTTCCAATTCATCCTTTCTCTCTTTCCTAACTTTTTAAAGAAGTGAATCCAAAGTATTACCTTTCCAAATAACATTGCCCTGCTTAGGTTACTCTGAATTCTTTTGGACCATGTTTAAAGAATAGGTGATTTTAATTTAATAAATAAGTGCCTTAAAAGAGAAGCCACATGTGTACGAGGTAGTAAAGACACTCTTTAGTGGATTCCCTGATAAGAAAGTACTGTTCTGTCCCTTGAAAAAATGAAATTATTTTCCAAAAAAAGCCATAACCCATAAAAACAGCACTTGATTTTTTTTTTAAAAATTAACTTAGGGTGCAATATGCACCATAACACACTCAAAACTTCAAACTTTACTTGTGACATTAGTAGTTTAGGATCTATTATAGATTCGTCTGTTTCTAATAAAGATGGGGGTCTGCTCTTTAGAATCCACTTTTAGAAAGCGTGAATATTATAAGCAAAATGCAAATCTCCACCTCTAAGTACTAGCAGTTACAATTAGACTGAGATGTCATTGCCTACCTAACATGCTGTAATTAATCCCTTCACACTTTCCTTGTCTACACAGTACAATATAACTATGGGTTGTCCATCACCTTCTAACTCCCCAGGTGAATATTTATTATGATAATAAGCAGTTACAGAAATTACCAGATCTATAGTACATTACAAAAGGAGAAGTCACTGTTCCGCAGTGCATTTAGTTTTATGTATGTGCGCACACACACACGGGTGTGTGTATGTCCACACATCTCACCCGTGCATATGTCCCATAGTAAAGAAACAGATTTGGGTGGCTTTCTTTCAAATCTGAGCTCCTGAGCAGCTTGCATATTCAGAGAGAGGATTTCATCTGTTTGAATCTCTGTCAGATAAACAAATATTTAAATGTAAGCAATATTGGAAAGATTGCTTTAAGCACTGAAGCATAATATGGCATTTAGGAGAAAAAACAATTGGGCCAGCATCAATGTAACTGACTACAGATTACTGGAGCGGGAAGCTTATTGGGGAGTGTGAGGCAAACACATCCCTGAGGCTCCCATAGATTGTGGCTCATTTGCTTGTAGAATTCTCTTGTAAAATAATTGAGGGAAGGTAATTTCACCAATACCTGCCAAAGCTCAGTTGCCAATGACACAGGAAGTCAAATGTCTTGCCAGTGTGCAGACCAGGCTCTCTTGTAAGCACCTTTCTTCCTGATCTATTTTCTTGTTAACGTAAGTTTTTTTTTTTTTTTTCCTATTTAGGATAAACATTGTCGGACTACACTTTTAAAGCTTAACACTCCAACATTATTTATTTTCTGACTCAATGACACAAACAGGAGACACATAAAGAGTAAAAAGGATGACAAAAAACAGTTTAAAACTTTTTCACTAAACATAAGAACATTAAAACTTGAGATAAATAAAATAGATCTCTGTTCTCATTTGGAAAATTTCATATAAGGGAAATTTGCTTGAGAAATGTTTCAGATTTCTTCATTTCCAAGAGAAATGAAGTAGCCTAGAGTACAGAGAGTATCTACCATAGCCCTGGCCAGTTAGTATCCATCCCTTTATAAAGAAGTCATTCCTCTTTCAGTTTCTCCTGAACGCAGTAACATTCCACACTGTCTTGAAGAGCCTGGGCATATTCTCTGTCTCCAGAACAGTAGACAACATTTTCCCCCAGTACATCTACCCCAGGCAGAGGAAGGATCATCTCTCCTTCTCCCACCACACACTCCTACCTCTAAACTCTGCACCCATAATGTCATCAAGCTTGGGCTTGGCTTGTAGGTGATGAGAGCGACAACTTCAGCCTGTTACTTCAGCTCACAGACACCCAATGCCATCCATGAGTGGCACAAGCTAGCAGTGACCCAGTGCAGATACAAAGCCCTGTGTGAAATGAAAGCATATGTTTATGTATTTCATTAATCTGCATACCTCATAGAAGTCAAGCTATATAGTATTTGACTGATGTATTTGACTTAGCATAACATTCTCAAGGTTCATGCATTTTATAGAATGTATCAAAATAGTCTTCCTTTTTTAAGACTGAATTATATTCTATGATATTTATATACCACTTTTTCATTCTGGGAATCAAATATAGGGTTTTGCTAGGCAAATATTCTACCACTGAGCTAGATCCCTCATATGCGCCATATTTTATTTATGTGTTCATCTGTGTATGGATGCTCAGATTGCTTCAACACTGTGACTACTGTGAATAAGGCTGCTATGCACAAGTATATAGTGTTTCTTGAATCCCTGATTTCAATTCTCTGAAGTATATTTCCTGCAATAGGATCACTGGATCGTATGGTATTACTAGGTTTATTTTTTTGACTGTCTACTATAGTGTTTTCCACAGTGATTCCTTGATTCTACATTCCTACCACCAATGAGCAACGGCTTTAATTTTGTCACATCACCACCAGCATTATTTTCTGTTTTTTTTTTTTTTAAATAGTAGCCAACCTAATATGTATAAATGGATATCACTGTCTGGTTTTGATTTGTATTTGCATCATAATAAGTGATATTGAACATCTTTTCATGTTTGTTGGCCACTTGTATATCTTCTTTGGAGAAATGTCTACTTTTTAAATTTTAAAATTGACAGTTTTTTTATTATTAAATTGTAGTTCTTTGCATATTCTGCATATTAATGCCATACTAGATATACTATTCACAAATATTTTCTTTCTTTTCATACGCCAAATTTTTACTCTATTGACACTGGTTTTGGATCAATAAAATAATTTTCATAAACTCTAATTTGTCTAATTTTTTCCATTGTTACCTGAGTGCTTGGTGTCATATTGTAGAAATCACTGCTGAACCTAATTTATCAATATTCCCCTAAACTTTCTTCTAAAAGTTTTATAGTTTCAGATCTTACATTTAGGGCTTTAATCCATTTTGTGTTAATTTTTGTATATCAGGTTTAATTAAAGGCCCAATTTCATTCTTTTGCATGTGAATATCTAGCTTTTCCAAGACCGTGCTGAAAAGACTGACATTTTACCATTGAGTGATCTTAGCCCAGTGTTGAAAATCACTTCACTACCAGTGTTTATTTTTTGATTTTCTGTTCCACTCAGTTGGTCTATATGTCTGCTTTTATGGCAGTGCTCTCCCATTTTGATTACCATGGCTTTGTAGTAAGTTTTAAAATCAGGAAATATGACACCTTCAAATAGTTCATTTGCGAGGTTCTTTTGGCCATTGTGGACCCCACTGGATTTCATACGAATTTTAGAGTGGGCTTTTCTATATGTGCAGAAAACCTTGTTGAAATTTTGATGGAGTTGACATTAAAATTTAGATCACTTTTGTTAGTATTGCTACCCAATCCATGGACATGGAATGTCTTTCCATTTCTTTCTGGTTTCGATTTCTGTAACATTTTGAGGTTTTTGTTGTACAAGACATTCACCTCTTTGATTTCTAAATGTGTCATTACTTTTCATGTTATTAAGAATGAAATAATTTTCCCAAATTTCTTTATGCCGCCATGAACTGTTCCTCTCTGCCATGTGCCACCCTGCCTTGGAGCCAGCAGATTATGGACTGAAACCTCTACAAACTGTGAGCTAAATAAACCTTTCCTCCTTTAACTTGTGGATGTTGGGTATTTTGTCTCAGCAACAAGAAAATTAACTAAGACATGATATTTTAATGTCTCTGTTCTACTCTTCCTCATTTCCTTTTCTCAGCTAGCTTTCAACTTAGAATGTTCTTATCTTTCCATCTTTTTAATAGGTGATGTTAAGTTGATGATTTATACTTTTCCTTTTTAACATAGTTTTTACCACTGTAAACTTTCTCTCAGACTGCTTTTGTGGAACCTTATATGTTTTGGCATGTTGTGTTTTTTATTTTCATTTGCCTCATGAAAATTTCCTATATTTTTTGTTATTTATTAGAGGAACCAATATTTTTTATGAGTGTGTTCTTTAATTTCCACATGCCATTATATATTCCAGTTTTCCTTGTACTGTTGATTTCTGTTTATTTTCACTGAGATTAATATGATACTCTGATTTCTGTCTTTTTAAATTTGTTAATATTTGTTCTATGACCTAACATATCGTCTATCCTGGGGAATGATCCATGTATGCCCTAGGAAAATGTGTATTCTACTATTATTGAATGGACTCTTCTGCATTGCTCTGTTAGATCCTGTTGATCTATCATGTTCTTCCTCTATTTTGCCATTGACCATCCGTCTGGGTGTTCTATCCACTATTGAATATGAGGCAGTAAGTTTTTTGATTATTACTATAGATCTGTCTATTTCTCATTCCCAGTTATGCCAATGTAAGCTTGATATGTTTTGGATCTCTTATGTGTCATGCATACAAGTTAATAGTTGTTATATCTTATTGCTGTATTGGAACTTCTATTACTATACATCTTTCTTTGTCTTTTGTAAGAGTTTTGTTCTGAAGTCTATTTTGTGTGATATTAGTATAGCCACAGCTGCTCATTTTCTATTACAATTGTATAAAATATATTTTTCCTGTCACTTTCAACATGCATCCTTAGATCTAAAGTAAGTCTCTTTATGGCATACAACTGGATCCTATTTTTATAGGCCTTCTGCCAAACCATATCTTTTGAGAATTTAATCCACTCACATTTAAAGTAGCTACTGATAGAGAAGAACCTACTTTGCCGTTTGTTGTTTGTTTTCTGCATTTCTTATAAAGTCCCTTTTAACTTCCTTTTGTATATATTCTATAGACATTTTATTTGTAGATACAATGTGGACTATATAAAATGTCCAAAAGTTATAATGATCTAATTTACTTTTTTATTTTAGAGAGAAAATCAATAAAAACAATGATACAAAACTTCAAAACAAGATAGTAGGAAAGTAACAATGGTTAGTACATTGCTTATTGTTATCTTCAAAGTAGTTGCTCAGATTATAAGATATAGGCATGAAAAATTGATCAAATGATAAAAGTACAAACCTTTCTTTTCAATAGACTTATAGAAATTAGTAGTATAGCTATCTTAACTATCTTGTATATATATATATTTACTTTTCCTTTTCTCTTCCTTCTTTTCTCCTTTTCCCCATCCCAGTTTCTCTTTCCTTTTGAATAGTTCCTTCCCATTTCCCAATATATATTGTACATTTTCATTCTTATTTACCCTTACAGCCTTTTACACTAGGGAAACAATATGATGTTTACACGTGAGATTGATTTATTTCACTTATGAGTATGGTCTCAAGTTGCATCCATTTACCTATAAAAGTCTCAAGTTTATCTTTCTTTATAGCTGAGTAGTATTTCATTATATAAAATAAACCACATCTTTTTTATCCATTCCTCAGTTGATGGGCATTTGGGTTGTTTCCAAGATCTAGCTATTACAAATTATGCTGCTATAAACATGGGTATACATATATTGCTGTGGTACGATGTTTTTAATTCTTCTGGGAATATACCCGGAAGAGGAATAGCTGGGTCAAGTGGGACCTCCAATCCTAGTTTTTTGAGGAACCTTGACACTGATTTCCACAGTGGTTGCACCAGTCTACACTCCCACCAACAGCAGAGAAGTGTTCCATTTTCCCTACAGCCCCTCCAGCATTTGTTATTGGTTGATTTCTTGATGACAGCCATTCTTTCTGGGGTGAGATGGAATCTCAGTGTTGATTTAATTTGCATCTCTCAAATGACCAGTGATGTTGAACATTTTTTCATATATTATTTGCCATTTATATTTCTTCATTTGAGAAGTTTGTATTCATCTCAGATGCCCATTTTTGGATTGGGTGTTTGAATTAGGGGGCCTGAATTTTTTTAATTCTTTATATGTTGTAGATAGAAATCCTTTGTCTGAGGAACTACTGGCTAAAATTTTTTCCCACTCTGTGGGTTGTCTTTCACTCTGTTGGTGACTTCTTTTGATGTGCAAAACTTTTTAATAAGATGAGATCCCATGTTGATGGGATCCCATGTTGATGTTGATTCTTTGACATATTTCCCGTGCAGTTTGGGTTTTGTTCATGAAGTCTCTGCTTACACCTATGTCTTCAAGATTTCTACCTAATTTCTCTTCCAGTAAATTTAGTGTTTCTATTTTAATATTTAGATCTTTGATCCATTTTGACTTTAGTTTAGTGCATAGTGATAGATATGGGTCTAGTTTAGTCTTCAGAATGTAGAGAGCCAGTTTTTCCAGCACCATTTATTAAGGAGACTATCTTTCTTCCAGTAAACATGTTTGGCCCCTTTGTTAAAGATAAGGTGGCTGAATGTGTTTAGGCTTGCATCTACATCATCTATTCTGTTCCACTGATCCTCAGGTCTGTTTTTTGCCAGCACCATGCTGATTTTATCACAGTAGCTTTGTAATATAATTTCAGGTCTGAGATTGTGATGCTCTCGCTTTGCCTTTGTTGCCCAGAATTGCTTTAGCTATTCTAGGTCCCTTTTATTTCCAAAGGAATTTTGAGAATGTTTTCTCTAGTTTTGTGAGGTATGCTAAAGGTATTTTGATTGGGAATGCATTAAATCTGTAAAACAATTTTGGGAGTATGGCCATTTCCACTATGTTGGTTCTTCCTATCCATGAGCAGGGGATATCTTTCCATTTTCTGATATCCTCTTCAATCTCCTTTTTCAGAGTACTGTAACTTACAATGTCTAGATCTTTTATTTCCTTTGTTAGATGATTCAAGTATTTCATGTTTTGGATGCTATTGTGAAGGGTATAGTTTCCCTAATTTCTCTCTCAGTGATTTTATTATTTGTGTACAGGAATGCTATTGATTTTGAGTGTTGACTTTGTATCCAGCTATGCTACTGAATTTGGTTATTGAATATGGAAGTCTTTTGGTGGAGTTTTTGGGATCTTCTCTGGAGAGTATCATGTCATCTGCAAATAATGATAATTTAACTTCTTCCTTGTCTATCCTTATTACTTTTATTTCTCTCTCTTGTCTAATTGCTCTGGCTAATATTTCCAGAACTATTTTGAATAAGAGTGATGATAGTGGACATCCTTGTGTAGTTCCTGATTTTAGAGTGAAAGCTTTCAGTTTTTTTCCATTTAGTATGATGTTGGTTTGTCATGGATGGCTTTTATCAGATTGAAGTAAAGACCATCTATTCCAATTTTCTGTAGGGTTTTTATCATGAATCACTGTTGGACTCTGTTAAAAGCTTTTTCTGCATCTATTGAGGTGATCATGTGATTTTTTTTCTTTGGTTCTGTTGATATGGTGTATTACATTTATTAAGTTGTGTATGTTGAACCATCCCTGAATTCCTGGGGTGAATCCCACTTGGTCATAGTGTATAATCTTCTTGATGATTTGCTGCATTCTGTTTGCTAGTATCTTACTGAGGATTTTTGCATCTATGTTCATTAGGGAGATTGGCCTGTAGTTCTCTTTTTTGGTTGGGTCTTTCTCTGGTTTTTGGTATGAGGGTAACACTTGCCTCCAGGAATGAGTTAGGGAGTATTGCTTCCCTTTCAATTTCATTAAAGAGTTTGAGGAATATTGGCATTAAATCTTCTCTAAATTTCTTGTAGAACTCAGCTGTCAATCAATCAGGACCTGGGCTTTTCTTTGTTGGTAATTTTTCAATCTCATTAACTGATATTGTGTTATTCAGAATTTTTATATCTTCTCGATTCAGCTTTGGTAATTCACACCTATCTAGGAATATGTCCATTTCTTCTGTGTTTTCCATCCTATGGAAGTAAAGATTTTCAAAGTTGGTATTGATGATCTTCTGAATTTTCACAGGATCTGTAGTGATTTCATGCTTTTTATTCCTCACTGCATGAATTAGAGTTTTTCTTTCCTTTTAATGATAAGGTTTTCTAAGGGTTTATCAATTTTATATATTCTTTCAAAGAACCAACTCTTCAATTCATTAATTCTTTGTATTGCTTTCTTAGTCTCCATTGCATTAATTTCTGTGCTAATCTTTATAATTTCCTCCCTTGTATGGGCTTTGGGTTTGTCTTGCTCTTCTTTTTCTAGAAGTTGGAGGTGTAACATTAGGTTGTTTATTTGTGCTCCTTCTGTTTTCCTGATGTGAGAAATCACCACTATAAATTTCCCTCATAGGACTACTTTCACTGCATCCCATAAGTTCCAGTATGTTGTATCTGCTTTCTCATTTAATTGTAGATATTGTTTAATTTCTTCTTTAATTTCATCTGTGATGCATTAGTTGTTTAGGAGGGTGTTATTTAATTTCCATGTGTTTATGGAATTTTTGTGGGGTTTTTTGCCATTACTTTCTAATTTCATGCACTATGGTCAGATAATATGCATGGGATAATTTCAATTCTTTTGCATTTACTTAAGCATGTTCTGTGGGCTAGTATATCATCTATTTTAGAGAACATCCCATATGCAGCTGAGAAGAATGTGTATTCTGATGATGTTGGGTAGAACACTCTGAAAACATCTGCTAAGTCCATTTGTTCATAGGTTCAGTTCTGATATTTCTTTGCTGATTTTTTTGTCTAGTTGATCTATCTCTTTGTGGTAAATGGGCATTAAGTTCTCTCATTACAATTGTGTTGTTGCTTATTTTATTTTTCATGTCCATTAATAATTGTCTTATATAGTTGGGTGCTCCCGTATTTGGTGCATACATATTTATGATTGTTATCTCTACCTTTTAAAGTTTTCCCCTAACAAGTATGCAGTGACCTTCTTTATCTCTTTTGATCATTCTTGGTTTGAAGTTCACATTGTCTGCAAACAGGATAGCTACCCCTGCTTTTTTCTGGGTTCCTCTTGCATGAAAGATTATTTTCCATCATTTGACTTTCAGTCTATGAATTTTTTTTTAGTTAAGTGTATTTCTTGTATACAGCATGTTGTTGGATCTTGTTTCTTGATCCATTCTGCCAGTCTGTTTCTTTTGATTGGTGAATTGAGGCCATTTACATTAATGGTTATAACTGATATGTATTGGTTAAATTTGTCATGATATTTTCCTGCTGTTGGTTCCCTGCTTTTCCCCTTTGTTTAATTGCTTGCCCTGCTTGGTGGTTTCTTTCTGTTATTGTTCTTGGAATTGTGGTCATTTTTATCTCTGTCTAGAATATCTTTCAGTACTCTTTCTAGGGTTGGTTTTGTGGTCATGAATTTCTTCAGTTGTTCTTGGTCATGAAAGGTTCTTATTTCTCCATTAATTTTGAAAGATAATTTTGCAGGGTTCATCAATCTGGGTTGGAAGTTGTCTTCTTTCAGGACTTAAAATACTTCACTCCAAGCTTTTCTTGTCTTGAGGGTTTGTGTTGAGAAGTCTGCCATGATTCTGATGGGCTTCCCTTTATAGGTGATCTGTTTCTTTTCTCTAACAGCTTTTAATATTCTGTTCTTGTGCTGAATTTCCGGAATCTTGATTATTATATGTCTTGGTGTAGTTTTATATTGATCATGGCTGTTTGGAGTTCTATGTGCATCATTTATTTGTATGTCAAATTCTTTATCCATGCTTGGGAAGTTTTCTGACATTACTTCTGCAAAGAGATTTTTTATGGCATTTTTGCTGTCTCCAGCCTTCTCATTGACCCCCCATCAATCTTATGTTATTCTTCTTTGTGTCATCTTGTAGCTGTTGGATTGATTTTTCATGGTCCCTTGCTATTTTAAAGATATCTTTCTTTTCATGATCACTTGCTGCATTTCTGTACTCAAGATCTGATATTCTAACCTCTCCTTCATTCAATCTGTTGCATATACTTTCAACAGAGGTTTTAATCTCTTGGATTTCTATCTGGATCTGTTTCATAGATTCTATTTCTTTCCTATGTTGGGCACTTTTTGTTTCCATCATTTTTCTAAACTTATCTATTCTTTTATCTGTGTCTTCTCTAATATCTTTGGTTTTGAGCATCATTTCTTTTTGTACCTGAGAGATTATTTTCTCTATAGCCTTTTCTACTTGTTTTTTTCACTTCTGTTGCTATCATTTCAGAAAGTCCCAGTGTTTAACTTCCAATTTCATCTACCTCATTGTGTTCTGGGCTTGTTCTGGGTGGGCTGGGGTCTGGGGTTGCATTTTGCTTCTGCATCTTGTCATTTTCTATTTTCTCTTTTTTATTTTATTTTGGTTTCTATGTTGATGCTTGCCAATTTCTTATGATAGATAGCTTTATCACTATTATTGAGGCTTCCCTAGGAGATGTCTGTTCTTCAGGGATGTCCTCTAGATGTAGGTGGTTCTTTAAGAACTTACCTTCCCTATTTGTAAAGGATGCAAAATTACTATTTGGTTCAGCACTCAATCCTTTGGTACTGGGCTGTGGTGGTGATTATGACCCCATACTATCACAGCATTATCACACAGGAAAGAAAAACTGATTATAACATGTATGACATCCTGGCTGAAGTAGTGCAGTTAGTAATAACAATAGTTTCAAGTGCAGCTTAACTACTGACAAACCATTAACCTGCTACCTCCAATCACAGGAGCAAACTCTAAAGTTATATAACAAAATCAAACATACACCATGCATTTGTATGCAGTGATTTTCCCTAGTAGAGTCATTTTACCCTTCTGTGGGAGGCAGGGGGGGTGAAGATGGGTAGGGGACAAGATAAAGTGATGAATGAGGTCAAATATAGTAGAGTCAAGGCTGGAGGTCAAAGGAATGATCACAGGAGTTTTGGGAAACTGGAGGACACAGGAGGGAAAGAATGAAATAGAATGTGAAGGAGTAATCAGAAAGGGAAGAGACAGTGTTTACTCACTTGAAAGTTTAAATTCAAAAAGTAGTTGAGGAAGGAGAGAAAGAGGATCAATAGAAAAAAATGAAAAAGAAGGGTAAGAAACCTAAACAATGAAGAAAAGGAAGAAAGAGAAGGAGAATGGAAAAGAAAAGAAGAAAAGAAAGAAAAACATAGTCCTGAGAAAAAGAGAGGAGAGCAAAAAAAAAAAAAACCCAAAAACAAAAACAACCACAAAATGCTAGACAAAACAATATGAATTCCAATCAGACAGGAAAGGAGTAGCCAGTCAGACAAACAAGGGAGAATAAAAGTAGTAAAATACCTCTGGTGTTTACAGTTCTGTGATGGTGTCCATGTCAGATCTCAGAAATGTGCTGTGTACTCCAGCCAGTTTGCCATGGGAATTGTGCTGGGTATGGAGCTGATCTTGGCCTCTGGATGTGGGGCCTGGGACTGGTCTTCTGTGGGTGGAGTTCTCCAGAGCCCAGCTTCTGGCTCCTCCCTGCTGCTTCAGACACTTCCACTTTGCTGGTCTCGCTGATTGCTCCTCGCACCCAGGCAGACTTGTCCAGGGTCTCAGGGTTCCAGTGTCAGTCCGCCTGCCATAGGTGTGTGTGTGCCAGCGCACCTGGGCCCAGCCTGTCCTGGGTCTCTAACAATCTAATTTAAATAGTTACTATGTAAACCTCAATTACATACAAGTTTACTTTTCATAGCTCAGCTCACCCACTTTGTTATTGATGTCACAAATTACATTTACATTGTACACTCATTAACATAGATTTATAATTATTTTTATGCATTTCCTTCTAATTTTTCAGAATATTAAAAAGGGCATTACAAACCAAAATTACAATGAGACTATTTTCTTTTCTATTTTTTCTTGTATTTACTTTTACTGGAGAAATTCACATTTTTATATGGTTTGATGTTCATGGCTAGTGTTTTTATGTTTCAACTTGAACTTCCCCTTACAATTTTGGTGATCTAGTGGTAAAGAAATTTGTTTGTCAGAGGATGTCTTCTTTCTCATTTTTGAAGGACCATTTTTCCAGATACAAAATTCTCAGTTGACTGTTTTGTTTTTATTTATTTGTTCTCTTTCAGCACTCTAAATCCCACTGCCTTCTGACTATAAAATTTTGGCTGAGAAATCCATAGATTGTCTTATTGGGAATCCCTTGAACGTAATAAGTCAATTCCTGGGGCCGGTGAGATGGCTCAGCAGCGTAAGCGCCTGCCTGGCAAGCGCAAGGACCTGAGTTTGATTCCTGGAACCCATATATGAAAAAAGGGCTGGTGATATCGCTCAGCACCATGGGTGCCTGCTGGCACGCAAGGTCCTGAGGTCGACCCCTGGTACCCACAAAAAAAAAAAAAGAAGTCAGTTCCTCTTCCTGCTGTCAAGAGTCCCTCATTCCAACTTTTCACAGTCTGTTTATAATGTGTCACATTATGGATCTGTTTGGGCTTATCTTATTGGTGTTTATTGAGCTTCTTGGATTTGTATTCACTGTCTTCAAGTTGGGGAAATTGTCAGGCATTATTTCCTTAAATAGACTCTCTTCCTCTTTCTCTCTCTCTACCACTCCCTTTCCTGGGACTCCAAAACTGCAAAAACTTGTTGAGTTGTTGATATCTTACAAACCCCTTAGGATCTGCTCATTTTTCTTCATCCTTTTTTTTTTCTTCTCAAATTTTATCATTCCAAGTAACTTATCTTTAAGTTCATTGATTCTTCTGCCCATTTAAATGTAATGTTGAAACCCTCTATTGCAGTTTTCTATTCAGTTGTATTTTGCAGCTCCAGGATTTCTACTTTACTCATTGTTATAATTTCCTTTTGTTGATATCCTCATTTTACTCATATGCAGTAAAATTTCCCGATTTCTTTCATTTTGTTTTCTGCGTCTTCTTTTGATTTTGGGGGTATATTTAAGATCATTGTTCAAAATCTTTGATTAGTATATTTTAAGCTATGTTTCTTTAGGGTCAGTTTCTGGAGAAATGTTTTTTTCTTCTGACTAAACCATGTTACCCTATTTCTTTGATTGCCTATAATCTTTTGCAAGGAAAAATAAATGCACATTTGGGGGAAAAAAATTCACCTCTCCCAGTGTTTGTGGAATAGGTAGGCAAATCTATCATTAAGTAGCAGGTACCTGACCATACCTGGAACAGCCTGGGATGAAGGCCTAGTATCTTCTCTTACCTTTTTGAGGCACGTGTCCTCCTGCGCCTATGTTTTTTTTCCCAACTCTCTCATACACTTCTTCTAAAAGTCTTACTTCCTCAAACATTTTACTCCTGCTTCTTCTCAAAGATTTAGATATTCCATTTTATTCCTCTGCTTGAAATCTCTTATTTGCAGACGCTCGTGAATATGCAGCTCCCAGGTACTTGGTATTTGCCCCAGCTGTTGCCGCTGATTTCTCTGGTCTTCATTATGTTAACACTGTTGTATGACCTCAAAGTCAAGTAGGACAAAAATCAGTACTTCCCTGTGCCCATCAAAATTTATGGTCAACTTGACTGGCTTATGAGGGTCCTGGAGAGGTGACTGTATTGTGAGTTCATAGCTGGATGGGCTATGTTAGGAGGTGGAGGTTAGTGGAGGAAGTGAGTCATGGGAGCATCACTTTGGGGGCTATATCTGGTCTCTGGCTCTTTCTTTTCCAGCTCTTTCCCTGCTCTTTGCTTCCCAGATGCCATGAGTTGAGCAGCTTTCTTCTGCTATGACAGCTGACCAGGGACTAAAACCTCTGACACTGTGAGGCAAAATATACCACTTCTCCATTAATTTCTGGGTATCACGTATAGTATCCTTATAAGAGGAAAACTGAGTAATACACTCCACACCACATAGATAGTCCAGAATGTTGCAAACAAATTTTATCTTCCTGTTTTCATCTTGAGGAAGAAATGGTCCTCTTCCTTCTGATTGTGCAAGGGTGAGCCAAGGGCAAGTTAAAATGCCCAAAATTTTCCTCCTATTTGAAAATGTCATTTGAGAGAGAAAAAAGATGGCAGATCTGTAAGAAGCAGGCAGTGAACCTCTCCAAAAGTCGCCATCTGGACACTGGAATATAGTGACTGGAGGAGGACAAGAAAGAGGGAAGTGGCTCCCAGGGACCCAGGAAAGATCTGAAGCACAGTTTGGGGCCCACGGAGAAACTGAAGAGAGAAACTCCAACAAAGAAGAAGGAGGTGGCCTCTGGCGCCATTTCCCTGTGTCGGGAATCCTGACGCGACTGAAGTGGTTCAAATCTACAGAAATGCAGTGACTGCCGGCACCCCCGGGGGCCTCCATGGAGAAACACAAGAAGCGGCGGTGCAGAGAAGCAGCGGCCATGAAGGACACACTGACTGGCGGTGAGTGCTCACACCCAGCCGTCCTGCGCAAGAGAGTGACTACCCAGGCGCCATTGGGGGGGGCAGCAGCTGAACTTGAAACTCAGGGCTGCGCCACTCCACTCACAGCTCCAGCAGGGACCTCTGCAGAGGAACGTGAGACACCGTAGTACAGAGAAGTGGCGGCCATGAAGGACACACTGACTGGTGGTGAGTGCTGATGCCCAGCCGTCAGGCGCACAAGAGAGCCACTAGCCAGGCGCCATTGTGGGGGGGGCAGCTGCTGAGCTGAGAACTCAGGGCAGCCACCACTCCATCCACGGCTCCAGTGGGAACCTCCATGGAGTAATGCAAGACGCCACGGTACAGAGAAGCACCAACTGAGAAGGACACACTGACTGGTGCTTTTCTTCCTGGTATTACAAGAATCTCCTAAGAGTTTGAAATACTAGCAATAAAGCAACCTACCATAGGCAAATTACAAACAGCAGCCCAGGAATTAAACTAAAGAAAGAAAAGAAAATGAGACGACACTTAAACAAGATGCAACCTCACACATCCAGTTCACCAAAGGCAAACCCAGGGGGCAATGAGGCAGGACAAACTGAAAGCCACCCACCTGACATCTCTGAAGTGCTAACAACAAAGCAGTTGAATGAGGCTCTGGAAAAATTTAAATCAGATAATTTCTCAGATAACTGCAGAGATAATGTCCACAATGAAGACCATGCTTAAGGATGCTAGAGCAGACACAGACAAAAAAATAGATGAGCTTAAGAAAATGATGGAAGCCATGAATGCTCAGCATAGGAAAGAAATGGACTCCATAAAGCAGATTCAAGCAGATATCCAAGAGAACAAAAATTCCATTGAAAATATTTGTAGCAGATTAAGCCAATGTGAGGACAGGATCTCAGATATAGAAGACAGACTTGCAATTAGTGATCATGAAAAGAAAGAATTCTTAAAAATAGCAAGGGACAATGAAAAATCAATCCAGCAGCTGCTAGATGATGCAAAGAAGAATAACTTAAGATTGATTGGAGTCAATGAAAAAGCAGGAGATAGCACAAATGACATCAGAACACTGTTCACAGACATTATCACAGAAAATTTCCCTGGTAGAGAAAAAGAATTTGACGTTCAGATAAGTGAGGCTTAGAGAACTTCAGTTAACCATGATCAAAAAAAAATCTTCAGCCAGGCATATCATAGCCAAGATTCCAGAAATTCAACATAAGAGGAGAATCTTAAAAGCTGTTAGAGAAAAGAAACAAATCACCTATAAAGGAAAGCCCATCAGAATTACAGCGGACTTTTCAGCACAAACCCTCAAGTCAAGAAGAGCTTGGAATGATGTATTTCAAGTTCTAAAGGAAAATAATCTTCAACCTAGATTGATGTACCCTGCAAAACTATCTTTCACAACTGATGGAGAAGTAAAATACTTCCATGACAAAGAACATCTGAGAAAATTTATAACCACCAAACCAGCACTCCAAAATGTTTTGAAGGACATTCTAGAAAGGGATAACAAGGACTACAACTCCAGAAACCCCAACAGAAGGAATCCACCAGGCAGAGCAAATGATTAAAGAGAGGGAGGGAAAACAAAAATTAAAAGAGGGGGAGCCAACAACAAGAAAATAACATGACAAGGATAAGTCAATACATATCAGTTTTAACCATTAATGTTAATGGCCTCAATTCACCAATCAAAAGGCACAGACTGGTGAATTGGATCAAGAAGCAACATCCAACAATATGCTGTATATAAGAAACACATTTAATTCAAAAAGAAATTCATAGACTGAAAGTCAAAGGATGGAAAACAATATTCCATGTGACAGGAACCCAGAAAAAAGCAGGGGTAGCTATTCTTTTCGCAGACAAAGTGAATTTCAAACCAAGAATGATTCAGAGAGATAAAGAAGGTCACTACATCCTTGTAAAGGGAACAATCCAAGAGGAAGAGGTAACAATCATAAATATATATGCAACAAATACCAGTGTACCCAACTATATAAAACAAATATTAATGGACATGAAAAATCAAATAAGCACTAATACAATTGTATTGGAGGATCTCAATACTCCACTGTCACAAAAAGACAGATCAACTAGACAAAAAATCAACAATGAAATACTAGAACTGAACCAAACTTTGGAACAAATGGACTTAGTAGATGTCTACAGAGTGTTCCACCCCACAACATCAGAATACACATACTTCTCAGCTGCACATGGGACATTCTCCAAAATAGACCACATACTAGCTCATAGAACCTGCTTAAGTAAATGCAAAGGAATTGAAATTATCCCATGTATATTATCAGACCATAGTGCAATGAAATTGGAAATTAATGGCAAAAGAAACCACAAGAATTTGCTAAACACATGGAAATTAAATAGCACCCTACTGAAAAACCAATGGGTCACAGATGAAATTAAAGAAGAAATTAGACAGTTTCTGCAACTGAATGATAATGACAGTACAACATACCGGAACTTATGGGATACAATGAAAGCTGTCCTAAGAGGGAAATTTATAGCATTAAATTCCTATATAAGGAAAACAGAGCAAGCACAAATAAACAACCTAATGGTGAACCTGAAACTTCTAGAAAAAGAAGAGCAGGCTAAGCCAAAAGCTCGTACAAGGGAGGAAATTATAAAAATCAGAGCAGAAATTAACGTATTGGAGACTAAAAAAACAATACAAAGAATCAACGAATCAAAGAGTTAGTTCTTTGAAAGATTAAATAAAATCGACAAACCCTTATCCAACCTTATTAAAAAAAGGAAAGAAAGTACTCAAATCCATGCAATGAAGAAGGAAAAGGTTGATATCACAATGGACCCTGCAGAAATCCAGAAGATCATCTATACCTACTTTGAAAACTTGTATTCTAATAAGATGGAAAATGCAGAAGAAATGTACAGATTCTTAGATACATATGAATTACCAAAGCTCAACCAAGAAGATATAAAAATCCTAAATAAACCAATAACTATCAATGAAATTGAAGATGTAATTAAAAACTTCCCAACAAAGAAAAGCCCAGGCCCTGATGGATTCACTGCCGAATTCTACAAGAAATTAGAGAAGATTTAACACCACTACTTCTCAAACTCTTTAATGAAATTGAAAGGGAAGCAATACTCCCAAATTCACTCCTGGAAGTAAGCATTACCCTGATACCAAAACCAGAGAAAGACCCAACTAAGAAAAAGAACTACAGACCAAACTCCCTAATGAACATAGATGCAAAAATCCTCAATAAAATACTGGCAAACAGAATGCAGCAAATCATCAAGAAGATTATACACCATGACCAAGTTGGATTCATCCCAGGGATGCAGGGATGGTTCAATATATGTAAATCAATAAATGTAATACACCATATTAACAGAACCAAGGACAAAAATCATATGATCATCTCAATAGATGCAGAAAAAGCTTTTGACAAAGTCCAGCACCCATTCATGATAAAAACCCTACAGAAAATTGGAATAGATGGTCTTTATCTCAATCTGATAAAAGCTATCTATGACAAACCAACAGCCAATATCATACTAAATGGACAAAAACTAAAAGCTTTCTCTCTAAAATCAGGAACAAGACAAGGATGGCCACTGTCCCCACTCTTATTCAACATAGTTCTGGAAACTTTAGCCAGAGCAATTAGACAAGAGAAAGAAATAAAAGGAATAACGATTGGAAGGGAAGAAGTTAAATTATCATTATTTGCAGATGACATGATACTCTACACAGAAGACCCCAAAAACTCCACTAAAAAATTGCTAGATTTAATATGCAAATTCACTAGTGTAGCTGGATACAAAGTCAACAGTCAAAAATCAATAGCCTTCCTGTACACCAATAACAAACTCACTGAGAGAGAAATTAGGAAAATAACACCTTTCACAATCACATCTAAAAAAAAATGAAATACCTAGGAATCAATCTCACAAAGGAGGTAGAAGACCTCTACACTGAAAACTGCAGTACTCTGAAAAAGGAGATTGAAGAGGATATCAGAAAATGGAAAGATATCCCTTGCTCTTGGGTTGGAAGAACCAATATAGTGAAAATGGCCATACTTCCAAAACTGTTATACAGATTTAATGCAATTCCCATCAAAATTCCAACAACATATCTCACAGAATTAGAGAAAACAATCCTAAAATTCATCTGGAACCAGAAGAAACCTAGAATAGCAAAGGCAATTCTGGGCAACAAAAGCAAGGCAGGGGGCATCATAATCCCTGATTTGAAATTATACTATAAAGCTACTGTGATAAAAACAGCATGGTATTGGCAAAAAAATAGACCTGAAGATCAATGGAATAGAATAGAAGATGCAGAAACAACTCCAGACATACTAAGCCACCTTCTCTTTGACAAAGGTGCCAAACACATTCACTAGAAGAAAGATAGCCTCTTTAATAAATGGTGCTGGAAAAATTGGCTCTACACATGCCAAAGATTAAAATTAGACCCATATCTTTCACCGTGCACTAAACTAAATTCAAAATGGATCAAAGATCTAAGTATTAAAACAGAAACATTAAATCTCCTGGAAAATAGAGTAGGTAAAACTCTTGAAGACATTATTGTAGGCAAAGACTTTATGAATAAAACCCCCATCGCATAGGAAGTATCACAAAGAATCAACAACTGGGATCTCATCCTATTAAAAAGCTTTTGCACAGCAAGAGAAACCACCAACAGAGTGAAGAGACAACCCACAACGTGGGAAAAAATGTTTGCCAGCTGTTCCTCAGACAAAGGATTACTATCGAGAACATATAAAGAACTCAAAAACATCAGACCTCCCAAATTTAAAGACCCAATCCAAAAATGGGCATCTGAGATGAATAAACACTTCTCAGACAAAGAAATACAAATGGCAAATAAATATATGAAAAAATGTTCAACATCACTAGTCATTCGAGAGATGCAAATTAAAACAACACTGAGATTCCATCTCACCCCAGAAAGAATGGCTATTATCAAGAAATCAACTAATAACAAATGCTGGAGGGGCTGTGGGGAAAAAGGCTGTTGGTGGGAGTGTCGACTGGTGCAGCCACTGTGGAAATCCGTGTGGAGACTCCTCAAAAAACTAGGATTGGAAGTCCCATTTGACCCAGCTATTCCCCTTCTGGGTATCTTTCCAGAAGAATTAATAACATTGTACCACGAGATATATGTGCACCCATGTTTATAGCAACACAATTTGTAATAGCTAGATCGTGGAAACAACCCAAATGCCCATTAACTGAGGAATGGGTAAAAAAGATGTGGTATTTCTACACAATGGAGTACTGCTCAGACATAAAGAAAGATAAACTGGAAACTTTTATAGGTAAATCAATGCAACTCGAGAAAATACTCACAAGCAAAATAAACCGGATGCACATTTGTAAACATTGTATTGTCTCCCTAGTATGAAAATGCAATTTCACTGTGACTATTCCATTCCTTAGTCTCCTATTTTTACCTAGCTTTTACATGGCTTAATCTTATACTGAGTAATATTTTTCTCCAAAAGATATTTGTACATTCTGTAATGCTTGAGTTTGTTAATACATAAGAATGTTTACTTGTTGTCTTTAAAAAATAAAAATAAAAAAATAAAATAAAATAAGAAAAAAAAAGAAAATGTCATTTTCTTCAAGGAGTATTCATTTGATTACTTTAAGACTTCAACTTGTTCCTAGAGCATCTCTTAAGTTATTCAGTCAATCTATAGTTGTTGTAATGCTTCCTTGGGTAATGAAAGCCAGGATCTTTCTATCCCACTATCTTGCTGCTATGAATTGAAATGGCTGCTTTTGTTTAAACTACTAGTATTGTGATAATTTGTTAGGTATCCATAGATAATATGTTTATTAGCGTGAGAACAAACAAAATATTTTATTTTTGTGAGATTTTCTGTTTCCTCAATGAGCCTGGAAAGAGGATGATGATGGTAGCTCTTACATTGCAATGCGATATCAGTTCGGCTGAGACCAGGGCTCTCCCTCCATCTGGTGGTGTGAATAGCATGATGTCAGCATTCCACAGGGCTCAGATGCTGTCTAACACAATATGCAAGACTCCAGCTCAAGATGTGAGTCATCACTAATAATTATCCTTGTCCCATGGACTACTCCAGGGTGTGGTAATAGATGGGAGGACCACTGCATCCTGCCACTGAACTGCTATGACTGTGCTGCCTGTAAAACTTGCCCAAGGCTCTGGTTTAAGAAATTTCTTTCAGACCACCTTTATTGTTTCTTCATTTCAATTAAAATTACTTTTTCATATAACAACCCATTTTATGGACTTCCTCTTCATCATGCTATGGGCTGAAGTCAGTCAGGGTAATTGCTCATGTAAAACATTAAATTATCTTCCTCTCCAATTTGCATGTGTCACTTCAAAACCTCCTTTCTCCAACCTACTTGTATTGTTTTAGCAGAAGCCTTCCAACGGTGTGCCAGCAGTAAGTAGAGCAGAAAATGAGGAGCAAAGCAGAAAAAGAAAGTGGTGTACTGCACTCAAGTGATCATAGTCACACTATAGGACTTGGCACTTCCTCAGAGTTGGGCACATTGCTAAGCCTCAGTCTATCCACCCCTGTATCAGTAAGTTGAAATTATAGCAGTGCTGCCTGTCCAAAGTTTGGAGAGTCATTACATGAAAAATCCAGGTGAACTTATTAGCAGAGTACCTGCCTTAGAGTACCAGTCAGTAGATACTGTTGTCATTCTTATTGACACAAATCTTCTGCCCTCACAAGCCTTCATGAAGGTAGATGGTAGACATTAACCTAATAATTTCAATGAAAAGAAGAAATAATTCCCTTGTCACCAGGGACACCACAAGGCTCAATGGATCCCAAAACTATCTGTTTTCTATCTGCAATCAGAGCCCACTAGCAAATAAGGAAATCAACAGATGAGATTCTTACAGTAATAAAATCAATATGGAAAGGATCCTTGTCTTAGTTACTTTTCTCATTGTTGAGACAAAATACTCAACACCCAAAGTTAAAGGGGATAAGGTTTAGTTAGCTCACAGTTTGTAGCAGTTTCAGTCCATAATTGGCTGCCTCCAGGGCAAGGTGGCTTGGCAGAGGGGCATCACAGGGAACAGTTCATGGTGCCCACAAGGTAGCAAAAGAAACAAGGGACCTTAACAGCATCTTTCTGCCCCTTTTATACTCTATCTAGGCTACCAGGATTTAGGTGGTGCCAAACCAGTCAGGGGACCAATTTAGTAATCACACACTCTTAATCCCAGCATCACATACACTAGATACAGCCACCTCTGAAAAAGCCCCATCTAAGACTGCATGAAGCTTTGGGGAACATCTAGACACAAACTATAGCATTTTGGCAGAATTTACTTCTTAATGCTGAACTCTGGAATGGGACAGATTTATGCAACCCCTCTGAGTCCCATCTGGACCCTGGCATGAAGTTCTGGAAAGTTAATGGCTTTGAGAAGAGTCAAAAGCTCCTCCCTGGAGGCAGCTCGTTCCAGCAGAAAGGAAAGGAACTGCCTCCACCTTCATATTCTTTCCATATTTCCCAGTAGGTGCCTAACCAACAAGGGAGAAGTGAGAGATAGGGTGAAGAAAAGCCTAGAACAGTGGTGGAGCACCTATGGCACGCATGCTGCAGTAATCTGTCTGTTATCATCAAAAGCTCTAAAAGGTCCACCATCACTGGCCTAGAGTACTGATATATAAAGGACATGGGAGGAACTACTAGGAATGGAGAGAGCATCCTTCTAACACTCCCGTCTGCTCACTTAATTCATTTCATTTGGACATTAGGTGGATCTGTGAAAACAGTAGATGGGGCAAACACTTTGATTTAAGCTACGTGGAATGCAATTAGTCGGAAGTCTATGAAATGTGGTCACAAAATAAATTAGAAATGTCCTATTAATAGCTAGGATGCCATGCTACCATATATGGCAGAGGAATACACAATTGATTGATAGTAAGCTCAGCCTACTGACATAGGGTCCTCACTCCTTAGAAGCAAGCATTTTCAGTTTTGTGCTGCTATGGCTTCTACCACCTCTTTCAAGAATTTCACAGGAAAAGCCACTTCCTAGGTCAGAATTCTCCTTCATTTGTTAGCAACTAACTAGCATGAGCTGAGGGCTGAATGTTGGTGAATGACTCTTGAATACAAGAACATAATACTAAGCCTTCCTTCCTTCCTGGCTCTGAATGTAGAATAGAATTTGGGGTAGCTCATATAGCCCCTAACAACTGGGCCTGGCTTACACCATTTAAAACAAAACCCACTAACACTGACAAAACCAAGGAAATGGCAATTGCTTCATAGCTTAGCAAATACTGTTTAATCCTTGAAATCTAAAAGTCTTATAGTTGGAAAGCCTTATTTCTTACCTGTGGTGAAACCTTTGTCTCAGTTGCTCTGTTTAAGACAGGGTTGTATAAGCCAAAATCAACACTCTAACCAGCACCAACTCCATTTTGGCCTCAGATTGCTAGGAATCACTCATATGTGTTTGATGTTGCCACTAACTGTAACACTGTCCACAGTGAAAATTCTTACTGACCAGCCCTGTGATCTAACACCACAAATGAGAAACAATTACTTGTACAATGCTGGTTAATCTAAAGTGGTCTTGACCCAATAAAGCCTTACTCTCCAGGTTTTAATTTGCTTCAGAAACTTGTATTTCTCAATGTCCTCAGCCAAAGCATAAGGAAGAAAATATCAAGGGAGGGGAGGAAGCTGTCCCTTCCTAACACAGGACATCACATAAGCCTTATGCCTGAAAAGCACATTGGAGCAGCAGAGGGGAGTAGGTCACACTTAAGCCCTGGAGGAAACCAACATGTGTTCATCAAGTCCTCCCTTATAGGAGCAGGGGATAGAAGGAGGGTGTGTATCCCACTCAGAGGAGACCCACATAACAGGCCTTTAATCTATTTCTCTATGGATGTTGTCATGGATATAGTTGTGGCATTCAATAGTCATTATCATTGCAATAACTAGTTTAGCAATGCAATCTTGAAATAACTGGCTCCTGGAATACCATTTCAGCTTCAAGACCAATAGAGAGCTAAATTGAGTGGTATTTCTGAGTTGACAAAGGAAAAATTTAATTAAAACTATAAGTGACCTTCAAATGTCAGAAGTAAATAAAACGATAACAACCGCATTTTTGACAGCCGTCACCACCTAATGGGAATGCCATAAAAACTCACAATCAAGAAGCATTGGCATATCCAGCATGTACTAGATTCATCACCATAAATTTTCTCAGATAAGTGCTCAACCTGATAATCTTACATCAATGCACTGAATTAGCTTCAGCTACACTGATGGAGAGGCAGGTAGGGAAAGAGATCATCTCCATAATAATGACAGCCTCCCATGCTCACAAACAGCTGAAAGAATGGAGATCATTTGCATAAAAGAAAAAGCAAAGAATCTCAACAGAGATTATGACAGTTTCAAATCACTTATATTCTGCGACCTTCCTTCTTTAATTTGGGTGTTTGCCCCTGCCTGCTTGGATGATTTCACACACACACACACACGTGTGTGTGCACATATGTGGACAAAAGAAAATAAAATGCTTACAGGCTTCTCCCTGTAAAGGAGAGAAGATATATCTGTTCTAGTATATACAATGTTAGCTCTTTTAAAAGATGCTGGCATCTGGAGATGCAGAATTTTCAACCTTCCAGCTGATTCAGCTGGTCAGTGACTGGCTTTGCTGCTGAGATTTCAGAGACACTCAACAGGATTGAAATTGTTAATTGATTTTGCCACTTTGTTGAATACAACAAACACTCACGATTCAGTTTCTCAATTTCAAATATCCTCTGTGCATAATACCAAGCCCTGTCATAAGTAATACTTAGCAAGCAGCAATAATACAGACACTCTCCATAGTTTTACCTGTATTGTAAATGTTTTATAAAAATGGATTAAATGATTTAAAGTGTATTAAAATGTATTTTCTACCAAGGAAGGAAGGAATATAGCTCCTAAGTAGTTTCTAAAAGTATTTGTATTAAATATAATTCATTATTTTAAATATTTTTTAATATTTTTAAAGCTAATACATGTATGAATATTGAATCAAAATTTCTGAGCCGGCAGATGTCCCATGGGTAACTAAAAGCAGGACAAAACTTGGCATCTCTGCCTTCATTTTACATGTCTTAAAACTCTGGGTCAGTTTGCCGCTTAGGTCTCCATGTAGACACTTAAGAAGTATCTGTCTGAAAACCGGATAGACAAGGTTTATTAGTCCTAAATTTACCAAACCTATCTCATCCTACTGCAAGACTGAGAACACCAAAATAACAGTTTTAAGGCTTTTGCAAGATAGCCTGGAGAATCAATTGTCAGGTTTTACAATTCCCATCCCAGATCCCCTGGAGCGTTGCCTGAAAGTCTCAGGTCACTGCGCTAAACCTTCCAGGAACACCAAAGCCTCAAGGACAGACCACTCCATGATGAAATGACCACCATCCCCTGCCAAGTAGAAGTAATCGTCTCATTGCAACCCCATTGCCCTATCAAGCCATAAGGACTTCTGCATAGCCCTCTCATAGCACCAGTCTAGATGGTCCAGTTCTCCTTTTCTATACAACCCGAAGGCTTCTGTCAGCACTTGGAAGACAGATCTTGAAACTTCTTGCCTGTCCTTCTCAGTGTGGCCACACTAATCAGATCTCATTTCCTATCCTTCACCACTGCTTCTCTCCTTGATTTAGAATAGTGGCCAGCCTGGTCTTTTGGGACCCCTGGAAACCTGGCTTTTGCCCTACAACTCTAAAAACAGTTCTATATGTTTGTATATAATAACTTGAGTTTTGTCTCAGCCCTCAAACCTTAAAATGTTTGTCATCTAACTCTTTACTGAACAATACTGCTGATTTATCTGCTTAAGAATAAAGAATTGAACACAAATATGAAACCAACTGTGTGGTTATATTTAAATATTTTTTGTGTAAGGTGAGTGATTCCTAATGTGTGTATATAAAGCTCTTAGAAAATGGACAATTCAGTCTTATCCTAATGCATGAGAGATGTGAAGGTCATACCATATGCATGAAAACCTTTTTTTGATTTAAAAATATCTATTAACAGCAGAAATATGAAGCCAGCTTTTAATAAGCACAGTAAGCACGGATTTGGAAAGATTGGGCTGTATAGCCAAAGACTAAATGAAACATCAGCTATCATGGAGAAAACATACTTAGCTTTTCCTTGAAACTCAGATTTTCTTTTTTCCTGTGTTCTAACTTTTAAAAAGAAAGTGTTTGATAGTGTCTCAACACAAAAGACCATGGCATGATTTCATAAAGTAAGACAATTCTTTCAAATACTTTAATATTTTCCTTGGAGTTTTACTATTATACAAATATTTTCTTCTATGATGTGCCAGTGGACTGGGTTTGGAGGCTCCGTCTCTACTTTTCTAACCTGCCAAGAACGTCTCTACTGTTGCATTTGCCATGTTGATCCATAACTGTTTTATATGCTCAGTAGTCTGTGAGACAGTCAAAGAAAGAGGCCATGTCTTGTGGCATTCTATCACTTTGCTGCCTGGCATATTGTCATCACTCAATCAATAGTAATTGCTCTTATAATGATCACTATTGCTGTTATCATTATTATTATCCTCCACAACAATACAATGGTTGCTACACTCAAGATCTATTTTTGAAATGATTTCACATTTTAGCATTTCAGGGACAGAATTATTTAGAAGCAAACACATGTTTTTAGCTTGCTTTAAAACAAAAGAAAAGGAATGTGCTTCCATGCTTGTCTTGAAGGCAAAATAATAGAGACAATTTTAAGTTTTCTGAAGAAGCAACTGCAGACAAAAGACCCTGTTACAAGTCTGATTTGATTAGAGCTGACATAGCTGGAAAGGATGGCCAAGGTTGTGACCAGAGAGTATAATACATATTTGGCCTGATGCTTCCCTAAGTAATACCCAGTCAGAAGCTGTGCCCTGTGAAAATCATTAAGTCAGGCTTGGCTAAAAATACTTCCAGATACTTGTTTTCATGCACTGAGGAAATAAAAGGGCAATGGTAAAAAATTAAAAATAAAAGGAAAAAATAAAATCATTATTTTTATTGCCTAAAACAAAATATTCCAGGTAGAGTATACTGAATTTAAGATAGCAACTATAACCTCATTCATTTTGAAATTTAATTCTGGATGCTATGCTACAAAATAATTTACAACCCCATGTGTATACTAAATTTAGTAAGAGTAGACAGTAATCTTTTAAATATTATAATTATAAATTTACCCTATAATTTAAAAAAAATTATAAAACCCAATACAAATCTAGCTGTAAGTTTGTTTAAATTAAAAACAGAAAGATGAAATTGGGTGTGGTGGCACATGCCTACCATCCCAGCTCTCTGGGAGGATGATGCAGGAAGATTGTAAGTTCGAGACCAGCCTGGGCAACATAGCAATTTAGCAAAACCTTACCTCAAAATTAAAAAAAAAAAAAATTAAGAGCTGGAGATGCTGCTTAGTATGAAGGCCCTGGGCTCAAATCCCAATACTGCAAATAAATAAATAAATAAATAAAAATAAAAGTGAACAAGCAGCTCTTGAGGATGCCAAGCTTACCTGAAAGAAGATGCTAATGATAAAGTTTTAAACAAAGAAGAATGTTAAGAAATAACTTATGTTTTATATCTTCCATGCATACCATGTATTTTTCTCCATCTACAAGAGGAAACCAATGAATGTGACAGTTAGTTTAAGCACATTGATTACATGCAAGAATCCAAGTTAATGTAGCCCCGTGCTCTACCTGTGTAGCACATGTTCCCAGGAAGAGCCTACATTGGACTTATTGATAAATTAGACTACTTTAACTGTACTACTTTATTTCTCACCTAATATGGACTTATGCCTTATCTTGAGCCTAACATTGACCTAAGGCAATGGTGGCAAACCTATGGTATGCATGCCACAGTGCACTGTTTATTATCATTGAAAGCTCTGAAAGGTTCACTATCACTGACCTAACACAACTGGTTATTTGTTTTAGGCACAAAAGCTAGTACAAGAGTTCAAAAGCACACAAAAAGGACCAATATGTATTATGAAGCTTTCACGTATATGCCAGGTAGCTCTTAAATTTTAACCCCTAAATGTCCACCAATAGTAACATAAATTCATAAATTGTGGCATATGTTTACAGTGGAACACAAGGGATTGGCATGAAGAGTTTGCAACTTCATAAATAATGGGGCGAACATACACCTCACATGTTGTGAAGGAAGTCAGCAAGGAATACTGCATACCATAGATTCCATTTATAAAGAAAAGAAAATGACCCAACTAATACACATTGTTAGAATCAGGTAATAGTGGGTTAACATCTGTGTGAACAAGTCCAGAAAAGGACTGAGAAAAGACTTTGGCTGACAACAGTCTCTTTTGGCTGGTTAAAAAGGTATGTTTCTTTTGTGAAAGATCATTAAGCAGCACACTAAAAAGTCATATCACTGAATCTTCATAATCATTCCCCATACTACTTGTGGTGCTCTCTATTATTATCATGCCTTCCAGTCACTTGTCCCCAGCTGGTAGCCTGTGATGTACCTACTGTTTGTGGTAAAATATCTGCCACTATGTTGCTGCTGTACTTGATCACATGAGTGGTTTGGCTGTTGGAAAAGGGGCAGGTGGTTTACAATTTCTATTCATGCAAAAGGCATTGATGTGATCTCATGAATCTGCTTGGCCTTTTTCCTTTTCTCCCCTCCTGCCAAAAGACCCATGTGTCTCAGATCAGGGTTATTCCTTCAGTCTGAGTCCCAGAATAAAAGGATACATTGGGAGGTGGGAAGATACACACTTTAGACCCAGCCTCCATTTATTATGGGAAGAGCTTCAGCGTGAAACAGACCCATAGCCAATATATGGTCTTCATGTAAAATGAGGGAGAAAGAAACATATATTGTTGAATGCCACTATTATTTGGGTTTTGGTAGGTAGCCAAAAGAAGCAAAGTAATACAAAAATTGGTACTGGAAATAGGATGCTGATAAAACAAGAAGCTAAAGTATTAAGATTGGCTTCAGGGTCAGACAAAAGGTGGCAAAATAAAATCTATTGTTAGACCTAAGAAGCTGACAACTAGGCAATAGTGAAACGTTTGGTAAAACTGTCTATGTCATAACTGGAAAAAAATACATAATATCCTCAATTAACTCACAGCTTTGATTGGATAGAATTTTTCTGCAACAGAATGCTATTAGCAGGATTGGAGATGTTAGTTATAATAGTTATAAATAAAATATCACAAGAAATATGAACTCAGATAAAAATAAACCTGTTTACAAGAATAGGCAAATGAAAAATAAATAAGATTATTTTAGAAGTCTAGGGAATTTCAGGACTGGGAAAATAAGAAAATAAAATAGAGAAAGCCTTAGAAACTAAAAGATTTAGGATTCAAATTAAGATATGAGATTAAGCAAAGAGCAATTCAGGGGTATGGCTCTTACATCTTTCCTTAAGCACTTTTATTTAAGGTGACTGTCAGAAATATTTTTCACTGGAAAAATACAGCTTGAAGAAAATGAAGTATGGCATTGTCTTGTAGAAGCCTGTTAAATTCACAAAATGACAATTAAGGAGAGGAAGAGAGGATGTAAGGAAGTGAGAGAGAGAGGAGAGGAGGGGCAGGTGGAGAATTGTAATGCCAAAAAATTACCAACCTTGATTAAGCCCAACTGCTACTGTCAGAGATCCAAAGCAACCTACGGTTTGCCAACTTTCTGTAAGTGAGAACAGACTAATTAAATATCTCAGCATCCAATGAAGACATATCCCTGAACACTGTCTTCAGTTGGGCCCAAGGACAACGATGACCACTGGGCTTCAGAGGGAGGAAAACTTTCAACGTTTCCCATCAAAAGTTACTGAATTTTCTATCGAGCAGTGTTGTGGTGATTCGCATTCTTCCCTTCCTTCTCTGCACAGGAGCATTTTATGGTTATTTTGCCTCTTTTCCATCACTGTGTGTCAAGTAAGGCAGAGTATATAGATAACTTGTTTCTTTAGTTCATAGGTCCCCAGATCAAGTGGAGCAACCTCTGAACCCAGTGTAGACAAACTGGTGAGATTTACATTTTGTGTCAGATGCAGGCCTTTAGGGTTTCCTCCTTTGAAGGATTAAGTTAAATTTGTAATTGGAAAACAAGTAAATATTTGTGATCAAGAGAGAAGGCAGTGGTAGACCATACTATGTTTCACAAATTTTCAATCCATATTTCTCTAAGAGGATTTTACATTCCATTACCATGGAGAGTAGATTATAAATAGTGGCTAGAGTATTTTTGACCTTTTATTCACAATCATAAACCGTGGGACTGGCAGCTCTTGCTATTAAGCTATGTCCCCAGACTTTCTCTGGACTGGACCACATAACCTCCACTGTTCAGTGGAGCAACAACAAGTATGACACAGGCAGAGATGTAACAGGGACTTAAACTCTGGAGCTAGCCTCTTGCTGTTCTTTAAACTCTGTTCTCAGATGGACAAGTCTGGGCTATCCTAACAAGTGACGACAAACTCATGGTGTAGCAACTCCCTTCCCCTAGCTGACAACCAGCCAAATACCAGACATTGAGTGAGGCCACATGCAAACAGCCAGATCATAGGCTAACCAGCTGAATACAAACACACAGGGACTGGCCAAGTCTTACTCAGGAAAGAGCTACCTAGCTGAGCTCAGCTAAAGTGACAACCAGAACAACAGTGGACTATTTAAATTGTTTTTGCTTTAAGTTTATTATGCACCAAAATCTAACTTAGTCATTTAACTTCCCCCTGAGAGCTGACATGCATATCTTCCCACGAACTCTGATCTTAGTCTTGTGACCTTCTTTATAAATGGAATGTGGGAGGGCATGAGTTTGTGTCCACTAGTTCTACCTCTATTTCTCTCTGCCTTCCATTGTCAAGACAATTGACATGCACTAAATCGGGGCTGCTTTCTTAGCCTTAGTCCTCAAACATAAAGAAGTGGGAAATCTGGAGTGTGGAACAGAACAACAAGGTACCTGCCTCCTACATGTAATATGAGAAAATTGCCTTTGTTCACCATTGAACTTTGGAAGGCTTTCTTTACTTCAGCAAATTAATTTGAAGTATCAATTTTTGGATAGGCAATAATATCTATTTTATATCATAAATTAATAGAGGCTCAGAGAAGTGAGTAACTAAACCTAAGATTGTGATGAATGTTAGAAACAGGATTCAAGTCTAACTCCTTCTAATTCTATAGCACATGGTTTTGCCATCCACACCTAAAAATAGAAACTCATGAAAATTACATTGATATCTGTTTCATGGATAAGTAAGTGGGTAATTTAATAAAAATATCTTTTCATAGTTTGTGCCTGCATCTCACTCAATGTTCAACCAAAGTCAAAGAATCAAACAATTTTCTGGAAAGCTGTTAAGAAATTACAGTTTTCAATGAAACTAGGATAATAAAGAATTTTTATGTTGGAGGATTTTTTTAAGCCTAAAAGTCTATTTATATAATTAATATATAGTAAGCTCTTACTGTCTTATCTCCCTACTACTTGCTCCATAAACTACTCTTCTGTAAATGAAAAAAGAAGGTTCATCTTCTCTAACTGCATTGCTTCTGACAGTCAGGCACACCGGGGCATTGGAGAAAGTGAGGGCCGAACTAAAGAGTGGACTCCATCAGGTTATTTAGAATAGCTTATGGCATTAAAGTCTATTCTGTACTACGTAAGCTCTCAAGACATATCTGTTAGGTTGAATTTTACCGATTTCCTGCGATGATTTCATTGGGTACTTCAAAAAGTTCAAGAGAAACTGGGCACAAAATAAATGTTTTGTTGGTGATATGAAGAAATGGAAAGTGGAGAATGGAGAATGACTTGGTTTGGTTCAACAAACTTGGACTGAGCAGCTGAATTCTTACACACAGGCATTGCATGAGGTGTGTGTACAGAAAATAACACATTTCTCTGATTTCAAAAATGCTTACAGTGCAATGGACCTGAAGGTACTTTAACAAACATCTTCAGTACAAGTTGGTAGTTGCTGCGCTATAGGTTTGCACGGAGTGCTGTTTGTGCACAGCAGAGTTACAGGTGCAGCAGGTGGAGGGTCTTGAGTGAAAGCAGACCCAGGGAAGAGCAGAGGAAGTAAGGAATGGAATACAACAGGTTAAACTTGTAATGATTATTTTTTCTTCTTCTTTCCATAAAGATTACCATTTGTGCTGGCTTACTGTTATTCTCAGGGCATAGCATTACCAAGGCAATAGCAGCAAACAAATTACTAAAATATAGTCCTCAGTAAATTGCAAAGTATTTGCCAATAAACTAGTTCATTTTCCCCATAGCACTGACCCATGAAGTAGAAAAAAGTATTATTATTGCACTTACCCCACTATCCTTCCTGGATGAGATTCATTATACAAATTTGCCCAGTATGTGACAGTACTAGAACTTAAAACTAAGTTTGCAGATTCTAAGTACTGCAACAATTTAGCCATACCACCTTGTGAACAAAGATTATGAGGCTGGATTGATATGTATGGCATCCAACAAAATTTCCAGAAATTGCTTTTCTGACTCCCTAACATTCTATCAATTATGGCATTATTGAGGGCATTTTCTATGTTACTAACTGGCGATGTAGTAACAGTGGATATAGCCTTGAGGGTATAGTAATGAGCAGACAAAACCCTTCCCCTAACAGAGCTCACATCCTTATGGGGGAAGTGGAAGATCAGTAAGATAAATAATACATGTAACAAAAATGTTTGGTACATGCTAAAGAAAACAAATAGAAAAAATCAACAGTGAGATGATAAGAGTTTCTATAGTGATTTGTAGCTTTCCCCTAACTATGTAGTGTATACATGTGAATATACAAAGGCGTGTATATTGTGTGTGAATATAAAATGTGTGCACACATATATACACATGTACATATGTATACACCCAATTTTGTTCAGATATTTCACCCAGTTCAATAACATGGGTATTTGACAAGTAGAACTCTGTTGCAGGGAATTTTACTGTACTTTAAATACATGTGCGCTACAGAGTTGGCATAAAAATCAAAGTCTTAAATCAATCTAAACTACTTATTTCTTAAGATTTCTAGACTCTGGGAAAAAAGATGCATATAAATTTTATTTTTTTATGTAGCCACAGCTCTGAATCAGTTAATATATGCCCATCATTAAAATATTCATCAGCATGAAGTGCTTATTTCCTATAAAACCCTCTGCAATCAGGCCAACCACTTAATTGACATGTTTCTATTTCCACTTGAACAGGCTAAAAAAGGAAGCCTTCTACAGGATATAGAAAAAGTTGGGCAATTAAAATTCTTATGGAAAGTTAAATTATCCAGAAGTAACCAAACATTTCCATAGCACAGTGTGGCAGGCAAATCATCTATAAAACATGGCAAATATATATAGCCTCAAAAAGTAAAAATCAGAAGCTACCCAGAAACCCCACTGAGGGTATCAGCAACTTTAGTTAAATCAACTCTCTCTCCAATTTTCTTTTGGTTAGATTTTTATGGTGCTCTACTTGTTGGGGAAATATTGAGTATTGTTAAGAGATAGATTTTTTGTGTGTATGTGTATACGCATGTGTGTGTTTATAAAGAATAAAGACTCTGAACCTTGGCTATACACAATTCATTTGCAAAGTTTACAAATTGCCAGGCAACTAGATTTGACCCCAAAGATTCTGGTTGAGAATGATCTTTATGTTCTAGTGAATTCTAACTTTCATCCAAGGTTGAGAAACACTGGCTTGCACTAAGAAATAACTGGTCAAAGACATAGAAAACCTGGGCATTGGCCAAAGAGTAGGCAAATAATTCAGATTTATTTTTTGTGTTCTTGCATTTAAGGACATTCTGTTCATATTCCACAGAGGTACCTAACATATGAGAAAGAAAATCACTGGAGTAGCTAGAAGAAAACATCGTACTATGCTTGATCTTAGCCAAAAGGCCAAGAAGCAATAGAAGAAAATCTTTAGTAAACTATATTACCCCAGAGTTGAGTCCATATATATTCTATGTCTATATATTTGTATGTGTGCATACATATGAATGTAAGTGTTTTATGTTCATATAAGGTATATACATTATATACATGCCTTATATTCTAAGACAGCTTCAATTTCAAATACTATTTTCCTTCATCCCTTACAACTATTGTCTTAGTCACATTCCTGTCATTGAGACACAATGCCTGACACAAACAGTTTAAAGAAGGAGAGGTTTATGTTTACTTAGTTTCAGTCTATGGTTGACTGGCTCCAAAGAAGAAATGGCCTGGCAAAGGGGCATAGCAGAGGAAAGCTGCTAGGGTCATGGTGGCCAGGAAGTAAACAACAAAGGGAGAAGTTGGGGAGGGAAATGTATTCTTCCAGGTCATGTCCCCAGTGACCCACCTCTTCCAGCCAGATCCTACCTCCCGACCACACATTCAGTCCTGAACTCAGTGAATTAATCCACTGTGAGTATAGCACCCCCATGATCCAATCACCTTCCAAAAGTCCCACCTGTGAACACATAGGTCTTTTGGGAACATTCTAGATCTAACCCATAACAACCATCAATTATTTTTTGCCTCTACCTTATTTTTTTTAGGAAAAGCAGCCAAAAGTTCTGTTCTGGTCTAACCAGTGTCTTGATTTTTGTTTCAGAAAGCATGCCCACTATACCCAGATATCTTTGTGAAGATGAATGAGCAAAAAGAATTTTAAGATTTTTTTTTAATCAGGGATACAAGAGCTTTCTTCCTTTCATCATGTCATACAAAAAGGTTATGATTAACTATTACCTGCTAGATATGGTGCAAAATTAAGTCAGTCTCCCTGTGGAGGCAATAATAATAATTGTTTGTATTGAAGCAAAGTCTGACTGGAGAGCTTGCTCTCAATGAGTTGGAGCTCACTGTTGGGAGAAAGTAGGAGTCTGTCTAAAATCCTCTGTTCTTAGTCACTACACAGCATGGCCTTGCCACTGAAGCCCAAGGTGGAGGTCTTCGTGCTACAGAGAAAAGGAGGGAAAGGGCAGGTAATCTAAAAGCGTCTTGCCCATATACGATCCTTCACTTAGTTTTATTTTTGACAGGCTAATTATCCAGCATAAAACTATCACTACATTGTTTCCAAGTTCAGCAGAATGACCAACCTTGTCACCAAAGCTAGGACTATCTGAATCATTTTTGTAGTCTTCCCTAGTTCCCAATATTCAGTCACCAGAGTATTTGTGTGATTCTTACATTTGTGTCATTTTACTTCCAATGAAATTACCTTGATTCAGATCCTCATGACCTCCCATCTGGCTACTGAAATTACCTCTAATGTTTGTTTCCTTTTCTTCTTCCAAATAATCCACTACATTATAAATGCAGCCAGATATAAAAAAAAAAACTGCATAGTATTGCTGACCTCAAATGTACAGATAAAGAGCAAGTGAGCACTGGACGGAATATAGGGAGCATTTAGATCATTTATGGACACGGCCTTTAGGATGATATTTGACAGCTGGGAGTATGTTCACTGGTGGATAACAGTGCCCAGGAAATAAAAGCTTAATAGAAGAACATGAGAGACGTGGAAATCACATTAAGTGAAGAAGTGAAACACATTAAGTGGAGAAGATGGTTGAGGAAGAAACATCATAGAGAGACAAGAGAGTTGTCATCAAATATTCAAATGTGCGTGATATAGAAAAAGAATCATATATATTCTGAGTAGTGCCAGAAGATGCTACTAGTAGTACCAATAAGTGACAGCTATTGATTATGCTCCAAGAATCATGCTCCAATCCATAAAATCACACAGTATTTTGACAATACCAGCTTTGAAACCTTGGATCAGGTTCCCTGTTTAAGAAACAAGATGCTTTCCCAACAGCAGTAGGTGGTGCCTTGGCAAGGGCAGAAGAGAGATGAAGTTGGAAGATATGGAGGGTTCCTCCCAATCATAATATGTTTAACTGCATTTTATCATAAATATTTAGATGAGCTCGTGGATAGTATGTGTTGTCTTCCATCACGTTAACTTTTCTGAAACTGGTGGTATAATTATCAGCAAAACTTTCTTGAGCTCAAGATAGTCTCCTCCCTGGCCTTGTTCACTAAAGTAGCAAATGTTACATTCAATTACAGCAAGACTTCTTTTTCCTTGTGTTTTAATCATATGACAAATTAGGTTGAATTTGCATTTACACAGCATTTTATGATGTAAGCTTCATAATAGCACTGCAGCCTGGCACCACAGTGAATTGCATTATCCCTAATGGTTCATCACTTCTGAGATTTAGTATTTGATCTTGCTTTATTAACTTCCCCAGCTATATTCTATACCTAATTTTTCCCTGAAATGAACATTATTGATTTACTTATTAAATACTGTCTGCCTACTGTGAATTTTTCACATAAGCACTATGATGAATCCTTTTTAAAAATAATGATTATCTGCAACACAATGCCCGAAATGCTACTTTTAGAGAGTTTGAATAGATTTGAACTAAATACAGAATATAAAAACCATCCTGGACTTTCTTCATAAAAGCTTACATACTGATTCCATCTCCTTGAGAAAAGGAGCAATCAATAGGTGATTATATTCTTAAAATAAATTACATTTCAGGTTTTGTTCTGTCCAGAACAGTTAAGAAATGATGATTACTGAAGGTTAAGTCTGAGGGCAAAAGAAGGAACTTGGTAAGTTATCTGTAATATCTGAGGAGATAGTTCAGAATAACATTTAAAGCTAGCAGTAAAATGATTATATCTTTAGTAAACAGTATGTTCCTTCTCAAAATACATTGCAAGCTAAATCTAACCCTATGTGAAGCCAGAAAGTAAAGACTATTTCAGTATTTTCCTTTCCTACAGGGCAGCTCCTCCACTGGGGTGGCTCCTGTTGGTCAGCTGTTGTTGTGGCCTGGACCTCTCAAACCCCATATCTTACAGTAGTCCCCAGTTTTTCTTTTTCTCATGAGACTATGAACTCCCCAGCTAGTGGATATAAGATCTGAGATTTCATTTGCTGCCTTGGCCTCCTGAACATATACCAGAAAACAGAAAATTCAAGATGCCTATTTAATTTTTAAAAATATAGGTCTGTATTAAACTGTCGTAAAATGCTATAAAAGATTAGGTTATTTATTTTTTCACTTTTTCTACACTAACTGGCAGCCACATGCTTCTGGAAGGGACTGCAAGTGGATCATAGACTGAGTAACTGTCTCAAAAATGAAAAATGAAAAAAAAGATGGGGGTTTCAGGTTGCTGGGGATGTATCTCAGTGCAAAGGCCCTTGGTTCAATCCCCAATACCAAAACCAAAAAAACTCAAGCAGGTGGTGGCAGGGTACCACTTCACCTCCTGCCCCTGACTGGAAGTCCAAATCCACTCCTTTCGGGATTCAAGGTTTATGACAATGTGTGTGTGTGTGTGTGTGTGTGTGTGTGTGTGTGTGTGTGTCCACCAACTGAAAATTCAGGGGAGACCTTCCAATTTCATTAAAATAACAGTGATCAAATTGAGAGATAAGCAACATAGACTTAAAAAGGATTATTCAGAATTAATAATTAGAATATTTAAGGAGCACTCACATAAAAGGAAAAAGGTCAGCAAAGACAATAGTCAAAGGCTATTATGTAGTAATTAGAAGGAGAAATATAAATGGCAAATAACACTTAAAAGATGAATAATTTTTAATATAAAACAGATTATAAAATAAAACAAAATTGAGATCTTTTTCCTATCATATTCTCAAATTTTCTGAAGACTAACATAATATGGCACAAAAGCTAAAAATCAGGGAAAGATATGTGGCTAAAGTCTTCATGAAAGCTAATTTAGCAATATTTATTAACATTTTTAGTTACGCATTTTTACCATGAAATTCTATGCTAGTGGGCAATGTACCTCTGCTCAAAGATATTTTTATTGAGGTATTGTTGCATAACCAAGAAAATTTAGAGATGATACAATGTCTACCAGCCATAGATAAAATAAACAGGAGCAGACAGATAATCTAAAGCATGGAAATCAGATGATACATGCTGCAGTGTAGAAGCCTGCATGTTGTCCTTGGGTAGACAAGAGGGATGAGACCATTCATACAAGCAGAGGGCTAGGAACAGAGATGGTTCATCCAGTTTCAGGAGGGAAATCAGGGGGAAAATTTTGAAATGCAGGGAGGTGGGTCAGTCTGGGTGATGTCTGAAGAATGGCCCTTCCTCTTGTTTCTATTTTCCCAGTGAAACAGGAAGTGAAGCTGCAGGGGAGAGTGGAGCTCAGGAGCAGGGTCTGGAGGCACAGAGAAGAAAAGGTAGAGTGTCCTCGGAAACAGAAAATAACATGCGGCTGGAAAATGTGTGATTTTTCTGTGCACCTTTCAGAAGATAAGGATCACTTGAGGTTGCCACAACTGAATGTTAACCTGGGTAAATGTTCCACTCCAGCATCATCAAGCACAAGAGCAGTCAGGGTTGAATCCTAGCTAGATAAGGGAGGTGCAGCCAGAGAGACTTGCAGGAGGTGAGAGACGTGCAGAGTGTGATTGCCACAGAGAACCATTCCATATTCACTAAGAGAAGAAGAAAGGAAAGATGTGAATTTGTGAAGAAGCACCCAGGCTGACCGAAACTCCCCTGATCAGCTACTCTTGAGGGAGGGAAAGAGCAGAGGGTCCCAGAAGAGTTTCTCTAATCTTCTACCCACTGTCCCCCAGCCAGAATTAGCCCCAGAATCCTGCCTACCTCAAGATGAATGAGGAGTAGGTATTAGAGAGGAACACATTCAACAAGCACTGGAAACCTCCTCCAATCTCAGCCTCTTCTAGTTTTCAGCTGGCTGTCATTTATCCACTGCTGAGGAATGAAGCATTAGGAGAGGAACACTTTGGCACTTTAAACACAATCCTTCTTAGGAGTTATTTACATGCTAAAATAAAGGGCTTGTGATGAAGAAAAAAATTTTAAATAAAGGCCATTTTTCCCTCAGAAAACAAGATTCCTTAATGGAAGAATGGCAGAATAAGGGCTTTGCAAATGTGAGTGACCACATAGCTTCTCCTTAGAATATATCATCCAGCGCCAACTGCATCCCATGCCTGCCTGTAAATTGCCCACTTATGGATACATGAGACAATTAATGTGGCAGAAATATAAAGGTAACAAAGAAGCACAAATCAAGTTGTGATGCAAATACTAAATGAAAATCTCATTTTATACTACCTTGTATCTGAGGACCACATCCTTTCATGAACATTAACCAATTAATTTACCCAGCACCTCTATAAGATATCAATTATTAGGAGCTGAGCAATTAATGTGCAGAAGAAGGAAAGCACTCAGCAAAAGCCCAGGCAGCGTGAAATTAGGGGCTGTGGTAGAAAAGGAATGCAATTCCTAATCCTTTCAAGAGGGTACTGAGCAAAAGCATCCTAGTTATCAAAGACTCGGAAAAGATGCAGCTAATCTCTAAGCAATTCTGTTACATGAAAGCATATTTTAAGTTTAGGAATCATAAAAGAGAAAATACTATCTTTTAAGAACAGAATGGGATGCATCATGTGCTTTTTATACACATTTCTCCCATGCTTGAGTATCATCGATTAGTCTTCATTCTGAGACCATTGGGAACATAGCAATGTGCTTGGGCCAGACTAGCTTGAAGAAAGCTTCTGATTTAGCACCTGCCCTTTTTAAGTCCCTCTCCCTCTCCCCATCCTTCCCCTTTATCTCCTGCCCTCTCTTGCTTTCTGGCAGCCCAGGGTTTACTGAAGTCTTTTTGGTGATATGCCACCCCAAAATCCAGAAGAGAAAGGCAGATGCACCTACAGAGGGTAAGGAAAGGTTATAGGGCACTGGGGATGGCACAAGTAGGAATATTAATTACACCTGGATGTGGGGCAACCAGCAGGGAAGGAGCTTGAGCTTGGTTCTGTAAATATGGGGAGACGCTGAAGGCCTCAGCCAAGGAAGTGATAGTCTGACATAGAACAGCCACATTTTGAAGGAAGGCGGGATCAGGCGTGTGTAAGATCTGTGAGGGTTAAGTGAAATCCGACACCTGAGGTTAAATATCTCATGTTTTCTCTTGTATGAGAAACCAGAAGTATAAGTAAATTAATGCACAAAATAGAAGTTAGATAATAGGAAGCTAGATCTTTTGCAAATGAGAAGGGGACCAAGAGATGAAAGGAAAGGGAGGAAGGGAAGGGAAAGGGGATGTAAAAAAAATTAAGATGTGTTATGTATATGTATCAACTCCCCATAATAGATGTAACCACTGTGTAGTACATGCAAACATGTACTAATAAAAATATTTTTTTAAATCTATTAGAACCATGTTTCTAGCCCCAGCAGATAGGATAAAGGCTAGACTGAGCACAATTCAAGAGGGATGCAAAACACAGAGGAAACAGGCACTGCCCCAAAGTAGGCTCCAAGGATGTATCCATAGGTGCATGTACATGTGTGCAAAGGGTCAGAGATGGAAAGTAAGGCTGCAAGAAAAAGCCTAGGATTTTTCCCTGGGCGATCAGATGGAGGAACTAATTAAAAAATGAAAAAGGACACAGTTCAATTTCCACTTCTTCTATGAGGTCTTTTTGCACTGTCTGGTCAGATTTAATTATATCTTCTCTCCTTTCACCGCTGTATGCTGGTATCTCCATTCTAGTATTTATCTCATTTCCCTGAAATTATGGTTAGTTTTCACACACCCAACTGTAGCAGGACATTGTAACTCAACCTGTCATTTCTACTCCCTGTTGCCCCACCATCCTCGAGCTCAGGCCTTCCACCAGTGGCCCCTGAGAAATGAAGTTCAAGGGCTACCTTTGACAGAGCAACTCTCCTGAGATCTGAAAGAGTCATCAACGTGAGGTCATTTTCAGAACCCAGCCTCGTAGGTTGAAGACACCTATCTATAATGGTGAGGTACAGGAAACCATTTAGAAATTTCCCTGGTAGAACATTTCATGTGCTCGTGCACATGCCTGTTATGTATATAATTTATAAGTATAAATGGTTTTGCTGTCCATTTATTTGCTGATATGCATCCTTCTGGCAGTGCCTGGGAAACCCCAAGGACAGAATAGTGATTGATGTTTAGGTTCAGAGTTTCAATGGGTAAGAATGTAATTTTCCAATTAGGACAGAGTATTGCAAATAGAATTATCTCCCTCATGCTATTCATTTTACTGTCCAAAAATACATATTTGCAAATCCTATCGTGAATTTAAAATAAGAATGGCAAATTTATATTCTGAAAACTCAAACACTGAAAAATCCTGCATGCCATTTTTGTATGAATATAATCTAAATATTGTCCACAAATTTTCTCGAATGTGTCCGTAGTTTCTTTCTTAATCCAGAAACAAATTTAAAAACAACTATGTTATTTTTATAGGTCATTTTTTAAAATACTTTTTTAATTAAGTGACCTAGGCAAATCCTCATGGCTTACTGCTCCCTCCCCCCCAAAAATCATTAAACAACATGTATACTGGGCTATATTATTTAATCAACAAATAAATTAGAGATGTGTTGAATCTGAAATACAGTGAGAGGTATTAGCACACTGGGTACAGTTCTTGCTTTCTGGAAACAGCTACCTTTTGCAAAAAGTAAACCTTCTCTCCACCCTTTCTGCCTCTCAGTACAATAGCAGTGTCACAAGGACATTTTTCCTCCTCCACAGTACTGAGGGCAGTCCGTGTGGCTGACCCAGAGTCACAGTGAGTAATTTTAAAAAGGCTTATCATTATCCTGACAAAACGCAATGTAGGTGTGCGTGATTCATTTTTTAATAGTATAGTCAAGAAATAAAGAAAGGAAGCAGGGCAAATGATTATGCCAGCACTCACATCCCTGTGATATTAATTACTCGGGACACGTGCATGACATGTTGCTCATTTGTTCCTCACTGCGAGCTATCTTATCTCCTCTCAGAACCGCTGATTAGTGGAGGCAGCCTCCAAACATCCTTAGACGTTCTTCAATCCTTCATTGTTTGGAGCGGGACGAAAAATAGCAGATGTTGCCTTTCCCAACCATGGCCTGCATTCAAAACAGTAACACTCTTTCACCCTTGCTTTTTTTCCTTCCTTCCTTCCTCCCTCCCTTCCTTCCTCCTTTTCATTCTCCTTTTCTCCTTCCATCCCTCCCTCCCTCCCTTTCCTTTTGCCTTCCATTGTTATTTTTCCTGTGCCCTTCTACAAATGCCCCTGAGTGGAACCTGAGTTTGGGGTCTATCTTAGGACAGTGCCATCCTTTAGAATTTTTTCCTTTCGCCTTTCTATAAGACAGCCTCAATATTCTTCATCTTGTCCCATTGTGTAACTACAAGTAACACTGAAAATCATTGTTTTAAACAATAATCAGTGCTCCTGTTCCCTCTCCATGAGAATATTCATATTTTCTTTGCAGTGTATTCTGAGGATTAAAAAGAATGCCTATGGAACACTCAGAACAATACCTTAGTTCAGATAAATCCTCAGTACCTGAGAGCTCTTATTAGCTATTATCTCAAATCATCTGATTAGGTGAAAATGTACTCATTCCAATGTTGCATTTGTAAAATCTTCATTACTGCCAGTGTTGATGATAATCAATTTAACTAGATATTCTGCTTAGAAACCCAGCTCTGTGTAGTGAAATACACTAATTGATTGTATATAATAAATACAATAAATATTTGTCCCCTAACATTTGCAATCCACTCTAGACTGTGTACCAGATATGTGAATCAGTGTGGCTTCCTTACCCAAGACACAGACTCTGGAACCAGACGGCTTGGATTCAAATCTTAATTCTACCACCATACTTTGCTTTGGAAAAAAATAACTGTCAGTGCCTCAATTCCTCATTCATAAATTGGAGATAACAACAGTACTCAATTTTGTAGGGTTATTTTGAAGATTAAACGGCTCATAATGTGCAGACAGCAGAGTTGTTCATATACTAAGGGCATTCTGTTCTGGCTATTATTATTTTGTTTTCAAAGAAGTTGTAAGCTACGGTGGCCCCCACAAATGTGGAGTTCAGGTTGTATGCAGAGTTCATTCTCCCTCCCTGTTCACACACAGTCTCCTGTGCCACATGGGAATCAAACAGAATGGTAGCGTGACTGCAGATCTCTAACTCCCTGTCCCTCTTGTTTCCTCTTGAGGATAATAAACCAATAAAAGCAAGAAAGCTAAATGAAGAAAAAGGTTTTAATTCCAAAGCCTTATACCAGAACAACATTCATAAATCAGGGGCTCTGTATCTTTGGTTGCATAGTTATTCAAGACTCAGGAAATTTGCCACCCATAGAGCTGTACATGTACAGTTGAGCAGGTTGCGCCCACCCATGGAGACCTGGCAGACATGGCAGGGGCTGTGGGACTGCTCCCTGTAATCTACTCGAGTAGGTGCTCCAGCACAGATCCACAGCTGACGGTGGAGGAGGCACCTGAGGGGATGAGGGTTCCCCACATCCTAATTTGAGGTAGGGAAAGACTGTGAAACTATGATCAGTAACATATCTTCTGATGTATACAGTTATATAGTTAGGTTGATAACTATGATTTAAAATTTGTAATAAGTGTAGCAATCGCAATAAGTTAAATCAAGATGCCCGAATAAAAACAATTATATACTACAAAGGAGATAATGGAATTTTTAAGAAAAGGAAAGAAAAAGAAATTATATCCGCAAAACTGAAGAAAGAGCATCGATTGTGCTCTCCAGAGACTACACATTCCTTTTGTTAACATCTGTGAAATAATTATAAAAATAAATTAAATGAAACAATTACTATAAATAATAGAAAATATAATGTATTAGACCTAATATGGCCTATACTTTGAAACATTTATGTTTCATAAAAGAAAAACTTTAATATTACTTTTTTAATAAGATAGGAAATTCAAATGCTATTAAAAGAAAAAAGACGTGAACAATTTCTGGAAGAGAAAAATAGAACTACTAATAAAAATGAAAACATGGCATAATGATTGACTGTCAAATATATAGAAACTAAGGTTTATAACTACAGATAATTTTTCACTGAAGCAAGTCATAATTTTTTTTTAAATAGGGAAATGATGAAATAAATTGGAACTTGTATATGCTGGAGAATGTTATGTAGGTATTGTAAGAATGAATGATGTGTTAGGGACTTGGAGGAAATGGATGGATGGATGGAAGGATGGATGGATGGATGGATGGATGGATGGATGGATGGAGAGAGATTGAGGGATGGCTGGATCTTTACTTAAGTAAGAAAAACAACGTGCAGAGAAATGTGTACACCCTCACGTTTGTAAAACGAAGTAAAAGTTGTGTGTTAATAATTAACAGAATATGGAGACATTTTTGGAAGTATAAAAACTTGATCACATTGGAAGAGTAGAAAAATGAAAAAAATTATCTTTATAATAAGCTTTGGCATTTTTTCCTCTAGTTAAATTCATGGTTCTAATGAAGTTAAAATTATGAGTAATCAATGAAAAAATAAATATAATATTCAGAATTGCTTTCTTATTAGAACTTCTATTCAGATTTATTTAAAGACTACAAACTACAAGTCAGAATTCAAAAAAACCTGAAGAATATTCATATATATATATATATATATATATATATATATATATATCAAAAGAAAGCCAGAAATTTCCATTTTTAGTGGGAAAACCTGAATTTCTGGCTGCCTTTACAAATTAGACCTGACCACAGGGAACCCCAGTCTTTTCATGGCTGAAGTCTGCAAGGGTTGATTGACTGTCCAGACACCCGCCTCGTGTCTCAGCCTCATGCCTCGCCCAGGCCATGCATGAGCTGATGTCAGACATGATTTCTTCCCGTATTACTTGGCAGCTGCTGTGGGTACCTAAGGCAGAAAGCTCTGGGGAACACAGAATGATTCTCATATATTTAAATGTGCTTTTCATACCATGCTTACATCTCAAAAAAATAGTTTCTAGACTTTCCTTTTACATTCACAATAATTCTCAAAATAGCTACATTAAATAATGTCAACATACTTTTAACTTTCATCTTCTGAATGTGGATAGTGAGACTACAAGTTCCGTATTAGCCCAGTGTATATTTGAGTGGCTACTTAATAAAATAGTACAAGTTCCTCAGAGATCATGGCAGGATTACAATTGTAATTTAGTCAGAACTCACAGCCTCCTGTGATTTTCAGTGATATTTCCAAAGTATTCTCATGGAGTAATATTCAGTAGATGACATACATAGCGGTACAATTTGCAATTTAAGTCTTCAGGCAAAATAAGAATTCTGCCTGAAAGATCTATGCAAATTTTCAGAATAGTCTCTCAACTTTCAGTAAGACACACACGTCTTAGAAGCTTCTGAGTTATAATAAGCAACTAGTATATTTCCAGGGTTTTTAATTCAATTTTTTCCTGACTTGTGTGTGCTTTTTTAAGCCTAAGAAACGAGAAACATATGATTAAGTAGTTTCCTATGATGACAAAACTTCATTACTCTGAGTTCACGTGTATACAGTATGTAAGAAAGGACAGAAAGAGTATTTGTAAGCTCATTTTTGAGGGAAGAAACAAGTTCAAGTAGCAATTAGTATTTGACAGTTGACTGTGTACTGGAGAGACAGATCACAAGTTAAAAAAAAATGAAAATAATTTATAATCTTGTTTCTCAATTCACACATTTCCCAGAATGTTTGTAGATGAACAAGGGGGAATATTTGTGATGCTTAATCATTATTCAAGTAGCCAATCATTACAGAGGAACGTTTTAGAAAAATGGATACAAAGGAGGCTTAGCACATTGCCTTTGGCAGCAGCATTTATTAGTGATGAGGTAGAAGAAAAACCAGAGCATAATGCATGGAATACCCTTCAGCACACCACAGGATGACAGAAATTTTTAGTTATTGATTCCAAGCCATCCTAACTTTTCAAGTTACTTTTGTAAATATTATTCTGTTATCTCTACAAATGATATTCTTTTAAAAAGGCTAGAAAAATAGAATGGCAGTTAATAAATATAAAATAAAACTTCTTATGTGAATATCATAAATTAGATTTGTGTGTAGATGATCACCTCTGGTTCTATAAGTTTTTTATTTACAATCATGACAGTCAGCAGTAGGAAGTGGTCTTGACCTATATAAATACGTGAGATTCGCAGATAACACCACTTTCTTCTGCAATCCATTACCTGAAGCGTTTTTCAAAGTAGTTGGGTTTTGTTTTTTATTTGTTTTTGAGGGAAGAGCACAAAAGAAAGGGTCTGCATAATCTCCTTGTCTACTAGCCAAAAGCATCTGTTTTGCTCCTGGAAATGATCATGCTCCTAAAGAAGACCACTACATTCAAGTGAAAGAATACTAAAAAGTAAAATGAAGTAACTCTTCAAAACTGTTTTGACAAAAAAGCCAGAATGACATTTTAAAATAATTTCCCACCTAGCACTTAATAAAATATAAACTATGTGAACTAACAATTTGGAGAAGTATTTATTCAAGAAGATAAAAATAACATACCCAGCTTCTCGGTGATCTGACGTGAGACAGTAAAGACATCTAGAACTTAGAGAATCTGAAGAAATGAGCAATGACCATGTTCCTTATCATCCCTCTCAAGACTCAGAGTCTTCACCAGGCTCTCTCCAAAGAAGCTGGTTAGAAAAAATAGTTAAACTGGAACTACTGAAAAAATTGTATATTACAAATATTCGGTATTTCTAATTTATAGTAAGTTACTATTTGTGATTGTCAAAGAAAAGTCAGACATATACCTTTGCTCAAATAATGAGTTGAGCCATCTTTGTATAGACATTGATTGCAAGAGAACCTGGAGGCAAAGACAAGGCTTTTCATGAGAAAAGTACTAGGTCTATTCTTATGCTTTAGTAAATATTAAGTCAAAGACTTGAGTTCCAAGTAACATGCATGGCAGTGAAGATCTTAACCTGACAAAAGAAAGATGGATAGATTAGATAGCTAGATGATAGATAGATAGATAGATAGATAGATAGATAGACAGATGTATATCTATACATGTATATACACAGACATATTTACATTCATAAAATAAATACGTGCTCATTTTACAAAACTTGAAATTAATATATGTATGTTTTTGTATGTGTATATATGTGTGCACACATGTGTATGAAAATATATTTATCCTATAATCCCACAATCCAGAGATAACCAGTGTTATCCTTTTCAGAAATTTCCCTGCTATTAAAAATATTACAAAGGAGGCTATTCTTCTTGAAATATTGTGCTTTTATAATTATATTACAAGCATCATGCCATGCACTTAAAATGTTTTCAAATAGTCGCCCAAATTGCATAATATGCAATCACTTACTTCATTTCAGAATGTCATCATTTGTGGGGTAATTTTTCCGTTTTTCAAATGATTTCACAAGGAACATCTTGGTACATAATTTATGTTCCAAATTTGAAAATACAGTATTGAGTCATATAGGTAAAATCTCTGAGTCAAATAATATTGAAAATTTTGAGGCATTATACATTTCCAAAATTTTTCAAAGCAAAACAAAAAACCAAGAAATTTCTGTGCCCCTCCCAAGAATCATATTATAGTGCTATTTTACTGGGCTTCTGTCCACACTAAAAATTCTTCCCAAAGTAGATATGTTTTACTTCTTCCAAAACCAAAATCCCCAGTAGTTATGGCTTTACAAAATATGGTCTTTATGTAATTTTACTGTTGATAGAACTTCGTACACATAGACCCCAGGCGATGAGCAAACTGCAAAATATATTCCTAGACAAATCACTGACTAAAACCGTGGGAGGAAACACTTCTCTCCTCTCTCATCCTCTCTCTAGGTGCTAAGAAATACAGTAGCTCCACTACACAACATAGCTCATGTCGTGCTGCTCTTTCCGATGGTATTTGGTCAACAAGTTCAAATATTTCTTGAGGCATCACCTGAGAAACTAAAAACAAAACAATATTAGTAACATAGAAAACGTTGTCTTTTCTAAGGTTCTTTCATTATTTTGAAGGATAAAAGAATAGCACAATAATCACCACTGGAGTGTAGGTGTGGGCTGACTGAGGCACTACAGGGACATCTTGTGGGGAGGCGACAAAGCGTAAGGTGTAGTGGTTGTTCTTAGTCTTGACCTCTCTCAACGCAGTCCTTTATCTCTGGTTTTCTGCACATAAACCAAATGTTCCTGTCTCTGCTTACTCCAAAGCATACAGTGTTTAAAATGAGCCACCAATCTGAATGTGCAGGGCTGTTTTGGTTTCCAGATCTCCAAGTGTCTTTTTTTTTTAGTACCGGGAATTGAGCTCACAATCTCGTGCTTGCCAGGCAGGTGCTATGCCGTTGAGCTATATCCCCGGTCCACCTCCTGGTATCTTAATATGTGTTTTAAAGTTGCAATTTGAAAAAGAAGCTGCAAGGTCCAGTTCTGCTTTCTTTGGGTGACTTGTCCTTATGTCAACCCAATTCAGCAATCACTGGGAATAGAGTCACAATAGGCATCAGTCTGGCCACTTGACTGTGCTCCTTTGAAAGAGCCCAGGGGCGGGGACAATTTACCAGAAAATGTGTTTATGGAAAGGAAATTTATCTTCCTGAAGTTGAGGCCAGCAAAGCAGAAATCTATGGATTTCTGTGCATGAGTTAGATTTAAGTACAAAAAAGGAATGCAATACAAGGACAGCTTTACCTTAAAACTCCAGGATTGAAAATTGTTCTACCAAGATCTAGCCAGACACTCAGATTCTTAACCTGATATTATGATAAGACTCTCAAAGAATATTAAAATCTGAGGTCTGTGTCCTCGGATTTCGTATGTAGCCTGTTAAAACCTTTTCTCTAACATACCAAAAATTAATTGTTAGGTGAATAAATACTACAAATAATTTTAAAAATTTTTAGTTAGAGTCCCAAGAAGAATAATGTGATAATGATATGGAAGAGAAAAACTATTAGTAAACCTTTATACTGTTTTATGTTGGATATTTGACAAGAGGATAATCATTATGAAGAATAAAGCCAGCTTAACATGTGGAAAAAATTGATACATTATCTATAATTTTGGAAAGACAGGACATCATTACAATTTGTATCTACTTTGGGATGATGAGGATTTTGAGAAAATACTTTCATGAAGGTGGGACCCATTTTTCAGAGTACTATTTGAATAGTTTCTCATCAAAGGGCATTTTTGAAGCCTTTTTAGCAATGATTTAATCACAGACTACAATCAGGTTGGTAGATCACAGGGAGTTTTCTGAGGCCTATAACTCTGTTTCAAAGCTTATTAAACTTAAGAGACAAATCACCAAACCATTAAAGGCTCTATCACACCTTTCATTGAAACTGTGCTACTTTCAATTCTCCAAAATTTCAAAGTATTATTATTTGTAAAGTATACTAGAACTGGGACTTACCCATCACAGCTCTAATTACTTTTTTGAAAGTTTATGATTTATAGATTTTGATTTTTCCATACTCTGTAAATAGTCTCCAGTGCCAGAAATAACTGGTTAAGTCTGATTAATAAATCTTACATTCACACCAAATAATTCCAATACATGTTTTGCCTATGTTTGCTATCTAAAAGCATGTCATGAAATAAACCTTGCAGACAAGGCTCTCTAAAGCCTCATACAACTTGCTCAATGCAGAAATTTATAATGTATAATTTATTACAACTCTTATTTTGCATTTTGTTTGGAATTACTTATGGGTCAGAAAGTAAGTGTCTGACCTAGAATAGACAGTTAAGGAAGTATTGATTCACTGAAGAATGAATACAAAGGTCTGTTTTATCATTGCCGTTTGTCAAGGTCATAGAACAGCACCAATGACATTTTGTTCCACAAGACCAGCAGCCTCTGAAAATAAAAGTCTTTCTCCAAAGATGAGACACAACAACACTGAGACAGCAGCTCTGGGACAGAGCAACCGAGGCAGCAGTCCCCCAGGGTTCTGCACCTAGGTAGTGGTTTTAATTCATCAGATGTGTGCAGAAGCATGTGGAGATGTCATACTTTCAACATATTCTACTGAGGAAATGAGAATTATACATGTACAGCAATTGAAAAACTGCAATTTTTAAAAATAACCTCCCAGGGAGGAAAAAGATGGCGGATGAGTAAGAAGCAGGCAGCGAAACTTTCTCTAAAAGTTACCGTTGGAACAGGGGAATATAACAACTGGGAAAGCACAGGGGGCGGGGAGATGACTCCCCGGAACCCAGAAAAGTTCTGAAGCACAATCTGGGACCCCTGGCACCAGTGAAGGGTGATTTCCAACAAAGAAGAAGGAGCAGACCGCGCGTGTGCACCTTCTACCATCCCAGGAATCGCAGCGCGACAGAAGCTCAATTCTATGGACACACCGTGACGGGTGGCGCCCAGGGAGCCCCCACGGAGGATCCTGAGACAGCGGCGAGGCGGGGGAGCGGCGGAGAACTGCGCTGGCCGGCGGTGAGTGTCTCTCAGCCACAGCTGCCCCGCGCCAGAGAGCGACCGGCCGGGCGCCATTGTGGGGGGTGTGGCGAAACTCAGAGCAGCGCGAAAGAAAAACAGCACTGGACACTCGTGCTCCGGACAGGGCAGCGCGGGGCCTCTCAGGCCCACGAAAGTGTGCTGAGGTCAGCAGGCGAATGAAACTGGTCTCTCAGCCACACCTGTCCCGCGCCAGAGAGCGACTGGCCCAGCGCCATTGTGGGGGGCGTGGTGAAAATCACAGCGGCGGGAAACCAGTGCAGGGAACCCGCGCTCCGGCCAGCGCACCGCGCCTCTCAGGCCCAGGGATAGTGAAAGGGCGCTGAGAGTGGCAGGCAAACTAGACTGCTCTCTGCCTGAAAGTACGGGCCTCTGCTCACCGCCTGCCAGAGGGCTGCTCCTGGCTTACTGGGACTGACCTGCACGGAACAGGACTCTGTCACCACACGGTGCCTGCCTACAGCAGAGTCAACACCTGGAACTGATTCTTTTTTTTTTTTTTTTTTTTTTTTTTTTTTTTCTCACTCATTTGTTTTTTGTTCTGGCGAAGGGTTTTTTTTTTTTTTTGGTGGGGTTTTATTTTTGTTTTGTCTGTTTTATTGTTTTTATCTTCCTTTTTGTTTCTGTATGTGTATTTGCTCTTTCCTTCATTATTCTCTCTGGTTTTTTATATGAGTGTAAACAGCACCTCTAACTTCTTTGTGATTGTGATTGTGATCTGTTCTTCCTTTTATCCCTTCCTTCTCTTTTTACCACCAGTCCTCTGCACCAGTGTCCCAATTTTAGTGGGATCCCTCTTGGTCCTCTAACCTTACATCTAATTCCTTCCTATTCTCCTAACACTCTATTTCCTCCTTAACTCATTTTAAATTTAAACTCCTCAGGGAAAAATTGACATACATAGGACTTGTATACTGCACATAATTTTTCTGGTGTGTTTTAGATTTTGTTATATAACCACAACATTATACAGCTAAAAGTGGTAAATAACTGGTTAGCTCAGTCTGTCATTTTCTAGGCTGTGTTTGATGCTTTAGTTAACATTATAGCCAAATGTGAAATAATTGTTCTAAACATCTTTCCTTCCTGATGTTTCGTGATTGAGATTGACTAAGGGACACAGAAAATACAGTGGCACAGTACCAAAGAATCAAGGACTGGGCCAAACAGGTAGCAACTTCGCATACCCAATGAATTGAAGAGGTAGGATCTGGCAGAAAGCTCAAAACCCAAAAGCAAGCTCAACTTGGAAGATACTGCAGAGAAGTAGTCATCTTCTAAAGATCTTAAACACTAGCAATGAAGTAACCTACCATAGGTAATTTGCAAACATCACCCCAGGAATTAAAAAAAAAAAAAAAATGAGATGACACTTAAACAAGATGAAACCCCACACATCCAATTCACCAAAGGCAAACCCAGCGGGCAACGAGGTGGGACAATCCGAAAGCCACCCACCTGGCCTATCTGAAGTGGTAACAACAAAGCAACTGAATGAGGCTCTGGAAAAAATTAAAACAGAAATAATCTCACAGATAACTGCAGAGATAATGTCCACATTGAAGACCATGCTTAAGGGCACTATAGCTGATACAGACAAAAAAATAGATGAGCTTAAGAAAACTATAGAAACCATGAATGCTCAGCATAGGAAAGAAATGGAATCCATAAAGCAGATTCAAGCAGATATCCAAGAGAACAAAAATTCCATTGAAAGTATTTGTAGCAGATTAAGCCAATGCGAGGACAGGATCTCAGATATAGAAGACAGGCTTGCAATTAGTGATCATGAAAAGGAAGAATTCTTAAAAACAGCAAGGGACCATGAAAAATCAATTCAGCAGCTGCTAGATGACTCAAAGATAAACAACTTAAGAATAATTGGAATAAATGAAAAAGCTAGAGATAGCATCAATGACATTAAAACCTTGTTCAAAGACATAATCAGGGAGAACTTTCCTGGAAGAGAAAAGGAATTTGACACCCCTATAAGTGAAGCTTTTAGAACACCAACTAGACATGATCAAAAAAAAACTTCAGCCAGACATATTATAGTCAAGATCCCAGAAATTCAACAGAAGGGCAGAATCTTAAAAGCTGTTAGCAAGAAGAGACAAATCACCTATAAAGGAAAACCCATCAGAATCACAGCTGACTTTTCAGCACAAACCCTCAAGTCAAGAAGAGCTTGGAACGATGTATTTCAAGCTCTAAAGGAAAATAATTTTCAACCCAGATTGATGTATCCTGCAAAACTATCTTTCAAAATTGATGGAGAAATAAAATACTTTCATGAAAAAGAACATCTGAGAAAATTTATGACCACCAAACCAGCACTCCAAAATGTTCTGAAGGACATTCTAGAAAGAGATAGGAACCCCAACAGAAGGAATCCACCAGGCAGGGCAAATAATTAAATAGCCGGAAAGGGGAAAAACAAAGAGTGGGAACCAACAACAGGAAAATATCATGACAAGTATAAGTCAATACATATCAGTTTTAACCATCAATGTTAACGGTCTCAATTCACCAATCAAAAGGCACAGACTGGCAAAATGGATCAAGAAGCAAGATCCAACAATATGCTCTATACAAGAAACACATTTAATTCAGAAAGAAATTCATAGACTGAAAGCCAAAGGATGGAAAACAATACTCCATGCCACAGGAACCCGGAAAAAAGCAGGGGTAGCTATTCTTTTTGCAGACAAAGTGAACTTCAAGCCAAGAATGATTCAGAGAGATAAAGACGGTCATTACATCCTTGTAAAGGGAACAATCCAAGAGGAAGAGATAACGATCATAAATACATATGTGTCTAATACCAATGCACCCAGCTATATAAAACAAGTACTAAAGGACATGAAAAATCAAATAAGCACTAATACAATTATATTGGGAGATCTCAATACTCCACTGTCACAAAAAGACAGATCAACTGGACAGAAAATCAATAATGAAATAGTAGAACTGAACCAAACTTTTGAACAAATGGACTTAGTAGATGTCTACAGAGTGTTCCATCCCACAACATCAGAATACACATTTTTCTCAGCTGCACATGGGACGTTCTCCAAAATAGACCACATACTAGCTCATAAAACCTGCTTAAGTAAATGCAAAGGAATTGAAATTATCCCATGCATATTATCAGACCATAGTGCAATGAAATTGGAAATCAATGGCAAAAGATGTCACAAAAACTCCCTAAACACATGGAAATTAAACAGCACCCTCCTGAACAACCAATGGGTCACAGATGAAATTAAAGAAGAAATTAGACACTTTCTACAACTGAATGATAATGACAGTACAACATACCGGAACTTATGGGATACAATGAAAGCAGTCCTAAGAGGGAAATTTATAGCATTAAATACTTATATCAGGAAAATAGAGCAAGCACAAATAAACAACTTAAGGGTGAACCTCGAGCTTCTAGAAAAAGAAGAGCAGGTTAAGCCAAAAGCCCGTACAAGGGAGGAAATTATAAAGATCAGAGCAGAAATTAACGTATCGGAGACTAAAAAAACAATACAAAGAATCAATGAAGCAAAAAGTTGGTTCTTTGAAAGAATAAATAAAATTGACAAAACCTTATACAACCTTATTAAAAAAAGAAAAGACCGGCGTAAGCGCCTGCCTTGCAAGCGCGAAGGCCCGAGTTCGACTCCCGGAACCCACATACGAAAAAGGGGCCGGTGATATCGCTCAGCGGCACGGGTGCCTGTTGGCGCGCGAGGTCCTGAGGTCGTCCCCCCGGTACCCACAAAAAAAAAAAAAAAAAAAGAAAAGACTCAAATCCATGCAATTGAAAATGAAAAGGGTATTATCACGACGGACCCTGCAGAAATCCAGAAGATCATCTATACCTATTTTGAAAATTTATATTCTACTAAGATGGAAAATGCAGAAGAAATGGACAGATTCCTAGATTCGTATGAATTACCAAAGCTGAATCAAGAAGATTTAAAAATCCTAAATAAACCAATATCAACCAATGAAATTGAAGATGTAATTAAAAACCTCCCAACAAAGAAAAGCCCAGGCCCTGATGGATTCACTGCCGAATTCTACAAGAAATTTAGAGAAGACCTAATGCCCCTACTTCTCAAACTTTTCAATGAAATTGAAAGGGAAGCAATACTCCCAAATTCATTCCTGGAAGCAAGCATTACCCTGATACCAAAACCAGAGAAGGACCCAATTAAGAAAGAGAACTACAGGCCAATCTCCCTAATGAACATAGATGCAAAAATCCTTAATAAGATACTGGCAAACAGAATCCAACAAATCATCAAGAAGATTATACACCATGACCAAGTTGGATTCATCCCAGGGATGCAGGGATGGTTCAACATACGTAAATCAATAAATGTAATACACCATATTAACAGAACCAAAGACAAAAATCACATGATCATCTCAATAGATGCAGAAAAAGCTTTTGACAAAGTCCAGCACCTGTTCATGATAAAAACCCTACAGAAAATTGGAATAGAGGGTCTTTATCTCAATCTGGTAAAAGCTATCTATGACAAACCAACAGCCAATATTATACTAAATGACCAAAAACTGAAAGCCTTCCCTCTAAAATCAGGAACAAGACAAGGATGTCCACTGTCCCCACTCTTATTCAACATAGTTCTGGAAACTTTAGCCAGAGCAATTAGACAAGAGAAAGAAATGAAAGGAATAATGATTGGAAAGGAAGAAGTTAAATTATCATTATTTGCAGATGACATGATACTCTACACAGAAGACCCCAAAAACTCCACTAAAAAACTGCTAGATTTAATAAGCAAATTCAGTAGTGTAGCTGGATACAAAGTCAATTCTCAAGAGTCAATAGCCTTCCTGTACACAAATAACAAACTTACTGAAAGAGAAATTAGGGAAACAATACCTTTCACAATAACATCCAAAAAAATGAAATACCTAGGAATCAACCTCACAAAGGATGTAAAAGACCTCTATACTGAAAACTACAGTACTCTGAAAAAGGAGATTGAAGAGGATATCAGAAAATGGAAAGATATCCCTTGCTCCTGGATAGGAAGAACCAATATAGTGAAAATGGCCATACTTCCAAAATTGTTATACAGATTTAATGCAATTCCAATCAAAATTCCAAAAGCATATCTCACAGAATTAGAGAAAACAATCCTAAAATTCATTTGGAATCAGAAGAGACCTAGAATAGCAAAGGCAATTCTGGGCAACAAATGCAAGGCAGGGGGCATCACAATACCTGACTTGAAATTATACTATAAAGCTACTGTGATAAAAACAGTGTGGTACTGGCAAAAAAACAGACCTGAAGATCAATGGAACAGATTAGAAGATGCTGAAACAACCCCAGACATACTAAGCCACCTTATCTTTGACAAAGGTGCCAAACACATTCGCTGGAAGAAAGATAGCCTCTTTAATAAATGGTGCTGGAAAAACTGGCTCTACACATGCCGAAGATTAAAACTAGACCCATATCTTTCACCATGCACTAAACTAAATTCAAAATGGATCAGAGATCTAAATATTAAAACAGAAACATTAAATCTGCTGGAAGGTAGGATAGGTAAAACCCTTGGAGACATTGGTGTAGGCAAAGACTTTATGAATAAAAACTCAACCGCACGGGAACTATCCCAAAGAATCAATAACTGGGATCTCATCTTATTAAAAAGCTTTTGCACAGCAAGAGAAACCACCAACAGAGTGAAGAGACAACCCACAATGTGGGAAAAAATGTTTGCCAGCTGTTCCTCAGACAAAGGATTACTATCGAGAACATATAAAGAACTCAAAAAAATCAGACCTCCCAAATTTAAAGACCCACTCCAAAAATGGGCATCTGAGATGAATACACATTTCTCAGATGAAGAAATACTAATGGCAAATAAATATACAAAAAAATGTGCAACATCACTAGTCATTCGAGAGATGCAAATTAAAACAACACTGAGATACCATCTCACCCCAGAAAGAATGGCTGCTATTAAGAAATCAACTAATAACAAATTCTGGAGGGGCTGTGGGGAAAAAGGAACCCTTCTTCACTGTTGGTGGGAGTGTCGACTGGTACAGCCACTGTGGAAGTCAGTGTGGAGATTCCTCAAAAAACTAGGGTTGGAGGTCCCATTTGACCCAGCTATTCCCCTTCTGGGCATCTTCCCAGAAGAATTAAAAACATCGTACCACAGCGATATATGTGCACCCATGTTTATAGCAGCACAATTTGTAATAGCCAGATCTTGGAAACAACCCAAATGCCCATCAACTGAGGAATGGATAAGAAATATGTGGTATTTTTATACAATTGAGTACTATTCAGCCATAAAGAAGGATAAACTGGAGACTTTTATAGGTAAATGGATGCAACTCGAGAAAATACTCATAAGTGAAATAAACCAGAAGCACATGTGTAAGCATCGTATTGTCTCTCTAGTATGAGAAACTGAAAGAGTAAATAAGATCCAAAATGTACAATAGACATGGTGAGTCAAAAAAAAACTGGTCAAAAGGAAAGAGAGACTGGAATAGGGAAAAGAAAGAAGGGAAAGGGAAAAAAATTGTATATATATATAAGATGGTTAAGATAGATACACTACCAATTTTACTTAGTTCATTGAAGAGTAAGGTTTGTGCCAATAATGTTTGGACAATTGAATGCTAATGTCTGGTATCCTGAATAACTAACTTAAAGATAGTAATACGTAATGTATTAACCATTGTTACTCTCCTATTATGTTGTTTTGAAAATTTGTTCTTCTTTTGATTTGTTTTGTTTTTTTCTTCTCTTTAAAATAAAAAAATAAATAAATAAATAAATAAAAAATAAAAATAACCTCCCAAGCCTGGATTGTAGTTACTTATTGCTATGGACTTTTTCTCATTGACTCTGTAAGAAAATCCCAGTCTGAAATGCGCTGGTTTTATTTTTTTAAAAAGATTCAAACCAGGAAATTCAAAATGAATCACTTGTTTATAAGATTTCAGTATGTTCTGCAATCAATGGTATCAAGAAGAAATGGAGACTTACGCTTGGTTTGTTTTTATGACATCCACTTTATAAAAAACAACAACAAAATCATTGATGTTCTCATAACGTCACTTAGAATACTTTTGCCTTAAAGATGACAGCTCGCTCTTAATGTGTTCCTGCACAGGCACTGAAGTTGGCTTTCCTTAGCCTGAATCTAGCATCACAAGCAGCTGCCTGGTGATTTTTCCACAGTTATTTGAAATTGTTTAAGACACTACAGTCTCATTGAGAATTTTAATAAACTTCTTAAGGCAGAGATTTAACTCCCTAAATTCTTCATTCTTGACATGAAAAATGTTGCCTTCCATCAAGAGCTGATCTCTCCTATTCTTTCTTTAATTCATTCCCTTCCTTCTGCTTTGTTGAAAACTTTTTCTGAAGTTATTTAATTATATTAAAGATGTCAACTCTAAAGATCGCTCAGCTAATGTCCACATAACAGTAGAACACATGGAAACGTTCATTTGCTTCAGTTGCAATTTTTAAGACAAAATACTTATAAAATTCATATGAGGCTGTTTGCTTTCTATTTTATCCATTTCTTATAGTGATAATACTAATGAAATACTAATACTAACTTTTGTTGAGCTTTTGCTAAGTCAGGTGTTGTTCTCAGTGCTTATTAATCACTAATGCAATCCTCAGAATTACTCTCCAAGGTGAGTGACACAACCATTCATGTTTCACACTTAAAGAAACCAGGCTGTGAATGATTTCCTAAGTCTTCTGTTTCACAATCAGACTCAGGCTTCTAACTCATCCACGAGAATCAGGCTGGTCCCCAGGAAACAGGTGAACTGATGGTCCATCTGCTGACCCAAGGCTGAATGGATGAGAAGCTCCCTGTTTTCCACTTCCAGGGATCAGTTACAGTTCTTCTATTGCAAACACCGGGTCCAGAAGAAAGGGAGAATCTGCAACATAGTCCTTCTCTCATTTCCATGAAAAAATTTAGTCTGTGTTCTTAGATCATGATAGGTGACTCCTAAAGACATGAGCTTATGCAAATATTACACCCATTTCATTTAGATGATGGATTTTCCTAGGATATTGGGTCTCTCTCTCCCTCTCTCCTTCCCTCCATCTCCCTCTCTCTCATAATCTCTTCTCAATGTAATCTTTTCTTCTTTTAATCTTGTTTTCATATAGTTTGCTTTTTACTTTCTTTAAAATTCGGAAACCCAGGACTTACCTCTCTGAAATATAGGCCTGAACATGCGCTTCACCTGAGTTTGGTGCGTGTGCCCACACACTCTCCAGCCTCATCCCTCATCCTTTGCAAAAGTCTCCTGTTCTGGCAGTAGGGCCACACCAGACTCCTAGTCCTTGACTTCTCAGTGCTAGGAGTCACACGCTCTCTTGGCCCCAAGTCTTTAAATTTATTTTCTCCTTCACTTGGAATATTTGCTCTCCTTCTTTATCTACATCAAACATTGGTCACCATTTAGATGAATTATCACCTCCCCTGAAGTCTTTCCTGACTCTCCCAGTCTGGGCAAGATGACCGTACTCTCTTATTGCAGCAAGCTGTGTTCATTTCTATTAGAATGGCCTTTCTCCCCTAATAGGCCGATATTTCATTGAAGGCAAAGATTCTCTTTCACTTCTTTTATCCCCTGCACATTGACATAATTAGGAAGACTCAATAAAAATCTTCTGAATGGACAAAACAGCAATTGGAAGAGAAGCAACCCTCTTGATACTTAGCGATCTCTCAAACAAGCAAGTTAGATGCCAGGTTTCTATTGCTGAGTGAACCCCAAGACTTGTGGTCAGAATTAATAGGCACAGATCTGAAATAGTAGCCTGAAATAATGTTGAATTGTTAGAATTAGAATAGCATTAAAAATGCAACCTGAAGATTAGCTTAAGAAATTTCCATAAAGGCCATTTTGTTATGTCTCATGTTAAAAAATGAAGCTATAAGAGAAGTAAAGCCACATTGCATAATACATATGTCTGAATATTCTAAATCTTTCCAATCTCAGATGTGAAAAGAAAGTATATAGAGAACCACCCATATGCATTTCCGATTATAATTTCATCATAATTTAATATTAAAATAATTATGTTCACTGTGTTTTTTATATTTCTATGAGGCTTGTGGGAAGGCAATGAAATAGGTGAGCTGTATATTCTTCTCTGTTTCTGAACTAATCATATATATATATATATTTATTTATATTTATATACTTATAAGTATACTATATATACTTAGCTCTATCTCTACCAGGACAAGGTTTTTACATTTGCCTGTTGTGATACTTTTCAATTAATTTTACTTAAGAAATCTGTGGAGAATTTGGCTGAGGTCAACTTTCTCTCCAACAGTGTCAGAAGTAGCCAAACTCAAATCCCATTTTCCAAGGAACTAAATCACTATTTGCATATTTAAGCATTCTGTTGCATGTTACCATATGTAAACAAGATGCAAATCCTAATTATCAAGACATCCTTACGTGATTTCAACATTTTAATTTAAAAGGTACCCTCTGAAAAGTGACTGCTTATGTTTAGAACAGTTTAGAGGGTAGAAGAACATTTGTTCAAGTCATCTCTCTCATGGGGAGTAGTAAAGAAACCTAAATTGAATGTAAGAAGATCTATGTTCTCTTTCACATGTGCAGGCTAAGCTATGAAGAAGAGTGCTAAATAGAGTTGGGAGTTGGGTGTTGGGGGATAAAGGGAGGCTGGATCTGATTAGCATACATGTGTTCAGTATCATACTGAACCCTATTACTATGCACAATTTATACATGTTAATCAAAAATAACATAAAATATCATTTAAAAGATAGACTTTTGCTAAGCAAAATTACTGGATCCCCAAAATTTTGAGGCATTAATTCTCCAGGTGAAAATCATGCAGCAGTTGAATTACCACCTAGTGTTTCATTTAGAATTAGTACCTTTATAGAAGAAAGAGTCTTTTGAACTTAGAAAACATTTCCCAAATTGGCAGGTGACAGCTTTACAAATAGTAGCATATATTTCCTAATAAAACATTCACTATTCAAATATTGGGGAAGCAATTTCACTTCTTTTCTGCCAAAGTTTTGAGACTGTAATTATTAACATGTATTATAAACCTATAATAAAGTCCATTATGATTATATACAGCTCATTTTTTCTGATTCTTCATCACAAAATTCTTTCACGAGGCGAACAAACTAAATGAGGAAAAATGTAAGTCTTGGTGAAATCTCTGGAGTTCAATTCATAAGAAATTTGATTTTTTAAATATAAAAGAAAATCAAATGTAGAAAATTTAATAAGGATACATTAGGAAATAATATGAAATTATAAAAATGTTCTTGGTACTGTACTTTTGTAATGTTCTCATGCGTTATATATTTTTAAGTCCAGTCAGTTTCTTTTCAAGGATATAAGTTCTAGTAGCTCCATATTGGAAAATGTCTTTATAAAATTTAGATGTGCAAAAGTCAAAGATAGCCTGGGCTTCACCTTTTGCTTGATTTGTAGAAAGTGATAAATCAAAGAAGAAGAAAGGAAACCAGACATCTCGAGTTGTACATTTTATATAGAAATCCCTGACCTAGTGGAGTATTCAGTAGATTGTGTTATGGTATGGCCTTACATTTCTGATTTGTAGTTTTGCCATGTTTGTTGTCACTGTTTTGTAAAAAATTAATTAGCAAATAATACAGCGATATCATTAAGGCCTAAAGGAATTTTTCTTGCAAATACGTGCTACTAAGGAGAAAATGAAGAATCGCGTTATAAATGTGCACATCTGTTTCTATGAGCAAGTATAGACAACACCTAAAAAACAGTATTCCCCCTAACTATAGATTTTTTTCAGAGTAATATACTTTCATCATTCCAATTCAAGACATTGCACATACACACAGATATTCTTTAATTCAGTCTGCTGGTACTACTGTGAAGCTGTTAATCTTCACTTACCCTATTTGTGAAATGAGTAAAGCATAAATTCAATTCAATTCAATTAATATTTATTGAGAACCCATAGGGTGTAGAGCACTGCACAAAGAACTGTAAGGTCAGGCAACGAGTCAGGCACACACCTTTTGACAAGCGTTACATCCTCCATCTCTGGGGAACATTTACTGTAGCTTAGAACAATATGAACAATCCAAATTAAAGTCCTGTCGGAAGAGAACACCAATGCTTAAAATCGTTCAGAATGACCTAAAACCATTTACATATAAAAGGATAGAACGGAACTCATTCCTAGTGCTCTGCCCTTGTCCTACAGTGCCCAGAAAGTGGAGGTGTACACTGAATAGAGAGAGGATGACAAACCACCATTCAAAATACTCCATAGGCTTCCCAAAATATTTTCTCTAGCCTTCAGTTATATAGTATTCAAACAATTCCTTTGAGTCTGGAAGGACTCGTGATCTTCAAAGATACTTATTAAAATATAAGTATGCAGGGGAGTGTAGGAAAATAGGAACAGCAGTAGTGATTTAGCTTTTATAGCTCCCTGTTCTTTCCAGCAAACAAGAAAGGAACTGGGACACCAGAACTTTACATCTATGGAAAACAGCTTCAATGGACATAAGTGTCAAGTTTTCCACACGAACCCCCACATCCAAGCTGGAGGGGGAAAAGCGTTGGCATCAAACCTTGTGTGATTTAGTCACTGTTCAGAGAAAGCAGAGTGCAGCGACAGGCCTCAGATTCCCAACACTGGGCAGCCAATTCAGAACAAGTGCTGACAAGAGCGCAAGTTTTCAAATTCCTGCACAGAAAATATCCAAATGAAACCTTCTAGGGCTGCAGCAGTCAAGATCTCATGGAATCTCACAGCTGGATATTCTGGTTTGGGCTCCAAGGCACTGAGAGCATGGATATTGTCACAGTAGTCTTTACAACGAGAAAAGCTGGACCCTTTAGAAATCAATGATTTTTCATGGACTCATCAGAGATCTGAGGTCTCAGAGCAAACTGCTTGGAAACAGAGAGAGACACAGTCCCTGCCTGCTTACTGGAGCAGAAGATGCCGGAGCTGTAGGCAAGTAGGAAGACCCAAGTGGTCATTGTGATGCTCTGCGGGAGTCTGAGTGTGGGTTGGCATGAGAGTGAGAAATTCTTAGGGGGTTCTGTCTTAGGGGAGCTACATTTTGTTAGGATCCCCCTCCAGAAACCCCAGGAGGTTCTCATGGCGAAGACTGCTGAATGATCCTCATTGTGGAAGGCTCTCAGAATCTTCTCCATGTCAGAGACCATGACTCCAGGATGAAGACCCAGCCAGATCCTCATCCTGTCTGGGAAAGGACATCGCTGCACCCACTCCTCTGGACTTTCTCTGTGTCCTAAGGGAGAAGAAACCATGGGTGGGTGGGCAAGGCTTCAATGCCCTGGTAGGGAGCAGGGCAGCCAGGGAAGGAAGTAGAGAACACAGGAAAGAAATTTCTGCCACTGGAGAAACACCTGTGAAGATCACAGACACGTGAATATGCTGAGATTTAGTCAAAAATTACACAGTGCTCTCCCTTCTTGAAAGCTCACCAGCACACCAACAGAAAAGAAGCATCCCGACAGGACTCTCCAGCCGGCACCTCTGCAGATTGTTTCTCAAAAAGAGGAATCAGGGAGGGCCCAAGTCAAGAGGGGAGACGAAGGAAGGACTGGAGAAAAATGTTACCTCTGGCACCTGTGACTATAGCTAGTAATGAACACAGCGCATACCTAGCCACATTACCTTGTGGCCATAAAAAGGCCATATAAATATGGGGCCACCACATATTGTAAACTACGTGAATACACAGAAGAGGGAATGCTACAGCCATGACATTAGAAAAGATATTCTAACTCTTCACTTCTTCTAACAGTTCAGGAAAAATTCTTTCACATAAAGCAACAGAAAATGATGAGGCACTCACCCATGGAATGTTCCTAAAGAAGAAAGAATAAGAGTAAAAGCCAAATGAATATCCTACTATCAATAAAAGCACACCAGAAAGACAGGCCTACAAAACTAATAAAATGTAGAAACTACCATTTCCAAACAAAATAAAAAACACTAAAAACATAGAATAAAATATGAAATAATAGCATAAATCAGAGCCAGAATTATTCAATAATAAGACAATAGGTTAAAGAAAAATTAGAAAATAAGAAATTATTTCAGAATTTTTGACTTACTAAAAGAAACATCAGAAAAAATAAATACAACAGATAGTATCTTAAGATAATAAAGAGGTTGGAAATAATAAAATAAAATAGGGTAGATTAAAGGAAGAGAAAAGATAAAGAGCACATAACACACTTAACAGAAGGGCAATTTTACAGGAACCTGTAATAATAATTTCCAAAATCCATGATCAAACAAGAAATAGAACAAAAGCCAAAATTTACAATCTGATTGATCTTCCCTAAACTGATAATAAAAAAAATGAAAGTATATGATGCAGGGTCACAATGAATACCTGAGACAATTGGCTTAGAATTAATAATCTAGTAATCTAGATTAGTAATCTAGAATTAGTAATCTAGTAAAATTACTAAAACTTAAAGGAAAAAAAATGTTTTGGAAATCCATGAAAAAAAAAAACTGAGTTTATTCAAAAGGGAAAGGAAATCAGATTGTTGTCAGACTTTTTTTTTTTTTTTAATGTGGGTAGGAGTCAAACTCAGGACCTCGCGCTTGCCAGGCAGGTGCTTATGCCGTTGAGCTATCTCACTGCCCTGTTGTCAGACTTTTGACAGCATCATTTTAAGGTAGAGAAAAATTAAGACTTTTTTTTTAATATCCAGGTAGGAAAATACAAGTCACAGATACTCCACTGTCTACCACATCAGCAGGGCCATCTGAACCCCAAGGGCCCTCGCTGCCTTTGTTTCTGAATTGGCCTCCCAATTCCTGTGAATATTTCAAAGACACATCTTTTTTCTTTGTTTCTTTACAATCTGCCCTGGTGTCCCACAAAAAAAAAGAGGGCCAAAAACACTTGTCGAATTTACGAATGAACCCTGTTACTTGGTAAACTGTGACTTCCCTCACCTTCTACAAGAATATAATTTAATTCTTTCCTGTACTTTGTCTTCATCCTCATTATGTTCCTAAATACTTCTCATAAATTTGTACCTCTGAAAATATCAGTGTCCCCTTGCTGCCAACAGAATCAAGACATTATCTTAGCAGGCAGTCAAGGGATATGGAGATGATAGATGATAGATGATAGATAGATAGATAATAGATATAAATAGATGATAGATAGATATAGATAGATGATAGATATGTTCCCTCACTTCTCTTTCTCAGCCAATCTCTTTTCCTTATTTTCAGCCTTTTCTCAACTCCTTCCTTCATCCAAACTTCTGCCTATAATGTTCATTTCCTTGAACGTTTTATCTCTTTAGTCGCTATTTATTATACTAACCCCTCTCAAGAATTAAAAACATCAAAATCATGTGGATATTAATTTTTATTTGGTCATGAATCCATATAGATTTGATGAAAGTTGCAGTCTTTCTCCTGGGAAAGAATTAAATGCCACACCTTACACTCACACACATATATGAGCCTGCAGTATTTTCTACACAATGGCAAGATGCTTTAAACATATGCGAGCGTGGCCTTTGCCATAGATCCACAGTTTCACGTGTCACCTGTCTACAGAACCAGCCAAAGCATAGTCGGCCAGAACAGACACTGTTTGGTCTCCACCAGCCTGCAGTCCCCGCCCTTGAACTTCAGAGGGTCACACTGCCTCCTTCCTCTTCCCACCACCACCTGACACACAGAACATGGTATTTTGACACTGGGTGGAGAAAAAGTTTTTGCACTAACTTCCCATTTACCTTCTTCCCTCTGCCATCATCAGTCACCCAATCACAGCTACCAAACAGAGGATGGAAGAAATAATAGCTAAAATATGAGGGAGCATTGGATTTCTCTAGGTGGGTACTATTGTTTCAACTTCCATTATTTTCCCATTTTATCTCATTTTTTAAAAATCAATAATTTTATTTTATGGAGCGAGAAAATTTCTGTATGAGCTGCTTAAACACCAGAGCAGTGTGGGGAATAATTCTTCGATTTGGTGCCAGAAACATCAACTCTAGTCTTTTGTTTTTGCTTTTCATACCAACCAAATGAGCTGGGCAATTTATGAAGGCTTCTGAGACAATTTCTCACTTATAAAAAGAAAAGACCTATTCTATCTTAAAACTTTGGAGAACAAGTAAAATGGTGTAAAAGAATATTTTGTGTTGAGTATTACACAAAACATTAATGCTAACATGACTTACGTTAATATAGTAACTAAACTGCATCTATCATCTTTCCTCACATTAAGTCTTTAAACACAGGCAGGTGACAGGTTGTTCCAGCTGGTGATAGAAAGGGCAGCCATGTAAGAACAAATGTTCCCTTGTCCATGCAATTATCCCATTCACTCAGAAGATTCCTTGAACACAGACCGTGGACTGTGCATTATTTGGGCTCTGGATGCTCAGCAGGAAGTACCTCCAAGAGGCCCCCGCCTTCACCATGCTTATGTGCTACTGTGTTTGGGTGAGTAGTGAAAACTATAGATGCAGGTATTCTGAGTAAGTTAGATGTTGATGCTGTAGGTGTTATATAGAAATTAAAGGGAGGTTTGTTTATAGGGGTCAAGGAGGCCATTCCTTCATAGATAGCTAGAAAAGCCTTGAGAAACAGCAGGGGAGCCTTGGACAAGTCAGGCAGGAAAAGAATTCAGAAAGTGCAGCTCTACCTGGTGACCATCACCACAAAGGCCTTTCAGGGTGAATGGGCTCTGCAAAAAAGGAAATGCCCTGTGGTTTACACAAAATGAGCTAAAGAAGATGACTGTGGGTAGTAGGCATAGCTCATGGGGAGCTTCGTGGAACTCCTGACAAGAATGTCGGATTTTATACTAAATATAATGGGAAATGACTGGAATATTTATACCTGGGGATGAAGACCCACCCATTAAAAATACTCTATTCTACAAAAAAAAATAAAAATAAAAAAATAAAATCTATTTGGTTGTTATTCAAAGACACTGTAAATAGCTTTTATGTCATCTAAGAAAAATTCTCCATTAAAATCATTCTTAAATTGAGAATTAAATTTTATTTGTAGATATATAAATTATATATTATAAGTATATATTATATATGACATAGTTTATATTATATATAATAACTAATATAACATTAGTGTTACATAATATATATTATATATAATAAATAATATGGTCACTATATATTTTACATATTACAATTATACTGAAGTACTGGGGGTTCGAACTTCAACATACAAACTTTAGGAGGGACAGAAGTCAATTTGTATTCACATTAAATTCCAGTTGTGGGGGTCATGAGGTGGAGCTCAAAGAGTGACAATAGTTTTTGTATTTATGGTAATACAGTATTCTCCTGATTCCCTGTGCAATGATTCACAGGTTTTTACTAAAATATTGTATCTCACAACACAAACACACACACACACACACACATACTCGCTTTGGTTTGTGAAAAATATTATAGAACCTTTGAAAGAAGTTCATTCAAGGAATACCATGTTCCAATTAGCCATTCTTATTTAAATCTACTTCAAGAAACATAAGCAAGCTGCCCCTTTTCTAATAAGTTGGAAGAATGTCATTAAATGGCATTAAATTACCATTTTAAGGCAAACTTGATTCCAACACTTTGTTTCCATGAAGCAGCGCTGTTCTAGATGTGTAACATTTTCTGAAATGTTAGACTTTTAAAACACCTTGTCCTCCAATTTGTAATTAAAATAGATTATTGATATATAACCATTTCAGTTTTATATTTTTCCCATGATACATTTTAGGAGGAAAACATTAATATTATACATATTTATGTATATTTTTAATTTTGGGGAGCTGCTGACAAAGGAATGTGAATATTTAATTGTTATACAATGAGTAACAAGTGTCACTGATAACTGTGACTAGACATTTTCTCTGAATATCACTGGTTTATCTTATCTGGTTTTGCTCTACCAAAATATGTCATAGCATTAATACTTTATTATGTTTCTAAAATTCAGTGATATAATCACTCAGCAATGACGTCCTCCATTGTGGGATCCAATTATGTCACAACCAGGTGGTTAGTTCATGGCAAGGCATTTTGCTTTGTTAAAATGAGAGAGGGCAACAGAGAGGAAAAGTAGGCTAGAAATCAGTCTCAGGCATCAAGTCCCTTTTTTTTTTTTGCTATATTTTATTCCTCAGAGCAAATTACTAGGTCCAGCCCACAGTCATGGGGAGGAAATTACATAAGTGAGTGACTCAGAGGGGATAACTGGGGACTGTTTTAGAAGCCATTTGTCATAATTAAACACAGAAAAACAAATAAACAAAAAACTAATCAACCCTTGACACTCTATATTTGATTTTTTATGACTTCTTAATCTGCAGTGTAAAATTGTAAGAACAAAATTGTAAGAACAAAATTGTAAGTCACCCAAACACTCGGACTTCTCTTGTTGATTAACATCTAAGGAAAATCCAGCAAGGTAAATTCTGAACGCAATTTTCAAAATATTTTAATACATCCAGGCAATCCTTATTTCAAAACAAAAAGTAACTTCAACTAATGCTGTTTTTCTTCCTTCTAGCTAAAGAAAGGTATATCCTACTTATGCCTTACAGATATTTTCAAATTGTCAGTTTCTTAGCTTTTAACTTCATTTAAGGCACTTAGAAGTTTCATTAGGATTATTAACTGATTAAGATATATTTTTGTCTATTTAGCTCATAAAAAACAATTTAAGATTGCATTACTCCTTTAATTCACTAAATTATTGCAAGTTGAAACCTTAAATTTATTTTCTTTTCCCCATTTGTGGGTACCAGGAACCGAACTCAGGACTTTGCACTTACCAGACAAGCGCTTATGCCACTGAGCTACATCACCGGCCCAAATTTTATTTATTTATTTATTTATTTTGTCGGTACCTGGGGTCGACCTCAGAACCTCGCGCGCCAGCAGGCGCCCGTGCCGCTGAGCGATATCACCAGCCCTTTTTTCGTACGTGGGTTCTGGGAGTCGAACTCAGGACCTCGCGCTTGCCAGGCAGGCGCTTATGCCGCTGAGCCCCCAAATTTATTTTTAAAAATCAAAATTTAACTGGTTTATTGAACTTAGTAAATGATAGTGATTATTATATGATTATAACAAACAAATGATGAAATTTCAGTGACTCCTATCTGCAAAGAGTTTAGTATTTTTTTATGATCATATAATTGTTGGGGACCTGATATTAGACTTAAGGTTGTGTTGTTCTAAACACCACTGCATAGAAAGGTGCTTTCTAGCATCAAGTTTATAAAATTACAGACCTAATAGTCCTGACTCCCAGAAGCACCTTTAGCTGTTACTTCTTCAGTACAAGAAGACAGAGAAATTTGCTTACAATAGATTAAACAAAGGTTATACTTATTAACCCTATTTAATCATCACAGCCAAGCAAACAACTTTAATCAAAAGAATAAAGCTGAAGCTCAATATTTAAACTGCGCATAAAAATACGGTATTTAATCTAATCAAGTTGGCCAACAATGAATGCGCTACATTTAATGTTTGCTCTTCAAATCTGGAATCCATTCCCTCTGTCACTCTAATGCCTAAACCCAATTTGAAAATAGTTTGCATTATATGCTATCTCACAGCTTCTAATGTTTGCTAACCAAATATAATATGTTTGAAGAATTTGTCTTTCTGAATGTGACATTGTTAAAAATCAAACATGTTTAACAGTTACAGCTGCTGGTGGAATAAAGGATGTGTTTCTTAAAAAGTGATCTGTAAGGCCGGTGACATGGCTCAGCGGCGTAAGCGCCTGCCTTGCAAGCGCGAGGGCCCGAGTTCGACTCCCGGAACCCACATACGAAAAAGGGGCCGGTGATATCGCTCAGTGGCACGGGTGCCTGTTGGCGCGCGAGGTCCTGAGGTCATCCCCCTGGTACCCACAAAAAAAAAAAAAAAGTGATCTGTAAAATTACACACATGCACAGTAGGCATTCTGATTCCTTCTTTACTATCTGAGGCTCTAAAAATTGAATATACATATTTATTTTTTTCTCAACTAGGCTAAATGTTGCACCTAGATAAAGATTGATAAGAAGTTGTTTTCTCATCTAAGTTCTCCTGTTCAAAACAAATATTTCTACATAGTGGAAGTGTGTGTGTGTGTGTGTGTGTCTGTGTGTGTGTGTCTGTGTGTGTGTGTGTGCGTGCATGAGCACATACACACAAAACACTAGAGATGAAAATACTATGGATCTACAAACATTTATTGGGTAAACACAACAAAAAGAGAAAGTGTTCCTCTCAGGCTTTTTCCTCTTAATTTTCCCATCACATTATTAGTAATATTTTAGTAAATTTCATGAAAGGAATATCAGCTGAAGAATTTGTTTCACTTTGGCTAAGAGTGGCTCTTTAATAAACTAATTAAGGAGTAGACAGTCCTCACTAGTGTGAGAAGAGCAAGGCCAACAGGGCAATATTTTAATTGCTTCCTACAAGCTGAGGCCCAGTTTTCTAGCCTCCCACGCTCCAAAAATTGTTAACTTGGGCTTGTGGGATGATTGATTTGGTTTTTATTTTTTAAATTTACTTCACTTTCAATTTACTCACTGGAAAAATAGACATTGAGTTCGTGATGTGAACCTGGTGCCATTCTAGTCTCCAGAATGTAGCAGTAAACAAAACCCCAAATGATCTGCCCCAGGGAGCTTAAATTCTAGTAAGAAAAAACAGAAAAAGGAAAAGAAAACTCAAATAATACTTTGCAAGATGGTAAGTACTATGAGAAAGACATAGTAAGGAAAGGAGATGGGAATGTAGGAGTTGGTGCTCCAATTTTAAATCAGTCTCATCAGACAGCTAATAATTGAGCAAAGACTTGAAGGAGGAGAAGCAGCAAGCCATGAAGATAATTAGAAAAGGCATTTCAGAAGAGGGACTGGTTATCAAGACTCCAAAGCAGGAGGGGCTGGTGTGTTTGAAGTGCAGTGGGAAAAGGAAGGTAGCCAGGTGGAAAGAAATGGTATCAAAAAGCTGATCAGGAAACTCTCCAACTGAAGGCCTCTGAATGAAGCAGGGACATTGGAGATTTGAGGAAGAATCAATTTGGCTGCTTTGTGTAATGTAATAACTCAAAGAGACAGGAAGGTGGTTTGGACCAGACTGGTAACATCCCATAAATAAAGAGAGAGACTGCACTCTAGGTATCTGTAAGGTTCAACCAAATTTTTACCTAAAGAAGTTGACAACTAGTTATTTTCCTTCTTCTCTTCCTCCTCATCCCCTTCCCTAGCCCCTTTCCTCCTTCTCTTCCTTCTCTTCTTTCTCTTCCTTCTCATCCTTCTCCTCCTCCCCCTCCTCCTCTTCTTCTTTTTCTCCTTCTTCTTTTTCTCCTCCTTCTTTTTCTTCCTCTTCTTCTTCTCATTCTCCTTCCTCTTCTTCCTCCTCTTGGTAGGAGGGTCAGTGGTGTTGAACAGAGGTCAGAAAACCCATTTAGGAAATGTTGGGTTTCAGATGTTCATTGCTCAGGGAGATCATGGAATTGTGGGAGGGGGTTTCTAGAGTTCAGGAGAGAGGTTGAGCCAGAAAGATTCATCACAGTTCTCAGTATATTTCCAATTAGTGATTAAACTCCAGAGCCAGGATGAAATAACTATAGGAATCAGTACAGATGAGAAAAGTTCAAGGACTGAAATTGGACAATCCAAAATCTAGAGGTAACAGAGGCAGAGAAGACTGAGAGAGTGAAACCTTTTAGGGAGAGGCAAAGCAGAGAAGGAAGTAATCAACTATGCCAAAGGCAACTGACCGTTTCCGGCTGAGAACTGGGACTGAATATGGAATTGGACACAAAGAGATCATTGGTGAATTTTACAAAGTAGATGACACTGACAAAGCCATTCTAGTGGGCTATTAGAGGAAAGCATGACTTAAGAGAAGAATGAGTGGCCGGTTGAGTGGCCGGTGAGATAGCTCAGCGGCATAAGCGCCTGCCAGGAAAGCGCGAGGTCCTGAGTTCAACTCCCGGTACCTACACACAAAGGAAAAAAGGGCCAGTGATATCATGCAGCGGCACAAGTGCCTGCTCGCAAGCACAAGGTCCTGAGTTCAATCTCCGGTACCCATAAGAAAAAAAAAAAAAGAACGAGTTTAAAATTACTGGAGACAGGGGGCCAGTGAGATGGCTCAGCAGCATATGCACCTGCCTGGCAAGCGCTAGGGCCTGAGTTCGACTCCCGGAACCCACATACAAAAAAAGGGCCGGTGATATCACTCTGCGGCACAGGCGCCTGCTGGCGCATGAGGTCCTGAGGTCGACCCCCGGTAACGACAAAAGAAAAAAAAAAAATTCCTGGAGACAAGAAATTATATTTAGTTATCATTTTTAAATTTTTTTCTAGTTGTGGTTAAAAAATACCACATAAAATTTACCATCATAAACATTTTAAGGCTCAGTAGTGTTTGGTATATCCGTGTTGTTCTGAAACAACTTCAGAATATTTTCATCTTGAAACACTGAAGCTCTATACTCATTAAACAGTAACTCCATATTTTCACCTCAGGTCAGTTCCTGGACCACCATTGTACTTTATGTTCATTTGAAAAATGGACAATTCTTTAAAGTAGGTTTTTGGGGGGGCGGGGGCAAAAACTTGCTTTTCTAACCAGTTTCTAAGAGATGCTGACACTTTCCTTGTCTGGGGACCTTACTTTGACAACCACTGGTCTGTAACAAAGTTTCTCAATGTTGGCTGAATATTGAGATTTTTCTGGAAGCTGCAAAAACATTCTGAAGAGTGGAACCCACACCTAAAAAGTCTGATTTAATTGACTTGGGGAGCTTAAGCACTAATGCTATTAAAAGATGTCAAGAGTTTCTAATTTGCAGTCCACTTAAGAAGCATTAATCTTGGGCCGGTGAGATGGCTCAGCGGCATACATGCCTGCCTGGCAAGCGGGAGGGCCTGAGTTCAACTCCCGGAACCCGCATATGAAAAAAGGGCCAGTGATATCGCTCAGCAGCACAGGCGCCTGCTGGCGCGCGAGGTCCTGAGGTCGACCCCCGGTACCCACAAAAAAAAAAAAAAAAAGAAGCATTAATCTTTAACAAAAATAGAGAAAGAATACTTTGGTGCAAGACTTTGTAGTTGAGTAGCTCAGGAGAAGCTAACAGCTTCCAGAAATTTTCCTGTAATTCTTTCAATTGCCCACGCAAACTGGGAAGCTGAGAGTAAGATTGAAGGTGAGATTTTAGAGGCTGTGAAGAAATGAATGCATCTCCAAAGATACTGTGTGAGTACACTAAAGAAATGTCTTGTTCCAAGGCTTGTGGTTGTGAATCTAAGTTACACCAGGCAAAGCACATGTTTTTCTCATTCTACATTTGCTTTCCAGGTGCAGATATGGAGTAAGCAGAGTTAGATTTAACTATGCCTATGGGTTTTTAAAGTATCACTTAGCAGATAAAATGAGAGCAGGATAAGAGAAAGTGGTTGACATAAGTAACCATGGAGGGAGAGTAGAATCAATATTCCCTAAGAAACAGGATTCTTAGAGGAAATGTACAGGAGAGAGTGAGCTGGCAGGAGAGATGTTCTTCAGGGAGGGAATGCCTTAAACCTGAGAGTATAGCAGTGCAGTTATTGGTAATGATAAGGTCCGGTGATTTCAGTGCCCTAAGAAGAGATCCAGAATTTCTTTAGAGGTAGTGAAAAAGGAACATGGGTAGAAAAGGAAGAAATGTAGGGAAACTCATGTGCTAAGAGGCACTATGTGTCCCAGAGAGTATATCACAAGTTTTAGAGATCCAGAGCCACGAGGGGTTGGAGCAGAGATTCTGGTGAGTGACTTCAGAGTCTGGTCTTTCTCGAACTATGATACAGATGAAAAGCAAGGGATATAATAAGAGGAGTCTCACTGAGCTCAGATGAGTTGTCTAGGATGCAGCTGTCAACGTTGGAGGCCAGCAAGACATGGGGTGTATGTGTCTCACTCTCCCCTTTGCTGACAAAAACCTGGAAGTCTTGCTTTAGTGTTTGAAGTCCTCGCTTGGCCCTTTCTGATGGAAATGCAGAGGTCTCAATAAAGAAGTCGTTCTCTAAGGCCTAACTCAAAATTGTTTTGCATGTGTGAGTTGCAAAAATGAAAGAATATATCATGGTAAACATATACATTCCCTGGTTCAAGTCACTTGCATCTAGTAATATAAATGGAACAAATACACTCATATGTTAACATGACACAAGGCAAATATTACAGATTCCTTGAGATGGGCTAAAATAAAGTATTATGAGGTTTTAATATGTTTGAAGCACACAGTCATTGAGGATAAATCCAAAATACTTCATGAGAGAAGTGGCAGCGGAGCTATGCTTTGAAGGATACTCTGAATTCTAACAGAGATAAGATTGGGCGAAATTCCAGTCACTAGGTGTAGGATGAACAGAAATGTGCAGACATGAGATCATATCTTGGTGCACTGTTCTGCTTGGCCCCAAAGCAGAAGATCTGTGAGGTAATTGTAAGTGTAATGGAGACACAGGGGCATCAAATGATGTATCTGTTTGCCATGCAGTTAGTTTCAAGTAACAACAAAAACAGCAACAAAAAAATCTTAGCCAGGAGATTTTACCAAACCAAAAAAAAAAAAAGTGTATTTTTTCTGAAAGAAAAACAAGAGTTTCTGGGAAAGTAATTTCTGGTACTAGTTCATCTATTTGATAATGCTATCTGGGATCCAGGCTATTTTGATTTGTTCCATCTACTGGCTATTGAAGGCAAACTTTTCTTTCTTGATATCGACACTTTGTATTCTCAAGGTAGTTGTTACACCCCAGGTATTATGTCCAATTACCAGATGGGAAGAAAAAAGATGATCAGAAGAAAGGGGTGAAACATGCACAGAGTTTTATTTTTTAGTAAAGAAAAAGCTTTCCGATAATTCTGTCACCAGAATTCATTGGCCAGTGATGCAAGGTCGGGGTTGCCCTCAGTGCAAGGGAGACTACTAACTTGATTCCTTAGCTTCTACAGGATGGAGGAGGAAGTGAGGGATATGAATGGATACTAGATGAACCCACCAAAAGTGTCTGTCACAAATCCTAAGGAAGTAGTTCAGATCTAAGACATTAGTCAGAAGATGATGAAATAGTTGATGGCAGGTCATGGTTATGTATTAAAAATTTGTAGTTAGGAAATAGATGTAAAGTATATGGAAATGGTGAAAGGGTGCAGGCTGGGAGACCAATTAAAGGCTTTTCTTATGGATAAAGCAAGAAATGATGGGACTTGGGTAAAAGGCACACAAAAGGAGGTGGTAAAGGTGTTTGTATTCAGAAGAGAAAACCATTTAATCAAACAGATGTTTGCAAGTTGTGCTTTAACTAAGCTAGAAGGAAAAATAATCAAAGTACAAGCCAGAAGAGGCCCAACATCTGTTTTTACTGTTGAATGCCAGAAACATGGTGAAATCTTCCTACGAAATGTTACAAAGTAAATATAATAATTTTGGAACATTTACTAAGTGTTGGACACTGTGGTTAGCTCTTCGAGTAATAATCTATTTACTGCAAAAAGGACTTTTTAAAGAAACATATAAGCCTTTGAGAGACTAAGTAGTTGTCTAATGGTGAGGAAATTAGAAAATGATAGAATCAGATGGGGAACCCAGGCAACTATGGTGCAGATACCCAAGTTCTGATCTACTGTGTTATACCATGCATGCCACAAAAATATTACTAAAAGGATTCCCACATAATCAAATATAAGGCAAGAAAAAAAAAATAAAATCAAAGAAGGAATTACAGGCCGTGATATAATCTCATTGTCGGTGATGGGTTAAATGACAACACTGCAATTAGTCATTTCAATAGCCACCACTGCCCACCTTGTTTCTCATAATTTTAAACTAAAAGTGCTCATGTTCCACTTCTTCCCTCACTTAAGCTGAGGGAACAGTACACCAACTCATAAACATCTTTTTTGTTTTTTTGACAGAACTTGGGATTGAACCCAGGGCCTTTGCCACTGAGCTACATCCCCAGTCCTTTCTTTTATTTCTTATTTAGAGACAGAATTTCACTAAAGTTAACCAGGCTGGGCTCAAACTTATAATACTCTTGCCTCAGACTCTCACAGTGCCGAGATTACAGACATCAATGAACATCTTTTATAAGGACATTTGAATTTATATTTTCTAATTCTTCTTTGTTCTTTCTAATTATTCACTGCAATTTTCTCCTCTCTTGTTCCTTTATGGTCTAGAAGAAGAGACTGACACAAAGAGAAATTAAGTGATCTCTCAGATGCTCATAAAGCAGAACCGCAACTCACAGGAAACCATGCATGTGCACAAGACCACTTTCTACATGGGACTGGGCCTCCTTCGGTAGCTCTCCTCTTGACAGCTGCCCTCACAGGCCATTCCAGCTGTGAAGCAGAATGGTGGCAAGTCTGATAATTGCATAGTAAATTCTATATGAACACTTGGGAGCTGTGTCTTCCTGAAAATTACATGGTAAATAATTACATTTGTAGGGAACAAATACTTCAACTATCCGTTACCATGTCAAATGCAATTTTAAGATCTGATGAGGCAAATCTTGTTTAGGAGATGAAAACAGAAGATATAAACCAGATAATTGCCAAGTGATTAAACAGGAAGTGCCATGCGTGTATGATTAATGCAAAATGTGCAGATAGGCACTGGGGAGGTTGGCCCAGGAATGAGCTGCAATATTCCCTGTGGCATGCGCGAGCCTGCCGATCACTGCATGAACAGCAGCAGCAGAATTCAGGAATAGGAGCTGGGGCTAATTCGCTCAGGGCAGAGGCCATCAAGATGATTTTGTTTATGTCTGGCCTATTGAATACACTTCTCCTGAAGAGTTCCATTTCATTCTATTTCTTAAATTCATTACAAATTTTTAATTTTTTCCTGTTATTTTCTGTTCCCACAATCCTTTTTCCCTTTTTAAGAGTTTACGTCCTTGGAGCTCCTAACTTGTTATCTATGAAAGAGAAAGTTAGTTCTTTTTTTTTTTTTTTTTTTTTTTTGTGGGTACCCAGGGTTGACCTCAACACCTCACGTGCCAGCAGGCACCTGTGCCGCTGAGTGATATCACCAGCCCTTTTTTCATATGTGGGTTTCAGGAGTCGAACTCGGGCCCTCACGCTTGCCAGGCAGGCACTTACACCGCTGAGCCATCTCACCGACCCCAAGAGAAAGTTAATTCTTGCTATTGTTCCTTCATGAATATTCTTCGTGATCTGTCCATAAATAACATTTTCTTGTGTCTTTCTTATGTTTTACGAGCAGCTGTGGCCTCCTGCTTATAAGATGCCCACTGGGTCCAAGAGAACCTTCTGGACCATTACTCTCATAAGTCTCACTGTGCACTCACCAGCCCACTCTGGTCCATGGTAGAAATGGATGCATGCAAAATCCATGCCATCCCACTCCACAAGCCCCTCTCCATTGCTAGGGTTTTGTATGTCCAGCAGTTCTCCCAAGACTGGTCGTGCTAGAGTCTCACAAAGGCAAACATTACGTGAAACAAAGAATCCCTAGTTCTGCAAATATTCATTAGAAACAGTAGTTAGGGAAAGAGAATGAGTAACTGGATCCCCTAAGAAGGGAGTGAGATCAGTTAGCCACCCAGAGAAGTTACTGTCAGATAACTTACCCAGCACACAGGAGCTTCAGGACTCCAATTGTCAGTTGGCCATAACATGGAGTCCCTATTCCTCAAAAATAGCAGCTAATAAGTTTATACAACTTGGAAGACAGCATCTGCCCTCCTTATAGTTATAGATATGTCAGAAATGGAAAGTGTGAGGTGAGGAGGAAGAGAGTCATGAACCAGGATGAGTGGGTTTTAAGGAAAACAACCTGGAAGAGACAGACTTCGAGTTACAGATGCAAGCAGGCAAAGAGTCTGCTAAAAGTCCAGCATTCGGTAGTTCTGTTCCATATGTCATTTAACTTAACCCTAGCAGTAAACCGCCAGGCAAGGTGAAGACTGGCCATCTTCATAGGAAGACAGAGGCTGAGGACAGTGAGAATCTTGCTTTCTCGGCTTCCTTTCAAGGTAGCCGAGGAAGCTGTCCTTGCACTTCACATATAAGAGTTGGGATAGGGACGTTCTTCATTTTCTACCTTAGTATAAAATACGGGTTATGTTATATTTTTTATCTTAATATGGAGTTTAGAGGAAAGTGACCCTGAATGTGCTAATATCTGGGGTTCAGGGAATTACAAGCTGGCCTCATCTGGGGATGATAGGAATTCAATCACTGACTCCCTCTCCTCCAGCCTTCAGCACATAGGTTTCCAGTTGTGTTGAGACAGAGGGTGAAATCTGGACATGGGCACAGAACAGCCACGCTTGTGGTTCACGCTACCTCTTGTCACTATAGTCCTGTCTTGACAGTGTCTCAGCTCTGCCTGTCATTAAAGCACTGGGCAATATTTCACAGCAGAACATTTTCAGATGGGATAAATGATGGGCTGCGGCTGGTGTGTGAAGGGAGATGGGACTCGGAGTGGTGCTAAGTGGTTTCTGAGCCGCTGGAGCGTGGGTCGGGCTGTGAAGGAGCGCTCATTCCCTGATAGATCGTTAGCAATCCCCTAACTCCTTACTGGACAATAATATTGACTTTGCATTAGATAAACATGAATCTTCTAAACAAGAGGTGAACACGCAGGAATCATCCTCCCGGCGGCATCATGCAGGAGAAAGGCAGTGGGACACAGTCCATAGAGTTTAATTCTAACTGTAATTACCTTTCCCAGTCAAGTGAGCTAGAGTAACAAATGAAGCCACCTACTACAACACGGAGCTCGGTGAGGAGAATTAAAGGGTCACCTCCTCTGCAGGACCAATTGCTGTTTTGAACAAAACCCATTATTAACAAATCAGAGCCATTAGAGGAGTCTTTTCACACTTTTTCCTTATTGAAAAAAAAAATTCAAAACAGGACAGAAGCAAGGCAGTTGTGAGAACATTAAAGGGAATTCCAGCAACATACTAAATTGCTAGTCAAAGGTTAGTGTAATAATACAAACGACCAAGCCCCTACCCTTAAAGCTTCTGTGGCAATCACCGCCAAATGAGAAGTAGGTCAGAGTGGAGTCAAACTTTCCCCTAATCTTCTCCCACAATTTCTTAGAATTTTATTCTCACTTTTTAAAGTTAATTTCCTAAAATTAACCAGAATTAACTACTTGGTTCCATCTTTCTGATGTACGCATATCTAAAGTAAACAATGCAGTAACAAAAGATAAGGTTTGTATTTGAGGAGAGTTCATTTTTAATAAGCATGAAAATATGGAGGTTTTATGGGTATTTTAGGTGATAGAAATTTGACATATACTTGTACAAATTAAGAGCATCTCCAATGCAAAATAAAATTTTTTATGTTATCTTAAAAAGTGACTGTGTATCTGAAATATTGCAATAATGAAAATTCTCGTACAAACCAATCTCAGAGTTTTAGCCAGCTGTTAAGATGCTTCCTTATGACAAACTTTCCAATTAAATCACTAAGGTATAGTCAATGTTGTACTCACTCCCTTCATCTTACTCTGCTGCTTTGCAAGAAAACTCAGTGAATGTGATCATACAGAGAAATAAAGAAAGCACTGAATTGAAAATCCACTGTAGTACATGGCTTGCTTCAAAAATTGCCTGTGCATAATGCAGTTGACATGCAATGCATTAAGGTTAATAGGGGTGACCTAGCCTGCTGAGGGGTCAGCGCCCCCAATGGAGACGGAAATGCATGGGCTAAAGAGGTTTTTTTTTTTTGAAAATATACTATTCTGCATTTCCTGTTAGAATGTCTTCCAATACAATCATCATGCACTTAAATCTGCCCTTTGCCATTCTAATTTAATCATAATTAAATGAAAAATTAATAATTAATTATAAATTATCTGTGGACATGTCCTGAAAAAAAATTGAAAATTTATTACACCAATATGTATAATATATGATTTCGCTTGTGTGTGTGTGTGTGTATGTGTGTGTATGATTCAGTATCCCCATTCCAAAAATCCTAAATCCTAAATTCATGATGTTCCAAATTTTAAAACATTTTGAGCTCTGATATAATACCACAAATGGAAAATTCTACACCAAGAAACTTCTTTCATACACAAAATTATTACAAATATTTTATAAACTTACCTTTAGGCAATGTGTACCAGACATACATGAAATATGAATGAATTTTGTATTGACATATGGTCCCATTTCCAAGATATCTCATTATGTGTATGCAGTGTTCCAAATCCATATGTATGGATGGAAAACACACAGTTATATGTCACAGTGCTGACCACATGAGATCTGGGAGCGGGGGTATTCTAGCTCTAAACCATAACAGCTTCCTTGTTAACCAAAGGGCTGGGAACACAGAGAACAGAGCCAGGCAAATAATAGCAATTCAAGAAATCTATTAGATTTTAACAACCCAGATAACATGGGTTCACAAACAGAATAATGGTCCCCAAAAGACATCCACGTCCTAATCCTTAGAACCTGTGACTATGTTAAATTACACAGCCAAGGAGAATTGAGACCTTTAAGTGACTTATTCGGGCTTATCCAAGTGGCCCAATTAAATCACAGGGGTCCTTTAAAGTAGGAAAAGGAGACAGAGGAGGCCAGAGTGAAGTGATGTGAAGGCCTTTGAAGATGAAAGAATGGGGACTTGAGTCATGAAGTCAAGAGCCTCTAGAAGCTGGAAAGACAAAGTAGTCTTCCCCCCAAAAGCCTGCAAACGGAATCATCCTTGTTACACTAGCTTTAACCTGGTGAGAGTCATGTTGGACATCTAACATACAGAAGTGCAAGATAATACAGTTACATTGTTTGAGCCACTAAGACTGATGATTGGTTACAGCAGAAGGAGAAAATGAATATAATCCACTAAAAATTTGCATTTCCAACAGTACTTTTCTATGGGCTGTGGAAACACTCTTGAGAGTCCCCTGTTTCCATGGACCAGGGTTTAATGGGAAAGACAAATGAGCTTGGAAAATTTCTCTTCTTAAAACTGAAATTCCAGATGAAATATTTAAAGTTTCAGAAGTTTACTAGGTAAACTCAGCTTCCAGAAACAGCAAGTAACTTGGACAGATTGACCTTCCTGTGGATAGTAAACATCGTAAGTAGTCAATGTTTTTGTCGTTTTCAATTTAGTTGAGGATATATAAAAGAAGCAGGCAGAAACATGAAAAAACCTACCCAGTGAAAGACAGAGATTATCACAGCTGAGATTTGTGAGATTTGGCACTTCCTTTGAGTGTACTTCTCAGTCTACCTGCAGCTCGAGGCAACACGAGTCTGGTTAGCCTGAGGGGAGACAGCATAGAGTTTCCTCTGGTCCATTAGCCAGAAAGTCAAGGAGGTTTTTGGAGGGAAAAAGCCACAGAAAGGTGAGCCAAGGAAACACCACATAAAAATCCCTCTCAAGCCCCTGGGTGACTACTAAACTTCTCATGGTCAGGAGTTCTTGGGGGTGGGAGAGCAGTGCAAAAAGCAGCAGCTACTAGTTCAAGGGAATGAGTGACAATTTCATCGGTATTCCTGTGCATGCAAATTTTGCTTAATTCTCAAAATAAATACATACGTGGAACAGTAATAAAATCAATAAGCAATAGAGATGTGGCATAGATAGGGGGTGGCATAGTTAGTAGAACATAAATAAGAAGGGCAGAGGGTTAGTAATTGTTCAAGCAGAGCTCTGGGTGTGCAGAAGATCAATATATAGTTCTGGCTCTTTCTGTGTAACTTTTCCACAATAAAAAATCTGCCAATATGGGATAAACTTCGTGGTTTCAGCAGTGGTTGTAAGGGATGATAATATATGACAGAGACATGATCATTCATGATTTCGAACCACTGAGGTACCTGGCCTCCCCAACACCCCCATTGCTGCCCCCACTCTGCATGCACACACACAGTGGCGGTTCACAAGCCCTTTCAGTGAATGCACTTCTCTACTGCCTACCTTAACATCCTATCCTATTGTCTTTAATGGCATGACACCTTAAGGAACTACATCTGGCGCCTTTTTTACTGCATTCTTTGGAAGCCATGCTGCCAACATGGTGGCAAACTAAAGCTAAAAACACTAAATTGTGAAAATACTAAATTATGAAAAGTCATTAAAATCTATAGTGTAATTTACTGATCCTAACACAGAGAAGCCTGGAATGTGTTGTGTCAAAATGGAGTGAATCTCTCCCTCATTTAAATGTAGCTTATGTCTTTCTCCATCCCCTACATGTCTTATAGTAACATTTAGGGAGCAAAACTATGCTATAAAGAGAATTGTGGGCCCTGAATACATTCAGGGTTTGTTTTAGGGTTTTACTTGGTATTCTTAGTTCTCTTTGTTTCTTCTTCCCTCTACTCCTCCCTTAATTTCTCTCATTTTCATCCCCTCTCCTTCCCTAAATACAACACTCCTTCTTTTTCCTTTCTGTCTTCTCTCCTAGACCAAGGATTTCAGAGCTTGGGAAAAGTGTTGCCAGTAATAGCCAGTTATGGTTATGAAATACTGAGCTTTTTAAGGTTATGTATCCAACTGTTAGTATTTTAGAAAGAAATCCCTGCTTGACCAATATTTCTCAAAGTAAAGATATTTTAAAATATTATATCAAGACCTGTTTGCTCTCTTAAACCCATTGTGGTAGAACTATCGTGATAAGCAGGGAAAAGCAACAGACAGCGATGGGAATGACACACCCAAATGATCCTTTGATACTTTACAACATTTAAACCAGTGAGAGCTTCAGTGAACCAGTGAAGGACTGTTTGAGGAAGCTATCAAGCTTGGAGCAGATGATGGCGTCTTCTAGAATACCATTGTCCATGTCCCAGCTCTGCAGCCCATTTTGATCCCCAGAACAATTATTTAGGTATCTTTTATGCCAGGCACGTGCCACATGCTGGGGAAACCTGTGGAAGAAGTGCACGTTGGGGAAGGAGGCAGGAGGAAGTATGTGGCATGGCCCTTCCCCCAAGGAGCTCACAAGACAGACAGAGGGATAAAAATCAACACATGAAAATGCAAAGCAGGTAAAAGATATAAATAATTCCACACGGCAATATCAGAACCAGTGCTTGATACTATGCCCCCAAAATGCCAATTTAATTACACAGATAAGAATTTCCATGTGAATATTGAGACCTAGCTCCTGAGACAGCAAGGAAGGATTCATGGGGGAAATGTGATTCAAACTCTTTCATAAAGCGGGAGCAGTAATTCCAGAGAATGGCATGATGAGAGCAAATGCACACAGATCAAAAATCGCCTGAACTGAAGGGCAGAAAGTGATTCAACTTTGATAGAGCTGTGGGTCACACAATTTTTAGGGTGAGCCATGTGAATTTATGAGGAGGCACTGCTGCAACCATCATTAGTATTTCAGAATGCTGATAATGACAGAAAGGGTCTGTCCCTGTTATTTAGTATGTCTTTATGGCTGATTTCTTATATAAAATATAAGATAGAGGACTTTTCTTCTGTGACTGACATACATTCTAATTTTATACATATATTAATGTTGACAAACTGACTGAAGTGCTTGGTCCAATCTGCTCTGGCAAGTACAACAGCATCAAGGGAAGGTCATGACCATTATTTTCCATCTACTTCAGCATCTAGTACCCTTTAACAAAACATTATGAATTTTTCATGGTGCACTTATTTTTATTACAGTTCACTTATTTCCATTAAATTAGCACATTCAGATTGGTTTAAAAAAAACTCCATGGTAAAGATTACTAAAAACACTCATATCCAGGAAGCTTCTCCTCAGATTCACTGCTTGTGATGAAGAGAGTGTTGTGCTATAATTTCTGACCAATGAACTGACAAGTCACTTCTAGTCTGAGATATTTAAAAGCCCCCAAACAATTCTCCAGCTTTTTCTTCCTCTGTGGAACAAAGTGGCTTGCCACACCTTGAAAGTTCCAGACTGAAGGGATAGAGTGTGATGATGATCTCATATCCCCACACCAAAAGGGACTGCCCCATAAAACTGCCATAGCTACAGAGGAACTGGTGTGAGAAATTAACTCTAATGTGAAAAACCTCTTCTGGTTTCAAGGTTTAACTAACCTGACCACCATTAAGACATATCCCTATAAACAGAACTAGACACTCTATTGCTATAGACAATATTTCAAACAATACTATTTTACCTGTTAATTCTAGCATTTTTTTCTCGCTGATTATATACTAACTTCTTGACTTGTTAATTTTAATGATTACCAATGGATTCTTCTAATGATGTATGAAAATGTATATCTTCTGTACATAGCATCTCTTTTTCTAGGTCTCCCATAGTTTTATAAAAACTTTGCCTTAAATCAATAGTACACACAAAATTTTAATTTCATGTGTTGATCATTGTAGCAGAAGTAGCATCCTGTGATTATATTTGAATTTTACAACATTTGTATTCCTTGAAATTAAAAATCAATCACTTCCTATTCTTTTATTTGCTGAGTCTTCTACATATTTATTCATTTGCTCCATCAAAGTAGCCCATGCTTATCAATATTTTCCCAAATATTCAGGTGTATTAGACAACAGGTTAATTCCATTTGGTTTCTTCCTTCTCTCCAGTTGGAACTTTCTATGTTCCAGGGCTGCCACATCACATCCATCCTGGAAACAATTCCCATGGCTTTCCTAAGTGAGAACCACTGTTTCCAAGGGTTTTAATAATGTCTATAATTTCTGAAATAAACACTCCAGCAGCTCCCTATGAAAAAGTGAGTGAAAAGTAAAATGATCCGTCTTTGAAGTATTGAAGTACCTTTATCCGTTTCTCATGCTTGAATGATAGTTATGTAAGTAAGGAATTCTTAGGTAATAGTCATTCCTTGTAGCCTGTAGAATTAATTCTCTCCTGTCCAGTGCCTTCTGTGGCTCCTTTCCAACACTGTAATTCCCTAGAGGCTTTGAAGTTGTTCTGTTGATCTGATGCTCTAAAATTTTATAAATTTATGCCTTCATTTGGTCTCTGCTTTTTCAATGTACTGAGCACTCAACAGCCCTTTCTGGTTAAAAACTTGAGCTGTTGGTACTCAGTTCTCATATTAATCTTTACTAAATTTATTTTTATCTACTTTCTTGGTATATCTTTCTGGGATTTCCATTAGTTAGTTCTTGAAGTTCTGCAATGCCCCTCTAATTTTTACTTTTTATCTCTTTTATATCCTATGTGACAGATGTCCTTATATTCATCTTCCAGCTTTTATTTTTATTTTCTTTTAATTTTTTCTATCATGTTTTAGATTCCCAAGAGATGTTCCTTATGATTTAAATGTTCTTTTATTTTACAGAATACTGTGCATCTTATTTCTCTAAGCATAAACATTTTAGGATTATCTTCTCTCTTTATAATCTCTGTTTCCTATGATTTCTTTCTTTTCTTAATTTGATTTTACTCTTTCATGTTTAGAAACTTTTCACCATGTCTAGTGAACTTTGGCTGTCTTTTCCATGTTAAGGGCGAAGTACTAAGCATTGATTGGGTGTTCTCTGTTAATGGGCTCAGCTCTTTAAGTTCCTGGGTTTAGTGTGAGGTTCATGAATGTGAGCAAGTTGGGGGGATCTCAAAAGATAGTACTTGGAATTCTCCCTGGGACCATTCAGTTTCTTCTACTGGAAAGAGACTTTACAATCATCTCCTTGAGGAACATGTGCTTAGCTGCTGGATTCCAGAATTGGAGAGGAGCTTGAGGTCCCATGGTTTATTTCAAAATTTCATTTAACTCCTCCTTCATATTTCTGGTGACTCTGAGCACAGGGAACCTCTCTTTCAACTTCCCTAAAAGCGTGGTGTTGCCATCTCTGTTTACTCCAGCCTCCTCCTGGACAACTCAGGGTCGTTTGGGTGAGCTGCCTCAATTTCCTTCAAAACCGCCACTATACAGGAGCTTTGGATTTAGCTTTCCTCTGTTTCAGATACTTATCTTCTCTCCATCAGATTAGCTGAAATCTTTTGCTGCAACTTCTCTTCCTCCATTCGGCTTTTTCTTGTAAGTTCAAGCTTTTTAAATTTTACTATCACTTTAGTGGGTTTCCCAGGCAAGAGGAGAAAATATGATCACATGTAGAAATAAGGAGTTCTAAAATGTTGTTACTCACTTTGTAAAATAGCGCTATCATTTTTTTTGGGATAAAGCTACATCTTTCACATTTAATAAGGTATCATCAGTTTAACAACCTAAAATTTAGTGAGCAAGTCCTATAAATTCAAGGCACATTGTTGTTTATTTTCCTAGAAATGCAGCATAACACTAGAAAGCGTCTTAAATACTGCATAACTTAATTTATTTCATGAAAAAAGAAAAAGAACCAGAGAAGTTAAATGACAATTTTAATCTAACAGCAGATTATTGACAGAATCCAGACATGAATATATTACTTTTTCCCTGATAATGCCGTGTGTCATCTTTCACATCTTTAATTATTTTAAACTCCAATCATATTTTTCCAAGACTTTATTCTTTAAAAATCTAAGCCTATTCCCCAAGTGGAGATGATTAGAATAAGGGAGACATTTTAAGTTTTCAAATAAAAATAACACTTTTTAATTCATCTAACCTATTAATTTTATTTGAAAGGCCGATATTTTAAAGTATAGTTATAGACTAAACAAGACACAGTAGCTCCCTTGAAGTCTTGAGAAGCATAAATACAAGATAACACATTTAGAATATCAATATACCTTTTATTAAATTGGTTATTAAACATTGATTTGAGGATTTTAAAACATCTCCAGGTTAATAGATCTTCACCGCTAGTTCTGTCACATTTGTGTTTGTTTTTTCCCCTGGCCAGCTACTCAGATAGCATCAGTGTGTGTTACGGAGAAGACAGAAACATAACGAGAAAGCCCACTTCCACTGTACGAATAGCAGGGAAACGCTCGTGCTGGTTTGTAATGATGTCATAGACTTCAAGGCTGCTGTTTCCAAATGGAAGTTTGGTCACCATGGGAAGATGGGACAATAAGTTTAAAAGTATATTTGCAGGCCAGGGATCTAGCTCAGTGGCACAGCACCTGCCTGGAAAGCACAACATCCTGAGTTCGAGTCCCGGTACCAAAAAAAAAAAAAGTATATTTGCATATGAAAGTCCTGGTAGTCTGACCAAGGTCACTCAGTGACCTCAGGTTACTTCACCAGCAGTTCAGAAATCTAGATCTTTGAAATCACCCCAAAATCTCCATCTGATAAATGTACCCTCTGTTTTCCATTACCTATATAATCTCTGATCCATCCATTTCTCGTGTTTTCCTGATCCTGTTAAATTTGCCTCCAAGCTGTCCAGTCCTAAACTCTGACCTGTCTTCATTCTTTTCTCTCCTTTGTAGATGCTGAGAGCATCACTTTGTCTCAAAGTCCTTGCTCTCTGGTTGTTCTACCCTCCCTCCCCATGGGCAGTTTAGATTATCTATTGCCTTTGGGGCCTCTCTTATATCACCTGGTCCTTAAGTATTCTCTTCCTCATAGATTTTAATCAATCAACCCTCTTATTTTATACAGTCTGCCCAAGTTTTCTCATTCATCTCCCATTATTGCAACTGCTCTCTGTAAACTGATGACATTAAAATATCTATCTTTAGTGCAGTTTATTGTAATTAACCATTCTGAGTGCTTACTATTGCCAGATACTGTGCTAACACCTTTGTGAATATCATCTCTTTTCATCTGTAATCATTCACGTGGATATTATGTGCCTCTAATGTGAAAGAAGACACTGATGCTTGCAATGGTTAAATATCATGTCAAGGTCACACAGCTATAAGAAGTAGAGCTAAAAAATCAAACACATACTATAGCAATCTGTCACTTTTTGCCTAACACCTCCTCTATATACTTCCTTTCTGCTTAGAGATCATCATGTGTCAGCTTGAGACCACCACAAGCATCCCTAAATCTACTCTTTCCACCCTCCTTCCCCATCTCAGTACGTGATATCTCACCCACGCAGTCACCCAAGTCAAAAAGCAGAAAGCCACTGTTAATCTCTATCACCTGTTGACTACCCAGCATGTTGAATTGAACTTTCTAAATATCTTTCAAATCCAATTCTTTCATCATTATTGCCATATTTCAGAGGCCTCTTCCCTCTTACAGACGTTATTACAATAGTCTGTTAGCTATTATCCTTAGGCCTACAGTTCTGCTCTCATTTCTTCACAAGGATGCTAGAAAGACATAAAGTGAAAGTCTACCCACATGTTATTTTCTTGCTTAAAATCTCTCAGTGGCATCCTATGGAGAAAATTTTTAAAAATCTATAGCATAAGACCTCTATGTCTGACCTCTGCTTAGCTATTTAAGCTCACCTATTGCTACTCTGCATATCATCAACTGTATAGCATATGCTTATTAAAACCTGGTGTTAGATACAGAGAAAAAGATAGAAACACACCCATCCTTCACCAAGCTTCTCTAATATGTAAGACAAATCAAGCAAGTCGTTGCCCTGTAACATGCTAAATTCAATAACAGGGGAGATGGGGGCATGTAAGAGAGATTGTGATTTGCTCTAATAAATCATTCTCAAGAAGTAGCAGCTAATCTCAGAAGGATGAATAAGAGAGAGATTCTATATGGTGAAAATTTTTCCAGACAATAAGAGCAGAATGGGCAAAGGCCTGGAAGCCAGAAGTATGGGGTCTTTAAAGAACTGAAAGAATTTTATCAGGCAAAGGCATAGAATATTCCATAAGATAGCAGGGAGAGGTGATAGATGGCTCTAGAGATGTCAGCAATGCAAGGATCAAAAAGAATCTTGGAGGCCACTTTTAAGAATTGGACTTCATCCTTAGGACAGTAGGAGGCTTTAAACAATTTTGAGCTGAAGGGTAAGGTGCTCTGACTTACATTTAGAAGAATCTGCTGACTGACATAGACAGAATGGCATGGAAAGGATAAGAATGGAAGTTGTTAGAATAACTCAAGGAAGCCTCTAGCTAGCCTGGGTTAGGATTAACTCAGTATGGATGGAAAGAAGTGTTTGGATATAAGACATGGGCATATATATGACTTAGTATTGCTGGACAAATTAATGGAAGGCCTGTTGAGTATAATGCTCTAAGACAAATAACCCCATCTAATCTCACCGTGCAATTCTTGTGCAACCCCTACCTCCTCCGAACAAAAGGAGGCAAAGGCCAAGAATTGAAATAATGCTCATTCCTCAGGGCACCCAGAAAGGAACAATCTATGTGTACACACTCAGAATAAATGGAGAATAAGAAAATAACTATCAGAAGCTATGTGATGAACCTCCAAGGAAAAATAAGCAAGAACAAAAAGATATAAATATAGTCAAGTCCACATTGTCACATAAGTTAATGAGAATTTAGGATCATGGAGGAAGTGAGGGCAAAATAAAACAGGAATAAAAGAACAATAGGAAAAAATCAATGTAAATAGAGATGATTTGAAGTTAGGCTCCATAGGATTTGGTGACCATTAGGAAGACAGGGATGATAGGAAGAAACCAGGTGTTTTGATAGAGTTCTATACTTATGACCAAGTTATAACATATTTCCAGAAAGTTTTATTTTAATTGACATTTTAAAATTCAAATGGGTTAAAAAATATATAAAGCAAGAAGCTGGGACTGGGAACCAAGTGAATGGATTAGACTATTTTGCAGAAAAAGACTATTTGTTAATTGCAGACATACACTTCTGGTATACCCTAATCTTAAGAGAAATGGAGATAAATAGGGAAAAAAAGGAAAAGGAATAAAAAGCTCTTGTGAGTCTGTCATCTAACTATGAAATTAATTTGAAGATCATGTCATAAAAGAAGGTCGCCTTGTCCTGTGGTGACAGGAAAAGCAGTATCACATATTATCTTTTCTTCCTGTACCAGAGAGGGCAGACTTACCATAGGTAGGAAAAGGAAATTACCAAAGGTGGTTAGGCAGCACAAGGGCATCTTTCTCCTGTCTGTCAAGAGTTGAAGAGGATTTATTAACTAAAATGGCAAGCTGAATTTAACTCAACTGTCAAAAATGACCAATTTTCAGGTTGAACTCAGTTCAGAACAATTTTTACTCTCTTATTTCTACATATCAAATATATAAGAAATAGCACATTACAAGAAATGTTCACCCTCTCACTACTTGTCATAAAGATCATGTAGGGTGGCATTTAGAGTGGAAGAGGAAACACTGGATTACTGGACAAGAAGGAGCATGAGGGAGGACCAGAACATGCTTTGCATGCTGTGGCCATCTTGCACAATGAGCAAGAGTGAGTCTACAGGACAGTCACGTTTGAGGACCAGAGATCTGCACACTCAGGGCTATTCAGACAGTGCAGCTAGATCATAATGGTGTCTAAGAAAGTTACTCAACCTCACTGTGCCTGTTGACTCATCTGTGTATCAGATAAAAGGTTGATAACAGTAACCATTATTAAGCTTCAGATATTTGGCCCAAATTTTTGAACTGCTTACCAAAAGAAACAATAAGAATAAAAACACTAAAAAAATAATTTAAAAGGATTATGTGGCTGGGCATGGCAGTGCACATCTATAATCCCAGCACTCCGAGAGGACGAGGCAGGAGGATTGTAAGTTTGAACCGAACCTGGGCATCTTAGTGTGGTATCAAGAGCCTGCCTCAAAATAAAAACATAAAAAGGGGGTAGGGATGTAGCTCAGTGTGAAGGCCTTGGGTTCAATCTTTGGCATGAGGGGTGGTGTGGGGGTAAAAGAAACAAAATAAAAAGGATTGCCTAAAGGGAGGGAAGAGAAAAAGGTAGGAACAAGGCAAAAATGAAAAATCTCCATTTCTCTGTGCATATCTTATGACTTTGAGTACGGAAACAGGTGAAAATGTTAGCTGACTTTTAAAAATCAAATTGAAAGGGGTCTAGAAGATAGCAGTATAAAGTGCAGCAAATATCATAGACTCCCCAAGACCACAGGGAAAAATTACATGATCATCTCAATAGATGCACAAAAAGCATTTGACAAAATCCAGCATCCATTCATGGTTAAAAAAAAAAAAAAAAACTAAGGAAAATAGGTATAGAAGGACCTTATTTCAATCTGACAAACCCATTTATGAAAAAACCTACCACCAACATCATATTAAATGAGGAAAACTAAAAGCTTCTCCTCTAAAATCAGGAACAAGACCGGGATGCCTACTCTCACCACTCCTGTCAATAGAGTACTCAAAACTTCAGCCAGAACAATCAGGAAAGAGAAAAATAAAAGTGATATGTATCGAAAAGGAAGAAGTCAAACTATTCCATTTATAGATGACATATCATTTACCTAGAAGATCCAAAAAACTCTTAGAACCAACAAATAAATTCAACCAATCAGCAGGACACAAAATCAACACAGAAAAATCAGTAGGATTCCTGCATATCAACAATGAAAATGAACCCACTGAAAAAGAAATTAGGAAAACAATCCTTTTCACAATAACTTGAAAAAATTAAATATTTAGGAGTTAACTTAACCAAGAAAGTGAAAGACCTCTGTAATGTAAACTATAGTACTCTGAAAAAGGAGATCAGAGAAGAAATCAGAAAATGGAAAGACATGCTTGCTCCTGGATAGGAAGAACTGATATTGGCAAAATGGCCACATTACCAATATTGATATATACATTTAATGCAATTACAATCAAAATACCAGTAACATTCTTCACAGAACTATAAAAACAATTCTAAAACTCATATGGAATCAGAAAGATCCAGAATAGCAACAATCCGGGGCAATAAGAGCAAAGCAGGAGGCATCTCAATCCCAGATTTCAAGTTATATTACAAAGCTATAGTGATTAAAAAAAAAAAATACCAGCATGGCACTGGCACAAAAAGAGATACACAGATCAATGGAACAGAACACAGGAGGCAGAAACAACCCCAGGCACATTCAGGTATCTCATCTTTGACAAAAGAGCCAAAAACATATGCAGGAGAAAGGAGAGTCTCTTTAACAAATTGTGCTGGGAAAACTGGTCAGCCATACACAGAAAATTGAATCTAGATCCATATATTTTGCCCTGTACTAAAATCAAATCAAAATGGATCAAAGACCTAGACTTTGAAACAGAAATAATCAACAGGAAGATAAACTAGGTAAAATTCTTGAAGACACAAACATAGGCAAGGACCTTCTAAACAGAACACCAATTACACTATAAATAACACCAAGAATCAACAAATGAGAGTCTATCAAATTAAAAAGTTTCAGTACAGCAAAAAAAAAAAAATAAAAATAACCTATACAGTGAAGAGACAAGCTACAGAATGGGAAAAAAGTCTTGCCAGCTAGACTAATATCTCAAATATATAAAAAATTCAAACAATTAGGTCCCCTAAAGTAAAATATCAAAAAATAGGCAATTGAAATAAATAGATCAAAAAATAGGCAACTGAAATAAATAGACATATCTCAGAAAGAGTTACAAGGACCAATAAGTACATGAAAAAAATACTCAGAATCTTTGGCCATAAGAGAAATGCAAATTAAAACAACACTGAGATGCCATCTTACTCCAGAAAGAATGGCTATCGTCAGGAACTCAAGAGATGGGGCCTGTGAGATGGCTCAGCAGCTTAAGCGCCTGCCCGGCAAGCGCGAGGGCCCGAGTCCGTCTCCCGGAACCCACATACGAAAAAGGGGCCGGTGATATCGCTCAGCGGCACGAGCGCCTGCTGGCGCGCGAGGTCCTGAGGTCGACCCCCCGGCACCCACAAAAAAAAAAAAAAAAAAAAAAGAACTCAAGAGACAATAGGTGCTGCCCGGACTGTGGGGAGAAAGGAACCCTTCTACATTGTAGGAGGAATGTAAGCTAGTACAATCACTATGGAAATCAGTATGGATAGTCCTCGAAAAACTAAAAATAGGAATTCTATTCAACTCAGCTATTCCCCTTCTAGGTATATTCCTGAAAGAGTTAAAGACATTATGATTATACATGCATATTCATTTTTATAGCAGCACAATTCATAATAGCTAAATCTTTGAAATGGCCTATATGTCCATCAGCAGAAGAATGGGTAAAGAAAATGTGATATACTTACACAATGGAGTCCTACCCGGCCATAAAGAAGGATAAATTTAAGTCAGCTTTAAGAAAATGGAAGTACCTTAAGACCATAATTTTAAGTCAAATAGTTCAGACACAGAAGGTTAAATGTCACATGGTTTTTTTTAAATAAGAATCCAAAATATAAATAATTTAAAGAACAAAATAAAAGACAGATGATAGGCAACATGGAGATAGACCTTTCGCAGATAGGAAGGGGGTGGAGGGATGGAGAAAGAGAGGGGGGAGAAAAGGAGAAGGGGAAGTAAAAAGTGTTATGTTTCAATATGCATATGTACCAACTTTCCATAATGAGTGTATTTATTATACATCACAATTGTATTCTAATTTTAAAATAATAAATAAAATTAAATTAAATTAAATTAAATAAGGGAAATACATGCCTTAACATCATCTTTAAATATTGAGTAGAGACTAAAATAAATTAATCATGTATTCCAAGTAGAAAACTCAACCACAAAGCTGAGAATTACTGATTTTCTAGTGCAGAAGTTTGACTGCATGATCCCTAGCATGATAAAAGCACAAAAATAAACACTAAGAAATCATACCTGCATTCAGCACCCTAGCTGGTAATAACAATATTAAGGTATTTTAAGTTCACTTAGAATTGATAGGTTAAGCAAATGAGTAATCACATTAATGCAATTAGGAAGAAAATTTTCATGTTAAGAGAAAGAAGTTACAATGCGTTAAAGAAGTTAGAAGAAAGCCTACTAATCTTCACTTTGAACTGGTTCTATGTATATGAACTCATGACTTGTCTTTCTAAACAATGCATACATCTTGTTTTGACAACTACAAATGACCATATTAGCAACAGACCTTTTGGTGTCTGGATGGTGGTCACTGACAGTATTCCCATTGTCAGAAAACCAGGGCTCCATGGAGAAATACACGTTTTCACCTTGGAGACAAGATGGAGCAAAGGTGCTTTGTGATTCTTCAAGCCAGGCCCCTATCAAACACCACAGAGGCCTTTCCCAAAGAGTGGAGAGCTCAATCTGAAGGGGGTCTAACTGAATAGAAATGAAATAACTTACACATTAAAAAAAAAAAAAAAGGCCAGCGGTAGATTAGAATACCCCATCAGATTCAAAGCCAGGAATTCATGTTCTCCCTCCAAAAAGGTGGAAAAATCCACAGGCCACTTTTGGAGGTGGCTACAGAATCAAGTAGTGGTTGGCCTTTTCTCTATGAATGATATTTCAGATAATCAAATAATAAGTAGGTCAACAAAAAGCTCTTCTACACAGAAAAAGGCAGCTACCATGAAATGCCCCTCTCCTACCTTGGATTGCAGGAGAGTACTCAGCGGCAGGCCCCAGCTCTTGCTCTCGGAAATCCATCACTCACTTTGAGCGGAGGCTGTGTTTTGCTTCTTACTAGCTGCCTCCAGCCAAGGGCTGAGAGCAAAGGGACATAGAACAGGCCCTTTCCTGAAGACGAGGTCTCAGGCCAGCATGGAATCCAGGATTCAGCAGTGGCCTTAGCCCCTTTCCTAGAACTGCACTTGCTGTGTCTTTTCTTGTCCAACCTCCCTCTGTCTCGTTCTTTCTCAATATTTAAAAATTACATATAATGTTTTGTGGCTTATTTGTTTTCATCGTTTTGAATTCAAATGGTCAGCAACAGGGAGAATTTGGAAGCAAGAAGCTCTTATCCCACATGATAAGCCTGTAAGAAAAGGGGATTTTGCTGTGATAGAGATGAACTCAAGTGTTAAATACTTGCACAGGGGAGAAAGGGATTCCATGCCCGATAGTCTGGGAGAGGGATTCTGAAGATCGAGGCACTTCCTGTCAGCCAAGAAGCTGATATCTCACTTTTATAAGACCAACAATCAGAAATCTAGCCACAGCATGCAGAAAAAGGACCATGAATGTGGATTCAAAGACTTCAAGGAACAACAGAAATATGAAAACAATTTGTTATAGAATGTAGGAAAAAAGTAGTTAACATACTGAATGCATATTAGAAATCACATTTATGAATATATATAAAATATGTGTACACATGTGTATATCTGCAGCTGTGTATGTATGATAAAAATCTCATAAGTATACTTAAAGAAGAATGAAGATTTTTATGAAAGGAGTAAAAGTAGACTAACTCAATTTTTTGTTTGTTTTGTTTTTTTTGGTACCAGGAATCAAACTCACGACCTTGCACTTCCCAGGCAGGCGCTGTGCGACTGAGCCATATTCCCGGCTAGGCTAACTCAATTTTGTCTGTAACACTAAGTACAAATAGCCATGAAACAGTTTACTGAAACATCAGAAAGTTTGAGACCTAAGAATTGTATAACCAATCAAGATGTATTTCAGTATGGATAAATAGATTACTCTTAGACATGCAAATTTTCAGGAATGTTTCATTTACATATCTTCTTTTTTTTTCTAGTACTGGGGATCTAATACCCAGGGCCTTTACACTGAGCTACATCCTGAACCTTTTGTCCATTTATTTTGAGACAGTCTTTACTAAGTGGCCCGGGTTGGGCTCAAGCTTATGATTCTTCTGCCTCAGCGTCTCAGAGTGCTGACCTTACAGGTGTACACCACCACACCAAGGTCTATCTTCATATCTTTCATGCAAATATATCCTAGCCAATGAAAAACTGGATAAGACTTTCGAGTTAAAGAGTACACAGGCCATATTAGCTCAGAGCCAGTTCTCAGAATCCAGGAAACAGTGTTTTCTCATGGGACAGAGATCTGCCATCGCTGTAGGACTTCCTAAGACTGCTCCCCTCCACAGCTGCCTCCTGTTGAATCCTAAGAATTGCATTCCCTAAAGGACATCTTGTTCCTGGTGACACATACATATGCTTTGGTAGTGTTTGTAGCTGCTCTAAACAATGATTAGTGCTGTTTTACTCCAGCATTTGGTAACCAAGATCAAATTACTGTCCACATTGTATGGTTTTGCTCGGAAAATTACTAAATGAAAAGAAGCTTAGATTTGCTCACAATGTCTCTCCCTAACAACATGAATGTACAAAGAACATCCTACTGGTTGGGCCATTGATGAAGAAATTGAGTGATGGCTCTATGGTTCTATTTATATTCTACCAGGTGACATATTTTCAATAGGGAAAATTCAGTAATCTCGTGGTAGAAGCTATTTCTTAGCATCAATCTTACTTTTTTTTTTTTTTTTAACCTTTGCAGTACTGGGGATTGAACCCAGCACTTTCCCACTGATCTGCATCCCAGTCCTTTTTTATTTTGAGACATTCTGGTTTTGAACTTGCAATTCTCCTGCCTCAGCCTCCCAGAGTGGATTACAGGCCTACTTTTTTTTATCTCTGTCATTTCTGGTACTTGCTTTTTCTGAGTTAGGCTATATATTGGTATTTATACCATGTGATATTGAGTACATGTGAAAGAAATATATTAAAATGTTGAGTATTTTTTGAGAAGTATAATTCTGGTTAATTAGAATTCTCTACTATAAGTATTAATGTATTTTTCAAATTATCTGAGGTCAGCATAAGAATAACAAATCCTTAAAAGAAAGTATACATTGTACTTAGTTATCTCAAATTTATTGAAACTGCATTTATGTATATTCAGCAAAAAGGTGGAAAGACTATAAACCAATTAGCAGTAACACCCATTAATATATATGTAGCTTATGGGAAAATTGGCAACAGTATATTTGCAAGTGATAGTATAAGATTTCGTATTACCCGAGTTTTTAATAACAAAGTCATATTCAAAATGGCATTTGGCATTTACTACTCACAAACCTCTGGAGGAGATAAAGTTATTCAAGTCATGTTTTAAGTCTCTTGCCTACTTTTATAGACAAGGTGTGGTATGTGAATGAGAAAGCTCATGGTATTTCTGGGGAGCTGAGATATTTGGTTATGCCTCAAATGCCAGATTAATGATGATATGTGAGTACTGACTACACCCTGGTTTCCCACAAGAGGTTTACAATTTCAGCAATAGGAAGGCCAAGAATTCCAGGTGGTACATAATGGTTGGCATGAGGGCAAGTTTTGATGGGTGGCTTGAACTTAATCTTGGAAGATTTTGAATGCCAAGTTAATAAGTTTGGATTTCAGTAGTTATTGGTGTGGGTATAGTGAAGGACATCTTTGAAAGATTTGAGATTAATTGCCATGACTAAGTGTGGCATGCTGGTATCTGCTACTAGCAAGAAACACGACTTGCTACCCAACCAGAGAGCAATCACACTGATAGAAATGAGCCCTAGAAAAGGCCATACTCTTGGGGGATATTTGTTGGGGGGGGCGGAGGCATAGGATCTCTATTTAAAAATGCTTGTGTTCACCCACATGATCCTCGGTGAGTCCTGGCAGTCCAGTGTCCTGATAGGCAGGCAGATCTTTGGGGCCACCCACAGAGTAGTTCTTGGGTGTCTGCACAAGTGTCTCCCAAGTGCTGTGCATAGGAAGGACTGCAATGACCATCTTCCCTCTAACGCCACACATTTAGGAACAAATATTTAACTTTTACCATAAAACTCTCCACGCAAGTGAGACCATCCCAGTATAAAAACTAAGTGGATTTTCTACCTTGAAAGAACTCTTTTACATTAGAAAAAAATGAAACTTTCCTCTTTCCATCAAAGAAACTCTTCCATTTCCCACATAAAATGCAAAAGGAGAACATTTTTAAATTTGAAAATCTTAAACCTGCTCTTTCACTTTCACAGATAAAAATCCATTATTTCCCGATAACGTATTGGCCAGAGTGAAGTAAAACAAGACGTGATTGGAACTGAAAGGCATCGAGTTTTATTTTTCCACGCACCTCTGATTTACAGTGAAGCCTGGCTGTGTGCAGATGATAGTTATGAGCAAAGATTGACATCAATTGGAGCTCCAGGAAGAGCTGTCTCTGTATGGGGAAAAATATCATCTTTTTAGAACATGTGAGCAGCCCCCGACAACACAGACAAGGCAGAGAAGATCAATGCGACAGAAATAGTTGTCACATAATGATTAGAGAATGATCACTCATAATAATCTTCTTCAATAGACTCCACAGAGGAGAGCTTGATTATTTGAACATATCATAGTGTTAATTATGGCTAGGCTGCATTTACAGCCTAATTTGTATTTTTACAGTATGTGACATTTGAAAGCTTAAGGTAATTTTCAGTATCTATTAGGTGTTTGAAATTCAGTTCGTAGTGTTAGCTTCAAACATCAGCCTTTTCACTTAGTACCAATTTGCTAAATGGGCTTGGGAGGGGACAGTATTTGAGAAACAACAGAACTTCTAGGACATCTCAAGAGCATGCATTCATCAATTTCCATTAGCAGAACAAGATATGAATAATCCTGTATGGTCAATATAGGGCTTTGCCTCAATCTGCATTAATAGAAAGCTCCAATATGTATTGCTTTTGTAACCTCTAAATTGGTTTTGTGACTGAGCCCTTCTGAGAGGGACCCTATTGCTAGCCCCTGCAAAAAGAGCATAATCTAGCTATGCCCTTCAGAATTTTGAATAGTTAACCAATCTATGAAGTTCCTTGAGGTACTGATAGAATTTTTCACAGGCCCTGGTTTCTTGTGGAGACCCAGAAAAAACATCATGTCTCTAGAAGGAAAAAAAAAAAAATCTTCAGGACTGTTTGAAAAGCTTCCCTGCTCCAAGAAGGCCCTGAATGTAAGCATGGAGGTTACAACACATCATATTACTAAGCTTAGAGCTTATCCTTGTGCCCCACAATCACCCAAGGAGTAGAAGAAATGGAAAGAGCTGGTTCTTAAGGAAAAATGAAAGACCATCAAATATAGATTCTGTGCCAGACACTTCTGTGAATGCACACACGTTCTCACAACCCATCTCATCGCCCCCTACTTGCTGCAGGTTCTCCAGTGCTTCACAGGCCCCTTGACTGAACCTTCTCCTCTTTCTTTCTCTCTGAAGAAGCAAAGGATTTTCCCATCTCTTTGGGAAGAGATACTACTCACCAGTACCTAATCTGATGAGTGAATCAAGTTTCTCATGACTAGTAAATGGATTTTTTTCACCTTGAATATTTACATTTGAATATATCTATTGATGATGTAAATTATTGTCACCCATCACATTAATACTTATGATACAAATTTTAGGGAATCTGATTAGAAAGATATAAATGTGAGTATAAGAATTTTGCTTATTAGGTCCCACAAATAGGTGCAAATTTGAACATCAATTAGGTCCATCTTAAAAAGTGTTTTACAGGGGCCGGTGAGATGGCTCAGTGGCGTAAGCGCCTGCCTTGCAAGCGCGAAGGCCGGAGTTCGACTCCCGGAACCCACATACGAAAAAGGGGCCGGTGATATCGCTCAGTGGCACGGGTGCCTGTTGGCGCGCGAGGTCCTGAGGTCGTCCCCCCGGTACCCACAAAAAAAAAAAAAAAAAAAAAAAAAAAGTGTTTTACAGGAAAAGATATTTATTTTCTAAATTAACCAAAGAGCTTTAGTCAAAAACTCTTAACATTCCTCTACCCAGTCTGACTATCAAGTGTTGATACTAGGGTCATCACAAAATCCTTGGGGTTTTTATTTAGGGTTTGTTAGTACTGCTTTTATTTTTATTAAGAACATGTGAATAGGAAACTGTGAGGGATCAATCTAGGAAAGAAATAGAATGCATGAAATGGATTCAGACAGATATCCAGAAAATTAAAAATTCATTGAAAGCTGGCAAAACCACTTGAACGAAACTGAAGGCAGACTTTCAGACCTTGAAGACAGGATCCCAGCTAACATTCATGAAAGGAAAGATCTCTTGAAAATAACAAAAGATCAGGAAATAACAATTCAACAGCTGCAAGACAATGCAAAGAAAAATAATATAAGAATAATTGGTGTCAATGAAAAAGCAGGAGTCAACACAAATGACATAAAAAAAACTATTTGCAGAAGTAATAGCAGAAAATTTCCCAATCATGGGAACAGAATCTGACATGCAGATAAGTGAGGCATATAGAACTCCAGTTAGCTATAACCAAAATAAATCTACGCCCAGACATATAATAATCAAGATCTCAGAAATTCAGCACAAAAACAGAACATGAAAAACTGTTAGAGAAAAGAAACAGATCACCTATAAAAGAAAGCCCATCAGAACTATGGCAGACTTCTCAACACAAACCCTCAAGTCAAGAAGAGCTTACAGTGAAGTATTTCAAGTCCTGAAAGAAGACAACTTCCAACCCAGATTGATGTACTAAAAAACTATCTTTCAAAATTAATGGAGAAATAAGAAACTTCCATGACAAAGAACAAATGAAGAAATCCATGACCACCAATCCAACCCTACAAAGAGTATTGAAAGATATTCTAGACAGAGATAAAAATGACCACACTTCCAAGAACAACAACAGAAACCACCAAGCAGAGCAGCAATTAAACAGAGGGGAAAAGCAGGGAACCAACAGCAGGAAAATAGCATGACAAAGATAAGCCAATACATATCAGTTATAACCATCAATGTAAATGGCTTCAATTCATCAATCAAAAGAAACAGACTGGCAGAATGGATCAAGAAACAAGATCCAACAATATGTTGTATACAAGAAACACATTTAACTCAAAAAGAAATTCACAGACTGAAAGTCGAAGGATAGAAAACAATACTTCATGCAACAGGAACCCAGAAAAAAGCAGGGGTAGCTATTCTGTTTGCAGACAATGTGAACTTCAAACTAAAAATGATCAAAAGAGATAAAGAATGTCACTACATACTTGTTAGGGGAAAACTTTAAAAGGAAGAGATAACAATCATAAAAATGTATGCACCAAATATGGGAGCACCCAACTATATAAGACAAATATTAATAGACATGAAGGGGCCAGTGAGATGGCTCAGTGGCATAAGCGCCTGCCTGGCAAGCGCGAGGGCCTGAGTTCGACTCCCGGAACCCACATACAAAAAAAGGGCCGGTGATATCGCTCAGCGGCACGGGCGCCTGCTGGTGCGCGAGGTCCTGAGGTCGACCCCCGGTACCCACAAAAAGAAAAAAAAAAATAGACATGAAAAACCAAATGAACAATAACACAGTTGTAATAGGGGAACTTAATACCCACTGTCACAAATAGGTAGATCAACCAGACAAAAAATCAGCAAAGAAATATCAGAACTGAACCCAACCTGTGAACAAATGGACTTAGTAGATGTTTACAGAGTGTTCCACCCAACAATATCAGAATACACATTCTTCTCATCTGCACATGAGACATTCTCTAAAATAGACCATATACTAGCCCACAGAACATGCTTAAGTAAATGCAAAGGAACTGAAATTATCCCATGCATATTATCTGACTATAGTGCAATAAATTGGAAATTAATGGCAAAAGAAACTGCAAAAACTCCATAAATACATGGAAATTAAATAACACCCTCCTGAAAAACTAATGGGTCACAGATGAAATTAAAGGAGAAATTAAGCAATATCTACAATTAAAAGAAAATATGAATAGAACTACATGATGAAATAGATATTTTACTGAGGCTGTTACTCCCTTTAAATAGCTTGAGCCATGATGTTTAAAATACATCAAAAAAAATTAAAAAGCAGTATACAGTCTTTAATATCACTTGCTCCTTGGAAATTCTTATCAGGCATATTTTTACATACTCAAATTAGCATATATTCAGTAGAGAAAAGAAAACACTAGGCAGAAATATTGATTTGGTGTTTGGTTATGTTAACAGCCAATGTTAGCCAAACAGAATTCACTGAAAACAGGTCTTGAAACAATCATGCCCCTCCCTTCTTTTCCAGTTATTATGACTTATTCATATATTTTTCACTGCTTCATTAGAAGCTATCCCATCAAGTTACTTAATACAAATTACTTTTCCTTTTAATGGAAACAACATAGTTTTCAGAAAAAGAATATTTTGACTAAAGGCTTTCAAATCCCATGAATTTTCATTTCATGCCCTTTTGAATAGTTTTCTGGGTTTTTTTTTTTTAAGCTTTCTTTCCAGTACTAGGTAACAAACCCAGAGGCACTGTACCACTGAGCTACAACTCTAGCCCCTTTTTACTTTTAATTTTGAGACAGGGTCCTACTAAGTTGCTCAGTCTGGCCTCAAACTTGGAATTCTCCTGCCTCAGCCTTCTAAGTAGCTAGGACTACAGGCATGAGCCACCACATTCCGCCAGTTTTCTGGGTTGTTTTGGGCTTTGTTTTGTTTGTTTGTTTGTTTTTTCCTGTCCCTGGTAATAAGATATGTTATTATTTTGTCTTCACTTGTCTAATTCAAATTAGCTGAAAATGGTCTCAAAGTTTGAGATAAATTTCACAAGGGAGATCACAGTGAGTTTATTAGCATTTTAAAGAAATCACTGAAAGTTTTTAATCCAAAATGGAGGTAGACAATGCTGAAATAAAGAGAAACAATAACAGCTGCATATGGACCACATTAACAGAATGACTGACAAGCCTCAACTTTATTTTACACAGTGACATAGAATCTAATTTCTGCTGCTATCTTAATGATCGAGATAATTTGCTACAGCTGAGTCAATTCTGATACAATCCTCATCAATCTTTATGGTAGCTGTAATAAGCAAATCAATTTAATGATTTGATGTAATCATTGCACTGGAGTTTTTCCTTTCTTTTTAAAATGTTTATGTTTAATTTGTACATATTTCAGACTTGTATACATTTCAGACTTTAGAGAAAGACGTCCTATGTGTTGTACTAGAAACTCAACTTTAAATAGCCTGGCCATAGTCTGCACCTGTCTCTCTCCCCTACAACTACTCTAAATGCCCCCACACACAAATGCTCGCATTTAGGTCTAGATTATGGACCAGAAATATGAATCCTTAATGTGAAAGCAACTACACTAGCAAAATCCATGAAATCAAGCCTATTGAAAGCCTACAATTTTCAGGGGAAGAGTTATACATTAAATTATGATTAATTTTAATCAAGTTTAGCTCTTAACACAAAAGTAATTTCCCATTCCCTACCCACTACCTCATGGCAGAAGGCTGAGCATGTGTTCCTAGATCAACATGCACATAGCTTGCAAAAGCCAATGTGGGAACAACAACGGTTTCTATAAATATCAGGAATCCACCCTCTGATTGATTGTTGAGCTACAGGCAAAGTGTGAGAGACTATTGTTGTTGCACCTCCCCCCATTTTGCAAGCCCCTCCCCTGTTCCTGAAGCGACTTCTAGGAGATTTAAATCAATAGTGCCCCCTTTTATGTTTCTCTTTTCCTCATTTTGGAAGCTAAACCTTAAGAGCTAAGACATTCAAAACAAATGTATGTATGTAGAAAATGAAAAAATTAAATATACATGACAGAAAAAGGTTCAGAAAAGACCAGAGAATACTTTAAATTTACAAATCCAGCTTATCCTTGGTGTAGATATAGGCTGAAACAATTATTTTTTTAAAAATGCAAGCAATAACTAAAATCAGTAAATTATGCAGAAAAGAAATCTGACTCCCAGCTACCACATTATTACATTCTAAGATTCAATTTTCCAAATGGAAAAAAAGTTACAAGACATACAAAGAAACGAGAAAGTACAGTTCATTCACAGGAAAAAAAATCAGCAGAAATTATCTCTGGAAAAAAAGACCAGATGGCAGATATACACAACAAAGACTTTAAAACACTTGTTTTATACATGCACAGAGAACTGGAGAACAATGTGGAGAAAGTTAAGAAAACAACATGTAAATAAAATGTAAGTATAAATCAATAGAAACCAAGAAAAGGAATAGTGGAGCTATAAAGTATAATAACTAAAATGAAAAGTACACTAGAGGGACTCAAAGGTAAATTTGAGTAGCTATACAAAAGACAATGAACTTGAAGACAGGACAATTGAAATTATGTATCTGAGGAACAGAATCTAAGGAGACCTGAGGGACACCATATGCATTATAGGAGTCCCAGAAAGAAAAGAAAAAAAGAAAGATAATAGAGAATATTTGATGAATTGATGTCTGAAAACTTCCCAAATTTAATGAAAGACTTGAATATAAATATCAAAATACTGCAATAAGCTTCAGGTAAAATGAAATCAGAGACCCACATGGAGAGACATAATCAAAGACAAAGAAAATCTTGAAAGTAGCAAAAGAGAAGTGATTCACCACATATAAAGAATCATCAATGAGATTATTAACAGATTTCTCATCAGAAAATTTGGAGTCCAGGAGGACCAAAATATATAAAGATGAAAAGAAAAAAAAATCAACCAAGAATCTTGCATCCAGCAAAATTGTTCTCTAAAACTGAGGGGGAAATGAAGGTATTCCTAGATAAACAAAATCTGCGGAAATTTGTTACTACTAAATTTGCCCTGCAAGAAACCCTAAGGGAGTTTTGCAGTATGAAATGAAAAAACATTAGACAGTAGATTAAAGCCATATGAAGAACTAAAGATATCCATAAAGTAATTACATAGATAGTTTATAAAAGGTAGCCTTATTTTAACAATGGTTTGTAACTACTTTTTAAGTCTATGTGACTTAAAAGACTAATACATTGAAAAAATGTTAGTTTAAAAGCTAATACTATTTTAAGTTTGGTCTATAACTCCATATTTTTTACATAATTTAAGTGACTAGTATCTTTAAAGTATGTTATTTTATGTTTCAGGGGACACATATAAGAAATTATGGTATGAGGGCTGGTGATATAGCTCAGCAGCATAAGCACCTGCCTGGCAAGTGCAAGGTCCTGAGTTTGACTCCTGGTACCCTCATATAAAAAAAAAAGAAAGAAAGAAATTATGGTATGATATCAGCAACTAAAAGAGACAGGCATGGAGCTGCAAAACAACAATTTTTCTATGTTATTGAAGTTTCACTGGTATAAATTATAAATTATACTTTTTAACATATTAAATGTAATCTCCCTGATAAACCTAAAGAAATATGTAGAGAATATACACAAAAAATAAGAAAGAAATTTAAACATTTTGTTATAAAAATATTACCTAGATATAAAAGAAACAGTAATTCAGGAAATAAGGGGTAAAAAGCCTTAATAGTCTATAAAAACAAGTAACAGAATGATGAAATTAGGTCTCACCTCATCAGTAATCATTTAAATGTAAATGGATTAAACTCCAATCAGAAGACAGTGGCTGGTAGAATGTCTAATACATGCAATTTACAAGAGGCTCATTTTATATCCAAAGAGTCAAATAGATTGAAAGCAAAAGAACAGGAAAAATAACCCATACAAATAGTAACAAAAGAAAGCAGAAGTGACCATACAAAATCAGAAAAATGAACTTTAAATCAGAAAGTTTACAAAAGACAATGAAGGGCACTATATATTAATAAGCTACAATATGGAAAGAAGACAAAATATATGATACAGAAACTGACAGAACTGAAAGGAGAAATAGACAATTCTAAAATAAGAGTTAGAGACTGTAATACTCCACTCAATAATAAATGAAAAATCAGACTGAAGAGAGGTAAAGAAGTAGAGGACTTAACCACCTAGCAGTCATATACAGAAGATACTACCCAACAAAAACAGCATGTGCATTCTTTTCAAATTCACAAGAGACATTTTCCAGAATAGACTATGTATTAGGCCACAATTAAGTCTCAACAGATTTTTAAAAGGTAGATATCAAAGTATCTTCTCTGGTCACAAAAAGATAAAGTTAAAAGTCAAAAAGAGAAATAAAATGAAAATTCACAAATTTGTGACAATTAAACAATACACTCTTTAAAATTGGATTAAAAAATCAAAAGGGAATTTGGAAAACATTGACAGATAGGTGGAAACAAAATTCAACATACTAAAACCTGAGGCACCACACCAATGTGACAAACTTAAGAAAACAGTAACATGAGAGGAATTTATATCTACAATGCTTACATTTAAAAAAAAGAAAGTTGTGAAATCTACAATCTACTTTACTACTAAGGTATTAGAAAAAGAAGAACTAAACCCAAAGCTAACAGAAGGAAATGAAATGGTAGCAATTAGAGTAATGATAAGAGAGATAATAGAAAAAACAATAGAGGACATTAACAAAATCAAGTTTTTAAAAAATCAACAAAATTGATAAGCCTTTCACTATGTGAACTAAAAAAAAAGATTCAAATTACTTAAATCATAAATGCAAATGAGAACATTACTACCATTTCTACAGGAATAAATATGATTGTAAGAAAACACTATGAACAATTATATACCAAGAAATTGGTTAACCTAGATGAAATGTACAAATTTCTAGAAACACAAAACTAACCAAGACTAAATCATGAAGAAACAGAAAATCTAAATAGACATAAAACTAGTGAGTACATTGAATCTGCAGTCAAAAATATGCAAAGATCTAATGCCTTCACAGGTAAATTCTACTGAACATTTGAAGAGCAATTAATATCAGCCCTTAGAGACATTTGCAAAAAAACTGAAGGAAAGGGAACACCTGTTAATTCATTCTATGAGGCCAGCATTACACTCATACAAAAGCCATACAAAGGAACTACAAGAAAAGAAAAAATAAACGTCAATGCAAAATCTTCAACAAAATGCTAGCAAATCAAATTCAGAAACCTTTTTTAATTCTTTTTTTTTTTTTTTTTTTTTTTTTTTTTTGTGGGTACCAGGGGGACGACCTCAGGACCTTGCGCGCCAACAGGCACCCGTGCCACTGAGCGATATCACCGGCCCCTTTTTCGTATGTGGGTTCCGGGAGTCGAACTCGGGCCCTCGCGCTTGCAAGGCAGGCACTTACGCCGCTGAGCCATCTCACCGGCCCCCTTTTTTAATTCTTAAATGAGATTTATTCATAGAATACAAGAATTGCTACCAAAATCAATCAAGATGATACAATATGCTAACAGAATAAAGAGGGGAATCCCCCATGATTACCTTAATTGAAGAAAAAGCATTTGAAGATTTTCAATATATTCACATAGCTGAAAAAAAATCAACAAACTAGGGATAGAAGGAAACTACCTTGGATTATGAAAAGCCAAATAGGAAAAACCCATAGCAAACATCATACATAATGGTGAAAGACAGAAAACTTTTCCTCTCAGATCAAAAACAAGATAAAGATACTGTATTAGTTAGCTCTCCTGTCTCTGAGAGACAATATGCAATACTCATAATTTGCAGGAGAGGCTTAATTTGGCTCACATAGCTTCAGGGGTTTCTGTCCATGGCTAGCTGATTCCCGGACAGGACCATCATGCCGGAAGGGCCTGGTGGAGGAAAGATGTTCACTCATAGTGGCCAGGGACCAAAGGAGGGGAAAAATGCCAGAGATGAAGGAACCAAGGACTATGTACACCACCCAAAGTCATGCCTTCGTGACCCACCTGCAAACACACAGAAGTAATCTCCCAAGCCAATCAAGTTGACACAATTAAGCTTTGCCACCACAGATAGCCACTACTGCCACCTTTCTTTTTTCACAAAGCTCTAGAACTTCTAGCCATAGCACTTACCCAAGAGAAAGGATGAAAGGGTACACAAATTGGAAAGAATAAAAATAATCTCTATTTGCAGATGATATGATCCTAATACATAGAAAACCCTTAAGATTAACAAAACAAAAAGTCACAAATAAATTCAGCAAATTAGCAAGATTCAAAGTCAGCACACAAAAATTACTTGAATCTCTACATGTTAATAAAGAACAATCTGAAAAGGAAATTGTGAAAATATTTTACTTACAATAGCATCAAAAATAATCAAATATTTAGGAATTAACCAAAAAGGTGAAAGATTTGCACAATAAAAACTACAAAGTATTGATGGAAGAAATTTAAAAAAATATAGCTAAGTGGGAACACATTCCATGTTCAAGGATTGGAGGATTTAATATGAAGATGACAATACTACCCAAAGCGACAAACAGATTCAATCCCAATGACTTTTTGTATATAAATAGAAAAAAACCCAGTCTAAAATTCATATGGAATCAAGGGACTGTGATACACCAAAAGAATTTTGATAAAGAAGAACACAGCTGGAGGGTAACTCACACTACCTAATTTCAAAGTTATGATAATCCAAACAGTGTGGTGCTTATATAAAGATAGAGATACAAGCCAATGAAATACAATAAACAAATCCTTGCATATGTGGTCCAATGGTTTTTGACAAAGACATCAGGACCCTTCAATGGAGAAAGGGCAGTTTCAACAAATGGTGCTAAGAAAATTAGATATCACATGAAAACAAAAAAAATGAAGCTGCCCCCTTATCTAGCACCATACACAAAAATTAATTCAAAATGGACAACATAATCAAGCCATAAAATTCTTAGAAGAAAATATAGGACAAAAGCTCCATGACATTGGTTTTGGCAATGATGTCTTAGGGCACCAAAGGTAGAGGCAACAAAAGAAAAAAAAAAATAGGTGAATTGGACTTCATGAAAATTGGAAGATTGTATTCAAGTATCTATCTAAAAATGAATGGACAAACAAAATGTGTTATGTATATACATACAATAAGATGTTATTCAGCATTAGGAAAGAAGGAAATTCTGGATTGGGAGTGTAGCTAAGTGGTAGAGTCCTTGCCTAGCATGCATGAGCCTAGGTGTGATTCCTGGCACCAAAATAAAAATAAATAAGTAAAAAAAAGAAATGGAAGGAAAGAAATTTTGATACATACTACAAAACAGATAAATGTTGAAGACATTAAGCTATTAAAGACATTAAGCTAATTAAATAAACCAGTTACAAAAAAGGCAAATACTTTCTGATTCCACTTACATGAGCTTCTTAGAGCAGTGATAATAGAGTCAAAAATAGAATCATGGTTACTGTAGGCCAGGTAGGGGGATGGGGAGTTCTTATTTGATGCACACAGTTTCAGTTTTGCACAGTGAAGAAATTCTGGAGTTCTGTTTTCAGAACCATGTGAATATACTTAGCACTGGTGTACATTTAAAAATAGTTACGGTGACAAATTCTATCCTGTGTTTATTTTACTGTCGTAAACGTTTTTTCTAAAAAGAAACAATAAGGTGGAAACTCCTTCAATTTGAAGAAAAAAGAGAGGAAGTGGGAAGATTAATATTCTGATCTGGTCGAATTTTATTCCAATAACAGCTATGTCCTGAGCATGTTAGCACTTGCTAATTCAAGAATGAAGAAAAAGTAAGGGTGCATTTCCCTCTACGGAGAAAGTCAGCTATGGAAGTGGGGACAGCTCTGTGCAACCAGGTCCCACCTGTGCCCTTATGGCCCTGCCAGGCTGGGATTGACGCTGAGAAGAGCTAGGCTGGCAGAAGTCACGAGGGGTGAACCTGCACCTGATCAAAACTGATCACAGCAGCAGGTGTTTCTATGGTGATGGGAATAAGCTGGGGATTTAAGGATTTCAGGGATGGAATCTGGACAGCCAACAACAAAAAACAGAAAGTGAAAGGAAATGTGCCAACCATTAGAGACTCTATAGCTGAAAAATATTGATTTCTATATCATTAATCTTCACATTTTCTGAGAAGGGACTTAAAGTAAGCCAAACTAAGCTGTTCCTGTGAACCTTTTAATTTACTATTCTAATGAACAGGGTGAGTGATAGCTCTGAAGGTTAAACACACAGTGATTTGCAAATCACAAACTGCCAGCTTTATCGATTCCTTATGAAAGCTTTTTGTTGAGAGTTGCTTGCTGGTAAACTTTATTCCCAAATTTTAACACTTTTTACTATTTCTTTTTTATTTAATATTCAACACTTTTTTTAATAAAAAGCCTTTCTTAGTAAGATTTTTCTCAAATCATTTCAACTTTCCCTCTAGTTTATGTGTTAGGATAGCAACCTCAAGCAAGACATTGATTAAAATTTTCATTCAAAGAACAGATTCAGGACAAACAGTCTGAAATTGTAAGTCTCCTTGTAGCCATTATATTGGAGCTCAAACCACAATTGCACAAGATATTTTGAGAGCCATTTATTCCTGGAAAAATAAATTTAAAGTGTCTCTGAAATATCACTGTATGGGGAAAATAGCATACTATTATGTTTCAAATTATTTTTAAAACATTCAGGCAGTCATAAAAATTTCAGGAAAAACAATACATACTTGTAAATCATTTTCAGGTATGTATCATCCACATCTCCTCCAGTACATGGAGTTATCAAAGCATAGTTTTATTTTCAATTTCTACTGTACCCTAGAATTTTCTAAGAAGGTGGCATATCACTACAATTTTTCTTCTAAAATAGTAATATGCTTAAAGAACAGATAAAATAGCACAGAATATCAAAAGGAATGGTAGGCATTTACAATGAGTGTTTCCTTTGGTTTTTCTCCTTTTCTTCTCTGGTGGAAATGTAAGGGTTAACTAGCAACCTAATACTATCTTAAGATAAGATGTACTCATGTGACCCATCATGGAGCTAGACCAAAACCCAGACAGCCTTGGACCCCAGCCCTAGCTTGCCACGTATCGCACACAACTTCTTTTCTTAAAATGGCCTGACCGAGGTCAGCCTGACCACATTCAGCTGCTCTGATTGTGCCTCCCTATCTAAAAATATATCCTGTCTTTCTAACATATTATCCTGTTTTTCTAACATATTTCAAGGACTTTCTATACAGCAACAGAGTCACATGCTATAGTTAATGTACCCAATAAAAACCCACCACGCTATCAAGCTTTTGTTCTCCCTGCTCACAAAAACCTATATAAACCGTACTTAAAGCTGACTCAGGCCTGGTGATTTGGCATCTGGTTCCCACCAGCCCACTGGCGTTAATAAAAGTTGCCTTCCAACTCCTTGGTGCAGCGTCTTCCATTCAGCTCAGTATTGGTGTCTGCAACACTTCTACTCAGGATCCCTTTCCCTTTCTGCTTCATCTCCAGGTTTGTGCTTTCCTCTCCACTGAGCCACCAGGAACTTGATTCCACAAACACTGGTTTAGCATCCACTGTGTAGGTGAATAAGGCACAGTTTCAGTCTCATGTTACCCAACATCCAGGAAGGCAAAAAAGGATGTGGAATCTCACCAGCCCACCCAACTTCCACCCCGACCAACAGACTTCAGCCTCATTCACATTCCTTTGTGAATTATTCAGTGACACAACCAAATTCAGTGACACAGGGAAGTATAATCCCTCCTTCAGAGAAAAACTGGATATTAGTAAAAATAATATAGTCAACCATCTGAGTGAACCTCAGTGGGCTAAATTTTCAGAAGAAACAGATGTTGTTCCATTGAATTGGCTTGCTAAACCTTGGTAAATTCCACTTGTGAAAGACAAACCTGTTATTTAAAGAGTATGAACAAGTTTAAAGTCTGAACACAAGAAACTAAAACATATACATACTGAGTAAATTCTACTCATAAGTAAACTAGCTAGTATAGTATATTGATTTGATAAAACACCTAAAGACAAAAGAGGCTTAAAAGTGTAGAGTTGTCATGGAGTAATAGCAGAAGTACTAGCAGTAGTAATAACAGCAACAACATCAGCAATTGTCATAGTACTTTTAGTAACTGCATTCTTATAATCCCTACCTCTGACCAAGCCCTAAATGATTTACACATATTAATTCATTTAATTTTCACAACAATATCATGCTGTATTCTTTTTTATTATTTTATAAATAAAGCAATAAAGACACTGAGGATAACTTACCCCAGGTTAAACAGCTAGACCGGAGCCTGTTTTAAAATGCTATTTTGCTCCATTTTTCTATAAATAATGAAATGTTGAATGTAATGAATACAATATGTAACTAAAGGTTAAGTTACAATAAGTCTAACTTGCATACAATTAGAAACATCAGAATATATAAAGCAAAATCTGACAAAACTACAGAGTTGAAAAGTCCACCTTCAGGATGGGAATAAGATCTTTTAAGCACACATAAAAATTAACACCTACTAAGTGCTAGTAGATATCAACATCAGTAGATATCGAAGATTTCAAATTACATTCTGTGTAACTAAATAAGAAATGAATCATAAAACATCTAAAAATAAACCAGAACAATTTATTATTTTAAAACATACTCAAGTATTTCATCATTCAAAGAAAAAACCATATGGTAAATGAGAAATTTTCCGTATTGGACTACAGTTACATCAAATTGTTTTATCTGTGCAAGCATTACTTAAAGAAAATTTAGCCTCATGTAATCATTTTAAAAGAGAAAAATGGGGAAAGTTGATGAGTTAAGCATTCATCTTCAGAATACACTCAGAGAGCAAGAGAATAAAACTAAACAAAAGAGAGAAGGAAACAATAAAGAGTGCAGAAATCAATAAAATAGAAAGTGCAAAGATACAATGGAAACTACAAATGGACAGAAAATTGTTTGAGAGTGTATATTCCAAACTGTTAACAGCAGTATGCTCCCCTAAGAAAAGAGAGTGAAATTGAGGTCAGGGTGTAGGGGTGGACATAAAATGAGAAAATTTTGCTTCATAGGATATATATGTATGTATATAATTTTCACTGTTATAATAAAACATACTTATTTGTTTTAACATTAAAACAAACACAAAAAGGATCATATGTTATTCACATTCCAAAAAAAAAAAAGAAGAAGAAGAAGGAGAAATTAAGGAGACAAAGAAAGGGAATAGAGAAGGAATAAAAAGCCTAGGCAGAGTTTTAAGTAAAGTCCTGTTTATCTCTCGCATCTTCCGTCTTCATTTCTGTTCTCACCTTGAGATTTCTGGTTCTCTGCAACTGTCTCACTGCAGTTTTCCATTCCATTTACAAGAAGCACCCAATTCTACTTTTTCTCTGTATGTATTAATTTTATTGTCTTATACACATTTACAAGAATACAAATATGACTAAACCAAACCATAATAAAACACTAAATGTATTTGATCATTCTCATGGCATTGGAAAATCATGTTTCAGCAGCCAATTGAATCTTTTAAGTGGTGCGATATTATGCAAGAGAAATGGAGTAAAACTAAAAGTTTCAGTCATTGGACGAATGTTTACTAAATGACTCCTATGTTTCAGGCATTGTGCTCAGTAGTTTTTCAGAGGTGAAAAACATGAAAAATGATACAGATTTTTTCATAAATATAGCTAAAAACAAAAAGCAAATAAGCCAGACAGGATGGCATGCACTTTCAGTTCCAGTACTCGAGAGGCTGAAGCAGGAGGATCACTTGAGCCCAGGAGTTCTAGGTTAACCTGGCAAACATAGAGAAACCCCATCTCAAAAAAAAAAAAGCAGGAGGGGCCGGCGAGCTTATCTGCGTAAGCGCCTGCCTGGCAAGTGTGAGGGCCCAAGTTCGACTCCAGGTACCCACATACGAAAAATGGGCTGGTGATATCGCTCAATGGCACGGGTGCCTGCTGGCACGTGAGCTCCTGAGGTTGACCCCTGGTACCCACAAAAAAAAAAGCAGGAAATATAATAATAAGATAATTACCAATCACGATATGTTCTCAGCACAGTATAAATAAAGATGGGGATAACTTCTTTGTAATACAATATTTAAGATGACATTTCAAGATAAGAAGTAAGCTTTCCTATCTATGACAAACCAACAGCCAATATTATACTAAATGGCCAAAAACTGAAAGCCTTCCCTCTAAAATCAGGAACAAGACAAGGATGTCCACTGTCCCCACTCTTATTCAACATAGTTCTGGAAACTTTAGCCAGAGCAATTAGACAAGAGAAAGAAATGAAAGGAATAATGATTGGAAAGGAAGAAGTTAAATTATCATTATTTGCAGATGACATGATACTCTACACAGAAGACCCCAAAAACTCCACTAAAAAACTGCTAGATTTAATAAGCAAATTCAGTAGTGTAGCTGGATACAAAGTCAATACTCAAAAGTGAATAGCCTTCCTGTACACAAATAACAAACTTACTGAAAGAGAAATTAGGGAAATAATACCTTTCACAATAACATCCAAAAAAATGAAATACCTAGGAATCAACCTCACAAAGGATGTAAAAGACCTCTATACTGAAAACTACAGTACTCTGAAAAAGGAGATTGAAGAGGATATCAGAAAATGGAAAGATATCCATTGCTCCTGGATAGGAAGAACCAATATAGTGAAAATGGCCATACTTCCAAAATTGTTATACAGATTTAATGCAATTCCAATCAAAATTCCAACAGCATATCTCACAGAATTAGAGAAAACAATCCTAAAATTCATTTGTAATCAGAAGAGACCTAGAATAGCAAAGGCAATTCTGGGCAACAAACACAAGGCAGGGGGCATCACAATACCTGACTTGAAATTATACTATAAAGCTACTGTGATAAAAACAGTGTGGTACTGGCAAAAAAACAGACCTGAAGATCAATGGAACAGATTAGAAGATGCTGAAACAACCCCAGACATACTAAGCCACCTTATCTTTGACAAAGGTGCCAAACACATTCGCTGGAAGAAAGATAGCCTCTTTAATAAATGGTGCTGGAAAAACTGGCTCTACACATGCCAAAGATTAAAACTAGACCCATATCTTTCACCATGCACTAAACTAAATTCAAAATGGATCAGAGATCTAAATATTAAAACAGAAACATTAAATCTGCTGGAAGGTAGGATAGGTAAAACCCTTGGAGACATTGGTGTAGGCAAAGACTTTATGAATAAAAACTCAACCGCACGGGAACTATCCCAAAGAATCAATAACTGGGATCTCATCTTATTAAAAAGCTTTTGCACAGCAAGAGAAACCACCAACAGAGTGAAGAGACAACCCACAACGTGGGAAAAAATGTTTGCCAGCTGTTCCTCAGACAAAGGATTACTATCGAGAACATATAAAGAACTCAAAAAAATCAGACCTCCCAAATTTAAAGACCCACTCCAAAAATGGGCATCTGAGATGAATACACATTTCTCAGATGAAGAAATACTAATGGCAAATAAATATACAAAAAAATGTGCAACATCACTAGTCATTCGAGAGATGCAAATTAAAACAACACTGAGATACCATCTCACCCCAGAAAGAATGGCTACTATAAAGAAATCAACTAATAACAAATGCTGGAGGGGCTGTGGGGAAAAAGGAACCCTTCTTCACTGTTGGTGGGAGTGTCAACTGATACAGCCACTGTGGAAGTCAGTGTGGAGATTCCTCAAAAAACTAGGGTTGGAGGTCCCATTTGACCCAGCTACTCCCCTTCTGGGCATCTTCCCAGAAGAATTAAAAACATCGTACCACAGCGATATATGTGCACCCATGTTTATAGCAGCACAATTTTTAATAGCCAGATCTTGGAAACAACCCAAATGCCCATCAACTGAGGAATGGATAAGAAAGATGTGGTATTTTTATACAATGGAGTACTATTCAGCCATAAAGAAGGATAAACTGGAGACTTTTATAGGTAAATGGATGCAACTCGAGAAAATACTCATAAGTGAAATAAACCAGAAGCACATGTGTAAGCATCGTATTGTCTCTCTAGTATGAGAAACTGAAAGAGTAAATAAGATCCAAAATGTACAATAGACATGATGAATCAAAAAGAAACTGGTCAAAAGGAAAGAGAGACTGGAATAGGGAAAAGAAAGAAGGGAAAGGGAAAAAAATTTGTATATATATATATAAGATGGTTAAGATAGATACACTACCAATTTTACTTAGTTCATTGAAGAGTAAGGTTTGTGCCAATAATGTTTGGACAATTGAATGCTAATGTCTGGTATCCTGAATAACTAACTTAAAGATAGTAATACGTAATGTATTAACCATTGTTACCCTCCTATTATGTTGTTTGAAAATTTGTTCTTCTTTTGATTTGTTTTGTTTTTTCTTCTCTTTAAAATAAAAAAAAAAGAAGTAAGCTTTCACAAGAGGGGACAAAGAATGCCAAAGGCACAGAATAAGGGCGTGTGCAAAGGTCCTGGGGTAGGAAATACTTTAGCATAGCTGAGCTATGAGAGAAGACTGATGTGGCTGCAGCATAATGAGTGGGCAGCACAGGGCAGTGAGAAACATATGTGAAACATAGCGCCTACAATCGTGTGGGGCCTTTTGAGTTATGACGCTGTTTGGATTTTATTCTTATTTAGCACAGAGGACATATTTTGGGACCAGAGGACTTTCCTTGAGCTTCATAACTCCCCTGTGTGACGAATTCTACACATTTTAAATGTCTATTTCTGGTTTTGCGATCATTTTATAGCTATGAATCTTGATTTCCCTCTAAACTATCACCCTCACCAGCAAAAGGTGTGTCTCATACTTCTTTGCTATCCATCCCACTATGCTGGAACCATACCTGGTATTTTATTTATTGGGCCAAATGGGCAGACTTCTACCTCCTCCTCAGAAGATCTGATGGGCTGCTGCCCCTGCTTCCCTGTATGAGTGGGCCCGAGATTGTTATCGGATAAGGCTCTGGATGTGTTCATAAAAGCAAGCTGGGAAGCCTGTGCATCCTGCTGGTTTATTGCTCTTGACGTGGCCTGTCCATTACATTTAACAACCCCTTCCTTGCTGCCACATTTTATCCTTGCTGGACCACCTAAAGAAGCCTACAGGCTATGCAAGATTACTCCCAATTTAGAGACCTTGGCAACAGTCAGGGTAAACAGAAAAAAATAAAAAGTACAGAGATTCAGGAGTTCTGCATTCTTAAGCATGGGGAGACCCTTCCAGTTAACCTGTATGCTTTAAATTGAATATGTAAAACACAGATCAGGTTGGGTGCCCTATAAATCAATCAGTGCAGACAGAGGGAGTTCATCTAGACTATTCCAATCTTCACCCCATGATGGCATTTGAAATCAGTACTTTCTCTCAGTGATCAAGGAAGCCTACATGATTGACAAGTGGAAGGGAGACACTCCCCTGCATATCTGTCACAAATAACATATCTAGGTAAGAAAATTATACATTTGATTGCACTTTCCTTTTGTTTTGTTTTTTTGTTGTTGTTTTTTGTTTTTTGTCTTTTTTTTTTTTTTCAGTTTACTACATGAGCTTACCAGGGAGGCTACTATATTTGACTAAGAAATGCTGACTCAACAGTGACCTAAACCAGCCAAAACAAATTAGCTCAGGTCAGAAAAATTGCCAAAACCCTGTATCTAAGATTTTAAACCCCCCATCATCCTGTTCACCTCTCTTCAGTCAATCACTGTTGAGCAGCATTAAGCCAATTTGGAAATCAGACTCCCAGCCGCACAATCATTTTGAACAGAGCCATCAGTTTGAATGCAAATTAAACTCCAAGAAACCAAAGACCTGCCGCAGACTGGCACCTTTTCCCCACGGAAAAGCTGACATCCCTACTTTAGTCCCATTCAATTAAAATTGCCCATTCAGTAAGGCAGAAAATCAGCAGCTGAGGACATGGACAGCAGAAAGAGGACGCCTGAGATAGGTCACCGAGGAGCCGCACAAACCAGAGGAGAGAATCAGAGAGGCCAACAGGTCTGCAGCTTTGGAATGAGAGTTCTCAATTTCACAGGGACAAGATTTCTCAATTAACCTCATGCCACCATTTATGTTGTTTATGCCAATCCTCTTTCATCATGGAAAAGCTCAATTACATTTGACTCCATCATTTTAAGTGAGCAGTTTGCACCTTTATTTTTCACAGTGTGATTTAAAAAGGTAAATTCTGCAGAAAAATACAAAAGCTGGATGAAAGTGCCTGTATTGGTGCTCCAAATTCAATGCAAAGTTAAACATAAGGAGAAATTTTGTGCTATTAGGGTGAGTAGACATCCTACTTTGTCCAGACTGGGGAAGTTCTGGGAAAGCAAAGGCTGTCTGTTATAGAACCAGGTCATCCACTTATTGTGATAAAAACAACCTGTAGTGAGAGGACAATTCATTATTGCTGGGAAAGCATTGATGTACATAAACTGGGTTTGCATAATTCATATCTGCTAAGAGAAAGGGAGTTCTGACTTGATCTGTACTTCAAACAGGTGATGTGGTCCACAAGAGAAAACAGCTTTTAGTTCTCAGAGAGTGGTCATAAGAAGAGAAGATGTTGTTAAAGAGAACACTGGTTCAGACGCAAAATACTTGTCTGGACAGACTCATCCTCCCCGCAGCCTGGTGGAGGAGGCATGGAGAAGGATGGTGCCTTGCTGAAGCTAAGATTCGGTCGCTTTGAAGGTGAGAAAGTGAGACCGTGGGATGTTTCCTTGCCATTACAGAACTATAAGGCAGCTAAGTTCTTGTTATCTTTGTGCTCATATTCTTCCCAAGAGTCTTGAAATCCTTGCTTGCCCTCCTATTTTAATCAGAGCTCAATCATGGTGAGCTTTTTGGAGACCCTTTCTCAGACTTACTGGAAAGCATGTAAATGGAGACTTTGTTCCAACCTCCTATAAGTTGATCCCTGCATCAGGAATTGTTTGCCCCATAATATCCTGGTCTTCTGGTTTCTTTGCACAGAAAAAAAAAAAAAAAAACAAAGATTATAGCTGCCAAAGTAAGACATGGCTTAATTCACAGAAATGATCTCTGGGTGTCTACGTAACAATCTCCTATTAAGTATTTGCTATTAACTAAGAGAAATGAAGTAATAGCTATGTCAGATCATCCCTTTCCTAAAATTCTCCCAATTGCTCCAGCTCATAATGTATACATCAACATTTGCTTACATGTATTCTTTAAATGTTTTCAAGCTATCTGGTCTAGGGACATTTCTAACATACATTTTCACAACATGCTTACACACTGGAGCCCTGACGTCTGTTTTTCTCCACAGGTGTCATAATAGCCCTAATGAAAGAAAGACTTAAAGAATGACCTTTGTCACTGCGGGAGAAGACTCCTAGGCTTCGGATCAACCCATCTTGATAAAAATGTAATGCTGTTCCTTTTTTTCTTTTAATATCATGGAGACATGAGAAATTACAAAATTGTGAAGGGTTTAGTTTGTTAATTTATTTGCTTTAACCTTCTCAAGAGGAAATATTTATTTGTAAAAGTCTCTTAAATGAGTGAGGACAAAGAGGGGACATTACGGTAAGCCAGTATTGCTGCATCCTGAGTCCGTGGGGGATTCACTGGGGACGCATTCAAACACTGATTCTTTCCCACATCCAACAAGTTGGAATCCAAGCTTACATTTTAGGATAACATCACTAGTCACAAAAATACCACTTTAATCGTACTTATACATTAGTATGTTGCCAAAGCCCTGTGTTCTTCATGTGATATAAGCATTTCCAAATATACCACTGGCTAACGTGGAGCAAAATAAAATTTTAAGAAGTCAGCTTTAACTGGACATGATGGCACTTGCCTGTAATACTAGCACTCTGGGAGGCTGAGCCAGGCAGGTGGCAAGTTCAAGCCCAGCTTGGGCAATTTAGCAACTTTGCCAGACCCTGCCTCAAAATTAAAAAATTTAAAAAGGGCTGGGGAGCTAGTTCAGTGCCAAGGCCCTGGGTTTAATCTTCAGTACAACACACACACACACATGGTCGTTTTTTATTCTCTCTGTAAATTCCTAATGAGACAATAAGTACAGGTAGCTTGCATCAGAGGGTAACTAAGGTTTTGCAGAGGTCTCCTGGTATGGGCTGTGCTGAGACTGGCCTGGGCTGGACAGCAGAAGGGGCTCCAAGCCAGCGGTGGCTCTAAGGATGCCTGAGTGACAGGAGCTTGTAAACACAGCCATGCAGAACTCAGGAGACTCTGGGCCTTATTTAAACCAGGCTTTCACTTCCCTCCCCTGGCCTGCATCCTTGGTCCTTCCTGTGTGGGATTCTAAATGAGCAGCTGGTGACCCCCTTCCCTGAGCACGGCAGCTCTGGTGCAGGCCACCCCCGCGAAGCCCCGGATCCTAACTCACCGCCCCCAGATCGCAAAAGCCCATTATACTCGGTGTGGCCACCATTTCCTACCCAGACGCAGCGTTAATACAAAAAGGCTTTCCTCAGCTCTCATGCAATCTAGGTTGCAGGCCTATTTCGTAACATTAATTCTCTCCCTCACCAACGGCCACATCAATTCAGGACTTTATAAACTATTTCAGGGATCCGATTTATCAGGGCTGACAGTGCCTCACGCTGAAATAAACAGCACTGCCTCAGCCTAGCGCACTCCGTGGCTCCTATTTATCATTATTTAATTCAAGGGCCTAAAATTCTCTGACATTATTAATAGTAAGATGAATCACTGGAAAACTACAGAATCTGTGACCAACGAGGCTGAAATAATCCATTTTGGTGAAAATGTCTGTGCGGAATTGCATTCTCTGATGGCCGGAGCTCTGTCATTAGCAGCTCCATATGCATGGGTTGGGGGTACCGAAGCATGAAGCCCCTCAAGAGGAGAGAGACTGGCGGTGGCAATTTACTTCCTAACATCTCACACCAGAGCTCAAAGGGAGGCAGGTGTGGAGACAGGACAATATCGTCAGCCAGGGGCTCTGGTACCGGGTCTGTTCCTGGAATATAAATGCACTAATTTAAGTCATTTTGCACTTGATTAACTTTGGGTTTGAACCTGAGTACAAGCTGGACCTGGAAGTCTACTGGTTAATTGTAAGAACTGTATTACTTAGCTGCTTAAGAGCCACGTGATCAGATGTTCAGATGAATTCCGACATCTGACTTTTGCTTTAAGGTCTCATTATTAGCATGACCCCCGCCCCCAAGATAATGGAAAAGCCATTTCCATCCACATGTAAGTTTTCTTTTTTTAAAAGAAACCATTAGGAAAAAAAGAAGAAGAACTGAGAAAGAATTTGTTATTCCCTTGCTTTGAGATCCAAAGGAAACAGTGAATATTACAAGTGGATTATCTCTGGGACAAGGTTAATGTTCTTTAGCAAAGCTACAGAGTGGATATAACAATAGAATGATCCCTCAAATAATGCTGTTTCTTTTTTAAGCCTAGCAGGATAATTTTCATAAAAGAAAAACCTTCTGAAGTGATTTTTAAATGTTATAATTTTATAGCTGACCCAAACACTATCAAGTAGGATTAAAATTAAATCTTCCCAATCTTAAATATTTGATGGGAAAGAATGTGCTTGACTTTTCTCAGCAAACTCGACCACGAATATCAGAAAGGTTGTTTCTTATAATTAACTTCAAGTAACTGTACAAATGTAAGCCTGCATTCTCAAGTCAAGTTCTATTTTCTGGAAGGAAGAAATAATGCCTGGTCAGTATGCTATACATAATGAAGCACTTTGGTTTTTTTGTTTGTTTGTTTGTTTGTTTTGGTACCAGGAATCAAATTCAGGACCTTGCACTTGCCGGGCGGGCACTTGTGCCACTGAGCTATATCCCCAGCCTGAAGCATGCTTTTTTCTTCCTTTTCTTTCTATTTTTTCCTTTGGCAAACCATTGCATACCGGTATTGTGTTAGGTGGTGAGAACAAGCTCAATATTCACCTTAATTGCTGGTATTTATTGCTGACAACACATACCACACACAGACCTTTGCACTTCGCAGTAAAATCTTTACTCTGACCTCCAAGAGTTCCTAATCTGGTAAATATAATCATAGAAAATATGTCTTATATCTTCCAGACTGAACAGCACCAACATTTTCACTATTTCCTCTAAGATTGTGCTCTTCAAGTGTTTAAAATTTATTTGAATTAATAAATAAAAATTATGTGTGTATAGTGCAATATGATGCTTTGATTTATGTATACACTATAGAAAGATTAACTCAAGCTAATGAATATGTTCATCACCTTACCAATTTTTTGTGGTGGAAATATTTAAAATCTATTCTTTTAGTAAATTTGTAATATACTTTATTATTAGCTACAGTCACCATGCTGTGCAGTCGACCACTAAAACTTACTCCTGCGATCTGAGACTTGGTACATTATAACCAACACCTCCTTTTTCCTCATTCAAAAGGAAATGCTAGGAAGTCACAACAGCCACAACAGAAATGAAGAACATTTTTGTTGAGCTCATCAATGGAATGGACACAGCCAAGGGCAGGAATGCCCACCCTGAAAATCTGTAAGTCCTCTTCCCTGTAGTTGCTCAGAAGCTCTGGGGTTTTTCTAGTGACTTTCCTAGTGGCCTGAGACTTCATGTAAGGATGGCTGAGTTACTACGAAAGCCCTCCATGTTGCTAAGTAGGCTGAGGTGTCCAGCTGAGAGAAGGAATCTCTAGCAATGGGTCCATTGCCAAGGCTTTAACTCTTTCTGAAGATTAAAAAGTATTTTTCTTTTTATATATTGTCATTTGATTCAATACATATATCAATATTTGGATGATTCGGTCACCCCAGCAAAATGAAAAATCTGATTTCAATTGTAAGAAATTCAAAGAAATACTTTTTGTAAGCAGCAAATATGACTTAATTAAGAACTTGAGGTAAGGATGTAGCTTAATGGCAGACCACTTGCCTTGCCTGTGCAAGGCTCTGATTCAATCCCCAGCATTGCAAAAAGTAAAAATAAATAGAAAACAACTAAAAACTTTCTCCTATAAAAACTTCCACCATTTTTCTACTAGAACTAAATCATTAATTTATTGGGGAAAACGTGCTTTGCAGAATTTTATTACTGAATTATGTGGGATAGACTAAAGAAGATTCTATTCAATTTTGGATCACTGGCATGTAATATGAGCCAGCTATCACCTCAAAAATGTTGTATTAGAGGGGCCGGTGAAATGGCTCAGAGGCTTAAGCGCCTGCCCGGCAAGCGTGAGGGCCCGAGTTCGACTCCCGGAACCCACATACGAAAAAGGGGCCGGTGATATCGCTCAGCGGCACGGGCGCCTGCTGGTGCGCAAGGTCCTGAGGTCGATGCCCCAGTACCCACACAAAAAAGAAAAAAAAAATGTTGTATTAGAGATCTGTAATGAGATTCCCTAATTATGAGGAGCATGCTTAGATTTTGATCATTGGCTCTCAACTACTAGGTCATTGTTACCTATTACAAAAATGATGCATTTTTTGATTGTTTTGCTTCTACACTCCTCATCCCAGGAAAAATCACTTCATCCAAAAGCAAACTCAGACATGTCATTAACATATTTCCAAACCGTACTACGGGCTATGGTTAGTGCTATTTAGGCCTGACACACACCTTATCTCACTTTTCCTGTAGCCTCCGACCTTGTGTGCTCAGCCCTACGTGGGCAAAAAGCATTGCAGAGAACACACCAGCCTTTGACCCTGCCTGAGACTAGCTTGAGCATAACTAAAATGTGCATTTTGATTAGATCTTATGAATAAGAATTATCACCAGCATCACCAAAAAAAAGTATTTAGCAGAGTTAGATAAACCTTCAGCTACATCCTAGTAGTTTAACTCTTGGACATTCTCTTACGTGCCACCCACTGTGTTTCCTTTCCTTCACCTAAGTGTAACTCATCCCGTTTTATGTATCTAACCTTGATGTGGCAGTCTGCCAAATTTCCCAAATCTTTGCTCTTCCTCCTGTTGTCACTCTTCACCATGTAGCTGTATACTGTCTTCTCATCTGGTCAGGATGTTCTACAAATCCTTTAATGCAAAGCTCAGCCCTGTGACTGGCTTTGGTAGGAGGTTAGCACAGGCAGTTCAAGCACAGACTTGGCAAAGCCCTTGTGAATTTCCACTGCTGCTCCCATGCTCTGGCATTGCCATCCGAACCTGCCCAGACCAGCCTTTGGGAAGATGAGGCCCTGGTGATCTCCAATGGCTTATCAATATTTAACTAAATGCCAATTAGGTAGGTAAAGCCAAGGTGAGAACAAAAAATCACCTAACCCAGAACAGCCAGTTGCCCAGACTTGAAGTTATGAGTTAAATAAAGGCCTCTAGTTTTAAGAACTGAGTTTAGTATGGTTCATTTTATAGCATTGTTGTGGCAATAGAGAACTGAGATGCTTAGTTTGGTTGTCCAGTTGCATTCTCTTCGGTTTCTAACTTTATCTAATATCATGTTCTTTCATCTTCCCTTTAGCGTATGTATCAGTTATACATATTTGCCATTTAACAAGCAAGCACCACATTTCAGAGGCTCCCAACAACCAATATTTGCTTCTTACGTTAATTAAGGGCTGCAGGTTTGCTGAGGCTTTGTTCTGGGCCATGCATCTAATGTAGATTGGTTTCATCACACACCTTCTCATCCTAAGACTCACAGTGAGGATGTAATGTCTTCCCAAGAGAAAGTGAAAGCACAAGAGACTTAACTGGACCTTGAAATCACATTTAACACTCCTGCTCATGTAGGCCTATCTTTCAATGCTCAAAGCAAGTCACACAGCCTTGCCTACCTTTGGAGTGGGTAAAGACATCCTTTTATAGGCAGCAGGGCAAGGAGTATAGGTGATCCAGGGGAGGGATCCAAAATTGTGAACAATGGTGAAGTCCAATGGAGTGTATTTTAGCTGAGTTTGACAATACAGATTTCCCAAGCAGTAAAAAGAGTCTTTGAGTTTTCTCTGAATAGCTAAAGAGAATAGTATTATGGTTTAACTTGAGTTGGAAAATAGCCAGTAAATAATGAATCAGTAGGGAAATAGTGGGGGAAAATAGTAGGGTACAGTGGGGTACCACTGTGCCTTCTCCCTGCAATCTATGATACATAAAAAGTACCCTTGCAGGACAAATGTACCTCACAGAGGACCTTGACAGTGGAAATCCTCTCTCATAAAAACATGCTAGGTAAGCTTTGTTCAGGCATGAGTTAAGTATTATTGGCTGTGTAAGTCCAATATTAATGAATCCAAAACACTTATTAAATGTGTTTAAACAGAAACACAGAAAAAACAAGGTTATGTACTGATAAAAATGTGAACAGAGGTTTTCAGGAATCTAACCCTGTATTTCTTCTAGGAGTAGTGGTTCAGTACTCACACAAGAATTCAGTATTGGGCCGGTGAGATGGCTCAGCGGCTTAAGCGCCTGCCCGGCAAGCGCGAGGGCCCGAGTTCGACTCCCGGAACCCACATACGAAAAAGGGGCCGGTGATATCGCTCAGCGGCACGGGCGCCTGCTGGCACGTGAGGTCCTGAGGTCGACCCCCAGGTACCCACAAAAAAAAAAAAAAAGAATTCAGTATTTATGGCAACTTTATGGAACATAATCACCAAGAATAATCAAAATCAGCTGCATAAGTAAATTTTTTCTGAGAAAAGTACAAATATTCCCACAATTGAAGAGATAAAGATTTTAAATAGCCTCATATTGGTGTAGGTCAGGTTTTACTATTAATTTATTTCAGGTTAAATCAAATGCTGCCACCAAATGAGTTTAGATAAAATATTTTGTCTTCCAGTGTTCTTGCTTTTGGAACTACAAATGCAACTGTGATAGACAATTAGCTAGCCTAAGTCCCTGTATTGTCTACGTAATGATATAGTGTAATTAATGCATTCAGCATGTTGTTGCTATATCTATATATAAATGTTTCTTCTGAGTTTTTTTTTTTGTGTGTGTGGGTACCGGGAGTTGAACTGAGGACCTCGCGCTTGCCAGCAGGTGCTTGTGCTGCTGAGCGATATCACTGGCCCTTTTTTCCTTTACGTGGGTACCAGGAGTCAAACTCAGTACCTCGCACTTGCCAGGCAGGCATTTATGCCGCTGAGCTATCTCACCGACCCTTGAGTTTTTAATTAATGACTTAAATAGTCTTAAAATTATTTATATTTTATTGTATAACAAAACTTTTTTTGTGTGTGTGGATACCGGGGGGTCGACCTCAGGACCTCGTGCGCCAGCAGGCGCCCGTGCCATTGAGCGATATCACCAGCCCCTTTTTCGTATGTGGGATCCGGGAGTCCAACTCGGGCCCTCGCGCTTGCCGGGCAGGCACTTAAGCCGCTGAGCCATCTCACCGGCCCAACAAAACTTTTTAAAATCATCTGAAAGTAAATTTCCACTGCACACTGTTATCACAGGTTCTGAGACAGTGAACTGTAAAACATTTACCAAAGGAAACTCTTGTTTTCTTGTGTTAATGGGGTACAAGCAAAGCACAGAGAAGTAAAATCAACAGGCCCCATGCAAATCTCACCGAACCTAGTAGCTATGACTTCCTTTACCACCAGATCTTTTATCAGAGCACCTAATGAGTAGCAAATTGGTTGATTTGAGTTGTACTTCCTGTCTCTCTCCTGGCTGTTCCTAGAGGACAGTGCTAATGAGAAGTGACATGACAAAGCCTGGTGGCAGAATTGGGGAAAATCTGGATCAGTCCAGCATTTGGATACCTGTGCTCTCAGTAATTAAGCAATGTCTATAAAACAGAAGAAAAAATTTGGAATATATATACACATGATAAAAATATATGAAAAATATATATAAAAGATAAATTTTCATTTTTCTTTCAAATAGATTTATTTCATCAATATATGTGTGGATATTTTCAAGGTAAATCAAGAGAAATTTATATAATAAATGTTTATTTGAAAACTAAAATATAATACCATCTATCTGAAAGGAATAAAATAAGCTTTTTCTTTTTTTCTTTTGGTACCAGGAATCGAACTCACGACCTCGCACTTGCCAGGCAGGCACTGTACCACTGAGCTATATCCCCAGCCCTAAAATATGCTTTTGTATATTTATCTTTTAAATATCTTTAAGATCATATACACAAGATAGATAGATAGATAGATAAATAGATAGATATCCTCATGTAAATTTAAAATGTCACAACCTCTTTAGCTACTTAAGATTATAGAATGGTTTAGAGAGAATTAATAATTTTTCTTTTTGATGAATTTTATTAATTCTAGCATTATGGCAATTAGAAAAATATATGAATTAAATTAATTGAAATAGTTTTATTGTCTGAAATTTTAAATATATATTCTTTTAAGTATACCTCTAATTTCCTGAATAGTCTTTAGTAATTAATATAATCAGTTAAGATTCAGTCCTATATCCATGCAGGAATGACTAGAATTTAGTTGTTACATGGGTTCACAAATAAAAGTACTGCGACATATGCACTATATATATGTGTGTGTATGTGATGTATATATGTGTGTATGTATATGTGGATATATCAATGCATGTGTACATATGTATACACAAACGTATCTATGTATATATATTTACATAATTTACTAAATAAGTACTTTTCCTTTTTATTTAGGGAAAGCAGTATGACTATCAATAATATATAAAACAATAACTTCAATTTTGAGCACAAGTCAGTAACTATTTGAAACTCTAATGGGTAAAAGCCAAATTGTCATAGACAACGTGGTAGATAAGCCAAGAAGAATGGGAGGAAGGAAGGATATAAGGCTTGTCATTATGTATCTACAAATCATCCCTGTTTCCTTACTGTAAGGGGAAAGTTTCTAAATATACGAGTGGCCTTCTTGCACATGATGCCACGGTAAATCTCTGGTTCTCCATGGCAACAGTGACAGTGATACTGATGTACCTGTTCTTGCCTCACTTTTATGACAGCGTCTGCACCCTGACAAGACCTGAGGTGAAAAAGGAGGGCGTTAGCACTTTTACATGCCCTGGTTACTGCTGCTTACATAAAAGCTCTTTTATGGTCCATACCTCTCACTCAGTTTCCTTGACATATAGGCAATAGGAATTATATTTCTCAGACTTTGGAAAACAATACCACTTTTAAGTAGCCAGTAGCCAATAGCAGAGGAGGAGAGAGAGGCTGGGTCCCAGTTCCAGGCTGCAGATGATATAGTCTCTGTAAGTCCACACCAGCAGTTCCCATTAACACTAAAGAAGTAAAGAATTCAGCATAGTCAAAGAGAACATCAAATAATTACCTAGCTACTAAATAGGGGGCTGCAGAAAGAAAGCTTTTTCACATGGTGAGTGAGGCTTTGAGCCAGGAAGCTACACTGGCATGAATAAGAGAGAAGCACAGGAGGCTGAGAGGAAAAATTTATAGCCACCCTGGGACGGGAGTATGTGGCTGCTGAGCAACTTAGTTCACCTTCTTCATGCAAACCCCGTCTATTAAAAGGAGTTTCTCTGCCTTGAATATACATTGCTCAGGTAAGTTTCTTTTTACAGGGAATTATTTGCACGTTAACTCATACACCTGAGAGCCACAGCTATTCATATTCTATTCAATCATCAGCCCCACGGTTCTCTGTGCCACCTACAGCAGCTTGATGAGTGTGCGTGACACATGTTCCATATTTGTTTCAATGCTCTGTTACTGTCCTCTTGAAATTTTTAATAATTTCAGCAAGACATCTGCTACTGTCTGAATGGTTGTGTCCACCCAAATTCGTATGTTGAAACCCTAACTCCCAAGGTGATGGTATTAGGAGGTAAGAGAGGTGATTTGGTCACAGAAATAGAGACTTCATGAAAGACATTAGTGCCTTTATAAAAGGGACACAAGAGAGCTTTCCGCCAGGTGAAGACACAGAGAAGGAACCATCTGTGAAACTTGAAAGCCAGCCCTCAACTGACACTGAATGTTCCAGTGACTTCCTCATAGATTTCCAACCTCCAAAATTTTGAGAAATAAAGTAATACTGTGTATTAGTTACTCAGTATATAGTATTATAAGAGAAGCCCAAATAAAGGTAGGACCTCACATTTTCATTTTGCACTGAGCCCCAGGAATTATGAAGCCCATTCAGATATTAATTATATGCCAATGACTCTCCAATTTATTTCTCTAACCCATCCCTGACCTTTTCCTGAAGTTTACACTAGCTTGATCTTTCCACTAGCCCAGTTAATAATTGTCTCAAGCTTACCATGATCAAACGCACTCCTGATTCACTAACAGTTGACTCTTCCCAATAAAACAGCAACTCTTATAAGTCTAGATGCTCAGACAAAATGTAGGAGTTGTCATGAACTCCTTCTTTGTTTTCACACATACCATGCACTTTATTAGAGCATCTTATTGCCTTTGCCTGAGAACACAGCCAGTGTCTGACTTCACATCACACTCCACGAGAGAGCCCTAGCTGGATCCCCTGCTCCAGTCTGGTTTTCCTGGCAGTTCATTTTTTACAGAGAAACCGTAATGATATCTTAAATGAGAGCTATACCCAGTTACTCTCCTGCTTAAAATCTACCATTTCTCTCAGAATAAAACTTTAAATCTTTACTCTGTCCCACACACCACTACCATGTCCTTCTCCAACTCGCCAATGGCAATGCCAGGGATTCTCTCTTTGCATCTGGCATAATTATTAAACATCTCATATTTATTCTTGTCCAGTAACTTTTCAGCCAGAACTATTGCATCTGGCTGGAAAATTCTAATCTTTGATCTCTGCATTACTGACTTTCTCATTTGTCTCTTCCTTTAAATGTCGCTTTCTTGTAGAGGAATTTACTGAACAACCGATCTACATAGCCCTACAGTCATATTCTAGCAAACAAACTTCAGATATCTCATTGCTTGTTTACTTTTATAATTATTTATTGTCTGTCTCTTGCCGCTAAAAATTGAATTTGTTGAAAGTAAGGATTTAGATTGACCTGTTTGCCACTGGGTGTGTGGGTTCAGAATAAGGTGAGGAGCATCATAAATTTTCAATAAAATTTTGTTTATTGATGGAATAGTCCCTTCTCATGTAAGATTAAGTTTATAAACACATATCAACCATATAATTGCAATTACCAGAAAATTCGCTTTTACAGTTTTGTTATTTTTATATTCCCTGACACTGCAGGTTATTAAACACAAGCAGCACCAACTTTGATGCATTTCAATCTTCAAAAATCCTAAACTGTCACCTCAAAAGTGACAGAAACTTCCTTTTGTCTATATTGTGTCATTCATCTATTGCTCCACTTCAGACCTTATCAAAATACATCCATTAGGAGGGGCTAAAGGAAGGGGAGGAGGCCGGGAAAAAAAGAAGCAAGATATATATGTCATGTGCAGGTACAAATTCCTTAGGATGAATGGTATCATTATATATATCTAAAATGTACCAATAAAATTTTAAAAACACACAAAAAAATACATCCATTAGATGTCCAAATTGACCTCGGGACAACCTGACTCTGCTCAAAAGTTTTCCAGGTGATACACTGTCTTCATAGTATGTAGAATGTGGGTTTTCTCCAGTAATTGTAAGAACAAGAGACTTAAAGAGATGTGAGGCAAAAAAAGTTTTATATGCTATAGAAAAAATACTCTATATCATAATGCCATAATTTTTAAATCATAAGCATTGGGCCTTTCTCAGAGAACAAGTGTGGCTTCAAACAGTAGCATCTACATCTTCTGTATTCTGTATTTCTTAGGAACTCTGAGGAGAGTTGCCAAGGACAGGACCCTGGAGCCCAGCCAGTCTGTCTGAATCCAAGGGACACTGGGTATGACAAAATTCTGCTGAAATCAGCCTACATGTAATACAAATATGTCTCCTCTCTCTCTCTCTCTCTCTCTCTCTCTCTCTCTCTCTCTCTCTCTCTCTCTCATCAAGAGTAAGAATAAAGAAAATGAAAAATAGACCCCAAAATCCTCATGTTGAATCAAACCTTCAATAAAAAGCCTACACCTGGTATATCAGCTGACTTAAATAATTAATAATTTCACTTGATTTCTGGTAGCCCTGCCTATAGGTCAAAAGCTCATTTAAGTTACTATCATTCTGGGCTGGTGAGATGGCTTGGTGGCGTAAGCACCTGCCTGGCAAGCACGAGGGCCTGAGTTTGACTCCCGGAACCCACATACAAAAAAGGGGCCGGTGATATCGCTCAGCAGCATGGGCACCTGCTGGAGCACGAGGTCCTGAGGTCGACCCCTGGTACCCACAAAAAAAAAAAAGTTAATATTGTTCTTCATTAAAAGAATTTGAAAAAATATTTTAACTGAAGAAGTAAATAAAGTCTCTTTCAAGTCTTTATTTAACACAAGCATAAATGTTTTTAATTTTTATTTTTATTAGTACATGTTTGCAGTACATAAGGGTTACATTCATCATGGAGAGTTGGAATCTGTGCATAACACATCTGAATTCTTTTCTTCATCCCCTCCCCTCCTCCTGCCATCTCTTGGTCCCTTCCTTTTTGCAAAAGATCTAGCTCCCTGTTTTCTATTATCTATCTTTCATTTTCCTCTTTAATTTACTTATATTTTGGGTTTCTTATATAAAAGAAACAATGGGATATTTAAGATTTTGTATCTGAATTCTTTCATTTAAAACTGTGTCTCAAGGTGCGTCCATTTTCCTACAAATGACTCAAGTTTTTTGAGGAGATATTTTACATAATCAGACTTACATTATATACTTCATATATAATGCTTAAATGATATACTTTATATATAATTTTGTTTCATTTTTAAAGAACATTATAACACAGGCACTCAACATGAGGTTATATAGAAAGCTTAGAAGTAAGTGGGAGGTATATGCAAGAAAATTCCACCAAATCTCAGCCTTCGTCAGATGTCCCTTGACACTATCTAGATAGCCTGGATTTTTCCAAAAATTCATCCATCCCAGCAGAATCTTTTCCATTTCTTATCAACTCTGGTCCTTCCCTTTTCCCTATCAGACTGCCCATCGGCCCTGTGCTACTGTGACACTTCTGGCCTTCACCAGCACTTCTTACAGTAGCCAGACATGGCTTGCTTTGCTTCTCTTTCCCAAACTTCGGTGGTCAGTGATGCTTTGCTGTAGCTGGGGTGGTCCTACATTAAAGCTATGATAAAAACAGAAGAACTTAGCAAGTGACATAATCACGGTTGCTGCCTTAGTCATTTCATCACTGGGACACAATACTCAACACACACAACTTAAAGGAGGCTCACAGTTTATAGAGGTTTTAGTCCATAGTTGGCTGGCACCAAGGCAGGCAGCATGGCACTGGGCCATGGCAGAGAATTGCTCATGGCATGACTGCTCTCCCTAATATTCTTTCCCTTCTCTCTTCCCTTCTTTTTTCTGACTCATGTGCTGCTTCTCACATATTCACTTTCTTCCAGCTCTGCTTCTCTCACGAAACAGAGAGATTAAGGGAGAAGGAAGAGAGAGACATACCCCATAGGCCATCTCCCCACCTTCTTTAACCAGGCTTCACCTCCAAACATTGCATTTAACTATAAACTCATCAGAGGACTAATCCACATATGAGTATTGTAATGGCAAATTTATAGCAATCTTATAGTAGAAATTAAAAATCAATTAGTAGCCTGTGACCACAGGATGTGCTCATGCTGCTTGTCACATAGTTGGACTGCTAAGCTCAGTCAGCCTTGACTGTCTGCATCCAGCTGCTTCTCCTAGATAGCCCGCCAGGACAACTTGACTACATCCAGCTGTAATGTCTGTGTTTTCCTACCTAAAAACATATTTATAGTTTTCCAGCTTGCTTCAAGGACTTTAGGCACAGGCCCAGTCAAGAACACTTTAACCCTACCCACTCCACTCAAACCCCCCTTCCCAGAATGTTCCTGCCTTATGATAAACAATTCCTTTTAAGTAAACCTGCTTAAAACAAGTCTGCTTAACAACACATGACTTAATTCATATAACCAGTCATGTGATAACCTGCTATCAGCTTTGTACTTCCTGCTTGCAAAATGTACTTAAACTGAACCCTAAGCAGACTCTAGGCTGGTGATTTGGACTTGGATCCCACTAGCCAGCTAGCTTAATAAGAGTTGCCTTCCAACTCCTTGGTGCAAAGGGTCTTCCATCCAGTTCAGTATCAGATTTCTGCAACATCCTCATGCTCCATAATCCAATCATCTCCCAAAAGCCTCACCTATGATCCAATGAGGTTGGGAGAACATCTAGATATAAACTGTAACATACCACCTCTGGCCCCCAAAAGACTCATGTGCATGTCTTCATGGAAAATGCATTTAGTCCATCTCTAAAAATTGCCAAAGTCTTAACAATTTCAGCATTGCTAAAAAGTCCCAGTCCAAAGTCTCCTCCCAGATTTAAGACAAACTCTTAGCTGTGAGCCCTGTAAAACTCAAAAGAAAGTTAAACACTGCCAACACACAAAGGGTATGCACAGGGTAAATATTTCCATTCCAAAAGGTAGAAATAGGGGGTTAGACAGGAATGGGACCAAAGCAAGATAAAAACCCAGCAGTGCAAACATTAAGTCCTATAGTCCCTGTCCAGCACCCAGGGCAAGATGTAGTGAGATGTAAGCTCCAAATGACTTGGGCAGCCCCACCCTCTAGGACACTACCAGTGTTTGTAACCCTCATGGCTTCTCTTGGGCTGACTTTGCTCACTGCTTGTGGCTTTCCTCAGATGTTCCACATTCTGACTTCTCCAACTCTCTGAGATCTCTACTGCACTTTTGGTTTCACTCGCTGCCCTCTCAGGGGCACATTGCCTGGCCTCCCAGACCTTCTGAAATCCAGGTGGAAGCCTCCCTGACCCCACAACTCTTGCATTCTGTGTGTGCATAAAACCAGCCCCACTATAATTGTATGAGCCTTTGGGAGGACATCTAGATATAAACCATAACACCAATCTACAAGGATATCAAGAAGGACATGGCCAGCCAGTCCATAACTAGTGGTTGTTCATCATAAATGTGATGGCAGTGCATGAGGCAGCCCGGATTCCAGCTCATATGCCTTTTCTCTGTCATCACAGCCCTCCAATACATCCAGGAGTCCTCCAGGAATCTCTGCATGCTCAGCTCCTTCCTTCTCTTGCATGGGTACACACTCACATGTGCATGCGCATACTCAGAGGTACATGGAGTCCCTTCATATTTGAACTTCTTCCTTTCCAAGTTCCACCCATCTTCTTTGGAGTGCTCTGCTCCAAGATACCCAACTTCACTGCTATAATGCATGCCGCTTGCCTTCTCCTTGAGTTGTTCAGCCTCTCTGTCTCTGTTTCTTTCATTTGAGCAGTTAACAACACACTGTGAATTGTTACCTAAATTGTCCCATATGCTGTGTTACTCCAGCAGGCTGCAATCTTTTGAGATTGGAAACCTTGTCTTGCATTTCTTTTGTATCTCATAGACCTTTGCATTTAGCATTGGACTATGAACAAAGACTAAGGTCCCTACACAAACAAATGACTATGGTCATGCATTTTTTCCACTGTCAAAGATGCAGTCTTGCTAAAAGGAACTATCTTTCTTTTTCTCCCCTTTCCCAAAAAGAGACCCTCCATAAGAACAACTCTGAATCTACTGCATTTCTTCCTCCCATGTTACCAAACTGAAGTCCAGAAGAAGCTTGGAGAAATCAACTCTGCCCCTTCTCTTTAGCTATGAAAATGAGCTGCTTTCGCAAAGCACATATTTAGCTCTGTGTGTTATGATTCTTAGAAGCAGACCCCATGAAGCAGACCAAGCAGTTGGTCACTGCAACCAACTTATGATGACTTTGTGGGTAAATATTTTTTTAATGTGCAGGTGAAATATGAAGATGCTGACTGGCTAAGAAACTGCCTTCTTCTGTATCTGCACCCTTTGTCTGCCTCTCAATTGGTCTTTAAATTTGGGTAGAGAAAAGTGGGGAACTGTAAACCATACCCCTTTAGGCTTCAAGAGAAAACACCCCAACCAGCTCTTTGCACCACGTCTACCCAAAACTTCTGTTCCATAACTTCCCATAACCACACCCAAAGTCCTAAGCACAACAGACAGTGAGATTGCAGCCCTGCCTCACTTCCTATAGGAGGGAATGAAATTGTCTACAGCTGTTTCCAACAATAACAACAGATGTTCTTGGAAACCCATTGGGCAGTTCTTGGAATGCTCCAGTTAGGAATTTTCTTCCTAGGCCAAGGTTGAGGGTTCTTCAGTCATCACTGCTCCCTCTTCCTTGAAAAGAGCCCTACAGATTAGCTGGCTGTGCCTACTCCCAAGTTGTAGGCCTCTGCTACCTCACAGCCATTAGCTAATGCCACCCAGCCATTCTGCAAATGGATCCCAGTATCCTGGGGAGAAAAGTGGAAAAGTGGGTTTGCATGGCTTGCTACTCTCCTGCTTGTTCGGGCTTCCAAGTATCTATGGAGGTGGAAACATCAGGGGTGGAGGGAGCGTACAGGAATAAATGAAATAAATCAGACACATATGTGTAAATATCTCATTGTCTCTCTGGTATGAGAAGCTGAAAGTGTAAATAAGAACCAAAATGTATAATAGATATTGTGAAATAGGAAGTAACTGTTCAAAGGGAAAGGGGAATGTGGGGTTGAAGGGAAAAGAAAAACAAATGAGAAAAAGAAGATAAAATGGAAACAAAGCTTTGTGAATAAAGAGGGGAAGAGGGGTTGAAAAGAGGGGAGGGGAATGGGAAAAAAAGAGGAACTAAGATATATAATGTACAGGTACAAATTCCCTATGATGAATGTGATCATTATGCATATCTAAATTGTACCAATAAACTTAATTATAAAAAGAAAAAGAAAAACTGAACCTTCTACAGGTGAAGACACTGGGACAGGTGAAGTTCAGTAGAATTTTGATTCTGTATATATTTTTCCTCTAAATGAGTAAATGTTTCCTTTATAGTCAACAAAAGAAATCCTAGAAATGTGTCCAAGAATAAGGCTCATTATTTTAAAGAAATATCACATAAGAAATTTCAAACAGTAATCAAATTTAACACTAAAAGTTGGTGGCTGTTTTGCACATTTAGATTCTTATGGCATAATAAATTACCCTGTATATTTTGTCTAAATAAAGCATACACTGGTGTGATCAACCCTTCCAACTAGGATGAGTATTTAGAGTCTCTCATTTGAAGAAAGCTTTTCAATGTGTTCCTAAATGCATAATTTTCTGGCTGGTAAATAATCTATAATTTTTTATGTCCCTAAAATGATTTACATAATCCACATTTTAAAAATATTGTAAATATGCATTTACATGATAAAGTATGATTAGACTATAATGTCAACTCATACATTTCCATGAAGAATTTTTCTTCTTACAAAAATAAAAGCACAAGTATAACAAAGGAAATTTGCATAATTTTCACTTTCCATTTGTGCATTTTAACTTAATCAAGTATATTTATTCTGAAACATAATCAGCTGATGACACACACAAAAACCATAATTATTTATGCAACAAAAATATATATTGTTGATTTTAACTGTTCAATAATATGCTCAATTTCATAACACTATAAGCTGCTTCTAAGGGGAAAGCACTTGTCCTTTTCCAAAAGGTCATACTCAAAAGTTTTATATCACTGGGTTTTTTATATCATTATTATTTATGGTGGTATCATATTTATCATTATTAATCAAGTGATTAATAATATCAAATGCTACTAAGATGCACTGTATTTGGTAAAATAAGAATCAATTAATATCCAAATAAATGATTGAGCCATGAGATTACAGGTTGTTACAACAAAAACAGGTTGTTAGATTTGTGACGATAGAAGTCATATTGAAGCAGCTTGAAAATGACTGGGAAATAAAGTTCATAAAATTTCAAGAAGTTGGAGAGACAAAAGGACTAAGAAATAGTAAATAAGCAAAATGGGTTTAAATTAGTGTTTCATGGGCCGGTGAGATAGCTCAGCGGCATAAGCGCCTGCCTGGCAAGTGCGAGGTCCTGAGTTTGACTCCTGGAAACCACATAAAAGAAAAAAGGGGCCGGTGATATCGCTCAGCGGTACAAGTGCTTGCTGGCAAATGCGAGGTCCTGAGGTCGACTCCTGGTACCCACATAAAAAAAAAATAAAAGAAAGAAAGAAAGAAATTAGTGTTTCATTGTTAGGATTGCTCACAACTAGAGTACTAAAGGTATATCCAGATAGATAAAAAGGAGTCCAAACAAAGGAGGGAAATGATTGTTTACAACATGCTGATTTCCCTTTGGAGAAATCACTTCTTTCTCTTACATAAAGCCTAGTGGGCAGTCACACAGGTAGGCTGATCCAAGTAAGGACAGTTGGATACTTTCTCCCTGTAAGTTGAGAATTGAGCCCAAAAATAGAGGGGTTCAAACGGCAATGGTTTATCTCTAAGTCCACACCTGGCTGAGGCCATTCTACCACTGCACCATCCACAAGTCTTCTACCCTATTCACATCCAGGTCTTCTACCTCATTCTCCATTCTGTGAGCTCCTAGTATGCTCCAAACTGATCTCCTTTGGCCCAAGTATCCAGACTTGGTTCCAGTATATTCAACCAAAAAACCTTAGCTGGGTTATCTCTGTTCTTCTCCAATGCCTCCCTTATTGGAAATTATTGTTTGAAGTGGAATAATTCATTGGTGGTTTGCTAACACTGTCTTCATCATGTGCTGTGATTATGGTGACCACATATCATGTTTACCTAGAAGAGGGCCTAGATGCACTTGTACTGGTTTGTGGTTTCAGTCTTGAAAGTATCTCAGGTGTGACAATAAATTCTCCATTCACCTGCTGAAGGAAAGATAGCCTCTTTAACAAATGGTGTCGGGAAAGCTAGTTACATACATGCAGAATATTGAATGTGGATCCATATCTATCACTGTGCACAAAAATAACATCAAAATGGATCAAAGACTGGGACATTAAAACAGAAATATTTGTATGCTGGAAGATAAAATAAGTAAATTTCCTAAAAACTTAGGCATAAGTAAAGACTCTTTGAACAGAACCCCATTTGCACAAGAAATATTAAGAATCAACAAATGGGGGCTGGTGAGATAGCTCAGCGGAATAAGCACCTGCCTGGCAAGCGCAAGGTCCTGAGTCCGACTCCCAGTACCCACAAATGAAAAACGGGCCGTTGATATCGTTCAGCAGCACGGGTGCCTGCTGGTGCGTGAGGTCCTGAGGTTGACCCCCAGTACCCACAAAAAAAAAAAAAAAAAAAAGAATCAATAAATGGGACTATATCAAATTTTAAAGCTTCTGCATGGCAAAGGAGACAACCAGTGCGGTGAAGAGACAAATCACAGAAAAGGAAAGAAATTTGCCAGCTACTCCTTGAAAGAAGAACTAATATCCAAAACATATAAGGAACTCAAAAAAATAGATCCTTGCAAGTAAAAGGCCCAATTAAAAATGTGCAATTGGGGCCGGTGAGATGGCTCAGCGGCGTAAGCGCCTGCCTTGCAAGCGCGAGGGCCCGAGTTCGACTCCCGGAACCCACATACGAAAAAGGGGCCGGTGATATCGCTCAGAGGCACGGGTGCCTGTTGGCGCGCGAGGTCCTGAGGTCGTCCCCCTGGTACCCACAAAAAAAAAAAAAAAAAAATGTGCAATTGAAATAAACACTTCTCTGAAGAAGTACAAATGGCCATTAGAGAAATGCAAATTAAAACAACACTGAGATTCCATTTTACTCCTGAAAGAATGGCTATCCAGAAATCAAATAATCACAAATGCTGGTGAGGCTGTGAGGCAAACGGAACCCTTCTCCATTGTTGGTGGGAATATAAACTAGTACAATCTACAACCACTGTGGAAATCCATATGGAGATTCCTCAAAAAACTAAAACTACAAACTCCATTCACCCACCTATTTTCCTTCTAAGTATCTTTCCAATAAAAGTTAAAAATCTCATACCACAATTACACATGCATATCCATGTTTACAGCAGCACAACTCATAATCTTGGAAGAGGCCTATATGTCTGTCAACAGAGGACTAGATAAATAAAATGTGGTATTCATAAATAATAGAGTACTATCAACCATAATGAAGGATAAATTTGAATCATTAGTAGGAAAATGGATCCACCTAGAGACCGCAATGTTAAGTGAAATAAATCACACACACAAACTTAAACACTGTAATGCATAGTTTTTCCTTATATAATGAACTCAAAGTATAAATAATTTGAAGAGTAAAATAAAGTATAGATAATGGGAATCAGGGAGATAGATCATTTGCAAATGAGAAGGAATCTAGAGATGGGGGAAGAGAGACAAGGGGAAGTAAAAAGAATTAAAATGTGTTATGTACATGTACCAACTTTCCATGCTGAATATAATCAGTATGTACTGCAAACATGTACTAATAAAAAAAATTTTTAGAAAGAAGCCAGCTGCTTCCTTTCAATAACTGTCTCAGTCTCTTGACCACATGAGGGCAACACTGAGAAGTGCAAATGAGAATGACACCTCATGTTAATTGAGTTACTGCGGCGTTATTGTCTGACTCAATGTGCCAGGCAATCTTCTAGTCACTGCAAACACAAATATGAAAAAGGCACATTCAGTCTTTATCCTCAAGGAACTCATGATCCAGTGGTTCTATAAACAGATTGTAGTGCATCATAATAGGTGCTATGAAACGAGGCATGCAGTTATGTGGGAATACAGAGGACAGAGATGCAAAAAAAAAAAAAAAAAGGGATGAGGTAAGGAAGACAGGGAAGAGTTCTCAGAGGAGGTGGCTCCTGAGAGGGAGTCTGATGACACAGTGTGGCCCATGTAAGTGGTAGAGAGCTGTCTTTTAACTTTGACATGCTACTGGAAGCCCCTTTCATCCTTTAGTTTCTAGATACTAATATGAATTGAGTGATTGCCCAGGTTTATTTGAGGTTTGATAGAAGAAGCTACAGAAGAAAGCCATGGCATATCATGTTGAAAAGAATGATGGTTGGTGCTGGAAAAACTGAAGGAAAATAAGAGCCAATATCATAAAGAGGTTGGAAAAGCAGAGAAGCTTCTAAGTCTCTGATGTGTGTATTGAAGAAGCACCAGCAAAGGGGTTTTGAGACCATTAATCTTGAAATGTTTACTACACTGCATTAGGAAATGCCTAGGTGATTAGTAGAGCACACTCCTAGGAATGTCTGGGTAGGTCATGGAGGTGTGGCTTTGGATATTGTATGTGGTCACTCGCCCATTCTTCTCGGGTGCTGCTCCCCTGCTCTCCTCCCCAGCCACCATGAACTAAGCAGCTTTGCTCTGCCATGCCCTTCTGCCATGATGTGTCTGCCTTGGAGACAGCTAACTATGGATGGAATCCCCCCAAACCATGAGATAAATTAAACCTTCTTTCTTTAAATTATGGGTGTTGGATATTGTATTCTAGCAACAGGAAGGCTGACTAATACTGGGTTTCTACCCTAGTTTAGTTATTGACCAGCCCAGCCCCAGCATACCCTGCGGGGTAGAGATCTTCTATCCCAAAGTAGAAACAAAAGACACAATTGTCCCAAACACAAGAGGACACAAAATCAAGTACATAAATTGTGAGATCTAAATAACGGTTTCCTTTGTTCTGAAACAAAGTAAAATCCAAAGTCTTATCAATAAAGAAATATAAACAGCATTGTTAAGTGAAGAATGGAAAGATGATTTACTCTCATATGAGATCACACATCCCCTACCACTGTCTCACATTTGCCCTCATGCTCCTCTTCTAAGTAAAAGATTAGTCTAGATAACTTCCCCTGTTTCAAAGAATACAGCTATTTGTGCCCTATATGACATATTCTTCATTGTCTAAAACAAGCTGTTTACTCAGTTTTTGTTCCGTGGTTTTTCAATCCAATATTCTATCAGTTTTTTGGCAAGAATAATAGCTGTTATTTATTGATCACACACACTGGTGCAGATAAAATATGTACATTATCATCAATCTTAAAATAGTATCATTACCAACATTTTATAGGGAGGCCCAACAAAATTAAATGGGTTGCCTAAGATTACGGAGATGGTAGTTATGAAGCTGGGCTTAAACTAGACCTGCCTCTCTGTAAAATAATTATTCTTCAGCAAAATACAGTTGAGCATGGAAATACTGAAATAGGAGGTGGCATCACTCAGAGATTGCAGTTGTGCTGATAAGATCAGAGGATGAGCCACTGGTAGGAAAGTTCGTTATTTCCCATCATAATTAGAATTTTTCAAAGATGTCATCTAAATTTACAGCACACCTGTGTTCATGACACAAACGAAAATATATCAAGATGAGTAGACTATCAACAAAAACCCTGACATTATATTTATGTGCTAATTTTTAAAAGTAAATTATCACAAATGCTAAGCTTTGGGTACAGAGACGAAATATTTGTTTAAGATAATCAATTTCTTGATTTGGCAAATAAATTGGATTTTTTTTCCAGTCATCTAGATATTCAAGATCAACAAGATGGATTTTGTGTTGTGTCTTGGTCATTAATAATTCCTGGGTTTCCCTAATAATATGATACTGTTTTGGATTTCATTAGAACCATACACCTCCCCCCGTGATGAAGAATGAAAAGATAAAAATTATCGTATGCCCAAATTATATAGTTTTAGTATTTGAAACTATGAATATTCTGAACACCCTACTGGCTATTTACCAAATCTATTGTCAAAAAGAAAGGCTCTAAATAAGTATTCTAAATCAAATAATTAAGTCTTCATAAATTGTTCAATTTTTAAAAGGATGCTATTAGTTTTATAAAAGTAGCATGCATTCATTTTAAAAATCCAAATAATATTAAAAAAGCCAAGAAGAAAAAAATAATTAGAAATGCCACCACTCTTTTCTTTCCAAAGCTAAGGATAGGTACTATTTTTGGTGGACATTTCCCTAGTTAATTCTTTATATCTATATTTTAGGAATATGGTAATATAATAGATGATGTATCATAATGTGTTTAGTTCTCACACAGTATGCTACGGGGAACCAGTCTATACACTGAGGAAAAGCCAAAAGGGCTCTCAGAGAAGAATCCTAAATACCTCTGGGCTTAGGTGTTTTCTGTGCTCGGCTCAAAGCAGACTCGGCATCACTTTCTGTTCTTATTTCCCAGGATTCAGGCCTTACATGCCAATACATGTCCATTTCAAATTCCTCGGTTTCCTAAAGCAGACATGGACTTATCTTTAGCTTGGCTGAATACTGAGCAATATGGGTCCTTATACATGATGCCGAGCCCAGAGAGCACTGTCTTGATTCCTGGCACTTGTTGCCAGTGACTCTTGCTTCTCCATGGTGAGTGTCAGTCGTCAACAGGAGGCTCGGTGTGAGGGAGGGCCTTCCTCTGCATCCAGCTAAGGATGTTATCACCAGCATTTCCATGACATCAAACAGGGAGCTCTTTGGAGGACCCAATGGAAAAGTGTATACCTAGCTATAGTTGGATTTCTTCAGAATGATTAGTTAACTAGTTTGTAGTTTTTACTTCTCGGACATTATAAACCATCCATCCAAAAACAGGATGACTAGTGTTGAGTCAGTAAGTCTTCCTTTGGCCACAAGTAAAAGAAAAACCCAGCTCAAAACAGCTCAGATAATGAATGTTTTTATCTAAGAGTCTGAAATAGGGCCCTCTAACTATAGTCACTGGGCTTCCTGTTCCTCTTCCTGAATTTGTTGGCTGCATCTTCAAGCCAGTGTCACAATGGCAGCCAGAAGACAAAAAATTCCAGGGACAATAGCTTTTGTCTTTTCCAGGATTCCCATCTGAAGACCAAGGAACATTTTCCCAGAAGCCTCCAGTAGGCTTTCTATTTAGGTCTCCCTGTTCAATCTCTGTTGCGAACAGGATGTTACCGTTCTTGGTTCAGGGAAATCAGGGACAAGGTTTGTTCTGCCTGAGTTATAAGGGAGAAACAACAGAACAAACCCAGGCTCTGCAGACAAGGAAAGAGCACTTGACTGCTGCTGCATTCCTGCTCCCAAGCAGGGGCATAGAACCCGGGGGTGCACTCTAACCCCTTCCTCATTCCACCTGCCCTGCACCCACTCCTGCTCCTGTCATTCTCATCTTCATTAGCCATCTTATTTTTATTCTTATAGGCTTCTCTGCATCATTTAAAAATCACTCATGTACACAAGAAATATACATTTACATTTGCACATTTTTGGTAGACAGTTATACAGCAGCACCACATACATAATTTCTTTTGATTTACACAATAGCCCCATGAGGTAAATGGGGTGTGTACTGTGGTATACTTTTTAAAGCCAACAATGTAGAATAACCCCGAACTAAGAGTAAATAATGTAACTAGTATACCAGCTGTCACATTGCTGACTTCAAATCTGAATCAAGGTCTCGATCATGTTTCCAGTGGTTTTTTTCTACAAGCCTCCCTTGTATGTATGAATGCATGTCTATGGAAAAGCCTTCCCATTCACAGCAGATGGAAGTTCCAAAGATTTGAATGTATGAATCATCTGGCATGTTGTTTAACTTAAAGAAACAAACTATTTAAACACAAGAACATGAATCAAATATCTGATTTGTAACTTAGCCAGGATTGTTAAAAATATGGAGATGCCTTGGGACAACAAATTATTTTTAAAAAGAAAATATCTCAGGCCGGTGATATAGCTCAGCGGTATAAGTGCCTGCCTGGCAAGGCAGGCACTGACTTCGACTCCTGGTACTCACCTATTAAAATTAAAAAAAAAAAAAAAAAAGAAAAAACTCAAAAAGTTTCAATATAAACATGTAACTCCATGCAAAGAAGACCCTAGGCCCTAGATTTAATTCCCAGTACCACAGATGATAGATAGATAGATAGATAGATAGATAGATAGATAGATAGATAGATGATAGCTAGATGATAGATAGGTGATAGATAATAGATAGATGATAGATAGATAAATAGATACACATCCATATACACTTACCAGTAAGTCAGTGAAATTTGGGCAAAATTCCTCCGATCCAAAACTATGGTGAGATTTTTTTTGATAGCTATGACTTCAATGGAATCTTTTATCAGAACAAGAATGAGGGCCGGTGAGATGGCTCAGCGGTGTAAGTGCCTGCCTGGCAAGTGCGAGGTCCTGAGTTCGATTCCCGGTACCCACACACGAAAAAGGGGCTGGTGATATCGCTCAGTGGCGTGGGTGCCTGCTGGTGCACAAGGTCCTGAGGTCAACCCCCGGTACCCACAAAAAAAAAAGAACACGAATGAAATGATGTATGTCACTATTTCAATAAGTTTTCCTAATGAGTCCATCACAAAAGAAGAGAAAAGATAACATTTTTAAAAAGAAAAGGAATAGTGAGGTTAGCTGCAGTCTATCAAGTAATGAATTTTGGTCAACTCCCATCTTTCTCACTTCTCCTAGGCCATGTTAGCTATGGCTTTTCTGTCCAAATGCAGGTGACATTAACACAGTTGACATGATCTCATCGGTTTCATTTTTCTGACTTTCAGTCCCTACTGAAATGCATTGAAAGCATTTTTGAAAGGTTGAAAATGTCTGAAATCTTTTCCAGTTACATATCAGAAAAGAAAATTTTTTTCATTTATAATGCCTCTTTGCTTGGCTTGTAAATATGTTCTGCCAAGTAGGTAATATTTTTTTCCTATAACTCCCAGGATTTTGTTTTTTGTTTGCTTTATTTTGTTCCTAGAAATGAGAGACATAGGTCTATTCATGTTAGAAAAGATAAGTCAGGGGTTATAGCACAGTAGTTAAACTCACAGACTCTGGAGCCAGACAATCAAGTTCTAATCTTCCTCCACCATTCCATAGTTGTGTGACCTTGGGCAGTTATTTAACCATTCTGTGCCCTGATTTGTCTTAGACAAAGTAGGGATTATTAAGGCACCTGCTGCGCAGGGTTGATACAGATGATGAATGCATTACTTTCAAGCACTGTGCCTGGCATATAGTAAGTGCTACATTTGTTTGCTTTATAAAATATACGAATAAGCAATTGGATTGAGGATATAATCACTTCAGCTCTGAAAATGCACTTGTTGCCTCTTGGTTCTTTTTATCGCAACCCCAATCCAGCAAGTCAAACTCTAGCACAACAAAATATCAACATTATTTGAATGAATGGAGTTCAATATGGTCAATAAAAACAAAGCTCTCACCGGGTCATAATATAATGAATTGCAGGGGGAGAAAGTTCATTAAAAGAGTTTTGGAGAACTATACAAAAGTTTCTATTTTAGTGAAATCACAAACCTGAAACAAATTCTATTCCTTACCATATTTCCCTGATTATAGTAGTCTAGAAAGAGAGAGAGACAGAGAGAGAAACAGAGACACAGAGAGAGAGGGAAAAAATCACTACCTTGTGACTCAAAGTATGAAGTAGGAGTTCAAAGAAAATGATTTCAGGAAGAAAGAATATAATATTTGCTTAATATAACTTTTAGTTACATATGGAAAAGTCTATTATTTAACCAGAGATATTTGAGAGTGAGGATTTATGTAGGCTCAAGGATATTTTAAAATTATTCACCAGTAATAGATACATATTGGGGCAATAAGAAATGTTCAATTAGCAATCCCCCAGAACAACTACCATGCTTAATAAAACATACCAGATGACTACTGATAACATTTTAAGAATTATAATTCTGAGCTCAATGGACGATTGATGAGATACAGCACAGTACCTTTCCTACAATTCCACATAAGTCACAAAGACATAAAGAAGCTCACTTTTTTTTAATATTTCCCAAAAAGAAGATTCCAGGATACAACATAGTGCTTCACTCTAATATACAATTACTTCCTCTATCTTTTTTTAAGCCTAAGAAATAAACAGACAAAAGTACACAGACATATGTGATTGTTGAGTGTATGTTCCTTGTTCAGACTATGTTGGCGCAGATAAGAATTGGGCTTAAGAAGTGAAATTAATACCTTGGGAAGTCTTGAGCCAAAATTACAGAAAAGATTTGCAAACATCCTCAGAAGTATGAGATACTCTAATAACTTTCCATAGTCTGAAATTAATATGCATAGATAATCAACATGAACTGAATGAAGATTTATGTTAGGGAATATGAACAATAAAAATGAAATTACACAGTATGAGTATTCTAAAGCCTCCTCAAACCATTTGGACCAAACTAAAACTTATTTCTCACTTTCTCTTATATTTAAGAATCATAACAGATAATCTCTATGCCAAAATTAACCCTTTCAAGGTATAAAAGTATTGTACTAAATGAACTCCAGCTGATAATAAACTCAGGAGACTTCCCAAATACATGAACCTCACCAAAAAGAGAAAATAGAAAATGGAGCTGGCAAATATCTGAATAAATGCCAACTCTGTATACCTACAGGTCAATATAATCGACATTAGTACTTGAGAAAAACATGGCCTCGTATTAAATGCAGCTGGTACTGAAATCATCTTGCTTGTAAAAATGAACAGGATAGTATTAGAAATAAACAATGATCAAGAGGTTAAAGTGTATACCTGGGGGATGTTTCTCAGTGAATTAGCATATTTAATTTAGTTGTGAACAAATTAACCAAACAGGAACTACCAAAAAGAAATTGAGTAAATTTAAACTCCAAATCTAATCTCCTATAGACAATAAAAAGGAAATAACTACCATGTTTTGGTGAGTGTGAAATATCAAAAACAATTTATTCTTCACATTTGTTGAAGAGAAGATCACATTACAATAAAAATTTTCAACGTAATTTCCTCTAAATTTTACAGAAGAATGGAAATATATTTCTACTTTTGTCCCCTTAAATAGAGATGTGGAATAACATTGTGTTGAGCCAGAGGTTATTCCTGAGAAGAAAAATGCTCTTTTCAGCAATCTGCAGGAATCAGAGATGGACAGGAGAGGTGTGTTTGTTAGTTGTTTAAAAGTATGACCCTGACAACAAAAACGTTATAGAAATATATATCATCTTCTAAAAAGTTACTTGTATATTTACTGTGGAAGCAACATGATTTTCATAAATCAATTTCTTATGACTGTAACAATGGATCTCGCAAACTTAACATACACATCTTTTTGTGTGTGTGTGGGTACCGGGGGTCGAACTCAGGACCTCACGTGCCAGCAGGCGCCCGTGCCGCTGAGTGATGTCACCGGCCCTTTTTTCGTATGTGGGTACCGGGAGTCGAACTCAGGACCTCGCGCTTGCCAGGCAGGCGCTTATGCCGCTGAGATATCTCATGGGCCCAACATACACATCTTATATTTCCACAAATATAAAAGTCACTTGCAATTGATGGTTGTAGACATCAGGAGAGATGTCCTCTGAGTGGCTGGTGACCAGCAGATGCATAGAGGAAAGGGGAGGTTCTTCTTCTCTGTCTGGCTATAGCTTCACAAGTGAACTTACTTGGTGAAAATTTCACAAGTTGTATATTTATGAGACCATAATACTAAGTGAAATAAGTCAGACACAGAAGGTCAAATGTCACATGGTTTCTCTTAAATGAGGAAATCAAAGTACAAATAATTTAAAGGACAAAAGAAAAGATAGATGACAGAAAATGGAGATTTTTGTGCTTTTATGGTATGAGTTACACTTTAGTTTACAAAATACCTGAATATGTTAAAATAAATTTTAACATTCTCAAAAACTGTGTATTAGCTGAAAGATTAACATGTAATAAATTGAAATTAAAAAGATCAAGAGGAATTTCTGTATTACTTAATCTTAGTACAGTCATATTTTTACTCCAACTTAAACTCAAGGCCTTGATTTCTATGGAATCCCAGAACTTCATGATCAGCAGTGATCAGTTCATTTTGTCTGTTCATATAATGTCCCCTTGGGTCTGCAACACTGCTGTCAAAGAAACATCCATGGTTCCCGGAGTCTAAGGGAAATTTCAGGAAGCTGCTCATAAAAACACTGAATCTATTTATAGTCTAATGGTATCAGCTTCAGAAGTTTAAAGCTTGTATTCTAATATCTAATATGTTCATTTGATTTAATTATTTTTTAAGATTTTCAAATCTGCTGGTAAAATGAAGTTCATGTTGGGGTTGTTTGTCACTTTGCCACTGCCAGTTACAACCCACGGACATGAATTTGAAGTATATGGATTCACATGCTTCCTGCAGATAAGATGACAAACAGATAGATGAGAGAAGAAGAGAGAGACAGACAGACAGAGGGAGAGAGAGGGAGAGATTCCTGGACTTCAGTCATTGATTCTAGAGTTGTTTCATGATTTTATTTGTAGCTATGTAATTAGTTCTCTTCTTTATTGAAAATCTAAACATTCCTTATCCATAAAATTAGAACTAAGAATTAGCAAACACTGGCCACATGCACGGTAGGTAGAAAGCACTCCCCTATGACCATGGGTGGTGGCAGGTAGGGGGAAAGAGCAGTGAAATGAAATCAAGAGTGCACAACACAATCTTATCGTAATATCGTAATTGCTGGCCTGGATGGCTTCCATGGGTGAGCCATGATATAGTAAGATAGTACAAAGAAGGAGATGAGGAGGGAGGAGCAGTAAGCTGCATGTAGGTCAGGTGTGAAAAGCACTCTGGGAACAGAGCTCCTGCTGACTCTCATAAGAATGTCATGGTGGTGGGCTGGTGAGATAGCTCAGAGCATAAGTGCCTGCCTGGCAAGCTCAAGGTCCTGAGTTCAACTCCTGGTACCCACATATGAAAAAAAGGCAGGTGATATTGCTCAGGGGCACGGGCACCTGCTGGTGCGCAAGGTCCTGAGTTCAACCCCCGGTACCCACAAAAAAATAAAGAATGTCATGGTGGAGAGTCCACGTGAGGTCACAGTCCACTAGGATAGTTGTATGAAGGTGATAGTTCTTGTCTTAGTTCAGAATGCTATAACAAGATATCATAAACTGAGTGTCTTATGTGCTACAGAAAATTTATTTCTCACAGTTCTGGTGGCTGGGAAATCTAATCACCAGCAGATTTGGTGTCTTTTGAAAGCCTACTTTTTGGTTCATAGATGATGCCCTGTAGGTGGGTCCTTGCAGAGTTAGAAGAAGCAAGGGTCTTCTCTGGGGCCTCTTTAATAAGGAGGCTAATATCATTCACAAAGCCTCCACCTTTATGATCTAATCACCTCCTTGAAATCCCCTTCCTACTGCCATCATAGTGGGTGTTAGATTTCAATATACAAATTTATGGAGAACACATTCAGACCATAGAACTTCTGGTCTGTGGACCAGAGAACTGGCAACAATGTTGAAATCTATCTGATCATTTTCAAATTGGAAATATTTATTTGATATTTACTCAATTTCTTCAAAGACATGGCCTTATTTGGTAGATGGATTCGGGCTTCTGTTTTAATGTGACATTGTCTAGTAGGGCCTTATCCTTAAGAGAGAATCAGTAAATTATTAAATGATGTTAAATTAAATTTCCTCACCTCCCAAATAATATTTAAGCCATATTAGTAACTTTACCATTAGTCTTCTAATACTATTCCATTTTCTTATGCATAAAAATATTTCATACGGGTTAGAAAACAATCTTCCCCCTTCTTCTCAGCCCAACCATGAAATCAAATGCTTTTCTGGCTTTACTGAATCATCAGCATTCTCTAAAATCAATTGCATATGTCTGTTTTCCCTCAGATGACTTGGCTAAGCAAGAAATTATAGTAGAATTATTTCTTAATGAAGAACAAACCTTCCCCATGTATCTATATTCTGCACCAAGAGTATGGGACTTCTCCCAACAATGGCATTCATGAATATGTATAATGTAGTTTCTTCATCATTTTCTCTGTTTCTCTACAAACTTCTTTCTCTTTAACAATCTATAGGGTTAACTTTTTCCTTTCTCCTTTTGAAAGCATAAATTTTGCTTTTGTCTGATTGATACTAAATTTAACAGGTTTAAAACTGGTGTGTGTGCATAAATATCCACACACATATATGTACATATTTGCATTTTTGTGCACGACAAATGGGGAGGCTCGCACAGCCCATTAAGCAAGCAGTTCAAGTCATAAAGTGAAGCACTGAGGACTCTTGCTCTGGAGCAGCAGTTGGTGTAATTTGCTTCTGATGCACTTACAAAACTGCGGGTTTGGCAAAGTTCACCCATTATGCTCCTTGTACATTTGCCAAAAACATTTGAGAGAAAAAGAAGTTACTCAAGATTTGACGGTGATGTTTAAGAATAAACAAAATCCTCATATCACATTGCAGCATGATTTTTTTAAATACCCCATCTTATGGGGGCCGAAGAATTTGTAAACTTTAGCATTAATAGCCAAATGATGTTAAATGTGTACTACAAATTCTCCATGACTCAGTTGCCTAACCTTTAAAATGGAAATTATAATACCAACTTTTATGGCTATCATAGGATTCACAATGAGTTTATATGTACAGTAATGGAAATTAGAATACTGCCCAGTCAATAGCAAGAATTTAGGAATGGTTTGCTGTTGCGTCTTACCTTGCTACATGTAATTTTATGAAAGATGTGCTATTCTTCTGTTTGTGAACTACTTTTTCTCTTTAAAAAACTACATAAAGGAGTAACTTCAGTGTGTAAGTAATATATACAAAATAAAGGAGCAAATGATTAAGCAAATTAATAAAATATTGAATACAATATGTTGGATAAAGGACAATGTTTTCAAAGAACAGATCAAATGCTCATATTTTTATTTTTTTTAATGTAAGTTATTTCTACATTGGTGGGATTAACTTATTTTATAATTGATCAGGCCTATTTCCTCATGTCACTCCAGAATAGTCCAAGTACTCAGAACTATTTAAATACCACATTTTTCATCAAATTTTGAGTGGAACCAAGTATTTAGATAAGCCATAGAAATGTCTCATTGAGTGAATAATCTTGCAAGCTTTGAAATATGCTATTTGTAGTTATGGCTATTTTAAGAATCCATGGGATGGGAGAGGGGCGAAAAAAAGGAGAAAACACCACCACTATAAAGAGATGACTGATTATTTATTTTCAAATTAATATGTGCATTTTATTGACAGATCAATGTTATCAAAATAGGTTGGGGAACCTAGAAGAAAAGTCACAGAAGGCACTAAAATATTTGAGTTGTATTTCAGTTCAGGTTCTTTCCGTATTGGAGGAAGTAAGTTATAAGCCATAAAATCCATACATTCTCTAATGTCACTTTAGTTTGAGTATGAAATATTAAATTTAATTAACCTGCTGAATCATCATGAGGCCATAAAATTAAATCTTATTCTTTAAAATTATGTTTAAATGGTTAATTTAAAAATATATTAGTAGTAGTACCGCAGGGTGTGTCTCATCTATAACTTTGGACCCAGTTGACCAAGTCAAGTACTGAAGCAGGAACTGTGCTGAATAATTCAATTATTGCTCAACAAATAGTTGATTGCAAGGCAGATCAATCTCTAATGTGAAATGTGGCTGCTACTTACTTCCCTCAGAACATACTAGATTTGTTTTAACACAGATGTGAAGAGAATGGCTTCTGTAGTCAAATTTAAAAATTTGAAAAAAAGGAGAGTGAAAAAAAAGAAAAATGGAAAGTAAGAAGATAACTTAAAAATGAAATAATAAAAAATGAAAGTAGGTAATACACATAGGAGCAGAATTTGAAAACAAGAAACTAATAGAGAAAATCAAGAGAACCAAAACCTTGTTCTTTGCGAATATAAGTAAAATTGACAAAACTATAGCAAAACAGAAAGAGAAGAAATGAATCATCAATATCAGGAATAAAATGATATCACAACGGATCCTGCAGCCAGCTATTACAAGGATAATAACGGATGTTACAAAAAACTTTACACATATAAATTTGACATCTCAGAAAATCAAATCAATTTCTTGAAGACAAAAGACTACCAAAACTCAAACAAGATAGATAACTGTGAAATCCTATAATCACTAAAGACATTTTTTTTGTAATTATAATATTCCCAATAAATCTCAGATCCATAGAGCTTCACTGTAAACTAAGAACTTACACCACTTTTACATACTCTAAGAAAACAGAGGATGGAACTCTTAACAACTCGCTTTATGAAGTCAGTATAACCTGTTAGCAGACAAAAAAAAAACTACAGGGTGACAGAAAATGTTTTCAAGCCACACTTTAAAAGGACAAGTATCTGAAATACATGAAGAATTCTCAAACCTCAAAAGTAAGAAAGAATTCTCAAACCTAGTAAGTAAGAAACAAATAATCTGATTGGAATATAAGCAAAAAATATAAGCAGCTATTTCACTGAGAAGGATATAGAGATGGCACACAATCACAGGAAAAATATTCAACTTCATTAGCCATTAGAAAATGCACAGTGAAATCAAAATGAGATCTCACTACACTAGGCTTCTATTAGAATGACTCTAAAAAGCAATGACAATACCAAGTGCTGGAAGAGTAAGGAGAAAGGGATCATTTGAATGCTGGTAGGCATATAAAATGGTACAGTCATTCCAGAAAAGACGTTAGCAAGTGTCTTATAAAGCTACACATGTAATTAACACGTGACCCAACATTACAATCTCAGGAATCTCGGGCATTTATTCCATAAAATTAGACACACATTATCAAAAACCCCATACACAAATACTTATGTCATCTTCATTCATAACAGCAAAATTGGGGCCAGTGAGATGGCTCAGCAGCATAAGCGCCTGCCTGGCAAGTGCAAGGTCCTGAGTTTGACTCCCAGAACCCACATAAAGGAAAAAAAGGGGCCGGTGATATCGCTCAGCAGCACAAGCGCCTGCTAGCAAGCGCGAGGTCCTGAGTTCGACTCCCGGTACCCACATAAAAATAAATAAATAACAGCAAAATCTAGAAACAACTCAAACATCTTTCAGTGGGTACATGGTTAAACAAACAAAAATCTAGTCTATGCATGTCATGGACTATTTTTCAGCAATAAAAAGGAAACAACTCTTAACACATGCAACTTAGATAAATCTCCAGATCATTATGCTGAGTGAAAAATAGCTAATTCCAAGAAGTTACATACTGTCTGACTCCACTCATATAACATTTTCGAATTGAGAATATTATAGAAATGAAAAACATGTTAGTAGTTTTCAAGAAAAAAGATAGTAAGACGTTCTGAAGTGTGGGGAGTGGTGTGTTTATAAAATGGCCAATTTAAGGATGTTTGTCAGTATGGCATGTCCTATATCTTGGCAGATAAATTTATACTCCTGCCAAAATTTCCTAGAGCTAAATACACACACACAGGCACACACGCACACACACACACATGACTGAAACAAGAAGTGAAATAAATCAGACACAAAAGGTTAAATGTCACATGGTTTGTTTATCTTACATGAGAAACCTATAATATAAATGAAGAGCAAAATAAAGGACAGATGGTATGAAATAGGAAGGTAGACTTTTTGGAAATGGAGAAGGTAGGGAGGAGGGGAAAATATATACTATATAGATATTATTTTATATGTATTATTTTATACATATGCCAATTCCCCAAAATGAATGTATTTTTAGGTATCACAAATATATACTAATAATAAATAAATGTGGATTGTGTTAATGCTGACGGGTTGCGATACTGCAGTAGGATAGTGCTCAATATTGTCATTCAGGGAATCTGAGCAAAGGCTCCATGGAATCTTCGTATTATTCCTTACATACACATGTGAATCTATGATCGATGCAAAACACAAGATAAAATAAAAAGTTTTTAAAGTACATTTAGATGGATTCAAAGATCTCAAATGTAAACAAATAGCAGTTATGAATGAATGCATTAGACTTCCGGCAGTTATTTAAATCCTGCTGCTGCAGGATGTAGTACTGCCGTGATGCTGCCTCTGCCCCATGTAATTTCCACTTGGCTACATGACAACTTGAGTTGAGGATATGCTTGCGGTTTGCACGAATGACCATATTATGTCTCATTAAGGATCATAAATACCAATCAACCCAATCACAAAAGTGCTTTTTCAGTGTTCATATAGTTATTTAATCTGGATGATGCAGACAAAGATGAATAATTTTATGTTAATCACTGTGTTTATTATTATGGAGAAGAGCAGCATCTCTCATGTTATTTTGAATGAGCCACATCTAAATGCTTCTGAGATTTCTTACGGCAAGAGCAGGGTGGGAAAGCTGAGGTAGAGAAAAAGGATGACAAGATGCTCTCCGTTTGAAATCTACTTCCATAATTTTCTGGCCTTTGGAAAAGTAAAGTCTCCGAGAGATGAAACCCTAGTCAGTCCTATTTTGCACACTTAGGAAAAAGATAATGAACCTAAGTGTTTGTAAAGGTTTTTTTAATTAACACATTAATTATATGTATTAATGGTTTCTGGGCATTTCCATGCATGCATGCAACTTGCATTGATCATATCCAACCTCTTTTCTTCCACCTCCTCTCCTACCTCCCACTACCTCCTACCATGCATGCCACACCCATCCCAATGCCTAGTTATTACAGTATTCTACTTTCAGGTTTTAGTTCCCACATATAAAAGTGAGTATGTGTACTTGTATTTCTGTCTGGCTTATTTCACTTAACATAATATCTTCCAGTTCCATCTATTTTGCTGCAAATAAAAGAATTTCATTCTTCTTTGTGGCTAAATAATAGTTCATTGTATATATATATACATTTCTCAAAGAAGAAATACAAAGGGCCAATAAATATATGAAAATAAAACAGTATCATTAGCCATCAAGGAAATGCAAATCAAAAGCTACAAGATAATATTTTACCCCAATTACCATGGCTATTATTAAAACAAAACCAAAAAATAATGAATGCTGGCAAAGATGCATAGAAAAAGAGAACTCTTACATACTATTAATGGGAATACAAATTAGTACAGCCGCTATGGAAAACAGTATACTACTCTGCCACAAAGGATAAGTTTGAGTCATTTGCAGAAAACTGGATGCACCTTGAGACCATAATATTCAGTGAAATAAATCAGACACACGAGCTTAAATACTGCACAGTTTCTTTTATATGAAAAACCCAAAATAGAAGTAAACAGCAAAATAAAAGATAGGTAATAAGAAGTTGCGAGATAGATTTTGATCAAATGGGAAGAGGATCAGGAAATGGAGGGAGGGGAGAGAAAGAGGGTGAAAAAAAAACAAAGACATGTTATGGACACGTACTAACTCCCCATAAGGAATCAAACACAAATAGGGACTAATAAAAACTAAAAACTGAATAAGAAACTAAAAATAAAACTATCACATGAATTTAAATTTTTTAATGTAGTCATTGCTCGATAATTTGTACTACTGTTAATTAATGAAGAATAATCTGTATGGTTCTCTTTACTTTGTACTCGTATTTAACTTATCGCCTAATTATTTGTTAGCATAAGGACACATTACTGCCAGTGTATTTCCTTCTACTGTGCTTCTTACTGCAATTCTTACCCCAGGTACTCACGTATACAAGGAGGAAAAGTCGGCAGAGACGGTGTTTACCCCGCGAGTTATAAAGTGCTCTTCTCCTACTTCCCTTAATCAAGAACTGAGAAAATTAGGTCCCAAATCTACCTCTAGAAGACAAATTAAGGTCAATCTGACAAACTCCATGTTTTTAACCACTGTGTTATACCACTTCTCTCTGCTTTGCCTTTCCACACAAAATCCGCAAAATTATTCTTGAGTTCTGATTTAATTTTTTTTAATATTTATTTTCCATCACTCAGCTATAAAGAAAAATGTTTTTCTGTACTGTATGTCTGTAAGAAATATAAACAAAACCACTAATTATTTTTATAATTAGTTCTTACCAATAAATAGACATTCATCAGAACCAAATTTTAAGGTAATGAATGAATATTAAACTAATAGTCAGAGTGCCTGGCTTTAAACTTCTATTCTGCCGTTAAGTAGATGTAAGACTTCTGATGTATGATTCATTTATCCCCCCTGAGCCTTCATTTGCAAATTTGTAAAATAATGATAATAACCTTTCTGTAGGATTATCACGAGAATTAAATGCGGAGTTGGAAAAAGCACACTTTATTAACCATAAAGTGCTATAAAAATACAGCATGTTAAATTAATGTAAAGGAATCCAAACTGTTTTTGTGCACAACTATACCTCTTTTGTTAAAAATCCTCTTTTGAGGTTGCTGCAATGACCCAATAGAATGATAGATTAATTTAGCTGAAATGAATTTTCTACCTCCTAGCTAGAAAAATCATAATAAATATTTAATGCATCATCTTTATAACTCTTTTCATTCACCTTTATTCTCCTTGAATTTTTTTATGTATTTTTCAGCCCATAGTTTCTAGATAGTTTACTTTTTCTTTCCTTCATCAGACTTTGAATAGGAGAAAACCATCCTTTCTTATTCCTTTTCTTAAACAGTCATTGTTAAGTAGATCCAGCAATACTTTGATCAACATTCCCTTTTACAATAGATTTCAGTCTGCCCCCTTTCTAGTTTCCATTTCTTTTCCATCACATCGCTTCCTATTTACCCATTAAAATACTATAAATAACATCAGATCCTGTCTTGGATATGGCAATTTTCCCACCTCACTGTCAAAGTACTTCCAATGATAGTGTATTTCTCTGACTACAGCCAGAACCACAGAGAATCCATGAAGACTTACTTGATTCTTTGTGACAGCATCTAATCTCCCAAGAAAAAGCCCATGGTATTTTATGAAGTCTGATCTCTCAGTAAATACTCAATAAACAGCCACTTGGCTTGATAAATCTTTATGGAATGGCACACCATCTACAAGTCACTATGTAGAGGAATAAGTCAAAAGCCTTGCCTTCAAGTATCTTCAAGTCCAATAAAAAAGAAAGATAGCACCACAGAAAAAAATTTAAAATGTAGAATGGTGAACTCCTTGACAGCCATCCACATCATGAGCTAACATAATGAAGACTGTATGCACTTCATTTGAACTTGTGGAAAGCAAGCTGCAAAATATGTTTTCGATCTTCTGCAAAATTTAGCCAAGATAATTTTGGAGCATGAATTATAAACAAGCATGAACCCATTTAGATCATTTAGGTTTTAATTAAATCTAAGTATTTGTTTTGTTTTCTTCTTCTTTACAACCATTTTCTCCTTGCCAGGACATTTAAATTATGTCTTCAGAATTCAGCCAAAATGTAAACCTGTAGGATGTCTTCAATATACTGAATTTTGTTTTATTTTATTTTACTGATAGAAACCCAGACTAAATATTTATTACTGGCATGCAAATTTTGTCAGTTTATTCAGGTCTTCGTAATTTTGATGATTGACTAATATTTTGGCTAGCTTTTGATTATGTGGAAATTATTTCAATGAGCTCATCTTAACTAATACACTGCAAGTCAATTCATTATCTGACACCATTACCACCTCTGTCTTGCTAAATGCCCTTTGTTAATGTGCACTGGTGTTAAAAAGGTCTTTTTATATTTTATTTGAACTTACCTCTTTCCCTTTTCTGGTATCCCTCTCCCCATGATTATACCTGTTCACACTGCCATGCAAAAGAACAGTAAATTAGCTTTCACATTGCTACCCCACAGAATCAGAAGGCCCAAGTTTTCAATGATATTCTTTGTTGCCAGTTCCTTTTCACACTTGAATGTTACTGTATATGGAGGAATTTTCAGTCTTAGTTTAAGGAGGCATCTTATGACAAGCCTTCCCTACTTCTCTGGGCAGATGCTAAAATTTCCTCTTGCATATCTACTCTTCTTTAGACCTGCCTTGACTAAACAAATGTTTAGCTTTTCATTGGTGTATCTATCTCATCGCTAGACTAGAGCATTTAGTCTCTTGATCCTCTCCACATGTACCCACATCTTTCCCTGCCTGCTCCATGCTCTGCGATGCTGGTCTGCACCACTTCTCAGGGGCCCCAGCTGGGCATGGAGGACGGGAAGCTGCAGAGGATGGAGGAAGCAGAGGAAGAAGAAGGGTAAGGTTGGAGCTTTCTCTCTCCTGGTGCCTTGCTGGGAACCCCACAGGCTGGTCATCCTCCTTGTCAAGTCAAATTTTCTGTATGGCTGACTCAGGTTGCCTTAACCATAACCACCCAATCTCCAGAGCAAGTGGCTACTACCCCTTTCTTACAAGTCCCAGATTGTCTCTTTGTTTCCCTACAGCCTTCCCACCCTTTTATAAATAGTGCCTTTAGGAAACTTTTTCAAAGACCCCATTTGCATATAACTTTATTTCTTCTCTTTCTTTCCAGTAACTCAACTGGTATGACTAGTGACTAACCCAGTGACTAGCCCAGCACACAGAATTGGCTTATTGAATGGGGAAAAAAAGAAGAATTAAGATATATTATGTACAGTTACAAATTCCCTATGATGAATGTGATATATCAGAAGTATACCAATAAAATTAAGTTTTAAAAATGAACTATTGATATATGAAGCAGCATGAATGAGTCTCAACATGAATAGTCTCATGTAGCTCAAAATAAGCAACATGAATGAGTGAAAGAAGCCAGACAGGAAGAAATACATAGTCTGTAACTCCATTTATGTAAAGTTCTAGAAAATGCAAAGTAATTTATAAGAAGAGAAGACAAATCAGTGGTTTCCTATAGATAAGAACAGCTGTGAGGAAAGCAGAAGAAAGGGAAAGGTTATGAGCCAAGAAGAAACTTTTAGAAATTATAGATATGTTCATTATCTTGATATAATGATGTCACAAATGTATACACAGGTCAAAACTCATCAAATTGTATACTTAAATATAAGCAGTTTGTTACATATCAGTTATACCCCAAGTAAATGGAAAATAAAGAAAAATAAATAAACTTATATAATGTGGAAACATTTTGTTACAAACATATAATGTGACAATATTCCTTCCAGAAAAAATATTAAAGAAGAGAGAATTAACTTTGGAATTGCATATATACAATTTGAGAATTAAGAAATATTCAGCAAGATTCTGAATTTTTCTAAGTAAATAAATGAGTGTTAGATTTAGGCCATGTCATTCTTAGAGACAGAATCCAAAGTAAATAATTACACAATGGCTCATGTGTCTAACCTCAATTTTACTTTTTTAAAATAAATTTGACCTATAAGACATATATTTTTAAAACTGACCTATTTTGTGACCTGGTTGGAGCTCCTTGATGAACATATCAGAGACTTGGGCCAAGGTGTAGAATCTGTTCTTTAAAGAAAATGAGACTATGACTCAATGCATATGAGAAATCAAGTCACAAAGGACTAAATAATCATTAGTTATTTAATTTCATCAATATGTACATCATCAGCCAATAAAATTATTTAATTTTGTTTATCTGAAATGATCTTTTCTCAAAACAGAATAATTTTTTCAGAAGCCTCATCTATTTTCAGCTAATAAGATAAAATTAATGTAACACTTATGTATCAGATCCCCTTGTTGTTCACTGTTCTATTAACTTACACATTCACTCATAACCATTTCCAAATTCCCTCATAAGAGCCAGGCACTATTTCAGGCTCTGAAGCAACAGATACAACAGCCTTGTCTTTGTGGAAAATGAATATTTCAGATCTGGGCCACCAAACTGCCCATAGTTTGTTTTGCATGACCTGGAAATTAAGAATTGTTTTACCTTTTTAAAGAATTATTAAAGGAAGGAAGGAAGGAGGAAGGAAGGAAGGAAGGAAGGAAGGAAGGAAGGAAGGAAGGAAGGAAGGAAGGAAGGAAGAGAGAGGGAGGGAGGGCTTTATAGAACTTTTAGTGAAATCTATAGTTCCTTGCCACTGCAACTGGTCCCAAGGCAATGGTTTATGCTAATCGCCTCTCTTCTGACTGATCCAGACCCCCTTGGCCCTTGGCCAGCATTTCTGCCTTTTTCCAAATGTTGCATGACTTGATAATACCAATGGATCCTGTGTGCATGTGTCTCCCCATTGCCACAATGTCTTCCAAATAAAGGAGATATAGAAGGCAGAGTAATGGCCCCCAAAAATGCCTTAGGAAAATTAGTCCCCACGTTGAAACTCAATTTCTTCATTTGGTGCACTATTAATTCTAGTCCTGTGATTGCCCCCTGATGTCCTCACTTTGATCTGCCAGTGTTGCTGCTCCTAGATTCTAACAGTCAAGCCATTTACTTCTGCATAGCATTCAATCCTTACCTCCGACCACTTTTCATCCCAGTAAGTTGATGATATATTGACTTCTTGAAGTAATATTCTCCAAATATTTCATGCCATAGCTATCTTTCAGAGCCATCCTTGAATGTGGCTGTTGGGCAGCTGGAGCCCTTTTTTAGATTCCCTAACTATATAACAAATCCATCTATGAACAAGGCCCAAAGTCTTTCCTTTCTATTCTCTAGTTAAATGAACACTAATGGAGACCAATGGAGAAGCATCAGTGCCACAGAGAGAGGTAGTGTCAGTTTCAGCCACCTGGTTGTTGTGACCTACAGTCCTACTCAAACTTGAAGCCCTAACCCCCAATGTGATGATATTTAGAGGTGGAGTCTTGGAAAGGTTTGATGAGGTAATGACAGTGGGGTTGGTAGATGAAGAAGAAGGAGGAGGAGGAGAAGGAGGACCAGGAAGAGGAAGAGGAAGAGAAAGAAGGAAGAGAAATCTTGATCATATTCCATGCACATGCACCAAGAAAAAGTCATATGAGGATCCAGCAAGAGAGCACTACAAGCCAAGAAGAGAGCCCTCACCAGGAATTTAATCTGCTGGTGCCTTGATCTTGAATTTCCAGCTCCAGAACAGTGAGAAATAAGCAGCTGTTTTCTAAGCCACCCAGTCTGTATTTTATTATGGAAGTCTGAGCTAAGACAGTGTCTCAGTAATTTTATTACTGTACCAACTATGGACAGCCATACCCTACCTTCCTCCAAGATGCCATCCAATCATAAAGTGAACTAACCCTGGGATCCCATCCCCAGAACCAGCTCCTGGGAAAATGTCAGTGCCAACTGTTTTGGTTGGTTTTCCACAGAAGCAAGCACTAAGATGAAAGTTGGCTGCATAGAGTATATCTGGAAAGTCTGAGGACACCAGAAGAAGGGAGGGGAAGTTACTTAGGACAGGAGAGACAGCCAGTGAGGGATACATGATTAAGACAGCAGGAAACTTATGGGCAATCTTACAAGGAAGCAGAAAATTGGGTAAAATGCATATTGCAAAATTCTAACAAAAGGACAAGGAATGAGGATACTTACTAGACAGTTGTACAGAACTACCTGTTACAGCCCAGGGGTATCACCAAGAGTTACTGATTCTTCAGCCCCAAGATCTGATATGCACAATGGACAAACTGTGTAAACCTCCCAAGCTCAGGGCAGCTTTTCACCAAAAACAGTGTTTGTATCAAAACTCTAAGAGTTTTGGAGCTAAGGTGGTCTGCCTTATCCATAGTAATATTTGCTAAATATCATGACCAATCAATTAGATATTATATTATACCAGATGTGTATACCAGATGTATATTATACCAAATATGGGGCCATATGACATGACACTGTGCTGGGAACAAAGATCATTTAAGAATTCAGCATTTTAATTCCCATTTTAGGCTTGCTAACCCTAATGAACTCAAAGAGATGATGAAATTATATTACCAGTTTCTGTGTGAACTGAGGTCATACATATAAGATTTTTTTTATTCAACTTGGCAACTGGAATAAAGTAAAAGAGACAAAAAAAGCAATCATTTTCTATGTTAATCAATTTTTTACCAGAATTTTTTCTTAAGATTAATTCCTGCATTTCTTAGCAGTGGTGAGCGGCGCAATGGGAAAGACAGTCACTATAGAGACAAGGGTTGTTAGCTTGTTCAGACCACACTGATATCGTTGATTATTATATTGTCATTAGCTTCAGCAGCTCCCTTTTTGCAGTCTCAAATATATACTTATCTCACTGCCATTTACATTTCAGAAGATCCACTACGCTGAGCATTCTCAATCTTCCCCATAAATTAGCCTTGTGGATTCCCTGCCTCCTTCTCTCCACCAGCCCTGGCATCGCCACCCCACCTCCTACCCAGACAAGTTCCCCTCTCCATATTCCAGTCCTCGGTGACTTTAAAAGGAAAAATGCACAGGCTGACATTAATTGAAGATGAACATGGCATTGCATCTCAATCCTAAATCATGTTTGATCTGTGATCACTTTGAAAGTAGTTCCTACTGTAGTATTTTTCCCTAGTGTTCATCATTATCACAGGTGTATGGATCATTAGATATGTGGAATACAAAAGTACAAAGACAAGGATATACAAGATATTGAGAACAAGGACTATTTCTAAATGATAAAAAAAAATGGCAAGATGTACTAAGTGCCAAGCAATCCGTATAAAGCATAAATTGCAAAGGGATTTTGAGGAATGAGACAGATAATGTTGTGGGGTGCTTGCATTGTGGACTTCACAGGGAATCCTGGCCTGGAAATGGAAAACACACACAATATATATGTTATGCATACATGTATGTTTGTGTGTGCTTTATGGGCTGTATCAAAACTACTTTAGGAATCATTGTAAATGGAGCTTCCCAGATCCACACACTCAGAGATGCTTCAGGAAAAACAGCCTCCCAGAGGTTCTTATACAGCTAGGGGTAGAAAGAACAGTGCAGGAGCTACCATGCTGGAAGGACGCATGGAATTAGGGTTCTCCATTAAGAAGCCTTCAAGTTAGTACAGTGATACTTCAGTTGTTGAACTCAATTCATCCCATATTCATGTTTGAACACCAAAAAGTTCGAGAACTGAACATATTTTTCCCTTAAGAAACAATGTAGGAGGAAAAAAGATGGCGGATGAGTAAGAAGCACGCAGAGAAACTCTCTAAAAGTTGCCATTGGACCACGAGAATATAGTGACCGGGAGAGCACAGGAGGGGGGCAGATGCCTCCCCAGGACCAAGAAAAGTTCTGAAGCACAGCTTGGGACCCCCGGCACCAGTGAAGGGTACTTTTCAACAAAGAAGGAACGGACCCCGCGCGCGCACCTTCTACCATCCCAGGAATCACGGCGCGACAGAAGCTCAAAGCTGTGGACACACAGTGACAGCTGGCACCCAGGGAGCCCCCATGGAGGATCGCGAGACAGCGGCATGGCAGGGCAACGGTGGAGAACTGCACTGGCCAGCGGTGAGTGTCTCTCAGCCACAGCTGTCCCGCGCCAGAGAGCGACTGGCCGGGCGCCATTGTGGGGGGTGCAGCGAAAATCAGAGTGGCTTGAAAACAGCTCTGGGAACTCGTGCTCTGGACAGGGCAGTGCGGTGCCTCTCAGCCCCACGAAAGTGCGCTGAGGAGGGCAGGTGAACGAGACTGGTCTCTCAGCCACACCTGTCCCACGCCAGAGAGCGACTGGCCCGGCACCATTGTGGGAGGCGTGGCAAAAATCAGAGCAGAACGAAAGCAGTGCGCTGACAGCGGCAGGCGAAGGAGACCAGTCTCAGCCTGAAAGATCACGCTCTGCTCACCGCCCCGCCAGAGGGCCACTCCTGGCTCGCTGGGATGGACCTGCACGGAACAGGACTCTGTCATCACACGGTGCCTGCCTACAGCAGAGTCAACGCCTGGAACTGATTCTTTTTTTTTTTTTTTTTTTTTTTTTTCTCTCTCTCTCATTAGTTTTTTGTTCTGGTGAAGGGTTTTTATTTTTATTTATTTTCTTTATTTTATTTTAATTTTTTTTTTCTTTTGTGGGGTTTTATTTCTGTTTTATCTGTTTGCTTTGTTGTTTTTGTCCTCATTTTTGTTTCTGTTTGTCTATTTGCTCTTTCCTTCATTATTCTCTCTGGCTTTTATATGAGTGTAAACAGCGCCTCTAACCTCTTTGTGATTGTGGTTGTGATCTGTTCTTCCTTTTATCCTTTCCTTCTCTTTTTCCCACCAGTCCTCTGCACCAGTGTCCCAATGTTAGTGGGATCCTTCTTGGTCCTCTAACCTTACATCTAATTCCTTCCTCTTCTCACAATACTCCATTTCCTCCTTAACTCATTTTAAATTTAAACTCCTGAGGGGAAAAATTGACATACTAAGGACTTGTATACTGCATATAATTTTTCTGGTGTGTTTTAGATTTTGTTATATAACCGCAACTCTACTTTATACAGCTAAAAGTGGTAAATAACTGGTTAGCTCAGTCTGTCATTTTCTAGGCTGTGTTTGATGCTTCAGTTACCATTATAGCCAAATGTAAAATAATTGTTCTAAACAGCTTTCCTTCCTGATATTTCATGATTGAGATTGACTAAGGGACACAGAAAATACAGTGACACAGTATTAAAGAATCAAGGACTGGGCCAAACAGGTAGCAACTTCGCATACCCAACGAATTGAAGAGGTAGGATCTGGCAGAAAGCTCAAAACCCAAAAGCAAGCTCCACTTGGAAGATACTGCAGAGAAGTAGTCATCTTCTAAAGATCTTGAACACTAGCAATAAAGTAACCTCTCATAGGTAATTTACAAACATCACCCCAGGAATTAAAGAAAGAGAAAATGAGACAACACTTAAACAAGATGCAAACCCACACATCCAATTCACCAAAGGCAAATCTAGGGGGCAATGAAGTGGGACAATCTGAAAGCCACCCACCTGGCATATCTGAAGGGGTAACAACAAAACAATTGAATGAGGCTCTGGAAAAAATTAAAACATAAATAATTTCACAGATAACTGCAGAGATAATGTCCACAATGAAGACTATGCTTAAGGACACTATAGCTGATACAGACAAAAAAATAGATGAGCTTAAGAAAACTATAGAAACCATGAATGCTCAGCATAGGAAAGAAATGGAATCCATAAGGCAGATTCAAGCAGATATCCAAGAGAACAAAAATTCCATTGAAAGTATTTGTAGCAGATTAAGCCAATGCGAGGACAGGATCTCAGATATAGAAGACAGGCTTGCAATTAGTGATCATGAAAAGAAAGAATTCTTAAAAACAGCAAGGGACCATGAAAAATCAATTCAGCAGCTGCTAGATGACTCAAAGATAAACAACTTAAGAATAATTGGAATAAATGAAAAAGCAGGAGATAGCATCAATGACATTAAAACCTTGTTCAAAGACATTATCAGGGAGAACTTTCCTGGAAGAGAAAAAGAATTTGACACCCCAATAAGTGAAGCTTTTAGAACACCAACTAGACATGATCAAAAAAAAACTTCAGCCAGACATATCATAGTCAAGATCCCAGAAATTCAACAGAAGGGCAGAATCTTAAAAGCTGTTAGGGAGAAGAGACAAATCACCTATAAAGGAAAACCCATCAGAATCACAGCTGACTTTTCAGCACAAACCCTCAATTCAAGAAGAGCTTGGAATGACGTATTTCAAGCTCTAAAGGAAAATAACTTTCAACCCAGATTGATGTACCCCGCAAAACTGTCTTTCAAAATTGATGGAGAAATAAAATACTTTCATGACAAAGAACATCTAAGAAAATTTATGACCACCAAACAAGCACTCCAAAATGTTCTGAAGGACATTCTAGAAAGAGATAGGAACCCCAACAGAAGGAATCCACCAGGCAGGGCAGATAATTAAATAGCAGGAAAGGGGAAAAACAAAGAGTGGGAACCAACAACAGGAAAATATCATGAGAAGTATAAGTCAATACATATCAGTTTTAACCATCAATGTTAACGGTCTCAATTCACCAATCAAAAGGCACAGACTGGCAAAATGGATCAAGAAGCAAGATCCAACAATATGCTGTATACAAGAAACACATTTAATTCAGAAAGAAATTCATAGACTGAAAGTCAAAGGATGGAAAACAATACTCCATGCCACAGGAACCCAGAAAAAAGCAGGGGTAGCTATTCTTTTTGCAGACAAAGTGAACTTCAAGCCAAGAATGATTCAGAGAGATAAAGATGGTCATTACATCCTTGTAAAGGGAACAATCCAAGAGGAAGAGGTAACGATCATAAATATATATGCATCAAATACCAATGCACTGAACTATATAAAACAAGTACTAAAGGACATAAAAAATCAAATAAGCACTAATACAATTATATTGGGAGACCTCAATACTCCACTGTCACAAAAAGACAGATCAACTGGACAGAAAATCAATAATGAAATAATAGAACTGAACCAAACTTTTGAACAAATGGACTTAGTAGATGTCTACAGAGTGTTCCACCCCACAACATCAGAATACACATTCTTCTCAGCTGCACACAGGACGTTCTCCAAAATAGACCACATACTAGCTCATAAAACCAGCTTAAGTAAATGCAAAGAAATTGAAATTATCCCATGCATATTATCAGACCATAGTGCAATGAAATTGGAAATCAATGGCAAAAGAAATCACAAAAACTCCCTAAACACATGGAAATTAAAAAGCACCTTCCTTAACAACCAATGGGTCACAGATGAAATTAAAGAAGAAATTAGACAATTTCTACAACTGAATGATAATGACAGTACAACATACCAGAACTTATGGGATACAATGAAAGCAGTCCTAAGAGGGAAATTTATAGCATTAAATACTTATATTAGGAAAATAGAGCAAGCGCAAATAAACAACTTAATTGCAAACTTCGAACTTCTAGAAAAAGAAGAGCAGGTTAAGCCAAAAGCCCGTACAAGGGAGGAAATTATAAAGATCAGAGCAGAAATTAATGTATTGGAGACTAAAAAAACAATACAAAGAGGGCCGGTGAGATGGCTCAGCGGTTTAAGCGCCTGCCTTGCAAGCGCGAGGGCCTGAGTTAGACTCCCGGAACCCACATACAAAAAAGGGGCCGGTGATATCGCTCAGCGGCACGGGCGCCTGCTGGCGCGTGAGGTCCTGAGGTCGACCCCCCGGCACCCACAAAAAAAAAAAAAAAAAACAATACAAAGAATCAATGAAGCAAAAAGTTGGTTCTTTGAAAGAATAAATAAGATTGACAAACCCTTATCCAACCTTATTTAAAAAAGAAAAGAAAAGACTCAAATCCATGCAATTGAAAATGAAAAGGGTGATATCACGACGGACCCTGCAGAAATCCAGAAGATCATCTATACTTATTTTAAAAATCTATATTCTACTAAGATGGAAAATGCAGAAGAAATGGACAGATTCCTAGATTCTTATGAATTACCAAAGCTGAATCAAGAAGATTTAAAAATCCTAAATAAACCAATATCAACCAATGAAATTGAAGATGTAATTAAAAACCTCCCAACAAAGAAAAGCCCAGGCCCTGATGGATTCACTGCCAAATTCTACAAGAAATTTAGAGAAGACCTAACAGCACTACTTCTCAAACATTTTAATGAAATTGAAAGGGAAGCAATACTCCCAAATTCATTCCTGGAAGCAAGCATTACCCTGATACCAAAACCAGAGAAAGACCCAACTAAGAAAGAGAACTACAGGCCAATCTCCCTAATGAACATAGATGCAAAAATCCTTAATAAGATACTGGCAAACAGAATCCAACAAATCATCAAGAAGATTATACACCATGACCAAGTTGGATTCATCCCTGGGATGCAGGGATGGTTCAACATACGTAAATCAATAAATGTAATACTCCATATTAACAGAACCAAAGACAAAAATCACATGATCATCTCAATAGATGCAGAAAAAGCTTTTGACAAAGTCCACCACCTTTTCATGATAAAAACCCTACAGAAAATTGGAATAGAGGGTCTTTATCTCAACCTGGTAAAAGCTATCTATGACAAACCAACAGCCAATATTATACTAAATGGCCAAAAACTGAAAGCCTTCCCTCTAAAATCAGGAACAAGACAAGGATGTCCACTGTCCCCACTCTTATTCAACATAGTTCTGGAAACTTTAGCCAGAGCAATTAGACAAGAGAAAGAAATAAAGGGAATAATGATTGGAAGGGAAGAAGTTAAATTATCATTATTTGCAGATGACATGATACTCTACACAGAAGACCCCAAAAACTCCACTAAAAAACTGCTAGATTTAATAAGCAAATTCAGTAGTGTAGCTGGATACAAAGTCAATACTCAAAAGTCAATAGCCTTCCTGCACACAAATAACAAACTTACTGAAAGAGAAATTAGGGAAACAGTACCTTTCACAATAACATCCAAAAAAATGAAATACCTAGGAGTCAACCTCACAAAGGATGTAAAAGAACTATACACTGAAAACTACAGTACTCTGAAAAAGGAGATTGAAGAGGATATCAGAAAATGGAAAGATATCCCTGACTCCTGGATAGGAAGAACCAATATAGTGAAAATGGCCATACTTCCAAAATTGTTGTACAGATTTAATGCAATTCCAATCAAAATTCCAACAGCATATCTCACAGAATTAGAGAAAACAATCCTAAAATTCATTTGGAATCAGAAGAGACCTAGAATAGCAAAGGCAATTCTGGGCAACAAAGGCAAGGCAGGGGGCATCACAATCCCCGACTTGAAATTATACTATAAAGCTACTGTGATAAAAAACAGTGTGGTACTGGCAAAAAAACAGACCTGAAGATCAATGGAACAGATTAGAAGATGCTGAAACAACCCCAGACATACTAAGCCACCTTATCTTTGACAAAGTTGCCAAACACATTCAGTGGAAGAAGGATAGCCTCTTTAATAAATGGTGCTGGAAAAACTGGCTCTACACATGCCGAAGATTAAAACTAGACCCATATCTTTCACCATGCACTAAACTAAATTCAAAATGGATCAGAGATCTAAATATTAAAACAGAAACATTAAATCTGCTGGAAGGTAGGATTGGTAAATCCCTTGAAGACATTGGTGTGGGCAAAGACTTTATGAATAAAAATTCGACCGCACGGGAACTATCCCAAAGAATCAATAACTGGGATCTCATCTTATTAAAAAGCTTTTGCACAGCAAGAGAAACCACCAACAGAGTGAAAAGACAACCCACAACGTGGGAAAAAATGTTTGCCAGCTGTTCCTCAGACAAAGGATTACTATCGAGAACATATAAAGAACTCAAAAAAACAGACCTCCCAAATTTAAAGACCCACTCCAAAAATGGGCATCTGAGATGAATACACATTTCTCAGATGAAGAAATACTAATGGCAAATAAATATACAAAAAAATGTGCAACATCACTAGTCATTCGAGAGATGCAAATTAAAACAACACTGAGATGCCATCTCACTCCAGAAAGAATGGCTACTATAAAGAAATCAACTAATAACAAATGCTGGAGGGGCTGTGGGGAAAAAGGAACCCTTCTTCACTGTTGGTGGGAGTGTCAACTGGTACAGCCACTGTGGAAGTCAGTGTGGAGATTCCTCAAAAAACTAGGGTTGGAGGTCCCATTTGACCCAGCTATTCCCCTTCTGGGCATCTTCCCAGAAGAATTAAAAACATCGTACCACAGTGATATATGTGCTGCACCAATGTTTATAGCAGCACAATTTGTAATAGCCAGATCTTGGAAACAACACAAATGCCCATCAACTGAGGAATGGATAAGAAAGATGTGGTATTTTTATACAATGGAGTACTATTCAGCCATAAAGAAGGATAAACTGGAGACTTTTATAGGTAAATGGATGCAACTCGAGAAAATACTCATAAGTGAAATAAACCAGACGCTCATGTGTAAGCATCGTATTGTCTCTCTAGTATGAGAAACTGAAAGAGTAAATGAGATCCACAATGTACAATAGACATGGTCAATCAAAAAGAAACTGGTCAATAAGAAAGAGAGACTGGAATAGGGAAAAGAAAGAAGGGAAAGGGAAAAAAATTGTGTATATATATATATATATATATATATATATATATATATGATGGTTAAGATAGGTACACTACCAATTTTACTTAGTTCATTGAAGAGTAAGGTTTGAGCCAATAATGTTTGGACAATTGAATGCTAATGTGTGGTATGCTGAATAACTAACTTAAAGATAATAATACGTAATGCATTGACCATCGTTACCCTCATATTATGTTGTTTTGAAAATTTGTTCTTTTTTTGATTTGTTTTTTTCTTCTTTTTAAAATAAAATAAAATTAAAAAAAAAACAATGTAAAACCAAGTAATTAGCTCTGAGGCCTAAAAATTACACTTATAAATTCATTTTTCAAGGACTTTAACACAAACTCAGCAGTCATAGGTTGTGGAAATACCCCCTAAAACATCTAAACACAATTAATACATTAGCTGGGTGTGGTGGTGCACAGCTGTAATCCCGGCACTCGGGAGGCTGAGGCAGGAGAATCCCTGTGAGTTAGAGGTCAGCCTTGCCTACATAGTGAGTTTAGGGTCAGCCTGAACTGCATAGTGAGACCCTGTCTCAAAAACAAACAAATAAATAAATTAAATACATTAAATATCAAAATATAGCATAGTAAAAATTTTTTTAAATTTTTTGTACAAGTACTTTACCTTGACTTAGAGGCTCACGGGCATACTGGAAGCTGGAGAGAAATTGGAGGAGGAGGAGATATGTTATATTTTTTGGAAGAAGGGTCTCCTTCCATAATGACTGCTAGCAATATACTTTCAGCGATCTTTTCTCTTGGTCTTTTTTCATTTTTTCTCAACAAAATTTTGTCTGGGCAAGAGGGCACTTAGACTGGAGTGTCACCTCTTTGTGTCCATAGCAAGACACAACACACAACTCCCTCTCAGCTCATACAGGTTTTTTCAAGTCAGATTTTTGGTTGACTATTGAGCAAAATTACAAACACTGTGCAGATTTTTTCAAACTTTGCTGTTCAGGTGGTGGCAATGTTGGTGCTTGGAGTCTTTCAACAACTGAGGTATCACTGTATTATTGACCTTATGTCTATTGTGTAAGTAAATAAACACAGGCAAGGATAAAAATGTTCTCACCTACTAGAAAAAGATACACTGAACATTTACATCTTGCAAACATTCCTATAAGAAAGATGATAAATATGGAACATATTTTTCCACACAAACAAAAATTATATCACATCCCATATACTAACATGTCACATGCTTTTCCCAAAACAATGGTGATTTGTGGATCACAGAAATATCTTCTTGCAAAATGAGACTTTTTTAATTCATGCATCAAACAAATATTGAGCACCTTTTGAGCTCCAGACACTTTTCTAGGTGCTTGGAATATAGCAATAAATAAGGCAGATAAAGATGTTTGCTCATAGAGGTTATACATTCTAGCTGGAGGAAAAGAAAAATAAAGTAAAAGCAAGACAGACAAGAAAGTCATATGATATATTTAAAGTCAATTGGGCTAAAGAAAAAGAAAAAGTAGAGCAAGGTAGGAGTATGAGGAGTGAAGAGCAGAGGGGAGTTGCCATCTGAGTAGGACCAATGGGAGTCCTCACTGAGAACACTGGCCTTGAACAGACTTGGAAAAAAGGAGGCAAGATGTGTCACAGGCAAAGCGAACAGCATTGCCAAGCCCCATATCCAGGAGTGTGTCTGACCTCTTGATTAGTGTGGCATAAGATAAAAAAAAAAAAGGCAGAGTACTGGAAGATGAGAACAAAAGTGTTTAGGGGGCGCTGGTGAGATGGCTTAGCGGCGTAAGCACCTGCTTGGCAAGTGCGAGGGCCCGAGTTCGACTCCCGGAACCCACATATGAAAAAAGGGCCAGTGATATCGCTCAGCGGCACGGGCGCCTGCTGGCAGGCGAGGTCCTGAGGTCGACCCCTGGTATCCACAAAAAAAAAAAAAAAAGTGTTTAGGGGTATGCAGGGCAATTCATGCAATGGCTTGTCCTCTTACCCATGGGAGAAAAAAATGATTATTACTGTGGAAGACTCTGGAGCATCCCCGATATGGAGCCAAGCGTCCACCAGAGCAGGATGGAAAGCCAAGGATATTAATGCCTGACTGCCTGCAGAAGGATTTCATCCCTCTCCCAGTATTTGACCTATTCCTTTCTTCCTGATAATGTGAATCGATTTTCTCCATAATAGATTTTCCCAAAGCAAAACCTACAATCCAACTGTCACTGTCACTTAAACAGGCTGTGCTTTATTAGTTTTAATCACAAGAATGCCTGTGACAAAGCAAATACCATATGAATCAGCCACAGCAGGATCCTGAGACATCTAGCCCTTCCTGAAAACTCCCTTTGTGATCAGCCCTCCTTAGCGATTCAGGGCACTAACCTCAGAAGAGCTCATGAGGAAGTCAGAAGGCCCTCTACTGTGAACCGTCACAAGGACACAATCACTGAACCAGCAGTGACATAAAGATCCTTGGATTGGGTCAGTTTCATATTTCTGTGGAACTGCAAAGTCATTTCTCAAGATCCCAAAGCAGTTATTCTGTGACTCCGGACAGTCTATGACTCCTCCTTCCTAATGGTCTGCCTGTCTCCCCATTCCATGACTTCATGCACATTGATGCAAAGGGAAACAGGAAAAAGAACACCTCACACTCACATGAACACTTGGATGAGTTTTTGCCAATCTTCTATCCTGTGTTCAGAAAGTTTTCACATCCTCTCTGCATAGAGAGGCAGTATTTAGAAAGATCTACAACAATATTTTGAAATCATTATCTTGCTACCTTAGCTTTTAACATGAATTAGGAAAATTTCCATGTTTCTCTCCACAATGGAGAAGAGCTTAAACAACAAAAGAATTTTCATTTTCCCCCAGGAGATTGCTCCCTCTCTTCCTTTTTTGTCTCCTTTCCCTTTCCACTGTCTTTTCACTTTCCTTCTTTTTTCTTTAGTCTATTCTTGAACAATTAGTTTGTAAAGCCATTAGGCGAAGATCTAATTATAAGGGGAGGGAAGGGGATCAGGTGATCAGAGTGAGACTCCAGATCCTGAGCCCAGCAGGGTCAAGGGAATGCAAATGCGGGATCAAATTGGTGTGAGGCATTGGAACCCAAACAGGTGAAAGAGTATCAAAGTAAAAGAGTGAACACCAAGTGTGGTTATCAGATCCCTAGTGGGATGAACAGAGCATTTACCCAGTGGGAAGGGTAGGGTGTCTCAGAATGGGAGCACCAGGGACAGAGTATCAGCTTGAGAAGAGTGAACAGATGACCTTAGATAGCATAGCTCAAGCAGGAGTTTTGAAGCCAAAACATCCACATGGGATGGGATGGAATGGAGGGACCGGCAGTGACCCCCACATAGGCTATGGGTCCTGTAAATAGATTAGATATTAGATGATTGATAGGTAGATACATAGATACATAGATAGATGATAGATAGATAGAGATAGATAATAGATGATAGATAAAATAGATGATGGATAGAGAGACAATAAACATAGATGGAAATATAGGTGCAAATGTCTGTGTATTCATATACATAGATAATATATACAAGGGCCGGTGAGATGGCTCAGGGGTGTACGTGCCTGCCTGGCAAGCGCAAGGGCCCGAGTTCGACTCCCAGAACCCACATATGAAAAAAGGGCCGGTGATATCGCTCAGCGGCACGGGCGCCTGCTGGCGCGCAAGGTCCTGAGGTCGACCCCCGGTACCCACCAAAAAAAAGATAATGTATACATAATATGAATACATACATATACTCTGTCCATTTCAGTAGCGAAAGTGTGCTGAAAGCCCTGATCTTAGTTTCTAAATAGAATTTCTCACTTAAAGAATCCATGGCTCATTTGAGAAATATCTAATTTGAATTTCAAATCATGTGTTCCAGAAGATAAGAAGCATCTAAGATATTCTCGGAACAACTGGGAAAGTTTGAATGGGATCTGAACCTGAGATGCAATGTCAGTGTTGATTTCCTGATTTTGATAGTGGCATGGAGGACAAGGCCCTTGCTTGTAGTATACATTTTTGTATATTTTATATAGAAAACTTTGAGCCTGTTTAGGGGGGCAACTTGTCCTCAGATAGCTCAGAAAGTATAAAACTTCAGAGTGTTCACATGAAAGTTTCTATAAGAGTAAGACTATTTTGATTTTTTTTAAAGAGAAGAAAAGAATTGTCCCATGAAACAATCTGACTGAACAGCTAGCAATTAGAGGGTTCTTCCTTGCCAATAAAATTATTATCTAGAATTTTACATTGCATTTCCTTATAATGGTTTAATATTATTTTCATGTTTGCTTATATCCCCCTTTTAATCTGAACAGTATACATGCTTTTCCTTTCACTGATTCTAGATTAATCTTGAGAGACTTCCTTTATGTCTATGTATATCTTTTCAACTATTTGTCAAAAATTAGCTATCGAAATTTTCAATTCTGATGTTTTCTTTTTTAACTTAGTTCCTGATATTATATTTGCTTATTCATTTCTCCTAGCCTTTATCTCCTTTTTTGCTTCTTGCAGAAAAAACACTCTATTCCCTTGTGCTTACATAATTGCCACATATTCTTTTTAGTTTAATAAAAATATTCCAAAAATAAGCTTTATTTGTAGTATGACTTTTACTGAGTAACATGTGTTTCAAACATATTATTATAGTTGTTTCCATCTTGTATGCAATTGCAAATGCTATTTTCTTTTTTTTTTTTTTTTTTTTTATTTGGGTACCGGGAGTCAACCTCAGGACCTCGTGCTTGTCAGCAAGTGCTTGTGCCACTGAGCGATATCACTGGCCCTTTTTTTCCTTTATGTGGGTTCCAGGAGTCAAACTCAGGACCTCGCACTTGCCAGGCAGGCACTTATGCCGCTGAGCTATCTCACCAGCCTGCAAATGCTGTTTTCTCATTGAACCAGGACTTGTACATTTTTCCAAAGTTCTCCAAATAATCAGTTCTTTTTTGTTTGTTTGTTAATTGCTAGTTTTGTATAGGTAAGGGATGTTATCTGCATACAATTCTTACTCTGGAGAATATTCATGTTTTCCTTAAATCTAAGATTTGTTTATATTCAGAAAACATTTGGAAAGAGTATTCTCTTTATAGTGTATAATGTTTTACATCTATCCATTGAATAGCCATATTACCTAAGTTTTCTACTCTTAATTTACATGTTTTATTTTCTAGACTAGTCATTAAAAGAAATTTTCATTGTGATTATCGGTTAAAATTTTTCTTCTAACAATTTTTGCTGATATCATCATATTTAGAGCCTAAATATGCATAAAGGTTATATCCATTGCAAATGATGCATTTTGTCCTTCCTTTGAATCCTTTTTTTTTTTTTTTGTGGGTACCAGGGGTCGACCTCAGGACCTCGCACGCCAGCAGGTGCCCGTGCCGCTGAGCAATATCACGGGCCCTTTTTTCGTATGTGGGTACCGGGAGTCGAACTCAGGACCTCGTGCTTGCCAGGCAGGCACTTATGCTGCTGAGCCATCTCACAAGCCTAAATCCTATTTTTTGACTTATTTAATTATGCACCATTTTACTCACATGTGCATAGTACATGTTCACTGTTCCCTTAATTTCTGTCTCTACTATGTCCTGTTTTCTTTGATCTCTTTGTAAACAATATTGTTCCTACTCAATATGAGACAATTGTGTTTTACAGTCATGAAAATGAATTTAGTTGGTATATCTTGGCAGCCCTTCAGTTTATTTTTTGTTTAATGTTCTCACTTTTAATTCCTATACTATTTTTATTGTCTGATCCATTCTTCAAGTCTTCCATACATTTTATTTTTTGCTTTGCTCCAGTTATTTTGAATTAATGAAATTTATTTGTATTCTACAAATATGTAAATTATGTTTAAAACTCTGTTTTCTGGATCAACAATTATTAACACCTCTATGTGCAAAATTTTTGTTATATTTATTTCTCATCAACATGCTTATAAATTACATTGGAATAATCCAAGTTATTGATTAAGGGGGTCATCATCAATATCTCAACAACATGTTTCTTTCCTTTTAACAGCTATTTATATTTTCATTTAATTGTTTTTTACATTTCACACATACTTACATGAATGAAATATAGATTAAAACAAATATAAATTTTGATCACTTTTATATTTACATTTTCACTAAAATTCATAAAGTTAACAAATCTTTTTCAGAGTAATTTAGGTGCTTCATTGATTAAACTCAATGTTATTATCCTTCTTTATCTCATCCATACCTCAAATGAGCATTTTGATATATTTAGTTCACTCTGCTCACAATCTACCTTTCCTCATCTGCTGCCTTTGGGTTTGGGGATAATTTCTCCAAACCACAACTTTCTCTTTCTCCAGTTAATAATCAACAGTCTTAACTCAGAAATCAGGTTTTATATCTTGTTATGGTTTAGCCAGAGGATGTCTCCCAAAGGCCTCTCATTCACCCTTCGGGGGTGGGGTTTGGAAGGTCACTAAATCATGGGAGCAATGTAGCTGGCTTACTGTTAGGAGTTCGAGTCTGGTCAGAAGAGATGGGTCACTGGAGTGTGACCTAGAAGAGTATGTCTCCCTCCCTGGCTCCTCCCTTCTCGCTCGGCTTTCTGACTGTCATAATGTGTGTAGCTTTCCTCCACCAGGCCCTTGAACCATGCCACCAACCATCCAAAGACTGAGACTTCTGAAACTGTGAGGCAAAATAAAACTCTCTTCCCTTAAACTGTGGGTCTCAGGTATTGTCTCAGCCACAAGAAAGTAACTAAGACACATCTGAAGCAGTATTACTAAACTCACATTTTTCTGCTTTGACAGAGTCAGTGTAACTTTGATGAGAATATAAATTTCAGAGGGTTGCATATTTTTATTGTTGTTGTTTTTGGTTGGTTGGTTTATATTTAGATATTCCCTAGAAGCCTTTTTATTCTGATGCACAAAATAAAGTTGTGGATGATCAAAAGAAAACCTGGGTAATTATAAATTAGGAAGGTTATATTAATAAGATATGGTTGTAAACATCTAATGATATAATCATAAGAGCTACCATTCATATAACAATAATTTAATATGTACAACATAATTTAATACATACTTTTTCAAAGTATAAATAATCTCAAAAGGAAACACTGGCCCTAAGACTTCACAGTGACTTCTTTCTTATCAGATGTATATCTTTTCACAAATTTGGTGGTTTCTCTCTGCTCCTTTGTGGGGAGATATCTTTTACTCAGTTGAGAAATGCACAGTCAGTTTTTCAAAAATCATGTTAAACGCTATTAGGTCACGACTAAGAAGAAAGCGAACGTTCATATTGTCTCAATTTTCTTTTACTTAATTGAGAGCCCAAACATCAGACTGAGAAATACAACCACCTGGAAATTGCCCTCCCCATCCCCACCCTGCTTTTCTCCAGTACCTCCACATCTGTGCTGTGTGCAGCCACCAAGAAGTTCCTTGCCAATGTCTCCCAAAGGATAGGGTTTGCTACCATTGACTTCCCTCTCACCTGCCCTTGCTTTTTTCTTCAGAATTTATAACAAGCTATGCTGATCAGAGCTTCAGCTGCCCACCATGTCCATGAAGACCAAGTCCTTAAGGGCACCCTCTTTTATTCATGTATCCACTGTTCAACAAATATTCATTGGGCATCCCTTAAAGTTTAGATTCTTAGAGTTCCCTGCTATGCTTTGCACTTTTCCTATTCTTAAGCATTTATGCAGCAGCAGGCAAATCATGCAGATACTCTACCTATCCTTTATCAAATGGTATTGCCCTTTACTAGAAATCCACAGAAACAAAGGCCCCACTTTATGTATATACTAAATGAAGCCCAGACTGAATTTCAATCACTGTATGTGCAAGGGCCTGGTAAAATTTTCAGAAACCTTGGTTGTATTCTTGCCTCCCTGATATCGGGTCCTAAATCTTCAACTTTTGACAATGAGACCTAAAACAGAGCTGTAGTCATTAGTCAAAAACCAAAGAGGGTGCCGGGCATGGTGGCCCACACAGGTAATCCCCGCATTCAGGAGGCTGAGGAAAGGGATGGTCATGAGTTTGAGGCCAGCCTGGGCCAAATAGGAAGTTCAAGGCCAGCCTGAACTACATAGTGAGACCCTGTATCAAAAAAAAAAAAAAAAAAAAAGAGGCTATCAGGACACCATATGAATATAAAATCCCCTCTACTAGAATATTTCAGACTTTTCACTTCACATTATTTGACAAAGTTAGATAAATTTCTCTGTCGTGCCCTGAACTGCACTGCAAATCTTTTGTGTTATTGCATCACTTTGCAACTTTGCTTAACTGTGCTTGCTGTGATCAACCACAAATGGGGATAAGTCGAGTAGCTATATGTAGCTGATTACCCCTTGTCCAGAATTCAGTGGTCCCCTAGCCTGCAGCTCTGGAGCTTGGTGGATGAAAGGGTTTTTCTGAGTAAAATCCATTCACTAAATGCCTTGGTGGACCCTTTCTCATCCTCTTTGGTAGTCACTCACTTTTCTCATGAGCGGTTTAATCATTTGTCTCATATTCTGCAGAGATTTTTAAACCATCTGGCTTTTTGATATTTGCTTTTTTTCTTATTTTTATAGTTCAAGATCATTTTAGGAGAAAAAGAAGAAAATGGCTCAAACGATCATCTTGGAACTTACAGCATCCTTTTAAACTCGGCCTGTGCTCCTTCCTCTGAGAGTCTGAATGAATTGGGGCCACATAAATACCAGTCCTCTTCCTAAAGCACAGATATCAGCTTCACTGGATCAGCGTGGTACGCCAACCCAACATTCAAGAGATGTTGCTTTAACCATCCTTGAATATAGCTTTAAAAAAATAAGGTACCATACATGGCTTTCTACTTTTTGGTGAAATTAATTTTTCTTGGTAGTGAATATAGAATCTATTTGTGTAACTAGCATTTAAAGTTTCTCTTTTATATTTAGGTCTTAGCCACTAAATTCCCTGTACTTTTCCAACATTTACAAGTGTTCTCAGTAAAGCAGAGAACTGTTACTTACTTTTTGTTCTTTCCCACACTCCTAACTCCCCTCTCCTGGCCTTCTTTATAGGCCTGCAAAACAAGAGAGGAATCTAGCTTTACAGCGGGAGGGTTATATTTAAAAAAAGAACATGAGAACATGCCATTTGAAGTGCTGAGCAAATCAGAGTAACAGGTACTCTAGACCAAGCAGGGCTGGAGATTAATATCCAAGGGAAAAAGGAATGAAGCAAAATCCTCACTCAAGCCTTCAGAACAGAGTTGACAGGAATAGTATAGCCATGGAGTTAAAAGAACAGGAGTGATACAAACTGTATCTAAGAACAGCGAGTAGACAAGGAACAGCCATGCAAGAGAAGGGACTAGGGTTTGAGATTCAAGGTCCTAAGACAAAAAAGTAAGGACAATGCATCGAGGCAAGTCTTTTTCTTTGAAAATTCTCTGTTCTGCAGTTCACTACCTTGGGGCACAGGTATCTGATATTCCCCCTTGCAGTACTCAGAAGCCGAGTGCCCTCTCACTAAGACTCCTTCATTACAAAATCTGTAAGTCAGCTACCTTGTCACTTGTTCAAACTCCCCAGACACCCATCTGTACATGCAAGACAGCAGCAAAGCATTTGTTTGATGACTAAATCTTTTATGTCCTATTAAATTTCTGTTTGCATTTTTTAGCAATTCCTCTTTGTCATTCAATGTATTGATCAAAAAAGTGGTTGCTGTCTGTCGAGAGAAATGGAACTACACATCTGGCTTCTGTTTGTTTCTGTTTCTTAATGTTTTGTACTTTTGCATTATTCATGTGCCCAGGGGCTATACATGATGGCCACATTTTTATAAATCCCCCAAATAAATAAATAATAGCCTATTTGGAAGAGCTACTTTGGTTTTCGGGGGACTTTGGCTGTTGGTATCTGATAAGTCACATCTAGCAACTCCAGCCAAAAGACAGCAATTGCAGCATCTCCTGTGTGCCTCAGACATTAAAAATAAAAACTATAGCTACTTACCAGTGGGTGAGTTTGATGTATCACAGCACAGCGTTTCTGTTGAGGTCTTCCTCTTTGCTTCACTGAGAAATCCAGCTCACCCATAAATTCAAGACAACATACAGATAACTGAATAGTAAGTGACCTTAGGAAAGCCCTCTTAAGAAAAACTAAAGACATTTTTTGTTAAGAGAACTCTTTTACTAGTGTTTGCCCTGTGATACTCGAGGTTAATAGATGTTACAAGGAGACTTGATAAAAATTGTTTCATTTGGCAAACTGAGGTAGAAAAGGAAGATAATTTTCTTTATTATGCTTGTCCTGAGTAGAGAAAGGAAAGAAAAACTCAAATTTTTCATTGATGTGATCTGTGTTAATCTAAATATTCGGGAACTTGCTCAACTCTCCGGTAACCATGGTGCACCAAGAATGTCCTGCCAAATTCACCAAATCGTCACCTTCCATGGCTGTATCTCCCCCTGAAAGACAGGGCGTGGGGCTGCAATATTACTACACTGTGTGACTGGCAATACAGTAAAATTCATTTAAAACAATTCACACAATATTAAGATACTTCCCTTCTTCGCAATCTATCTTATGTCCTTTAATTACAAGGGCAAATCTCCATGACAACTTGCTCAGCAGGCACTTGACTATGTAGCCAATTCTGCAGTTTTTTCTTTTTTCTGAACTTGGTGATGTCAAAAAGAATTCAAGCTTCTCGATTTTTCTGTTCCTTTCCTCCAAGACGCTTCACTTTATAAAGCACATTTTATGCACATACTCCTCACTCTTCTTTTTTGTGATGAAATGCATTCAACTTTCTCTTAGTTTCACTTTTGCTTAAGATCAATATTTCAACTAAATTCATATCTTTGATGTATAACATTTCACTAGGAGAGTATAAGAAGCCATATATTATTTTGCTCTTAAGAAAAATGGGAATCTGATCTGGAAATTACCTGCTAAGCGGTTGTGAGGATTTATTTGAATTCCCCTAAGAACCTGTTAGTGTATAATTTGTTGCATAGGATTTATGACCCTCCCAGGAGATTTCACTCAGTGCAGAAGAACATTTCCCCAACATGTCAAAGACACACCACTGTACTGGCAATTTGGCATATTCATGACAAGCCTGTGGTGGAGCTTCTCTTGAAAACTTGGCTACTCCCCCCAAAAGACCTGCCGCAGAGACGTGCCAACATGGGAACCACAGAGCACCTTCCTATAGAGCCCATTTTCATATTCAAATTAATCATATTTTAGAATACAACCTAGATTGGCCTTAATTTTCTTTGTTCTCTCAAATCTCTAAAATGAGTATTCATTACACCAACATGATCTCTAGGTTTTACTGACCTTATACCATATTGTAGCATATTTTTCATCTAATATTCATCAATCAGAAAATACTTTTTAACACAAAATTAAGATTTATATTTTTCAAACACATATGCTAAGTTGAAAATAAATAAAACTGGGCCGGTGAGATGGCTCAGCAGCATAAGTGCCTGCCTGGCAAGCGCGAGGTCCTGAGTTCCACTCCTGGCACCCACATACGAAAAAAAAGGGCCAGTGATATCGCTCAGCGGCACAGGCGCCTGCTGGCGCGCGAGGTCCTGAGGTCGATCCCCGGTACCCACAAAAAAAAATAATAATAATAATAATAAATAAATAAATAAATAAATAAATAAATAAATCTGTTAAGTGGCATAGTTAGGTTTGGTTTGGTTAGATTTTCCCCTACAATCAAAGTGGCCCAGTTCTTCCAGAGACTTGCTCCTTTGTCTAAAGTATGTTCAAATCTCATTAATTCAGAGATGTCTTGTGACCCATAATTAAGAAGATAAAAACTGAGCTAAAACTGATATTTGTACCTACCACCAGATATTTTTAGTGTCCTAAGCTGGTTGACAACGTAAGCAATATCTTAGAGGCAATGTCTAGTAGTCAAGCTCATCTGCTTTCCAACAATTTGGAAGCACCAATGATGACAAACAGAAAGCACTAACTCTAATTATGATAAGTTATGTTTGCACATCGCCTTGTGGATCTAAGAAGACCTTAAGCTATTTACTCCAACCCAAGTGGCTAAAGCTGTTGCCCAAAAGACCATTTCTTGTCATGTTTTCAGTTAACACCACTTGAGAATTTCCAATAAGTGGCTCTAAAAACCATTACATTTTTCCCTAGCTTCTAAGTACATTAAATTTAATTATAGACTGAAAATACATTTTAAAAATAAATAAATCCTGGGGGCCGGTGAGATAGCTCAGCGGCATAAGCACCTGCCTGGCAAGCGCAAGGTCCTGAGTTCGACCCCCGGTAACCACAAAAATAAAAAATAAAAAATAAAATAAATAAATAAATCCTTTAGCCTTCATTAGAGCCCTCTGAAATTTTTAAAATATAGATTTGGAAGTTGCAGATGATCTTATGTCTACTTACACATGTAAGTAAAATGCATAGTTCTTTCTATGTAAGTAAAGTAGAAAACGGAAAATCCTCACTCCCACTAGCTTCTGGCCCTGTGTTCCTTTGCAAGAAGCATTCAGGTGGAGCCCACCCTAGATCTCTCTTCCCACTTTCCCCCTGAGAGAGAAACTAGTTTAATGGCATCCAAGGTTGACAAAAGAAAGCAAGCTTGTTTAATTATGCTGAGATCTTGTACAATTTTTCTAACTCACCTGTTCTGAAGACAAGGCTTCAGATCTATGTCCAGCCAAGTCACCACAGTCTTGAAGTCAGTTCTGCCCCTGTAGAAGTTTGGGAATGGCAGGGGCATCTCAAAAATTGAGATTCTTTATTCAGGCACCCACTCTATGTGCAAATCCAAGCCAAGGTCCCTCATCCAGCCTTGTACAGAATAGAACTGGCCTGTCCATTTCCATCTGTCAGATGTCCACATTATTGCTACATTAGTTATAAACTTGAGGAGAGGAAACTCATATTATCTGTTGGCCCTTAAACTGCAGCATGTTGGTAGATTCCTCAGGAACCCTGAAGAAAATAAAGGAAAGAATTTGTGAGTAGAAATGAGCAAGTAAGAATTTAAGGTTTTGTAAAAAAATGAAATACCTAGGAATCAACCTCACGAAGGATGTAAAAGACCTCTATACTGAAAACTACAGTACTCTGAAAAAGGAGATTGAAGATGATATCAGAAAATGGAAAGATATCCCTTGCTCCTGGATAGGAAGAACCAATATAATGAAAATGGCCATACTTCCAAAATTGTTATACAGATTTAATGCAATTCCAATCAAAATTCCAACAGCATATCTCACAGAATTAGAGAAAACAATCCTAAAATTCATTTGGAATCAGAAGAGACCTAGAATAGCAAAGGCAATTCTGGGCAACAAAGGCAAGGCAGGGGGCATCACAATCCCCGACTTGAAATTATACTATAAAGCTACTGTGATAAAAACAGTGTGGTACTGGCAAAAAAACAGACCTGAAGATCAATGGAACAGATTAGAAGATGCTGAAACAACCCCAGACATACTAAGCCACCTTATCTTTGACAAAGGTGCCAAACACATTCGCTGGAAGAAAGATAGCCTCTTTAATAAATGGTGCTGGAAAAACTGGCTCTACACATGCCGAAGATTAAAACTAGATCCATATCTTTCACCATGCACTAAACTAAATTCAAAATGGATCAGAGATCTAAATATTAAAACAGAAACATTAAATCTGCTGGAAGGTAGGATAGGTAAAACCCTTGGAGACATTGGTGTAGGCAAAGACTTTATGAATAAAAACTCAACCGCACGGGAACTATCCCAAAGAATCAATAACTGGGATCTCATCTTATTAAAAAGCTTTTGCACAGCAAGAGAAACCACCAACAGAGTGAAGAGACAACCCACAATGTGGGAAAAAATGTTTGCCAGCTGTTCCTCAGACAAAGGATTACTATCGAGAACATATAAAGAACTCAAAAAAATCAGACCTCCCAAATTGAAAGACCCACTCCAAAAATGGGCATCTGAGATGAATACACATTTCTCAGATGAAGAAATACTAATGGCAAATAAATATACAAAAAAATGTGCAACATCACTAGTCATTCGAGAGATGCAAATTAAAACAACACTGAGATACCATCTCACCCCAGAAAGAATGGCTACTATTAAGAAATCAACTAATAACAAATGCTGGAGGGGCTGTGGGGAAAAAGGAACCCTTCTTCACTGTTGGTGGGAGTGTCGACTGGTACAGCCACTGTGGAAGTCAGTGTGGAGATTCCTCAGAAAACTAGGGTTGGAGGTCCCATTTGACCCAGCTATTCCCCTTCTGGGCATCTTCCCAGAAGAATTAAAAACATCGTACCACAGCGATATATGTGCACCCATGTTTATAGCAGCACAATTTGTAATAGCCAGATCTTGGAAACAACCCAAATGCCCATCAACTGAGGAATGGATAAGAAAGATGTGGTATTTTTATACAATGGAGTACTATTCAGCCATAAAGAAGGATAAACTGGAGACTTTTATAGGTAAATGGATGCAACTCGAGAAAATACTCATAAGTGAAATAAACCAGAAGCACATGTGTAAGCATCGTATTGTCTCTCTAGTATGAGAAACTGAAAGAGTAAATAAGATCCAAAATATACAATAGATATGGTGAATCAAAAAGAAACTGGTCAAAAGGAAAGAGAGACTGGAATAGGGAAAAGAAAGAAGGGAAAGGGAAAAAAACAATTGTATATATATATATATATATATATATATATATATATATATATATAAGATGGTTAAGATAGATACACTACCATTTTTACTTAGTTCATTGAAGAGTAAGGTTTGTGCCAATAACGTTTGGACAATTGAATGCTAATGTCTGGTGTCCTGAATAACTAACTTAAAGATAGTAATACGTAATGTATTAACCATTGTTACCCTCCTATTATGTTGGTTTGAAAATTTGTTCTTCTTTTGATTTGTTTTGTTTTTTTTCTTCTCTTTGAAAAATAAAAATAAAAATAAAAATAAAAATAAAAAGAATTTAAGGTTTTGCTTGATAAGAGAAAAATTCTGAGATGTCCTTAACGTAATTACAAGGACCAGAGGATGGAAGGGAGGAGAGATGGGGCGATTAGTCAATTAACAAGCCACAGGTCAAAAAGAACAAAAGAGCATTTTACATTCCTGAATACAGGCTAAAACCCTAACTCAAATCTCATCAGCCCCTTTTAGGTGCCTCTGTATCCACCTTGCACCTCCATCCCATCAACAATTGTTCCTCATTGGAGGAAGGTCCTCTTATTTCAAAGCTCCCTGACCTTTACCTAACTCTGCCTGGGTCATCTATACCCAATACAGGTTTTGTGTAAGTATACCAGGGCAATTTCTAGACAGAAACTCCGATTTTGAAGAGTTTATTTTGAAAATAGAAACTAGAATAACTTCCTCTCAGATTTCTGGAAACTCAGGCAATTCTCTTAAGATTTAACCTGGAACTTACTATGAGTTCATCAGCATTTTCTCAGCTTGAGTGCAGGACTGTAGCTACCTTCCAGGCTCAGTACTAACAACAGTGCTATTAGTCAAAAGTTAGAATTGCTGCCTCGGGTACTAACTACACTCCTTAAGGAACTGATTCTTGGCCCAGAAGAGGCCCCCAAAGAGCATGACTAGACCCCACACAAGCACGTTGTCAAAGTGCATCACCCAAGATGAAGCCTCTCAGCAGTAGGATTCAACAGACTCTGCAGAGCTGCTGCTGGGGGCCAAGCACCATGAGAGAGGATGGAGCTAAGAGACATCAAAGTTCAAACACAATACCCTGACTTTTTAAAAATTTGTATGTATCGCAATAATAGATGACTAAAAGGGATATGTTTGATTTTATTCCCTCAACTTACCATATCACTCTCTGCTACAGATAAATGTGTTGCCCCCCAAATTCACATGTTGAATCCTAATGCCCAAGGTGATAATATTAGGAGGTGGGCCTTTGGGAGGTGATTAGGTCATGAGAATGGAACCTTCATCAACAAGATGAGTGCACTTATGAAAAAGTTCCCAGACAGCTACCTCACACTTTCCACTATAAAAATGTGGAAATGTTTAATTTAAAGAGAATGTATTAAAGTAAAAGACACATTAATCCTCAAAATACTCCACCTCACTTCAACCACACTTATCATATCATTTTTGCCACTTTATGAAGCAGTTTTGGAAGTCCTCTTTTGTGAGAGTCTTTTTAAGTTTTGACCAAAACTACAGTGAATTTTACTGCCTAGTCCCATCCACCAGACAGGTAGGTTCATAAAAACATTACAGAGTGTCCTCATGCACCTTATCTGAACCTGGCACCATGTGACTTCTGGCTCTTCCCCAAAGTCAAAATGACCATGAAAGGGAAATGTTTTGAATTCAGTTCAGGACATAGAGGCAGCCATAACAATACAACTAAAGGTACTCATGAAAGAGGACTTCCAGAATTGCTGCAGAAAGTGTCAAGAATGATGGGACAAGTGTGTTCAAAGTAAGAGGAAGTATTTTGAAAGAATTAATAACCGTATGTCTTTCACTGTAACAAATTTTTAATAAACATTCACTGTATCTTTTGATCACATGCATATAAAGCAGGAATAGGCGCTCTCCAGATATGGAATCTGCAGGGTTGTTGATCTTGGGCTTCCAACCTCCAGAAGTGTTAGAAATAATTTTCTGTTATTTATAAGCACTTCAGTTTGAAGTATTTTGTTATAGCAGCCCAAATGGACAAAGACACTTCCTATATATAAACTAACAATAACCAATTGGATTTAGTGATTTGCTTAATCTTAATATGCACTGAGGGTTTAATACAAACTAAACTCTTGATTTAAATGCTTCACATAGGTTGCTTCCTTTTGTCCTCAAAAGAAACAGTGACTTCAGTTTATTTTATCTCCATTTTTACACGATGGAACTGAGATTGTGATAAGTTTAGAAACATGTCCAATATCAGGCAGAGAATGATAAAATGAGAGTTCAAAGCTCAAACCTGGAAATCACACAAGATAGAATAGTCAGTTCTTCTCTGTAGAAGAATAAAGTCAATGGTTCCCATTTCCAAGAGCTTACAATCTAACTGGGGAGGAAAGAGCCTTAAAGCTGTAAAAGAGAAACTATAATAATACTGTTCTATAAACTAAAATTCAGCCATTAAAAAAGAACATTATTTAAAAAACTAAGGACAGCATTACCGAATTAAGCATCTAGGACATGGAAAATATTATGACTTGAAGTTACTATCACTATATGGGAACTAGTAAATAAGTTACAACCATTTTCCTTGCTTGAAAAACAGCAGAGACATTTAATTCAGAGATTTATTCAGATATACTGAATCAGTACAAAGTACTTTAAGAAATATATACAAATACCCAGGATATATTTAAAAATAGAAGACACAGAAGCAGCAAAAATCAAACCCCAACTGAAGCAGCTCCTAAACAAGAAAGACAGCACAATTTAATAGAAATGCTATGCATATAAATGCAGAAGATATTCTAGAATTTGAAAACTGAGAATGCAAATGTAAAGAATTCACTATTTCCTGAATAAAGCTAACAGGGAGATATCAGCATTTAAACTTACTTTGTTAAAAACTTAAATTTCAAAAATTTAAAGAAATAATTTTATAAACATCAAAAGGGAAAAGTACATGCTTACCAAGGGCCTAAGATGAAAACTGTTCTCTGAATGCTAGGAAGAAGTATGATATCTCTGTAATCTATGAATAAGTGACATTGATTCTATGCCCAAATTATAGTTCTAATTCAGGAATAAATTAATACCCTCCTAAACTATTAAGGTGCATATTTATTACCAAACTATGCTCTCTGCAGAGTATTTTTAAAAAGGGGGGAAATTTGAATGAAGAAATATGACTGGTGTATTTTTAGGACATTAAAATTTTAATCTGAAATTATATCTGGCCACAACAATAATAAAATTTAACAAGTATTCATTCACTAAACATTCACTAACAACTATTCATTCACTTACTTCTGTCATCATCTGTGCAATACATACAGTATCACAGAACTGGCCACTAGGGTTAAAATCCACTAGAAGGTTTTCCATATGAAGTGTCAACGGCATCATCTCAGAGAAATTTTTACATACTTACATATACTGTCCGTATTCAACCACTATGCTGGATTTTGAACACACAGTAGCCGCATATTACAGTCACATCTAAGCTGTTGCTCCATAGAAACCTAAACCATTGCTTAGACATAACTGTAGCAGCTGAGCTGAGTAGAGTCACAGTTTGTAAAGCAAAAAGGAAAAAAGAAATATGACTGGACATGAAGTAGACCCTAAGGTACATTTCAGAGATGGACATATTTGGCTATGATAATCTGCTTAAAAGGACAGGGATAGAGGATTGGGCTGGCTGACAGTGACACCATCTGAATAAGAGGGACAGCAAAGACTTCCGAAGAACAGGATGCTGCTACCAAGGCTAACTGATGTCACTGCTGTAATAAGAATCAGAGAACGTAAAACAAACCAAAGTCCGACCCTTAGCAAAGTTTGTTGTTGTTGTTGTTGTTTTAATAGGGCAGGATTTAAAGAAAGATAAAGGAGAAAATATAAACTTGGCAAAAATCTTTTCTTTATAGAAGGCAGAGTGCATTTACTGCTTGAATAAATAATAGCAGAAAAACTACAATACAAAAAATAAGATAGTTTTCTGAAAAACCGTCAGTGCTGTTAAGGTATGTGATATTGGTGAAACTCTTGGTTAAACTACTTACTACCCACAGACTTGATCTAGAAAATCAAGAGGATTTCTTATCTTCTCCACTGCACAGTTTCTTTGTCTGAACGACACATAATTCACATTTCTAGGGGAGAATATTGGACACTGTAAGGTGCTCAAAGCACCTCCATTTTTCTTTAGAATCATATTCTGGTTGTTATTCTCAAACTAGGTGGTATCACCTTGAGGAAGTGATTGGATTCTACACAGAAGGCATTGAAATATGATATATTTCAAATTTCTCAAATTGTCTGCTTGTGATTTCTTTAGTATCTTCAAATGTATTGGTTTAACTTCAATATACTATAAAGAATCATTATAAAACTGCCCGGGTACTTGAGATATTCTGGATTTTCCTCAGGGTCTGTGTCTGTGTTTCCATGCTACACCTGCTACGGTATCTGAGATAAGTGAGCAGAGCCAGAAAAGAAGAGGTATCATCTGACATGCGGGGCTTTGCCCTGACAGACCCAAAGTGCTGGCCCTAGAGCAGCTGGCTACACAGCTTTCTGCATAACAACATGCAACATGTCGTTGAGTACGCGTGTATCTACCTCCTCCAGCTTTGCCCAATAGAAAAATAACAAGAGCCACATTGCAACTTCAATTCTCCTACCCCATAAAAAGGTAAAGAAGTGAAATTAATTTTAATTATATATTTTCATTAACTCCCAAATCCAAAATACTATTATTGCAACGTGTACTCAATCTTTAGGATCCTGCAGATATTTTACACTCACAATGATAGAAAAAAATATGACCCCTTGCAGTTGGGAGAGCATGCATTGAATTCAGAAGATATGCTTTCTAATTCCTTTCTGTCAAACACATTCTGTGGGACTTTGGGCAAGATCATTAACCTCGTATTCTCAGGTTCCTCATACATGACACAAGAATGGTGTCACAGAGGTAGAGTAAGAATTAAATGGAATAACACATATAAACTGCTTAGTAGATTGTGTATTATTTTGTATGGCTGCCAGAGTAAAACATCACAGAGTATGTGCCTTGAATAACCAACAATACTTTCTCATAGTTATAGAGGCCCAAAGTCCAAGATTAAGATGCCGGTAGGGTTGGTTTCCCCGAGACTTCTCTCTTGGTTTGCATTCAGCCATGTTCCTTGTGTCCTCACGTAGTCCCACCTCTGTCAAGGCAGCCCTAGTGCCTCGGAGTGTGTCCTCCCCTCTCCTCATAAGGACAACAGCCATGTTGAATTAGAGCCCTCCCTAACAGCTTTATTTTAAAAGAATCATCCACTTAAAGGCCCTGTCCCTCGATACAATTGCATTCTGAGATACTGATAGCTAGGGCTTCAACATAAGAATCTTGGGAGACACAACTCAGCACAAAACATTCTAGGGAATCCCATGAGTATACATGAATACTATTGATAAACATAATTTTCAAATGAAAGACCATTTATTCCTATATTTATTATTTCTTTTATTTATTTAATTTATTTATTTATTCACTTATTCATTAAAAATATACAAGTCAGTGGCCTTCTATGTGCTAAATAATGAGCTCCCTGTCCTGCTGGGGAGACAAAGAAACACGCAGTCACAGTGTAACCTGATGAACCCATCTTGGCTCCCTGGCCATGATTGTGTGTGCCTAACCAGCAGCCCTGGCTATGCCTGCCAGAAGGATTTGCACTGATATCACTAATATTAGGCAGGAAATATAAAATGGTATTGCTGAGGAAAAGGGGAACTCATTTGTCTCAAGTACCAGTTTGCAAGTGCCTCTTCCTACCATAATATCACATCTTGAAAACTGAGGCCCAGAGGGACAGAGGGAGCACTGAGAGGGGACAGAAAACCAGCAGCCATGCAAACATGAGAGTCTGTGTCCAAGGTAATTGTTGTCCTACATGCAGCAGACTGCATAGGAGATTTTTGCCTTACAGTCACAACTGATGAGCCCCAGTGCTTAAACCATGACCTTTGAACAACTGTAAGCAAAGACCTGAACTACAATTATCACTAAAATAACTGAGTTCCTTTTAAATTGAATTACCTTCAAAAAGCTTGGAATACAAAAGTGTAAAGCAGCCACCTGCCCACACACAGACACACACACAGACACACACACTCGTACACAAACACACAGAGCAGGGTCTGCGCCACAAACCAAGTTGGTGAGAGAATGCCACTGGCTAGCGTGGGTCCTTGCTTCAGTGATCATAGAAATTAAAACTGAAGGGACAGCATGAATTTACAGACAAAGCCTTTAATTGAAAAGTAAGAGAAAATGAGGAAAGGACTTTAGCTTGAGGAGAAGATGAAGGGGGCAAGCTCTGAGGGAAAAGATTAGGCTGGCGCATTAACAAAGAGAAGGGACCAGACTTATGGGACTGCCGAAGTGGGCTAATATTTGATTGATTATTATCTCTGTTCTGGCTTTGCAGCTCCAGGCATAGTTCTATGGCCTAAGGACAATACAGTTTTCAGGAGAATGATTGCTCCTTCTCGGGGGTGGGGGGAAGTCTCTGTTTTGAGGCTTCATCAGAACCTAAGGTGACAGTAGGTATAGTGCAATGACTGGAGAATTTGTGGCACCCATTTGAGGGTGTAAAACCTTGCACTTGTATGTCTCTGTCTCTTACCTTGAGGTCCTCCCTTGAAGGAGGATGAGACAAGTTAGGTAAATTTAGGGTTGATACAGAGTAACTTGTACTGCCACACCCCCTAAATGACTAACCCGCTTACATGCAGAGCTGAGCAGGAACCTGACCCCAAATTTCAAGGTAATAAAGGCAGCAGATACAAAATGAAGGCAGAGATGCCAAGCTTTATCCTGCTTTTAGTTACCCTTTGGGCATCTGTAGACCCAAGTGAAGAGTTTTGTTTTGTTTTGTTTTGTTTTGTTTTGTTTTGTTTTGTTTTAGCAAAAACAGCTTTTAGGTCTCTAACTGCCTCAGAAGAAAATACAAATCATGTTTTTAATGAGTAACAGGTTAAAGCCCTGGAGTTTGTTTGTGTTCCGTACATCCGTGGTGATCCCAACGGTCTTATTTTCTCATACACGTTATTCTTGGAGAGCCTGTGGTGAAGGAATCCTGGTTTTGATGACACACCTCATTTTGAGGTCCATAAGATTGCTCAGGAGGGAGAATGGGTGGAGAAGAGTATGTACCATATTTTTAAAAGATAATGGGTACTGAGTTAAGACACAGGAGTATTACCTGCCCTTTGTCCCCATGGTGACCTTTGTCCAAAAAAAAAAAAAAAGCTATTTTCCAGACTACACTGGGGTAATGAAAATGGCACTGGAATTAAATATTACAGACTTAAATATGTATCATTTATGACAGATCACATATAATCATGCTGAAGTTCACTGGAGACTAGCGTGTATTTAATGCATATGTGGGCTCAAAAACTCTCGCCTGATTTTTTATTTTGTATTTCTTACTGTGATATTTTAAAGACTTCCTTTAAGGTTATGAAAGCTGCCTGGGCCAGGTAGACCATATTGCCCGCTGTACCTAAGATTCCTGCATTCTTTGTGGTCCCTGGCTATGTAGCATCCTGCATGATGCTTTGCATTTTCTGACAAATTGATACCTGTATATGCTATGGATTGAAAAATTATAAAGTGCTGAGAAGCAGAAAAGAAGGGCTCCCTACCTCTGCCCCCAGGAGCATCAGAGTGGCTTCCAACTACCTAAGGATTTGTAAATAATAGACCAAAACAAAGGGTAACAGAAATATCATAGAGGGACCCCACAGAAAGCAATTAAAATCACCATCTAAATAAAGACCCCATGTGGTCATTCAGGGACACACAAGTGTGGAGGGCACCATCCTATGGGGGCAACAAACTAGGAAAACTGAGCATTTGTGAACAGCATTTAGCGTCTTAATCAGATAAAATGAGCAACAAAGATTCCCTGACACATGTTTGATGATATACATAATTGTCACTGTGCTGCATGTTAATTAGACATCAATCTTAAGTAGTTCATCTAAATGACTATGATTGGAATGACATTCTCACAGCCTACCCCAGCATTTCAGAGCAAGTAGCAAAGGAAACAAACCCACCCAGGCAGAAACCGGGGCTCCTCAGAAGCCCCCACAGTGGGCAGGGGCCCACAACCTCTTTGAGAAGCGTCCTCACCTGAAGGGTCTCTTTCAGAGAAGGCTTAGGACCCAGAGTTCTCAGGGCTGCTGGCCACAAGGTGTCTTTCCCACCCGCAGGCTCTCCGCTGGAATTGCTGGGTGTCATTGTTTCACTCTTATCCCATATCTTTTCTGTTATGCAGGGCTAGTCCCAGGCTTCCCTTCTCAGTCAGGTGACAATGGGCAGGAATGGGTTTCCTGTAACAGCATGGAAAGGGTGCAGAGACTGCACTCTGACCCAGCACGCTGTCCCTGGCAGCCAGGGCCCCATGGCCTGGGAAGTCTGGAACTACACACTGTGAAAACCAACACTCTCCTGATCACCCACTGCATTCAGAAACCTCCTTAGGGCTGCACAGGTGACCCTTCCTCAGTACATAAAGATTTCTCCCGGAGCATTGAATGCAGACGAAGGAGCAAGGACTGGCACTAGGCAGAACATGGCAAGATTCATAGGATGACTTGGGACAGACCTCAGTGGGCACCTTCCTCTCATGCTCCCAGCTACAGTTGCCATTTACCCAGCTCTTTGAGTTTTTCTGACTCCGAGGTTAGGCAAATACTAGATTTCATTTGCTTCTCATAATAAATAGGATACTGAGGCTTAATGAAATCCCTCTACCTAACAAAAGAGAGAACTCAGGGCCAAAGACAGCCTCTTTGCTAGAAGATAAACGAATTTAAAATTACAGTTTAAAGGCAAACTTGATTTGTTTAATATATATGAGGTATGATCAGAAAATATTGTGAATGTCTAAATTTTTTAATTTTATTACAATAAAGGACGTATTATCATTAATTGCAAAAAAACAAATACTCCCCCTCACTTCAAACACATTTATCATTCCTGACACTTCCTGAAGCAGTTCTGAAATTCCTCTTTCATGTGTGCCTTTAGTTGCACTGTCTGCCAGCTTCAGTGTCTTGAATCAGTTCAAAACATTGAACTTTCATGGTCATTTTGACTTTGGGGAAGAGCCAAAAGTCACATGGTGCCAGATGCAGTGGAGGGGAACACACCACCCTGACAGAAATTGCCATAAACGTTTTGCACTGATTCAGGACATCAAGACAGCCTCCACAGTGCAACTAAAGATAGTATTTTATCTCCTCTTCACCACCGTCTCCACAACAGTCCTTCAAAAACCTTGGGCTAGGGCTGGTGAGATGGCTCAGCGGCGTAAGCGCCTGCCTTGCAAGCGCGAGGGCCCGAGTTCGACTCCCGGAACCCACATACGAAAAAGGGTCCGGTGATATCGCTCAGCGGCACGGGTGCCTGTTGGCGCGCGAGGTCCTGAGGTCGCCCCCCCGGTACCCACAAAAAAAAAAAAAAAAAAAAAACCTTGGGCTGGTGAAATCAGATAAACCGCCTGTGCATATACATATATATGTTCATATGTGTTTGTATGTGTGCATGCGTGGATGTGTGTACATGTTCATGTGCATGTATGACTATGTATGCATGCAGGTAACCAAAGTATTCTTACATGGGAAAAAATAGATTTTCCACAAGAAAGAAATCATTATAAATATGCTTTGAAAGTATATCAAAAAGACTGGTTATCATGGGAGGCTGAGGCCAGAAAATGGCAAGTTCAAACCCAGCCTGCTCACTTAGCAAGACCCTGTCTCAAAAAATTTTGAAAAGGGCTGGGGATGTAGCTCATTGCAAAGGTCCCAGGACTGAAAAGAAGTGGGGATATAGCTCAGTGGTAGGGGACTTGCCTAGCATGCACAAGGCCCTGGTTCAATTGCAGCATTGCCAAAAAAAAAAAAAACCTTAAACTGGAAATGAAAAAAAATGAAATAAAATACCTTGTAAAATTGAAGAATATGGTCAGGATGTCACCTTTTCTTAAAAGCATATGGCAGAGCAAGAGACACTGGCAGGAAAACCTAGAACAGATACCACTGCTATGAGGCAAAAACTTTGTGTTCTGAGTTCAGCCTCCGTGGACAAACACCCTCAAGACACCTTCACCAGATGGCTCCCCATTGCAGTGAAGAACCTGGAGGTCGTCTACAAACACAGGTCAAATCCAGATCTAGATCCTGGACTGATTCATAAAATAATGTCTGAGAAGAAGGCCTTAAAAACCCATATATTTTAGCTACAAAGCAAAAGTTTAAATAATAATACTTTCAATAATTTCTACTCTATCCTCACTTTTAAACTTATTTACAGATTGGTAAGACAACACTGCGTACCAATTAGGCCTACTATATTACAAAAGTTAATACTTCACATATGATTTCTGTTAGTATGAAGAAAAGAACTTCTTTGAAGCATTGACTCTCCAGATATATTTCTCTCAAGAAAACTTATTCAGGACTTTTAGAAAGGAGCACCAGTTGACATAATGAGTTTTTAAAACACCGCACCACCTTGTGTGTACATGTACACACACACACACACACAAATGAAGAGAGATTAAGATTTCTGTATTATATTAAACTCCATAGATTTGCCAAAAAGGAACAAAAGTACTAAAAGGCAAAGCATAATGTTCTCTAAATTTTCAAATCTCAGCTTCATGAAAAGGACTATAAAATATACCATATTACAAAAAGAATGAAATTTCAGAAATGGCAGAATAAGGTAATTCTCTGGAATTAAAGAATGAAGACAAGCACAAATCTGAAATAAATGTAATGTCTGAGAATGGGAAGATTTTGGTGCCAGTGACGGAAATAGGGACAGTCCAATGAGTCTCTGGGAAAATGACAATGAATCATGGCAGAATCACAGAACAAAATGTTCAGTCCAGTGTTGAAGATTTAGAAATAAAACTCAATGAGAAGTCAGAGCCAGAAACTGGTTTTAAAACCACCTACTTGGAGCTGCTGGGTAATACTAGTTCTCAGACTGCCTTTAAGGTTTGGGTCATAGGTAGAAGGTGTGGTCCCCATGCAACAGTGTACAGAGGTAATTGGATCATAAGGTGGATGAATCCATTGATGAGATCATAATTTGATAGCATTATTGGCGGGGGGTGATGGAAAGTGGAACCTTGTTGAAGGGAATGTGGGTCATGGAGCTATGACCTTAGGGACTGTGTCTGGTCTACAGCACCTTCTTCTCTGGCTCTTTCCCTCTCTGCTTCCTGGCTTCCACGTGATGAGCAGTTTTCCTCTGTCATGCCCTTCTGCCATGTTGTTTCTGCCTTACCACAGGCCTAGAGCAATGGAACCAACTGACCACAGACTAAAACATCTGAAAGCATGAATCAAAATAAATCCTTCCTCCTGTAAGTTATTTTCTTCAGGTATTTTGTCACAGTGACAAAAAACTGACTAATGTGTGATCTAAAGACACTTTTGAGAGTGCCGGAGATTGCATGCTTACTCTCAGTTGTAGGTTGAAAAGAGAAACAAGCAAAGGAGAAAGATAAAGATGGCTAAAGCAGGGAAAGAAAGATAAAAAGTGCTACATCAACATAGCCAAGGAAGGACAATGGTTCATGCACAGGTAGCATCAGAAGCATGGAGGGTCAAGAACAAGTGCTGAGCTCCTGACTGCGATATCCATTGTTAGCTCCTCTATAAGTAAAGGGGACCCACTACCAGGATTATTGTGAAGCTTAAAAGAGCCAAGAAAGACATGAAGTTCTTGGGGAAGCATCCGGCACCATCTGCATTCTCTGCCTGCCTATTATCAGTAGCATCATCAGGGTCATGGAAGGCAAGCATCCTGACATCCATGGTCTCCATCAGACAAATCCTCCTGATTCTCCCACCTACTTATATGTTTCCTACCCCTACATTTAGTTTCTTTCTTGTGCTCCTTCTTCAGGGATTTTCTTCATCTCATTCACTTTACCTTAACTATCCTCACCCATGACCAATCATTGCTACTGCACTATGTTTTACCCTAGTTGTATGTATAGAATTACCAGAATAACTTCAAGATGTTTTGTATTTTATTCATTCTTCAAGCATGGATAAGCCTTCTGAGGCATGTGCTAGAGAAAAGAAGTCATGATTTCTGTTGATGGCTGGTGTTTTGAAACAAGGACACTATTAGCAGAACTTGATTTTAAACCTGACTTCACTAACTGTCATGGAAAAATTGATAGTTTATCTAGTTCACCAGGCCAATTTACAAAGATGGAACACTTAGGACTATGTTTATGGCATTGTTGCTGAGGATGTACAATATGCCCTTAGTAAGTACTCATTACGAATTGCCTTTTAACAATGCTAGTTTAAACCATAGTACTCACAAACATTAGATGTGCAGTTAACACTATTTGAGGGAAGGGTTCAGTTCTAGTGAAAATAGAGAAGTAGAAGTTAATGCTTCCTCTCAAACAAAGCAAACTGGAACCACAGCATGTTTTACTCTCTTTAGACTTCCTGAGTGGGAAGTTTCACCTAGAGTTTGGAAAATGGAGCTAATGATGTCCCTGGGATGAGCTGTATGTATGCACCCTGAAAAGTTCCAAGTGATGAGAGATTAGAACAGGAAAAGCCACTTGCTAATGAGGTAAACAGTCAGATCTACCCTAGGGAGACATACTGCGGAGGGGATAGAGGAGTTTATGATGCAGACCTAGGGTGCAATCCCATGGTGAAAGGAAAGAACTTTACCTGTTTAACAACACCTGGATGCCCATGGTTTCCCTCACAGGGTAGACTCAACCAGTGCCAGCAAATGGAGCACAGGGGCTCCTCATCTTACAGTGGGCCCTGATTGAGCCCTTCATAAGTTGAAAACACTGTAAGTCAAAAATGCATTTAACAACCTGGGCATGGAGGCATATGGCTATAATCCCAGCACTCTGGAAGGCTGAGGCAAGAGGATCCCAAGTTGGAGCCCCATCCAGGCAACTTAGCAACTCAGCAAGACCTTGTCTCAAAATAAGAAAAACGGGCTGGAGGTATATCTCAGTGTGGAGACTCTGGGTTCAACCCACAGTACTACAAAATAAAATGCATTTAATGTATAACCTACTGAACAGCGTAGCTTGGCAACCCTGTACACTGGAGAGCATTGATTGTTTCCCCTCATGATCATGTTACTGGCTGACCCTGACCCTGACCAGCATCTCAAATCTCAAAATTCACATTTCAATGTACTAAATATATATTGCTTTTGCACCACAGTAAAGTCAAAAATTAGTAAGTCACACTGTCATGGGGGCTATCAGCACTGCATGTCTGCAGTATCTCATCTGAAAAGCTGCAGAACTCTCCCTGTGTGATTTATCTGGGGAGAGGAGTGGTGGTGGCTCCCTGATGCTGTTCTGGGTCTCTTATATCACAAAGGCCACCAAGGCCAGGGACAAAGGAAGTGAATGCAGAGCTGAGAGACAGTGTGATAGCAACCAGTGACCTTCCTATTACCCACTTTTCATCCAAAATAATGCATTTCTAAAAGTTTCTGCAACCCAATGCCTAGTCAAGAAAAGGGGGCACCAAAATATTTCACCAAAGTGTATTTGAATCTGTCAAATATTCAATACAATTCACAGCTTTAAACAGTGGGAGGAAGAACCCCAAAAGCATGGAATTGATAAAAGAAATTAAATAATTACTGGATTATTGATTTTTAAGCCAATATTAAATTTTATGATTACAATAATATTTTTCCCTAGGCATGGAAAAGAGCCACTCTTGGCAGAATAGTTACCATCCAAGTAAATATTGAATACTGGCAACTTTTTAAAAATATTTATCTATTTCAAAATATATTACCTACATCTTGTTCCTCCCAGTGTTGTAGTAATATTGTAGTATTAAAATGTCTATTTGTCAGGTGATACAGACTGGGGTATTAATGCTACCGAAATGATTTTTAGTATTCCAGTTCTTAATGTTCTAACCCATACTCTTTTTAAGAACATTTTCTCCTCAACATTAATGGATGTTTTATCTACCTGACAAACCTAGTCCTCTGGGGCTAGAGGCCCAGTATCAATTCCGTGGTATAAGTAAAAGAGAATGCATTGCCAAAGGAAAGTGTAAATAAATGAATGGATGAAGTGGCTTTGCGGTGGGAGGGCTAGCTTCACTCTGCTGTAACTATAAGTGTAATGTGGAAATCTCATTTGTTGGGCTGGACCTAGCTGAATGATGGTCTTCCTTTGCCTCTGCATGTCCTGGCTATTTCTAGTCTACAAATATATCCCTTTAACTCAATTTGTAAATCCCTAATTTGCTGCCTTTGCTTAGGGTTAAAGCTTCCTCCCAGTCTTAAATCCTCTAGAGAAAACTCTCTCTGTCCACAGGTCAAGGCCCCAGAGTACTGGGAGGTCCTGTGGTGATCTCCAATATTATTAGGTGAAAAAACTTTCTGGAAAGTTTTCAAATGCAGTAAAGAAGTCGCATTAATTGACAAAGTTCCTACCTATATATCTTTAAATGAAGCAAAGTCTATATGGACTAGATTTTACCAAAATCTCCCAACTCTCAAGTGTACTAAGAGAAAGTATATTTTTATCTTCTGCAAATCTCTTTGGGAGAATGATGCAAACAAAATACAAATGTTGTGACTCTTACTAGAAAACCTTATTAGCTATTGTTGCTAATTACAACAAATATTATTTTTCCACATATCCATATTTCTTATCACCACAAAATTCATTACTCAGTTGAAATAACCTCTCCTAGACAGACAGGAAGGAGAGGGTCATGAGATAGGAAAGTACTCAATGGTTGGTTAGTGGTTTTATATATTTCAGAATACCCTCTGTCCATACTGGGAAAATGTCATGTGTCTGAGAAAACCATCAATGTAATTATTCTGTTTATTTTTTGTGCCAATTGCACACTCAGTGCCATTGAGAGCTCTTTTTTCAAACTGTGTGCATGGTGAAAGACCAAGGGGATAGCTGGGGGAAAAAAACACATGAAGAAGGGTGAAATGGAAACCAATGGCAATAAATAAAAGTGTTTATCAACTGAGTGTGGGTGTTGCTGAGTCATGTGCCACTGTACGGCTGTGTGACATGTTTACCTTGACTTCTGCACACAGCCAACTTCTAGCCCCTGGACATAAACAGGTTATGCACAGAAGTACACTGTGTATCTGCATAAAGTAGGGACACCGGGGTAACAATTGTGGGACTGAGAAGGTCCTGGTCCTGACTGAGGAGGATGCCATGAGATTTACCAGCCTGGCTCAACCTCTGAGAATACGAAAGGCCACATCCCATCAAGACCGTAGTCCTGGGGCTACTGGAACCCAGCAGGGAACATAATACACCTGACCCGTCTACAGTCAGCTTATGCCTCAAGTTGCATGCGTGACCCTTGTGTAATTTTGACCTTCAGAAGAGCACCCAAGCCTAAAAGTTAAATACTCCCACATGAACAGAACACCGACTGCCAGTCATCGCACTCCCCTCTCTCCAAGCTCTCCAACCAGCTGAGGCCACCAGACACTGTACAAAGCCCCCAAAGCTACTGAGACAGCTCTTCAGTACAGAAGGTTTAGGTAGCCCTACCCACTGCCCTCATCCAAATCCTTGACTTTCAGAACCATTCCTCTACTGTACAACCCCCCACTCACCCTAGCTGCCCAGCTAAGATTCTGGAGAAAAACAGGTGCTTGCTCATGAGAAAAGTTTCCGCTCCCTCTTTGGTGACTTACAGTGGAGGGCAGAGCCTGCTGCCAGCTGCTGAGGGACAACTCCCTAAACCAGCCGTGCTGAGGCCTATTTTTCGACTGTCTGTCAGGGTGACTAATCATAGCTCCCTGCTCTCTTCTCCACCTCATTTTCAAGTGACTTCTTTTTTCTGTAATTCATAAATCCTTACTTTCATGTGAGGCTTCTATATGATACTTTGTCAAATGCCTTTTGAAAGCCTCTGCAGAAAATATAACCCATGTCCCAGACTCCTTTCTCTTCACTCTTTCTTCAGTAATGGAATCAATTTTTTTAAAGGAAGACACAGAGCAAGGCAGAGACAGCTCCTGGATACAACTTGCCTTCTGCTGAAGATCTCGATGCACTTAATGCAAACTCAGTGTAATTTACCCTTATCATATGCTTTCCGTGAAAGGAGAAGATAAATCCGAATTCTTCCTTCGCCATAAACCTGTGTTTCCTTGGAACACTGTAAGGGACACTCTCAAAGATAACTTTATATTCCAAGTTTTCATGAATCATATATGGGCTCCACATAATTAAAAGAACTAGACATTAAGAAAACATGAGGTGACTGTTATAGTTTAGACCTAAAAGGTCCCCCAAAATTCTCATGTGTTTGGAAGGTGATTGGATCATGGGGTGCTATGCTCATCAGTGGATTGATCCATTGATGAGTTCAGTAGCTGAATGTACTGTTAGCAGATGGGGCCTGATTGGAGGTGGGTTGCTGGCAGCGTGATGTAGAAGAATGTACACTTGCTCCTGGCTCCTGGCTTTCTCTCTCCCCCTCTCTCTCTCTCTCTCCCCTCCCTTTGCTCGCTCTCTCTCTCTCTCTCTCTCTCTCTCTCTCTCTCTCTCTCTCTCTCAACTTTCTGGCTGCAACGGGGTTCCTCCATCATGCTGTTCCTGCCTTGGAGACAGCCAACCATGGACCAAATCCTCTAAAACTGTGAGCCAAATAAATGTCATCTCCCTTAAGGTGCACAAATTGGGTATTTTGTCCAAGCAAGAGAAAAGTAACTAATACAGTGATGCAATTCCCCCCCACCCCAAGGCCTCTTCCCATGGAACCAGGGGCTTCTCATCCAAAGACACAAGCATAGCCCTTTCAGAAATTCCCAGAGACATGTGTGAGGGCTTCCAGGTAGATTTAAAAACAAAGAAGAGCCACGGAGTCCACTTGGTTGAGAAAATCCTAGAATCCTAGGAGTATAAACAACTATTTTCTGATCACGTCATCACTTACCTGTTAACTATTAGCAGAATAAACTCAGTGAATGTGATACTGGCATGGAGGAGGGGCCAAGGTCCAGAGACAAGAGGATTCTGCTCCAGCAAAGCTGAGATGTTGGCACTAGAGGAGGTCATAGAGAGGGTAGACTTGACAAAGGGCAGTGGAGGCCATGGCCATAGGCCTCAGGGCAGCTGCAGGAATGGCCAGGCCTGGAAAATGCTGTCTGCTCATTGCTGACAACTCACATGAGCAGAAAGGTCACTTGTACTGCCCTAGATGGTCCCTCTACTTTTGCTCACCATTTCAAAGTATGATCAAGCCCTTGCATGACTCTGTATTTGCATACAAGAAGGCATTTGTACCAGCCAGACTATCTTAGTTACTTTCTCATTGCTGGGACAAAATCCCTGATACTCACAAGTTAAAGGAGGAAAGGTATGTTTCAGCTCACAGTTTGGAGAGGTTTCAGTCCATAGCTGTCTGACTCCAAGCAGGGCAGCATGGTAGAAGGGCACGGAAGAGCAGAAACTGCCCGGGTCATGGCAGACAGGAAGCAGCAGCCTTCCTTCTTCTTTCTTATTTTATTCCATCTACAAGCCATCTACAAGGTGGGGGTTGGTGCCACCCCCACCCAGGACAGGTCTTCCCTCTTCAGTAAATCCATCACTCACACCCAGAACTGCGCTAAACCAATCAGTGGGCTAATCCAGTATCACATACCCGTGATACAGTATCATACGTCCATGATCCAGTCACCTCCCACAAGCCCCAACTATGAGTGCATGAGATTTTGGGGGGACATCTAGATACAAGTCATAACACAGACACTCTACAAGACCTTTATCCCTAATTACTTCTGCATTGGCATCTGTAAGAAGGATGAAAGAATTTGACTATACATCTCACAAAAGAAGAAATAAGTTCAAATTTGAATCAAATGACCGCAACCTTAAAAAATAATAATAAAAGTAGTTAAACTCACCTCCAGATAAAGAAACTTCAGAGGATTTTTTTAACCATCCTTTAAAAATAGTCTCTACTTCATCCTTCATATGTACTGAATAAGAACACAGGACAATAGCACAGTGACTTGGGGGCCAATTTCCCTTAAATACCTCTTCCATAAGATATTGAACCCTTTTGGTATTTGGAAGCTTCAGGACTCTGTCCTCTGAAAAACCTGCATAAATTGAAGAGTTCTTACAATAAGGTTGGGTCTAATATCTCCCTGATCATGGATCCTGAACGGCTCGAGGGTCTGACTGATTGGGCCTTCTCAGCAAGATTTCCCATCACAATGATCACCATTCAAAGTGCCTCTACTCACAGCTATCTGCATTGCCTTTATTAAGCCCTTTTGTCAGAGCTTTATAATTTAGCTGGAAAAATCAGTGTGAGCTAAAGCTCCAGCTACAAGCTGAGGAGAACTTTTTTAAAAAGTCATTTAAACTGCATTTTGAGGCATTGGGGGATTTAAAACGTTGGGGCTGGCAATAGTAGAAAATAATACTTCATCCGCTGTCTCAATTTTCTGCTTAACCCTAGTATCCAGTAGAAAAAGGTTATATTTTTCCAAAGTATTTGAAGAATACTTTCTATGAAAAAAAATATTTTCCTTCTAAAGTTCTGGCTCACTTGCTTTCTCCCTCTCTCTCTCTCTATCTCTCTCTCTCTCTCTCTCTCTCTCTCTCTCTCTCTCTCTCTCTCTTCCCCTTAATGATAAATTAGTTATTTAGAATATGTTATATGTACTAATAGAAATAAATCAACTTTTCCAGAATATCGGTCTTGTATTTAGCTTAGGGAAATGAGTAGCAACCAGAAAATAATTAAGGTCTAAACTGGGGCTTCCCAGAGTACAGCTCATAGTGCATATCCATCCCTGACCCCTGAGCCCCATCTCACCTCTAGAATGGACCCGCAGAGTAGAGTCAGAGTTGAACAATGGCCCAGAAAATCCACATGCTCACTCTAGTTCATACCCTGCCCTATGTCGGCCTCAGGTGGCAGAGAAGCTTGGTCCAGCTAAGCACTTCTGCTGTATCCAAAGATGAAGAAAAATTTATGATGTATGTGAAGACTAAAGCAAAAACACAAAATCTGGAAAATATGGTGAGTACCAAGAGCATTTGTCTGGGAGCACTTTACTTCCGCTTGACTCACGCAGGAGACAGACTCCTAGTGCATTTACAGTAATTATAACCCATTTTAGCTATCAAGAAAAAATAATCTAAAGCATGTGGAGATGATATATAAATATTTGCTTTTCTAGGATGCAAAATTTAAGGAGAATTGATTGGCAAGTAACTAAATGGGGCATAGATGATGCTGGCAGTAAAAAGGATACAGGAGGGTGGAGAGAATGTGTGAGTCTGGTGAAGAAAGTAACCCTCTGTGGGCCTAGAGCGTCCAGAAGGTACTGGGCTTGGGCAGAGGCCCCAGGGGAGGCCCAGACCTGAGAGTGAGGACCTCCAGCCGTGATCATGGTGAATGCTGCGGGTCAGACAGACCAGAGGAGGAATCCTTAATTAAAAGGTGGTGGGTGAGCTCCAAGCCACTCACAACCATGGCCCTTGACAGCTCTCCCGACAACACGGTCTCAGTTTAGATCTCGGCAGCACTTTCTAAGCACCTGGCTTAAGAACTGTATTGGCAGAGAACAAATTCTAATTTATTAAGAACCAGATTTATGTACAAAAAAATTAGTTTTATGAGGGGCAGGCAACCTCCACAGCAAAAACTATTGAATTACCAGTGGATAAATTTTTAAAAAAGAAGAAAATAAGAAACAAAACCAAAACAAAGTTGAAGCCAAAAATAAGGAGCATTTGGGGAGGAAATAAATTGAACTTCATATTTTATTTATCCTACTTTTTACTTCTACCTTAATGTCATCAGCATCTCAGATTCTTCTCACTATACATGAGCTCATAACTTTCAGCCTCACACAATTAGGCCCTTCATACCGTTTTGTTTTTAAGCCTATTAATACTTTCTACTATACTTATTACCACACACTAATTGTGCAAAATAACAGGTTTGTGACATTTTCATACATGCATGTAACATACTTTGATCATATCTACCTTCCCTACTATCTTCTCCTACCCTCCGATCCTTTTCCCTTTCCCTAATAGTATTGCCCTCCCACCCCACCCCCACTTTTGAATCCTATTTTTCCCTAGATTCCACATGCGTGGAAACATGTGATACTTGTCTCCCTGAGTCTGGCTTATTTTGCTTAACATGGTGAGCTCCAATTCTACCCATTTTCCTGCAAATTACATGATTCTATTTTTTATGGCTGAATAGTCCTGCATTGTGTATATATACCACATCTCCAAGCAACCCACTTTTCCAAACATTCAGATGTAAAACATTGGCATGCATTTTTGACTTTGCTCAGACGTCTCTTCTGCCCTTTCACCATCAGACCTGTTACCCACTACAAATGAGCTTTGTATTTGCAACATACCTTAGATTTCCCACTTCTCTTCACTGCCACTACATGAGCCTCACTCATCTTCTATCCCACATAAGCAGTATTCTTAATCATTTCCAATTCATTCTCCAAAGCTGTCCAATAACTTTTTTAAAGGACCACTCTCAAGTTGATCCTCATCAAATCACCAACCACTACCAGCCCAATATTGGTACCACTAGTACAAATTATCTAGCTTATCTTTCAAAGCATTCACCAAAATGTCTCCATCACCTACTTGCCCCAAGGGCAACCAATCCCAAGCAGTTGTGTTGTGCTGGACTTCCATGTGCTGTGATCTGCAGTCTACCTTCAATCCTTCTCTGCCTCCATGTGGCTACCCAAGGAAAAACAGGGAGTGGACAGGTCACTGGGGATTCATGGAAGCCCAGGCTTGGTGGAAGAGGAGCACAGGGCTGGGCTTTGAGAGATGAAGACCCTGTCCCTTACTGCCCTCCAGCCAGAGGGTGTTCTCTGACCAAGGTCCTCTACCTCACCGAGATGCCAGGACTCATTCACAGTCCGTCCTTTCCCTCATTCGAACCTCTGTCCTGATTTCACAAGTACTGAAGTGACTCACACAAAAGAGGTTAGTAAAATGGAAATGGTAAAGATAGAAACATCACCTTTTTGAATCTATTCTTTCATCTCACATCCACACTCATGACTCCTCAATTTTCACCCTAAAAAATAAAAGGCAGAGCATATTTTGGCTCCAAAAAAATTGGGATAAATAATGACTTCTTAGTCCCTTCCCCCATCATGAACTCTTTCTACATGCTCATTATGACATTTTTCTTTTCACTTCACAATACTTCATGACTCCCCAGTGGGACCAGGTCATGCTCTGTCCTTTGTCCTCAAAACTTTTCCTTCAAACATTTCTTCCCTTCCTCGCTTTCTCTAATGATGGAGTCTCTTACTTTACTGGGAAATGCAAGCAATAGGAAGAGAACGTGACCAATCTCCAGCACCCCATCCATGGCTTCCTGGCCTGTCCCACTCAGTCTTGCCCCCAGTTCTGACAAAATACTGTTTCCATCTCCAAACTAAGGACCACCCTTCCCATCTCTCTCACTTCCTCCATAATACCACTTAGCAATTCTCCCTATTTCATGCTACATCAGAAATGTCCCCGCATTGGATCTCTTCTTGAGCAGAAAGATGTTTATTTCCCCATCTTAAAAACAAATCTCTCTCTGCTGGTTATGGTGGCACATGCCTGTGATCTCAGAACTTTAGAAGGCTGAGGCAGGAGGATCACAAGTTGGAACCCAGCGTGGGCAATTTAGTGAAGTAGCAAAACCCTGTCTCAAAATAAAAAATAAAAATGGATGTAGTTCAGTACAAAGGCAACTAGTACTGAAAAGAAAAGGGAAAAAAAAAAACCCTCTCTTCACCTGACTCCTTGTGCAGTCCCCACCCATTTCTTTGCTCCCCTTTCAGTAATAACCCTCAGATGACATGTCTCCTTTGGGTGCCTCTAATCATTCTCTTCTCTTTCCTCTTAAATCTGTCCTGTCCCATACTGACTGGATTCAAGTCTCTGCTCCTTGTGACCTCCCAAGTGAGACCGAGCCTGATGACCTGCTTTAAAATTGAAACTTAGGATCACAACAACACTCTCTGGTACCCCAGGGCACAGCTCTATTTTTTTTTTTCATATAGTATTTATTACCCTTTAATAAACCACACATTTTTTTCTACCAAATTTAATTTCATTCATTCATTCCCTAATTTCTAAGCAGTGCCTGGCACAATAATTAGATTATTTAGGGGAACAAACACTATAGCTAAGGAACTAATTGGATATTCTTCATCAGTCCTCTTCTAATCCAGCTACCAAACATCACCATCAAAACCCATCTTATCATAAACACAGCAGTTATCAAGAGAGTTGAAAAGGAAGTTGGAAGCATCACAAATTAGACTGGAAAATCCCCAGTCTCTCCTGGGAGATCTCAAATTATAGAATAATTCTAGCTAATTTATCTGAACAGCAAGATCTTAAACAAGGTTTTCATACTAAGTGGAGGTGAAGTCCATGGATCAATTGCCCTCTAATGTAACAAACACAATCCAAAAGGAAATTCTTCACCTATGTTGGAAAAGGAATGCTAGTCACCATAAAGGGTCCTTATGTAACAGACTTAGTTAATGAATTGAAAAATTCAGAGATACTTCCAGGCAAGAAGTAAGAAGTCAGGACAAAAGTCTCTGCCCCTTTAAGGACTTAGTATAATTTATCATCTCTCTCTTAATGACTTCTTTCAAAGTTTTTCTTAGATAGACCTGGATAGGGCTGGTACAATATATATTCATTTATTCTCTCACCCATGTAGCCGGCATCAAAGCACTGATGACTCAGAAACAAGCAAGATAATGACCTGGCCCTTAAAGAGTGCCACCATCTAACCTGGGACTTACCCGACTCTGCCCCATTTGGGGACAGTAATCAGGTTACTCTCACTAGGAGTCCCCAACTTGCTCATTGAATAAACAGCAATAAAAGCAGCAAAACATCGGGGACCTGATATCCTCTTCACATGATTATAAACTGCTGTCTTAGTTTCCTTTGTTTCCATCCCTAGCCTTAGTTTTATTATCCTTTTTAAAGTTGGAAGAGAACCCAGAGGACACATCGGTTTTACTAAAATTCACTGTCTGCTTCTATAGCACACTTAGGCTAAGCAAAGAAAATAATTAGAAAATATTACTAACATACCCTGAATCTACTCCAAGGATTATAAGACAAAACACACACATGTTTGTTACAGGGATAAAAATGTCTTTGCAATAATTAGCAAGTGCAACATCACCTTTGGTGATATCTTCTGGATTAGAGTCTATAATGGCGCTGCTTCTTGTCTTTTTCCCAGATAAATCAGAAAGAAGATACTATTGAACCACTTCCCTGAGGCCCAGGAAAGACCCCAAATGTGCAGTAAGGACAGGTTTAATGAATCATCAAAACAGGGACTGATGAGTGGACAGTGGTTTGGAATATTCTATAAGAGTAGAATTTCCTCATTATGGATTCCACAAAAGAACACTTTTAATAGAATTATTTCAAAGAGTGCAACTTTGCTTCTTTTATCCATGCCCAAAAGTACTTTCAGTCTTCTGCCAAGCTCTGACATTCCAGAGATACATTTTTTAGTTTAATTTATGTACTCTATTATGAGAACAATTGTTATGTGTGCATTTCTTCAGACTAAACACCATACCTTAGAGCATTTGCCCACTTCTCCTTATTTTGCATTTCAGATATACTAATTAAACCAGAGACCAAACATGCTAGAAAATCCCCCAAGGTTTCACAAGCCTCCTATTGACATGTCCTTTCTCTACATTCTTGCTTCAGGGACACCTTCTAATCCGTAAGTCACAATAATTTATGATACCTATCTGTAAATAAAATTCCATGGACAACATGCGAGGTGGCAGGAAAGAGAAAATACATTACAAGCTGTGAGGCACTAACAATTAACCTGGGAGACAGACACACACAGACGATAGAATACCTTCCAGCTAAACCCTTGTACAGGCAACTTGAGAGACCGGGAAGAACATATGTATTGCAAATTCAATGCCTGGCAGGGCCTCAATAAATGAGGTAGACACAATAAATCACGTTCCTTGATTTTTCCACCTCTCCATCCACTATGTTTGCATCCACTATGATTTGTCTCCCACAGCTCACGTGTTGGAAACTTCATCCCCACGGCAACTGCATTGGGAGGTGGGGCCTACCAGAAGGAGACTAGGTCATGAGAGTTCTGTCTTCATGAATTGACCAATGTCCTTATGACAAAAGTAGGTTGTTGCATAAGTTACTTTCAGCCTTCTCTCACTCTCTCGCTTACCATGTGATGCCTTCCACCATGTTATGATGCAATAACAAAGCTTGCAACAGGTACAGCCCCTGATCTTAGACCTTCCAGTCACCAGAACTGTGAGCCAAATAAATTTCTGCTCATTAAGTTCTCCAGCCTTAGATATTCTGTTACAGCAGCAGAAAAAAGACTAAGACATCATCCCACTATGCTGAGACTTTCTTGATTATTGAATAGATCTCCCAAACCTCTTCCTATCTCCACTCCCACTGTGCCTCATCTCTAACATTGCTTCCTGTAGGATGCTTTAAAATTCAAATCTGATTATGCTACTCCCTGTTTTAAAATTCTTCACTCCCTTCCCCCATTGCTGCCACAGGAGATGAAAAGTCAAAAACCTGCATGGGCCCGGCGGATCTTATGGGAGCTGACAATATCTGAGAGAAACAGCCTACGCTTAGTTATGACTACTGATTAACTCTTGGCCTCACTGCTGCAGACACAGTCACCTAGAGACTAGCTAAAGAGCTAGAGACTAAGCCAACTCGAGCACCTTTGCCAGTTTACAGGCGGTGGCAGCTACACAATGCATGTTGAATATTGTCCAGGAGTCATCTGGACCTAGCACTGCCACATCTTTTGATTTCTCCAGAAACACTAACAATCTGATTCTTAAAATTAAAATATACAGCATTTTTAAATGCTGAAAACTATGCCAATAAAGTTAAAATACTATGAGTTAATTTTATGCATGTCAAACAAATTGCATCTGTGGGCCAAGCACCTAGCCTGGTTTGCTTCCTCCACCCTATAGAAGTGAGTCACTTACTCTTAGCACTGTGCTCAAATTCACTAAAGGCTCTTAATTTAACTTGAATGCTACCTGACACTCACAGCATACATGTACACACGCACACACACACACACACATGCAGGTTTTTTTTCTCCAGTCTCATGAGATGGCTCCAAATCTCATGTTTGTCCATGCCCCTTTCTTTTTTTTTTTTTTTTTTTTTTTTATTTTAAAGAGAAGAAAAAACAAAACAAATCAAAAGAAGAACAAATTTTCAAACAAACATAATAGGAGGGTAACAATGGTTAATACATTACGTATTACTATCTTTAAGTTAGTTATTCAGGACACCAGACATTAGCATTCAATTGTCCAAACATTATTGGCACAAACCTTACTCTTCAATGAACTAAGTAAAAATGGTAGTGTATCTATCTTCACCATCTTATATATATATATATACACAATTTTTTTCCCTTTCCCTTCTTTCTTTTCCCTATTCCAGTCTCTCTTTCCTTTTGACCAGTTTCTTTTTGATTCACCATGTCTATTGTACATTTTGGATCTTATTTACTCTTTCAGTTTCTCATACCAGAGAGATAATACGATGCTTACACATGTGCTTCTGGTTTATTTCACTTATGAGTATTTTCTCGAGTTGCATCCATTTACCTATAAAAGTCTCCAGTTTATCCTTCTTTATGGCTGAATAGTACTCCATTGTATAAAAATACCACATCTTTCTTATCCATTCCTCAGTTGATGGGCATTTGGGTTGTTTCCAAGATCTGGCTATTACAAATTGTGCTGCTATAAACATGGGTGCACATATATCGCTGTGGTACGATGTTTTTAATTCTTCTGGGAAGATGCCCAGAAGGGGAATAGCTGGGTCAAATGGGACCTCCAACCCTAGTTTTCTGAGGAATCTCCACACTGACTTCCACAGTGGCTGTACCAGTCGACACTCCCACCAACAGTGAAGAAGGGTTCCTTTTTCCCCACAGCCCCTCCAGCATTTGTTATTAGTTGATTTCTTAATAGCAGCCATTCTTTCTGGGGTGAGATGGTATCTCAGTGTTGTTTTAATTTGCATCTCTCGAATGACTAGTGACGTTGCACATTTTTTTGTATATTTATTTGCCATTAGTATTTCTTCATCTGAGAAATGTGTATTCATCTCAGATGCCCATTTTTGGAGTGGGTCTTTAAATTTGGGAGGTCTGATTTTTTTGAGTTCTTTATATGTTCTCGATAGTAATCCTTTGTCTGAGGAACAGCTGGCAAACATTTTTTCCCACATTGTGGGTTGTCTCTTCACTCTGTTGGTGGTTTCTCTTGCTGTGCAAAAGCTTTTTAATAAGATGAGATCCCAGTTATTGATTCTTTGGGATAGTTCCCGTGCGGTTGAGTTTTTATTCATAAAGTCTTTGCCTACACCAATATCTCCAAGGGTTTTACCTATCCTACCTTCCAGCAGATTTAATGTTTCTGTTTTAATATTTAGATCTCTGATCCATTTTGAATTTAGTTTAGTGCATGGTGAAAGATATGGATCTAGTTTTAATCTTCGGCATGTGTAGAGCCAGTTTTTCCAGCACCATTTATTAAAGAGGCTATCTTTCTTCCAGCGAATGTGTTTGGCACCTTTGTCAAAGATAAGGTGGCTTAGTATGTCTGGGGTTGTTTCAGCATCTTCTAATCTGTTCCATTGATCTTCAGGTCTGTTTTTTTGCCAGTACCACACTGTTTTTATCACAGTAGCTTTATAGTATAATTTCAAGTCGGGGATAGTGATGCCCCCTGCCTTGCCTTTGTTGCCCAGAATTGCCTTTGCTATTCTAGGTCTCTTCTGATTCCAAATGAATTTTAGGATTGTTTTCTCTAATTCTGTGAGATATGCTGTTGGAATTTTGATTGGAATTGCATTAAATCTGTATAACAATTTTGGAAGTATGGCCATTTTCACTATATTGGTTCTTCCTATCCAGGAGCAAGGGATATCTTTCCATTTTCTGATATCCTCTTCAATCTCCTTTTTCAGAGTACTGTAGTTTTCAGTATAGAGGTCTTTTACATCCTTCGTGAGGTTGATTCCTAGGTATTTCATTTTTTTTGGATGTTATTGTGAAAGGTATTGTTTCCCTAATTTCTCTTTCAGTAAGTTTGTTATTTGTGTACAGGAAGGCTATTGACTTTTGAGTATTGACTTTGTATCCAGCTACACTACTGAATTTGCTTATTAAATCTAGCAGTTTTTTAGTGGAGTTTTTGGGGTCTTCTGTGTAGAGTATCATGTCATCTGCAAATAATGATAATTTAACTTCTTCCTTTCCAATCATTATTCCTTTTATTTCTTTCTCTTGTCTAATCGCTCTGGCTAAAGTTTCCAGAACTATGTTGAATAAGAGTGGGGACAGTGGACATCCTTGTCTTGTTCCTGATTTTAGAGGGAAGGCTTTCAGTTTTTGGCCATTTAGTATAATATTGGCTGTTGGTTTGTCATAGATAGCTTTTACCAGATTGAGATAAAGACCCTCTATTCCAATTTTCTGTAGGGTTTTTATCATGAAAAGGTTGTCCATGCCCCTTTCCACCCCAGCCTTTCTGCAGGAGGTTAATGTGTCCACTCAAGGTGGAACTCATTGCCACAATGACCAAAGCTTTACTGACACTCTGACCCCCTCCCAGCAGATGGGCACACTCCCCGTTTTATGTTCCTACTTACCACAACATCTGGGGTCATGTCCTGCACCTACCTGCACCCATGCCTTTCTTCTTCCACAATGTTCTGAGTCATTTGAGGACAGAGAACCAGCATTTCAAATCCATAGGGTACAATTTCTTCTCTCTATGGTAGCCATGATTGCTGGCAAGGCTCTTTTTCCAGAGACCAAAGAGTTTCTAGTTTAGGGCCTCATGAGAGGAGCCAAGCCTCTCCCTTGGGTGTTGGAGCCTTTAGTATTATTAGTGTTCAACTGGATTTGGGGCAAGTCCGCTTTGTATCAACACAAGGAAAAAAATGGGATTTAAATTACCAGTAAGTACTGACCTCACAAATCCCTTCAAATTCCTAAGGAGGGTCAATATGAACAATGTAATAATAGTGGATATTAGGAAAAATGAATGGCCTTAACTGTTTACTGAACCTCCCACTTAAGAATGAAGAAATCACACCTATTTAGAAGATACTTCTGAAACAACTTTTTCCGTTTTATGAAAAAATAAAACAAAATTTCATAACAAAAAAATAAGAGAAAAACAACTCTAATTTTAAACTCTTTAAAAAATATAACTTGGGCCGGTGAGATAGCTCAGCGGCATAAGCGCCCACCTGGCAAGTGCGAGGCCCTGAGTTTGACTCCCAGTACCCGCATATATATTAAAAAAAAATATATATATATATATATAAAAGATATATATATATATATAAAAGATATATATATATATCTTTCTGGGAATTACATCTTGTTACATCTACATTAATTTTTTTTCTACTTAACACATAAAAGCTTTCCCTTCTCAAACCTTAGATTGTGAAACTAATCTCTTTTCACACAATATCAGTAAGACCATAATTTAAAACTGTCTATTGAATAAATGTATGTGTGTATTTACATTCAATACATGTATATATTTAGATATGCAGCTGTATCTATGTATATGTATATACATAGATACATATTGACGAATAGATAGAAGGACAGACAAGAAAGGCACTAACAAAGTCAAACAAATTAATATTTTTGCTGATTATATCTGTTTCATGGTTTGACAATGGAAAAGGTATATAGAATCCATTTGAGAGGCATGACAGGAACCAAAACTAAAACAACAATACTAAATAGAACATTGTCTAAGTCTATTCTGGCTCCTATAACAGAAACATCATAGTATGATCAGCTTACAGCAAATATTTATTTCTCACAGTTCTGGAGGCTGAAAGTCCAAGATGAAGGCACCGGTGCTTGGGTGTGTGGTGGTGGCTCACTTCCTGTTCACAGACGGTGCTTTCTCCTTGTGTCCTCACATGGAGGAAGGAGTAAGGCAGCTCTCTGGGGTCAATTTGATAAAGATGCTGATCCCCCTTCATGAGGGATCCAAATCTGTGACCTATCCAAGACTCACACCTCCAAATACTATCACATTGGGGATTAGGATGCATGTTACACAGGAAATGTCAGGATCACGTCGTGAGGCTACAGAAGTTCCAAGGATGAGATTATTGATCTAAGCAACATGTTATTCTACTTTTAGCTATTTTTGCATTTTTGCTGAAACTAAAAATAGTGTCCTCCAAATTGCTAAATAATGATAATATCTTAGAATGTTCAGTTATTTAGCATTTTTTGGAAATTTTACAGCACAATGTGCCACTAACAGACAAAGAATCTGGGAACTTGATTAATAATACTTGGATGTTATTTAACAGGCTTGTGAGCTGATCCAGTTCTCAGTATCTCTGTGTAAGAACCATCATTATCCTCTAAACAGTGGCTTGTTATATTTAGTGCCACTGTCAAACCTTAGGCAGCTTTCTGCTATTTTCCTTCAAAGGAAAGCATTGGTGAAATTTCTTGAAATGACTTTGTGACACAAGGCCAGCCTGTGAATAAAGTCAAGGAAGAATGTCCTAAATTATTTTGGCCCAAATGTCTAATATTTCACATTGAGTTCAGTAAGTATAGTGTTACAACAGAAGCAAGGTATACACTCACAGGAGACAGAGAACTGAGAAACAAGCGAGTTTATTGGAGAAGCCAGAGGCCAGCAGGTCACTCATAGGAGTCGAGTCTGCTGACCCTGAGCCTTTGTTTCACAGTTCCTTAAATATACAGTTGGGGGTTTTACAAAAATCCCTTGGTTTCCATAAAGACCACATCTTTACTAAATCATTGCTTTGGAATGTCACAAGATCCTTCTTAAAAAATCTGGTTAATTGACATATAGGATGGGGGCAATGGTCAGTTTGACCACTTTGTGCTAAATCTGTTTGTTCCTCCTTTTATGGTTTTATGACTATATGAGGGGAGGGGGCTCTTTGGGAAGTAGGACTGAAGTTCATCTAAAGGTTCAGCTATTGGTTAAAATGGAGGCTAAGAAACAAAATGGAGATACTTTTGCCCTAATAATAGTACTCAGACTATCTCAATATCTAGTAGTTGCAGTCTGTCTAAATAACTCAGTTTCTACATATTTAATATCATCCATACATTAGCAAGAACAGTCATAGTAAATTCCCTATTTTCTGAATTTAGTTTCCTTACAATGGAATGGATAGTGAAGAATATTTTTGTTCTCTAAAATAACATGATGAATATTTGCCCAAATGTAATCAAGATATAAATCTCAGCATACGTAGTTAAAAGTCAAAAATTGGGAGCATCGTAGGAATAGAAATAATTGCCTTCTAATATTATTTCTCTCAGACAAAAGGCTTTATTTCAGAGAAGAAAAAAGATGTATAGATAAATAATTTATAAGAACAGATTCTTACTAAGAAACAGTAAAGTGAATGAACAGTTGTGTAAGACTCAGCACCATGATTTCCAATTCATGTGCTCATTCGCTCATTCATGCATTCTACCATGGTAGAAACTACATCAAAACTCAATTTTCACTGTACTTTGCAAACTACTCTGATTGAACTCAAGATAATTTTTCCTGGATTTTGTAACAGGCTGAATGCTTTGAGGGATGAGTGATATGATCTGCTACATTAAATACACTACCCTACTCAAGGTGCAAATTCAAGGAAACTATGTTCTTTGGACATAGAGTAAGAAGTAAGAGAAAACAAGAGCAAAAATTGGTAAATTGATGAATGTTTAACAGTCAACTCTCCAAAGAAAAAATAAAAATAAGAATACCTCTAAGTTGGAGTATTGGTCAGTTTCCATGGTAAAAATACTCCCAGAGTGACCAATGTCAAATGACTCACTTGACATCACTGAGCTGAGCATAAACACCCTCATGCACCCAGGCAGGCTACTCCAGCTCCTAACTAAAGCTTCTATCTGAAGCAGAGTAGGAAATAAAAAGGAAAAAAAAAGTAAGTGAAATAAGTGATAGATGTGAAATACAGGGAGAAAAAAAAAGTGACCAAAATGGTCAGATCTGCCAAAAGAGCTTTCCAACAGAGGAATTTTCAAATTCTAATTTTTAATTGACAAATCATAAGCATATATATCTATTGGGTACAATGTGATGTTTTGATGTGTGTATACGTTGTAGAAAATTAAATCACACTAACTTATCTATGACATCACCATTTGTCTTTTTTGTGGTGAGAATGTTAAAAATCTATTTTATCAATTTTAAATATATAATGCATTACTATCAACTGTGGCCACCATTCAGTGCAGTAGAAAATGAAAACTTACTCCTCTCTTTTTATGGCTTGTATCTAGATGTCTGCCCCAAAGCCTCATGCGGTCACAAGTGGGCTTTTCGGAGGTAGCTGGATCTGAGGTGTGCAATGCTGGAATCAAGGGTGCGATGCTGGAATTGATTCATGGTGTGATGCTAGAATTAAGGCTGTCCCACCCTAGGTGTGAGTGCTACCTGCCCTAAGGGTGGTAGCCTGGATAGGATATAAGGGACAGAAAGAGGGTCCCTGCTGTTTGTTCGTTGCTTGCTACTTCACTGCCTTCTGCCCGAGGAGAAACAGTTCATGGCAGGCAGAAGGCAACAAAGCAAGTGAGAGACCTAACTGTTTCTCCTCTGCAATGCCACCCTGCCTTGGAGTCACCTGATTATGGACTCCCTTTCTACTCTTTGTTTCTTTGTTTGTTTGTTTTGGTACCAAGAATTGAACTCAGGACCTCACACTTGCCAGGCAGGTGCTGTGCTGCTAAGCTATATCCCCAGCCCTTCTTTGTTTCTTTGAGAATTGTTTTGTTTTAGATTCCACATGGTAAGTAGAATATTTATAAGTGTAATATTTGTCATTCTGTGTCTGGCTTATTTCACTTAACCTAATGTCCTACATCTCCTTCCATGTTGTGGCAAGTGACAGAATTTCTTCTTTTTTAAAGGCTGTATAGTATTCTACTGTGCATATCATATTTTCTTTATTCACTCACCCATTGATGGATACTTAGGTAACAACTGTATATCAGCTATTATGAATAATGGCACAATGAACTTGGGATTGTAGATATCTCTCCTATATACTACTTTTAATTTCTTTGGATGTATACCAAGAAATGTGTGGCTAGATATAAGAGAAGGACTTCGCAGGGTCATGTTTCAAATGTTAGAGAAAGGGTGTTCTATGATCTTTCCTATAGAGTTAGTATTTTGTAGACCCATTTGCCACAACTCAATTCTCACTTTTCCAATATGTAGATGTGCAGGTCAGCTTTCTGTTGCTGGGACAAAATACCTGACTCCCACAACTTAAAGGAAGAAAGACTTATTTGGCTCACAGTTTCAGAAGTTATAATCCATGGTCAGCTGGCTCCGAAGTAAAACTATCATAGCATGGAAAGCTACTCGCCAAATTATATCCAGGAAGCAAAAAGCAAGGGAAAAGCCAGAAAGAAGGGAACCAGGAACCAGGTATAACCCCCAAGACCTACCCAGACACATCCAGAAGTACGGTTTAGTGCTTGCTTTGGCAGCACAGATACTAAAACAGAAGTGTAGTTTACTAATCTCCTAGGTCACTCTTAAGCCAATAAAGTTAATAATCAACATTAGCCATCATAGTAAATCATTTTTCTCATTATGGTATAAAACAATGATTATTAAACATGGGCCGTAGATGCCAACTGCCTGTGTTCAGAATCAATCTATGGTGACTTGGGCAATGTACTTCACCCCTCTGTGTCCAGTTCCTCATATGTAAAATATTAATAATTGAACTGTTTGTTGTAATGCAGTAAAATAAAAGCAAAAATAGCTATAGGATGATCAAAGAGAAAATAAAAATCCCTTTACAAGCCAGAGAGACTTGCTGACAGGGATAAATGGCTACACAGAGACTTTACCCAAACCTAAAACGAAAACAATTTTCAGTACTTTGTCAAAACCCCCTGGGCCTGGGAGATTTCAGAGTGACCAGTCTGTCCTTGGCATAAATGTGTCATAGACTTGCAAAACTTGCAACCAACCTGATTCACATCATTTCCCACCATGCACTTGTTACCAACCTGATTCACATTATTTTCCACCACGTACTTGTTCAGTTCTTGCTTATCCCCAAAAACTGCTGAGTTCTGCATTTCCCACACCACTTTTGTTATGAAAGCCTCGGTCCTGCCTTGCTTCACTGGAACACTAGTTCAGTTTCGAAACTGAACTTCTGTATTCCAATTCTTAAATCTATTCAGCACCCAAATCAAACTGTTTTTGCTCTCATTTTAACTCCATTTGTAGGGGTTCACAGTAGGCAGAATAATGGTCCCCCAAAATGTCCCTATCTTAATTCCCAGAACCTGTAAAAATGTTTCTTTACATGGAAAAAAGATTTCTCAGATGTGATTAAGTGAAGGCCTTGAGATTAGAAATGACCCTGGATTACTCAGATAGTTCCAGTCCCACCACAGCTTTGTAATTTAGAGATAGTGAGAAAGGTACTATATTAGACTCAATAAAACCAAACTAATGAGAATTTTTTAAAAACACTAGGAAGAATGAGAGGAATAAGTAAAGGAAATAGGAATCTGAGAATATAATGAAAAAGAATAAAATGTGAATGATACAATGCTAGGAATAATTATGCTGAAATGTGAAGAGATAATTTTATTGAAACCAGTGAATAGCTCGGTAGTGGGGGAAAAAATATTCTTGGTATTTTCTTTACTTGCTTTTTCCCCAAAAATGTCTTCTACTCACCAATATCAGAAAAAGAACCTGTCAAAATTTGAACAAACATATCCGTGGAAGTCAGCTGAGCCCTCAGGAAGAGAAGTCTTCTATAAATGTGATGTGTTATTTTGGTGTCAGGGAAAGGTTGCCCAGTCAGCTCGAAGACTGAACGATAGAAATTGTGTTTATCACAATCCTGGCAATACTGGTCTGGGTCCTGGTGATGATTCTGAAAACCATACAAGCAGAAGTTGATAACACTCTGCACCAAGGCAGATCTTCCTGAAGCCCTGGCGAAGTGTCTCTTGTGCACATGAAACTGTGTTTCTAGAAAAGCCCTGTTAACAGCTTGCATCTAGATACCCTCAAAGCTGCATGTGGCCATAGGTGGGGGCTTTTTCAGAGATGGCTGAATCTAGAGTTTGTGATGCAGGGTGTTTGGTTACTAAATCAGCCCATCGATTAATTTGGCACCACTTTAATCCTTGTTTCCTAAATAGAATATAAAAAGGGGTAGAAAGAAGCTGCTAAGGTCTTTTGTTGGTTATCTTGTTTGCTTTGCTACCTTCTGCCTGTCATGAACTGTTTCTCCTCTGTAATGCCTGTCTGCCATGCCATCCTGCCTTGGAGCCAGCTGATTATGGACTGAAACCTCTATGAACTGTGAACTAGACAAAGCTTTCCCCCTTTAACTTTGGGTGTCATATTTTGTCTCAGCAATGAGAGAAAAGTAACCAAGACAAGCCCTAAGAATACAATTACTTGGAAAGTTTTGATCCTTACTCTATTTTTAATAGATACCTCCTATTTGTCCTTGGCATCAGCCCAAATCATCCCATCCCCATCAGAGTAGCAGTAGTGGCCACCGAATACCACCAAATCTGCAGGGCAGCCTCCCCACAGCAGAGCTTGAAAGAGGAGGCAAAGATGTTCTATCTGGATTCCACATGTCTGGCATTCCTGCCTCACATGACAAGCTGTCAGTTTCTCCCTGGGTATAGAGCCTCAGAGATGATAAAATCTGCCAAGAAATGGTTTATCTGTCCCGCACAGATGCAAAAAAAAAAAAAAAAAAAAAAAAGCTTTGTCTATTTCTCTGGCATGGTTTAATCAGATGCCTTTGGATGTGGGGAGAGAATAAAGTCTGCTTAATAAACATGTCTTGCTTAAAAACTCTTTGTAATAGCTCAATATTTGTTTCCTTTTTTTCCCTTTACTTTTTTTTTTAATGCTTTTGAAAGCTGCCATTTGAAGCAGGATGGCTGAACTTTCCCGGCTCAGCGTGCTTGCATAGATGAGAAGAGAAGCCGCTATTGTGAGCCTGCTCTTCTTTTTGGCAAGTGAGATAAGGCTCAGAAGAAAGCTGCCACGCCGTCCTGAAATTGAAGAAGACATGCAACCAAGAAGCGCCTGGCGCTGGGCTTTTAGGAATGCTTTTATATTATTTATATGAAGACACAAAGATACAAAAAGCATCTTCCTTATAAGGAAGGAAATAGGGCACATCAACACCATGAACAAACTAATCAACTACCCCAGCAGCATGAAAACAAAGCAGGCATAAGGTTTTTCTAAGGGATGAAACTTTTTGGGCACTGGATATTTTTGAGACCCAGAAAACAATAATTTCAATGGTTTGCTTGTGTTCTTTTTCAGAAACTGTAACCCCTACTCTTTTTTTAAAAAGTAGGTTGCTGTTTTAAGTATTATGGACTGTGAATAGCTCCATCTCACCCATTACAAAAAAAAAGCGGCTGTCTTTCCAAACTTGTAACTGACTAGACATTCACACTCATATCCATAGATGCCATCATCCATCTGGGAAAGTCCATGGCAGGTGGCCACAGCCCATTGTAATGCTATTTCTGGAGACCACTAAACAAATATTTCTGGCACATACAAGTGTTATTGTGTCAAGCACACGACTAGGGATCAGGCTGGCTTGGAAGAACCCAAAGTGTTCTATTTAGTACCTGTGACCTTGGTACACTGAGTTAACTCCTCCATAACCCAAACCTACTCAGAAACAAGCCCTAGGATTTTGGGGAACAGTAAATGGGATAATGGATGTAAACTCTTGCACAAAGATCTGGCACTCACATTGCTTCATTCTGAACTTCAAGTGCATGTGTTTGTTATATTTTTGTCCTCAACATCCTTCCACAGGCCCAAAAGATTTCCATATCTCTAGTATGTATCTGAAATGATTTCCAAATAAACTGGCTCCAGTGATCTGAATAAGTTCCACTGCCACTGTTTTTCTTTCATTTATAATGCCTTTTGATACATTCTTACATCAATTCACAAATCACATTCTAAAGCAACGTTCCCCAGAAAATATCAAATTTATGAGACACTATCTTAGGCCAAAACAACCCACACTGACGACCTGAAATTAATTGACCCCTGTCCATCTTCTTGATGCCACATTTTTGCTCACTTATGAGTTTTTGCTTCGTGCGTTTGATGCTGATGATCATTCACATGCATAAGAATCAGCTGTTATAGAGTGTTCTCTTACTTTGTGCACATCAACTTAAAAATCCGAATGCTTCTGTATAATCCAGAACAGTGACCATTCTATAGAGCTCTCAGCACCTGCCTTATTCCTCCTTCCTTCTCTCTTCCCAATGAAGGAGCCATGGGTGGAAATTCCTTTTCCCAGTCTCCTTTTGACCTAAAGGTGTAATGGGACACACCACTTTCCAGTGAAGCATAAGTAGGGTTACCTAGGGGAATTTTAGAAAATTTTTCTTTTCTGATAAAAGTCAGTGATTGACACTACTCCTTCCATTTCTGCCTTGAGCAAGGAGGGGTGGTCCAGAGGGAGTAGATGTCTTACAAGAATGAAGCTCAAGGAAAGTACACTGAGTGTGGAGAGGAGAGATAAGAGCCCAGACCTGGAAATCCTCCTGGAAACCCCACACAGTCCCTTTCCTCTCCTGCTGGCCCCTACACTGCTTGCTACTTGCGCTATTTTTTTGAAGCTTTTGCCATCAGCTATTTTGTTTCATGCAGCCAAATTCATCCCTAATTGAAATAGTGGGATCCAGTTATCAAGGACCTAAGTCACAATGTTATTGTCAATTCTCACTTTCTTATTCCATCTACCATAGATGTTCCCATTTTATTAGGCCAGAGTAACCAGAACATTTTTCAGATCAACAGATATTCACCCCTTGTTCTTGATTTGGAAACCATGAAGTCTGAGGCTGAGGTAGTTTGAATTTGTTGTTAATGATTTTGTAAACATAGAGACTAACCTAACCTACTGACTATAAATGCCTATTTTAAGGCCACCTCTGGTGACTTTGATAGCAGAAGAGGTGGCAAACAACACCTGTCATGTTGCTCATTCTCTTCTGTGCCATTTGATGTGAATCAGAATTGGGAGCTACTAGGTAAGTGAATTATCAAGGTCTCTCTTCAAATGTCACCTCCCAAGAGAGGACCCCTTGGACCACACTGTCAGAAAAGAACCTCCACAGACCTTTCTGTGTTAGTCAACTTTTTGTTACTGTAACAATACTCCGAAATGAATAAAATTATAAGAAAAAAAGGTTTATCTTGGCTCACAGTTTCAGATGTCTCAATCTCTAGGCACTTGGCATTGTTATTTTGTGGCCTGTGGTGAGACAGAACATCTTGGCAGGAACATGTGGTGGAGGAAGCTGCTCACTTCATGACCACCAGGAAGCAAAGAAAACCAACAGGAAGAGAAGGGTCCCAGTATTCCATTCAAGACATGCCCCTGTTATGATTTGTATCTAGATGAACCCCCCAAAGCCTCATGCACTCACAGGTGGGACTTTGGGAAGGTGGTTGGATATGGGGCATGATATTCACGTGTTTGGATGGTGATTGGATTATGGAGCATTACAGCTGACTTGCTGTTAGGTGCAGTTTAGTCAGAAAAGGTGGGTAAGTTTGTGTATAACCTAGAAAAATATATCTTCCTTCCAGTTCCTCCCTCGCCTCTCCCTGCCTCCTGTCTGTCATGAGTGAACAGCTTTCCTCTGCCCAGGCCCTTCCACCATGTCACTTCTACCTGGAGCCCACCAATCATGCAAGGACTGAAACTTCCAAAGCGTGAGTCAAAATAAAATTCTCCTCCCTTAAGCCACTGGTGTTGGGTATTTTGTCCCAGCACCAAGAATGTGACAAAGACAATCAATTAGAAATATTTCTCTTGGGAAGCTCCATTCTGCAGAATCCAAAGTGCATCAGTCAGGATCTAGTGAGAAAACAGAGTCCATTCTAGATATTTCAAAATGTAATTTAATACAAGGTATTGGCTACCCAGGTAATGAAGTAGCTTAGAGGCCAAGTGGCAGTGAGATATCCCAAACATTACCAAAATCATATCTTTACCAACCTAGGGACGGAGGGTGAACAAAAGGAGACAGATGTGTTGCCAAATTCCAGAAGCTTCAACCTCGGTGGACTTTCCCATTGAAGGATGGAACAATGGTGTGGGTCACAATCTGGGGCTGGAAGAAAACACTGCTCAAAGAAGGGTGGGCAGAATACCTGCTCAAACTCCACCAGAAGATCAACAGCAAAGACACCAGGAAAACCTAATCCCCTGTATTTACAGAGCAAAGGAGAGAGGACTCAGGAATGGATCTAAAAGCAAACCAGGCAAACAAGCAGTACATTGGGCAAGGAGATCCCATCAGCTGAGCCATTACATATCCAGAAGGAGCCTTAGAAGGGTTGGGAGTGGAGTGGTGATGAATAGGAAAGAAAGGAAAAATGTAGACTGAGTGAAAGAAAACTTTCCATCATACATATGATGCAAAATTGGCAAATATTAAAAACCTGAGTCCATCATCCTCTAGGGGTTCAATAGCATTCACACAGGCCAGTTGCTTCTTGTGGCAATTAGCTGTACTTGCAAATGTTTTTAGCTTACAAGAAGGGGAGCAGAATAGCATATAAACTGGCTCCTTCAAGTCTTCATGGCAGTTGCCTGTAACCCCACATCTTTGTAAGAGAAAGCACACTCATATTGAAGAATGTGGAACAGAAAGGAAAGAAAAGGGGAAGTTTGCTTAAAGTCCTAAGTACCATAAAAATGCCATTATCAATAATAATTTGTGACTAGCAATTTTAGAACAAGAGAATGAAAATTAACTAAAGAAGGAAAATACCTATCAGCAACATCTCTCCATATTATATTTTGTTGCATCTTAGAACTGATAAAAACATCCATGCTTTAGTCTAATTGATATTGACAAAAAACTAAACCTCTAGAGAAAAAATTAGTAGTATCCATTAGTAGTAATTGTGCATTCATGTCCAGTGTCTTAATGGAAAGATATTTTCAATTTCATAAAAACATGAATTATTTTAGAGGGGAAAAGATGCTATTTCAACAAGACTGAATATCCTGACATATAAAAGTCTGGGGAATCAAAACCATATGGCCAAGTTTAATAAATTAAAATTTTGAATTTATATTTTTCTAAAAAAAGAAACAAAATAATAACCATTTTCCTATAGGATTTGGTTAGAGGGTAATGGAGGTATGTTTAGCCACAAGTGTCTTCAGCTGTTTTGGACAAAGGGTTTAGACGTGAAGGGTGACAAAGGGTCCAAGTACCAAGTGAATGTTACAAATATTATTCCTGCTGTTGCCATATTTGTCTGTGGTTTGTTTGAAGAGAGTGGTGCATAGACAGTAGTTTTTCTTATTTAAAAGTCAAGTTATGGAAAAAAATGATCAGACTAGAAATCACACATTCTGTTTTTCCTTCCTGTTTTTATAGGGTCACTCATTTATACATACCAATTACCTTACTGATTTCAGAAGTTGAATAAAACTTCATTTATCTGGAAGTCATTAATCTGACTCATGTTAGAACTACACTGAATTTTGCCCTTCTTAGCATGAACTCTGTCTCACATAGAGCCTAAATGAATGATCAAATAGAGTCAAATATTTAAATAGCTCAATAGAAAAAACTTGTCAGTATCTTCAAGTATTATAAAGGAATTGATTTAAGCAATCACCTTTTATAAGCTTATCAAAATTAGCCTTGCCAACTTGTCAAAGCAGATCCTGAATTCCTTCTTTACTAGACCACACCGTGGAAGTTTGTTTTAAATTGTAATACGCACTCAAAAATAATCAAGCAATTCAAAAAATGAAGTAGAATTTACTGAGACCAGTCCTCCTTTGCATTCTTTCAGATGTATAAAGTCTTGCAGTGTGAGTTTAGAAGACAGTCATCTTTATTCATTGCATATTAATCAGCACTTATCGGGTGCTGAGGTGGTACCACTGCAGGAACACTTGAGAATATTCTCAATAATATTCTCAACAGTATTCTCAAGAAGGAAATGAAATACTTCGCCAGTGGGTAAATAACTTAAATATTTCCTTATCGATAAAGTGACTATAGCAATGAAAATACGTAGTTGTCTATTTCTCTACATTAACTGTTAAGGAACAGTGAAATATTTAAATGAAATACCTAAGAAAGTACATTTGCAGAGATGACAAGTGACATGAATGCTGGCTGTCATTAATGGAGAGTGCTGTCTTATAGATCCCTCCATTCTTGCCTCAAGCAGGTTGGATTCACTCCCACGTTGCCAGGCTAGGGGTGGCTCTTCAGGAACAAGAAACCAATTCTCAACATCTCTCTGCTTTCTCACCAACCATGTTTATTTTCTCACAAAAACAGAGCAAATTTGAAACTCCTTGGAGAGGAGTGACTAACTGCTGACATCTGAGGCTACAGCACCTTTCTTGATATTGAAACACTGTGCTGTCTCCCTATTTCCCAACCTGTATAGATGCTCCCCACATAGTTCTCCTTACGTGCAGGGTCCTAAATTCCCCATTAACATGGTTGCTTGGAAGGTTGGAAGGAATGCCAACCTACGGGTTGAGACCACAAATGATGGGGACCAAGTGGCCTAAGTATGTCTTGGGTCTTGCGTTTTGCAGCTACACGCTCTTTACATACCTTCTGCTTCTCATCCTCAGGGTTCTGTGAGTTTCCTGATGTCATACTACCTCCCACGTCCCTCACAGGTCCTTTCAACAAACATGCATTGAGTATTTACGGTTTGCTTCACTCTAAGAATAAAATAGTGAACAGAATAGACTGTCTCCTACCCTGTGTGGCTCAGTTGTCTTCTTACATACCAGGTCTGTGGAATGCTTGGTAAACACCCTTGCTTCATAGCTCAGTTCAAGCAATATTCGCACAGGAAAGTTTCCCATCACTGACTTCTACATGTGGTTGTTCATTCACTGATGAACTGGTGATGTCTGTCAGCCTCCCAACCCAGATGCTGAGCCCCAGACCCAAGAGCAGAAAGGCAAGTTAACAGCATTGGCTTCAGGATCTAAAACAACCTGTGGACAGAGAATATCTGCAGACTTATTAACACCTAGTATGTAGGGCTCTTGTTTTTCCCATATGCATATTCCAGCTCTGCAATGGGAACTGACATTACTCTTTTTCTATTAAATAATAGAAGTATTCATATTTTAACAAAAATGAGCACACACCAGTTTCATTTTAATTAATCTAAGTAAATGTCCCAATGACTTTCTTGTTGACCTTGAGAAAGTTTTGGCGACACAGCCAGACTACTTGATCTTCCTTGGTTTTGTTATTCTATTAGAATTCAATATTTACATTATCCAATATAAAAATATTGTTCCTTAACTTCTTGGATTTATATAATTTTATTGTATATATGTTATGGTTTATATCTAGATGGCCCCCCAAAACCTCATGCACTCATAAGTGTGGCTTTGGGGAGGTGACTGGATCATAGGTGTGTCATACTAGATCATGAGTGTGTGATTAGTCCACTGATGGGCTCATAGCTGGGGGTGATGTTGGGAGGTGAAGCCTGGTGGGAAGAGGGGGGTCACTGTGGATGTACATATCCTTCTTCCTTTCATGACTCTGCTTCTTGCCACCATGTCATGAACCATTTCTCCTCTGCAGTGCCCCTCTGCCAAGCTGTCATGCCTTGGAGCCAGCCGACCATGGACTGAAACCTCCACAAACTGTGAGCCAAATTAAACTTCTCCTCCTTTAACTTGTAGGTGTCAAGTGTTTTATACCAGCAATGAGAAAGTAACTAAGCCAATATAGCAGTTATAATTATAGGTATCTTTCAAAATTCAGTTAAATGCTGGTAAATATTTCAAACTGTATATGTGAATTTAATTTATTAGGGTTGCCTAATACTTGCCTTAATGGTCTCACTTATAAACAAAAACTTCCCACATATTTAACAGCTCAAATAAATGTAATAAATTGAATTTATAAATATAATATTCTCAAGTTTTCTTAACTATTCCAGTCCTGTGTACAAGTGTTACTAAATTATCTTATGCCTTTCAATTTAAAATAGTGTGTCTAAATTTAACTCTACAATTACAGGTTTTAATTTGGACTCATGAGTCTAATCCCTTGAACACTGTATGTGTCAATCTTTTAAATATTACAATTACTTAAAATATGAAATGCTATATAAACAGATTACTCCTAACAACCAAAAAGTGTTGATACTATAGGTTTGATTTATTTTATGCTCTTTATTTTTAATTATAAGTCTTCTTAAAGTTAGACACAAGTCTATCAATTAAAAAATTCCATCAAGGAAAGCAAATAAAGTTACCTAATCACACAGAGGAATCCCAATGATCTGTTCCTAACACCAAATGTACAGGGTTTTTTCTCACACCAATCAGTTCTCCTAATCTCTTAATACCTACTGGGTGGATATCCTGTGATTCAATTCAATTCCAAAGTTAGGGCTGACTTTAAAGGTGAAGGTATCCGCTCACTGACTACCCCAACTTCAGATGCCAGTCCCAAGGCCCTGACCTCTCATAATTCTAACCAACTAGCTAAAACATCAGGAGTTCCCACAACCACCTACTTGAGGTCAATGATTTGTTGAACAGCTTGCAGAACTCAAGAAACCATTTTACTTAATACTATTAGTTTACTGTAAAGGATGTTATAAAGGATACAGATGAGGAGGTAAATAGGACGAGGGCCAGAGGGGTCTGGAGTGCAGGAGCTTTTGACCTGTAGAGTTGGGGTGTGCCACACACACCCCAGGAACATCAATGCTTTCACCAACCTAAAAACCTGCTGAACTTGGTTAGTTAGGGTTTAGAGAAGCATCATTACTTAAGCATTACTGATAGACTCATGGGTCATTGGTGATTGAGTCAACCTCCAAACTCTCCCCTCCCCAGAGGTTGGGATTTGGGCTGGAAGTCCCAACTCTCTAATTATTCCTCGTTCTTTCTGGCAACCAGCTCCCACCTCAAAGCTATCTAGGGGGTCCTAGTCGCACTCATTTCATTGGCCTGTGAAGGACAGTCATCACTTGAGATCCCTAGGGTCTCAAGTCTGTGTAAGGCATCCAGGCTGAGATTGTATTTGTCAAGTTTCTGTTGTTGAAAAAGCAAATATCTGACATACACAACTTAAAGGAAAAAGGGTTTAATTTGGCTCATAGCTTAAGAAATCTCAGTCCATGGACTGCTGCCTTCCAGACAGAAACCTCGTGGCAGAAGGGCACGGCAGAGGAAAGCTGTTCAACTCGGGGCAGCCAGGAAGCAGAGCAAGCAAGGAAGAGCCGGAAAGGAGGTCAGGAGCCAGTATAGTCCCCAAGATCACACCCTCGCGATCCACCCAGACCCAGAGTCACCTAATGTGTGCTTTACAGACCTCCCAGGTGTCTCTCAAGCCAATCAAGGTGATGATCAAGATTAACCATCACAGAGACCAAATACTGTACTGAAAAATGCTCCTACATCCCCCCTTCACTCAGGAATACCCAAGGGTTTTAGGAGCTCTGGACAAGGAGCACACACAGTCACAATCCCAGTATCACACGTTCTTTAACAGCTATTACTTTGGAACAGAAGTGCTAGCACCCCTGAAGATTTTTACTGTAACCCTAATTATCACTGTAAGCCTTTTTTTTTTTTTCCCAATATTTGCTCCAAAAAGAACTCTCAAGCCATTGCCTCGTATTGGGTGATTTGATAGCCCTTTTCCTTTCGATTCACTTGCTTCTGACCCAATTCTTCCGAAACCTCTTTCAACACTACTGCCTGGTCCAGGGTCCGAAATCCTGTTGCCTCACAAGTGCAGAGGTTCTCATGCACTGCATTTAACTAACAGATTTCACAGGCTGACTCTGAAGAATCGAGCTGTAAGTCTTCTCTTCCTGCATCTCTTTAATGACAAAAACATAATATTTCAGTTATTTTTTTCTGTGACATAAAAAATTTGAGTCGGGCAGTTAGCCTGGCCCTCACCTGCCTCTTCTTGCTAATTTCCAGAAGGAAAAGGAAACCTGAGTATGTTGTCTTCTCTGTGCCCAGGTGATTTCTTCACATAGAGTTAATTAATTTCAGAAGAGAGAACATTCTTTCTTCATCTACAAAGAAACCTGCAGCAGCCATGCACGGAATAACCTCAGCAGTAATCTCTGTGGATGGACACTCTGAGCACTCGGTGACTTTGAAAACTTCCCTAGTGTGACTTTATTTTAAATTTTGCAAATGAACAGACTGTTCTTGAAAAGGCACTTTTAGCTCTAAAATTCATCATCTTGGTATTTTGAGAACATATCTGACTGTATACCTTAGAGCTTTTCTCTTCTTCAATCAGAAAGGACTGACTCTTGTTCTGAGTAGTTTAAATAAATAGACAGTCAGATAAACCAGGCATGGTGGTGCACATCTGTAATCCCAGCACTCTGGGAGGCTGAGGCATGAAGATGGTAAATTCAAGTCCAGCCTTGGCACCTTATAAAGACACTGTCTCAAAATAAAAATTTTAAAAGGGCTGGAGATGTAGCTCAGTGCAAAAACCCTAGGTTCAATCCCCAGTACCATAAAAAAATAAAAATAGACCAAGGGATGACAGGTCCCAAATCTAAAACTTGATTCTATTTTTAATTTAAACTGACTGACAATCTCTTGGAGCCTCAGTTTCCACATCTGTAAAAAGACAAGTTTGAGTTAAATGGACGTGAAGTTTTCTTCAGTCTAAAAGATCAGAAGTCAAGAGGCTGGCCAGAGTGAGCAAAAAGAATCCAATAGCAATTATTTTTTATCATGACGGTTGTAAGTGGAAAGCCAAAGCGGTTAGAATTTTTCCTTCCAAATCATTTACTTCAGGGTAGCAATATTTTCATAAACTGACCTGAACTTCCTGAGATAAGAAAAAATGTGAACTTTCAGGTGACCAAAATGGAATATTGCAAGGGAAATATGCTGTGAAAATTATGCTGAGATTGCTATCCTGATGGAAATTTGGAAAAGTTCTCCTTATCCTAAGGAAACCACTTAAGGTCAGACAATAGCATAGAAATGAGGATGTTTTTGAAGGATGCACTACCACATCTCCCCGACTTGCTTAGACAACCAGCAGTTTCAGAGGTTTACGAGCAAATCCCTGCAGCCACCTACAAGGCACATTCAAAGGAGACCTATTTCTCCCTGCAGTCATAAGAGACAAGAAACTTAGGTTGGTCAGTAACAGTTGAAAACACATGCTGAGTGTTCTTATGCCCTGAATATTATTCTAAGCATGTCACATGCTATCGTGATTCTCATGTCATTATTACTGCATCAAAAATGAGGGAACTTTGCCGAGAGAGGTGACATCACTTGTGCAGACCTGCCCAAGCTAATGAGTAATGAATTCAAGATCTGAACCCAAGCCCATTTCTTACACAATAGGCTCTGTTTCCTCCCTCTTAGGAAAACGTGTGTGCCTTTGTGGGAGCCTCCCTCAAATGATCCTTTTAAATCAGTCTCCCTTTTTATACAATGCCGGTGACATCTTGAAGGTAAATGCTATTCAGTATCATGAGAACTGTTTCATTCTAAAAACACGTCTATATTTCTATTTTAAAATTCTGTTTCACCCCAGACTTATTTGTAGAAAAAATTAAAATTCTTCAACAGGCTATCTAGGGCAAAAGAGTCCAGGGGACATGTAGACAAAAAGTTCACAGATGAACAAATAAAGAATAAGTTCTAATGTGCTATCTAGTAATAAATACCCCAGAAGAAAAAAAACAGAATTAATATTTTAAACACTATTAATGTAGAGTTATTTAACATATACTTGATAAAAGGTCTTTACCCAAATTTCCTAGACTTGGTAGTGGGCCAAATGTTCAAATTTCTCCCTTACTATTGAGAAAAGGAAGATCACATTTTGAGAAAAAAAATAGATATGTTCACATATAAAGTAAAGGAAAAAAATAGATGTGTATATGACATCCCACCCACACACCCACAGTCACCCCTCTGTGATCACTTTGCAAAAACAGGTTGGCATGTGGTGGGCGGACATGTGGCCTCCAGGTCAGTGTTTAGGAGTTCTGTGAAGAGTGAAATCTCTTACAGCTGTGACTGAATTCCACTGCTTCTATTTTGATTTATAATACAAGACTCTGACCTCGTGTTATTTTAAGAAGTATAAGAACGAAACAGTTTTAAAATATGAAAAACTCCGATGTAAAGTGATTGAAGGTCCACAATACTTTTCATCCGGAATATTTTTGCTTTTCCAAAGAAGAGATCATCCCTTTCTTAAGACTAGAAGAGAGCTTACATAATGCAAATGGCCTCCATTCTGCAAATCTAGCTCCCTCAAAACTTACATAACTATAGTACACCATCCAAGGGCCAAGGGACCATGAGAGGAGTGCTCTCACTCATCCCTAATTGTCCTAATCTGCATCTGTCCTTGACGCGCTCATCTTGCTCCCTACCTGTGGATCTCCTCTCTCTCCATATCCTGCCCCACACACCCACATCCCCATCAAGTCCCATCTGTCTGCCCATATACACTCATGAGAACACATACGCTATTAGAAACATACACATTAACACTTCATTAGGACATAGAAGTCAAGCAAATAAGACAGGCAATTGTATAGACAGCACTAGATCATAAGCCACCTGAAGCCCCGGTGCATGGCAACCACCCAGTACCAAGCACCGCTATGGTCACATAAGTATTTCAACAACGTATTTTTCTGTTATATTTTTAACTCTTATTCTGTTCTGAGTAGAAACCATATTTCCCAAAAGGAACTTGATGAGGCAGTCTTTAACAAATTCTCAGGACATTTTTACTAGCTTTACCTAAGCTGTCAACATCCAAAATATTACTGTGTGCTATAGAAAAAATAACCCATCTAACAATTGCCCCACCAGAGCCAAAGAAGGGAGAAAGAGCGTGGTTTTAGGGGAAATTTTATCTTCCTTGACAACAAAATCATCCAAGAGAGCTATGAGACCTCATTTCAGAATAAGAGCTTTATATTCATCAAGGTGAATGTCTTCCAAAGATAAATGGTGTGCAGATGAGCTTCTCCAGGAAACACGAGAATGAGAACGGCTGCAAGCCTAAAAATGTAGGGAATGGGAGAAGGCAGTAGAGCAAAACAATAGAAGCTGCACCCAGGAGTCTCACGCAGTTAGCCCCACTACAAAGATAGGAAAAGGTAGTGGGATTTCCCAAAATATTTTAAGGCTATCTGAACTGGATCCTCATTCCTTCCAGTTTCCTCTTAGTTTCTGCACACTCATCACTAAGATGTTAGTGAAATAATGAAATGGACAATAAATATGATGGTCAGGGTCAAACTTTAATTTTTTCCCAGAGCAGGACATAAATAACAATTCTCTACAGTACATATTAGTATCTCCTATAAACCATGAGTGTGTATGCATGTGTAAGTGTGTCCTCACCCCACAACATGCCCGTTAAAATAGACTTGAGGTCAGGACCTGGACATCCATATTTTCAAAGCTCCACGAGCAATTCTGATGCATGTCTAGGATTAAAGACCAATGGTACCTTAGAGATCCAGGCATCAACATGGCAGAATCAAAGATGCCTGGCCATCTAAACTGTCATGTGCACAATCATATACAGAACCAGAAGTTCATGGGTGCTGCAGAGATGGTAAGGGGCATCCACAGCATAAACTGGGAGAAGCAAGAGTAACAAACACCTGCGCACAGGGCATAACTCACCACTCCTAGCTTCTGTCCTGTACATGAGCACGTGCGCATGCATTTCTGCCCAAATGTGGGCAACTCAGGACTAAATCACCATCCAAACAGGAAGCTCTGAGCAATATCAGCCTCAGGTGACTTTTGAGTGTTGCACTGCATCAGCGTGACCGTCAATCACCATTGTCAACTTGACTGCCTAAGAAACATCTAGCAGGTTAATAAAGCACACTTCTGGGTGTGGGGTGTTTCCAGAGACAGTTGGCTTCTGAACCAGCAAACTAAGGGGGAAAGACTCGCTGTAACTGTGGCTGGCATCGTCCTATAAGCTCACAGCCTGGAGGGAATGAAAGGGGAAGAAGGAGAAAGTCAGCCTGCATTTAAAAATCTTTGTTCTGTTTGAGCGTTGTTTGCTATTGCCATGATCTGTGGCCATCAGACTCAAGTTTCTTCAGCCTTTCAAACCCACGCCAGCAACTCCCCAGGAAGCCTCCAGGTCTTCAGTCTCAGACTGGCACTGGACCCTCAATCCCTCTTGTTCTGAGGCTTCCAGCTTCTTGGACTGAGAAGCGCTGGCCTCCAGACCACAGATGGCCATTGTGGACTATTTCGCCTCTGATCCTATAAGCCTATCTAATAAACCCCTTGCATAATTGTGTGTGTGTGTGTGTGTGTGTGTGTGTGCGCGCGCGCGCGTGTGGTTTATTGTTTTCCTCTAGAGAAACTCAACCAATACAATGTACAAGTACAAAAAACAGTCAATACCTCCTAAGAGGCTGTTCATCCTCGTTCTTTTGTCTTTTTTAAAGAGGAGAGAAATAGAGGACAAACTTTAGTAAGAAGTTTTACCTGGTGATTATGGAAAAAAAAATAGTTTAGAAGCCTGAAGCTAAAGATGGTATCTGCCAAGCTTTATAAACCACCAGCTTTATAAACTGAGGCTTTGGCTCTTGAGTATGTTCTGAGCGCCCTCTTCTGGAAGTAGCGGGCATCGCCCGAGGACACAAGGCAGGCCTGTGGGGGAAGCTGGAAGGGTCCGAGTCAGCCTCTCCCAACACCAGCGCTGTTTTGCAACGGGAAGTGAGCCGGGAACTGGCTACGGAGTTAGTAAGCAAATGTCGCAAAAACAAAGAACCATCTGCTTAGTTGTTCTCAATTAGGCAATTTTGTAAGAAAATTGAGCAAATTATCAATTTGACACTGCAATTACCAAAAATAACTAAATTCTGTCTTCTCTCCTTCCTACGTCAAATCATTTTAATTTATGAGAAAAAAGAAAGGAGACATTAACAACTTTTAATTACCAGGACTCTGCTGATTTGTTTGTTCCCTAGAAGCTGTGAGGCATTAAAAGTTGAGATGCAGTGCAGGTCAAAATCACAGCATCTCGAGTGGCTCCCAAACTTGGAAGTTTCTCAGATCACTCGAATCACCTCTGCTCTTAAAATGTGCGTGCACAGCTGCTCTTATTTCCTCCTTTTCCCCAGAGACCCTTGGGAATTTAGATCCAGGCATCTGAGGTCCCATACAGCTTTTCCGAAATGAAGTTTTGCTAATACCGTTCTTTCTTCACGTGTTAGAAATTCTACTACCTGAAGGGAGTAACCTCAGCCACAAAGTCTCACTGGTTCCTTTTGAGCTGTTTGATCCTCTAACATCCTGAAGAGTCAAGGCATATACATTTAATAACCCAGGATGTAGAATGCACTACGGCTCCCAAACACCCGGTGCAAAGAACCCCTCCATAGACTTTTGATGTATTAGGGAAGAATCCAGACCAGCACCTCAAGGGACAAGGAATCATTTAAAACAATTATGCTACGCTTAGCAATGACACACTTAAAAAAAATGACACACTTAGTAGGCTAAGCATTTAATAAACATTATTATATATTATCGTCTCCAGAATGTTAGGTGTTATTCACAGTTATCCCTGGTCCCTGGGTGAATACTTGCAGATTAGAATACTGGAGCATTTTCCTAAGGCTGAAGACAGCAGGCCTGTCTTATTCCACCTTGAAGCTTTATGCATCCAAATTATGCTGCTTTGAAATCATAACACTAGCAAAAAGAAGAACCATAGTTTGGACCTAGATTTGTCTCACTCAAAAGTCTACTTGTTGAGCCTGTACACTACTCTGGGCCATCCCATGGATTTGCTATACATCTTACCTACCTGCTGATACCATAATTGATCCAGAGTTTCTGTACAAATAAACTGGAAAAGATCAACATGTAAAGTCCTAGACTTTGCTGATAAAACAACAAGCATAAGGAAGTGGTTGTGCCGCTTCCAAAGTTATTAAACCAGATAGTTCATTCAATGGGGCAAAGTTAGTCAAGCTGATTTTTTTAATTGAGGAAGATCCCAAAATTATTTGTGAGGCTACTATGTAGGTCTCATAGGAAGGCAGCTTGGTCATGATTTTCCTTGGACCTAAAAGTGACTCCCTAAGCATTTCAACACAGATGATTTCTCCACTTCCCTCCTCTTTAAGCATGGCATTCTGACTTATGGCCTTGAATAAAAGCAGGGTTTTCTAAGGAAAGTCTTCAATTTTCCTTTTTGTTATTCTGTTCTTGCAGTAATTTGCCCTGTCTTTGTTTAAAGGGTTTCTAATTGAGCAGGTGCAAGAAACAAAAGTAGTTGGTAGCTGTATTTAAACTAATTGTCACAGTATAGCCTTCAGTTTTAAGCAGTTGTTGAGTTATATTTATTCCACCTAATACTATGGCATGTATAAATGATCAGATGCAGTGAGGATCATTATCACATTACAGTTCTATGTGTGCGGGTGGCAGCTGGTTCTGCTGGGCTCCACACAGTTCTGGCAGTCATTCTGTGATTGAAGCCATCCTCTGATTTCTGCATAACTTTCCCAGTTTTAGAATTGATACCCATTGCTATTTGTACTTCTGGAAAACTGGAAACGCATTTCTGGAGATAACCGAGGCTTCCTGTCTTAGTTACTTTCCTACCATCGGCACAAAATTCCCAACATTCATAACTTAAAAGAAAAGAGATTTAGTTTGGCTCACAGTCTCCATCCATAGTCAACCCTCAACAAGGCAAAAATGGCGTGGCAGAGGGGCGTGGTGGATGAAAAGCTGCTTATGTCATGATGTCCAGGAAGTAGAGTGAAGGAAGGACCCAGAGAGGGAAATATACCCTTCCAGATCACGCCCCCCAGTGACCCACCTCTTCCAACCAGACTGCACCTCCTGACATCACATTCAGCCCTGACCTCTTCACTGGATTAATCCATCAATGAGTATCATGTCCCCAAAATCTAGTAATCGTCTTCCAAAAGTCTTGCCTCTGAACACATGAGCATTTGGGGAGCAATGATAGTGAACCTTTTAGAGACAGATGCCCAAAATCCACTTATTTATGGCAAAGTGCCAACACTGCAATTAAATGTGAATACCAAGGTTTTAGTTTAGAAAGAACAACTCATAAAATAACATCTTTTGTCTTAAAAGAAAAACAAATGACATGTGTCCCATAAGTTTGCCACCACTGTTCTAGATCTAACCCATAACATTTCCTATCACAAACTGATTGAGGCAATTCTCCTTCCCAGATGGTGACTTCTGATAAAGCTTCACATTGGAGAAGATACAACTGGAAAATACAAAAACTTACAAGCAGAAAGAATTGTCTTGAGGCTGCCACCTAAGGTTATCAGGTACACAGGCTCTACCTCTGATACCCTGGGTGAATGAGTCACAGATCCTCTGAGCCTCAGTTTCCTTGTCTGTGCATCAAAGAGGTCACTCCACCCTGCAAAAGCATGGATTCTCTGTTTGGGACAGAACACTTTAGTGAATCCATGGGCATTTCTATCTTCTTGTTCTGAAGTCACAAATGCAGGGCTAAGGGAGGATTCATAGGTTCACATAATACTTTGGGATGCATCTGAGTCACTGAAAGCTACTTGTTTATTTCACAGTCTATAGATACAGCAGAATCTCAGATTGACAATCACATAAAATCATTTATCAGGATGCCCTCCAGAATACAAATTCCCGGCAAAGTTTAAATTTGTGAGTTTTTTTTTTCTATTTTAATAGTCAAGGAGAAATCATTTCACTGTGTTAGCCTATGGAAAAATTACCTTGGAATTAGTAGGGTCATTGTCACTCCTTAGAAATACAATTATAAGACAGTAGCTTCAATTGTCCAGGAAAAGGTAATGAAATTGCTTTTGAATAAAGTAAAATAAAAGCTACCATGTTTCTTGATGGTTATTAGAAAGGGAAAGAAAATACAGTTCTAAGTGGATGAAATACAGAATGATGGATTAAGTCAATTTGTGAGTTGTCAGATCGATGCCAAAAGTAGGAAGCTCGGGGCACTCACTGGCCAGCTTGGTGGAGTTAGACCAGCCACCTGTGGAGCTATGCATCCAGAACCCGAGCTACTCATGCAGCTGCAAGTGAACAATGACACAAAGCTGTGGAGGACCAGGCTGCAGCCGGACATCACACATCAACCAGAAGGGACAATCTCGGCCTGCCGTGCTTAAACCCATGGGCCTTACAGGAGTCGTTTTAAGGGTGGAGAAAGTGTGATGGTTAATTTTCTAGGTTGACTTGATTGGATTAAGGGATGCCCAAATAGCAGGTAAAAAATTACTTGTGAGTGTGTGAAGGTGTTTCCCAAAGGAGATTTAATTTGAATCAGTACACTGAGTAAAGATGATGTACCCTCACCAAGGGGGCCAGGGATCACCCAATCTGTCGAGGGCCACAAAAAGTACAGGAAAGGCAAATTGACTCTCTGCTTGAGCTGGTATATCCACCTTCTTCTGCCCTGGGATATTCATGCTCCTGGTTCTCAGTTCTTCAGAGTCAGGCTGGGACTTACACTGTCTGCTCTCCTGGATCTCCAGCATCTGAAGGTAGTGAAGGTCAATTAATACAACTTCGCCTTCAGAATCTCATGAGCTGATACCTCCTGATAAATATCTGCTATAATTCTCTATCTATCTATATATTTTTTGGTTCTGTTTCTCTGGACAAGTCTGATTAATGCAGAAGGAAAAGGGCTCTTGAAGAAGATATTTTCTTTCTTGTCTTTGACATACATGGGAACACAAGAGATTAATTGAAAAACAAGGAATATATTACCATAGGTGTGCCTTGAGTTCATGAAGTGACAAAGTACCATTTTCCAAGACTAGGACTATCACATTTGTGTAAAAATAGAATTAACATATGTCAAAGAATGTATTTAACTCATTAATAAATGAGGGAAAGTAAAAGATATTGACATGTTCAACAAAATGTAAAGAGCAAGATATATATCTATAAAGTCAGTATGCTGAATGAATTCGCCAATAAGTAGAAAGCTGCTAACTGTCCTATTGACCAATAAAAAATAGCGTTTGTGGTTACATTTTCCATAGAAAGAAAATCAATTGTATCTCTACCAGGCAAAATTCATTTACATTGCTACAGACAAAAAAAAAATAGTATTACTATTAGTTTTCTGTCCATTAACTTTAAAACCTGTTGATCTGTAAAATAGCCCTGGTCAACAGTCAAGGAAAAGAGTGCCCCCACAGAATGGGTTATCCTGGGGAACTACACCCAGGGCTCCACTGAAAGCTCCAACCCCCTCTCTCTCACCCATGTTGTAGGATGATAATTCCTGAAGAACCAGTTCACAGTATCTATCAACAGGAATCTAGCAACTAAATTCCAAAGCCCACCTACCAAGTGATGGAGTATGTTATGGCTTGTGTTTAGATATACTCCCAAGGCCTCATGCATTCATAGATGGGGCTTTTTCAGAGGTGGCTGGACCTAGAGTGTGTGATTGATTCATGGTGCAGTACTAGGATTAAGGGTGGGTGATTACTAAATCTGTCCACCGATTGGTTTGGCACTGCCCTAGTCCCAGTAGCCTGAATACAATATAATTGCTTGCTTTTGCTGTCTTCTGCTTACCATGAACTCGTTCTCTTCCGCATTGCCCCTCTGCCAAGCCACCCTGCCTTGGAATGCCATGATCCAGCTGATCATGGAATGAAATCTACAAACTGAGGTAAATAAACTTTTGCCCCTTTAATTTTGGGTGTCAGGTATCTTGTCTCCTCAATGAGAGAAAAGCACCTAAGACAGAGTAGGATCACCAAGAATTCAGGATTGGAATGGCCACCCCAAATTTAAGCTTGCCAGTTGAAAGGATTAATGAACTCTTGTGAAGCAACCCTTACAGGAAAGTCTTCCAGGCTATGAAAACAAAAAAGAATTAGGCAATGACTTTGGGGTGCACTATAAAACAGAAGATTTGCTTACTAGAAGGGAAAATAAAAGTGTATTGATTTCTTGGGAGAAGGAAGAGCATGACCAGGTAGCATGTTTGGCTGCATAGACTCACAGGAGCAATAAGAATAGCCATGCTATCAAAATTCACGTCCAATCAGAGCCACAAATCTTGAGCGTGACTAAAAGACTACACTTGCAAAATTCTCCAAGGCACAACAGAATTTTGCTCAATCACCAGTTTGGCATTTATCTCGGATTTGGATCAGCCATCCTAGAATTCATATTGAGAAATATTAAGTCAAGGATAATCTTTCCCTCTTTGTGCTATCTTCAATTTATGTGCTCCAAACCTGATCAAGCCATGATCTCTGGGAATACCACTGCTAAGAAGACTGTACCTTTCACAACTATCAAACATTTAAGTGATAAGGATGTTCTACAAAACCACATACCACCTAGATTCGTGAAAACTGTTTTTTCAGTAACTATCTGGGCACTTCTTTTTGTTTCAATTAGAAAAACAAAACATGCCCATTTCAGAAAGAAAGAGAGAGGAAGGAAGAAAAGAAAGGAAGAAGGGGAATGGAGGGAGGAAATACTGTACATAATTTCAGATGGCATCTGTCTCCCATGATTCCACACATCTAGCCAGAAAAAACATGCATAATTAAGCCTGGGCATCTCTTTAATTCAGTTTTGCTGTATGAAATGATGGTCCAAATTAGTAATGTTCAACACACCTGAATTAACCCTAAAATTTCCATCAAATTAAAATCATTTTGCAAAATTGCAACTGTTTCTGCAATGCCTGAGGCCCAAAAGTGGAGACACGACAGTGAGTAAAAATATAATTTAAAAAATGAACCACTGGCATATCTTTCCAATCTCTTCACTAGGGGCTGGGGATTAAATAATCCCACGTGAATTTGATTTCAAAGATTTTCAGGTCTGTGATTGGAACAGTTTTTGTTGGGTCAGGGAGGCTGAGGGATTGTTATGTGGTCTTAAGGCAGGAAAGGGAGAGCAGAGGGAGGGATTAGGCAAGGGAGAGAGGAGAAAGCTCGCAGACAAGCTGGACACTACACAGGGCCCAGTTTGTTTCCTCCTGTTGGAAGCACAGAGTTAAGTGTGCTTCACAAGTCTCACGTGCTGGAGAGACTCACCAGAAAAGTTTAAAGGTACTGCTCCCTGCCAATTAATAGGTCTGCTTGCTAGGGAGTGGGGGAGGAGTCATCAGATGCATCTGATGGCACTGAACAACGGATTAATTACACATGTAATTAACGTCCATTGGGAAAACCTGCTGGTTCTCTGGGAAGCAGTTGACAGCACTTTAGGGGTCTATATTGGTATTTACCAGCATAAATCTCCAGCTGCACCCACCTTTCCTGGGCTGCCTTCTTTTTCAGTCCTGAGAGCTGTCTGAAAGGCATCTCACGCATCTTGCGTTCCTGAAAGGCAATCTCCTTTATAGAGCATCCAATCTGAAGGGACTCCTTGGAATGCAGGTGAGGGAGTGGTGTGTTTTGCATGTATTTTGTATGCAAGTAAATCTTTTCTCTGCATGTATATAACATATAGATGCAAATATACACATCTATCACAAATGCAAAACCTCTTAACATAAACGTGTATTTTTCAAATGGGTTGACGGGATGCCAGATAGAGGAAAAAATTCTCAAAGTTGGTACTGTTAAAAAGAATCTTGAATAGACAGGATAAAATGCTTTCCTGTCAAGCATAAATGGAGGCACCTCAAATTAGCCCATGAAAATCATCGCTGCTCTGTGTGAGACCTCATTTAGAGCACAGGCTCCATTACCTTGGGCTGCCTGATTATCTGGCTGCAGAAAGGAGGGAGCAGCAGCCTTCAGCCTGGGAGAAGAAACCAACTCCTTAGACCTCTGTAAAACAATGGGAATTACATTACCTTGCCCCTGACCCCAAAATAAATCCAGATGGAAGAGGGAAGAGTTCATAGTACCCTCCGAAATACTGGAGATAAAAATATGGAACAATCAATTGTGAGAATCTGATTTGTTTCTAACTTTTATTACATTCTTACCTCTTTTCACATTATGTTTTCCACTTGTATTAACTAATTTGAAATGAAATAGTGCTGACATGAATTGAAATACAGGAAAGACAACTCTAATATTACATATTGGTTCACTATTTGCGAAACATTTTATTGCACATGCCATATACCAACATATGTTTTTTTAATGAACGTGTGAATATGGCGAGCACTTCACTTGTTTAAAAAAGTTTACTTTAAAAGGAAAGAGGGCCGGTGAGATGGCTCAGCAGCATACACACCTGCCTGGCAAGGGCCTGAGTTCGACTCCTGGATCCCACATACGAAAAAAGGGCCCGTGATATCGCTCAGCAGCACAAGCACTTGCTGGCGCGCGAGGTCCTCAGGTTGACACCCGGTACCCACAAAAAAAAATAAAAAATTAAAAAATAAAAATAAAAACAAAAGGAAAGAAAGGATGGGGAGTAACCTACTATAGGTAATTTGCAAACATCACCCCAGGAATTAAAGAAAGAAAAAATGAGACGACACTTAAACAAGATGCAACCACACACATCCAATTCACCAAAGGCAAACCTAGGGAGCAACGAGGTGGGACAATCCGAAAGACACCCACCTGGCCTATCTGAAGTGGTAACAACAAAGCAACTGAATGAGGTTCTGGAAAAAATTAAAACAGAAATAATCTCACAGATAACTGCAGAGATAATGTCTACAATGAAGACCATGCTTAAGGACACTATAGCTGATACAGACAAAAAAATAGATGAACTTAAGAAAACTATAGAAACCATGAATGCTCAGCATAGGAAAGAAATGGAATCTATAAGGCAGATTCAAGCAGATATCCAAGAGATAAAAAATTCCATTGAAAGTATTTGTAGCAGAATAAGCCAATGCGAGGACAGGATCTCAGATATAGAAGACAGGCTTGCAATTAGTGATCATGAAATGGAAAAATTCTTAAAAATAGCAAGGGACCATGAAAAATCAATTCAGCAGCTGCTAGATGACTCAAAGATAAACAACTTAAGAATAATTGGAATAAATGAAAAAGCAGGAGATAGCATCAACGACATTAAAACCTTGTTCAAAGACATAATCAGGGAGAACTTTCCTGGAAGAGAAAAGGAATTTGACACCCCTATAAGTGAAGCTTTTAGAACACCAACTAGACATGATCAAAAAAAAACTTCAGCCAGACATATTATAGTCAAGATCCCAGAAATTCAACAGAAGGGCAGAATCTTAAAAGCTGTTAGGGAGAAGAGACAAATCACCTATGAAGGAAAACCCATCAGAATCACAGCTGACTTTTCAGCACAAACCCTCAATTCAAGAAGAGCTTGGAATGATGTATTGCAAGCTCTAAAGGAAAATAATTTTCAGCCCAGATTGATGTACCCTGCAAAACTATCTTTCAAAATTGATGGAGAAATAAAATACTTTCATGACAAAGAACATCTGAGAAAATTTATGACCACCAAACCAGCACTCCAAAATGTTCTGAAGGACATTCTAGAAAGAGATAGGAACCCCAACAGAAGGAATCCACCAGGCAGGGCAAATAATTAAATAGCCGGAAAGCGGAAAAACAAAGAGTGGGAACCAACAACAGGAAAATATCATGACAAGTCAATACATATCAGTTTTAACCATCAATGTTAACGGTCTCAATTCACCAATCAAAAGGCACAGACTGGCGAAATGGATCAAGAAGCAAGATCCAACAATATGCTGTATACAAGAAACACATTTAATTCAGAAAGAAATTCATAGACTGAAAGTCAAAGGATGGAAAACAATACTCCATGCCACAGGAACCCAGAAAAAAGCAGGGGTAGCTATTCTTTTTGCAGACAAAGTGAACTTCAAGCCAAGAAGGATTCAGAGAGATAAAGACGGTCATTACATCCTTGTAAAGGGAACAATCCAAGAGGAAGAGATAACGATCATAAATATATATGCATCAAATACCAATGCACCCAGCTATATAAAACAAGTACTAAAGGACATGAAAAATCAAATAAGCACTAATACAATTATATTGGGAGATCTCAATACTCCACTGTCACAAAAAGATAGATCAACTGGACAGAAAATCAATAATGAAATAGTAGAACTGAACCAAACTTTTGAACAAATGGACTTAGTAGATGTCTACAGAGTGTTCCATCCTACAACATCAGAATACACATTTTTCTCAGCTGCACATGGGACGTTCTCCAAAATAGACCACATACTAGCTCATAAAACCTGCTTAAGTGGGCCGGTGAGATGGCTCAGCGGCGTAAGCGCCTGCCCGGCAAGCGCGAGGGCCCGAGTTCGACTCCCGGATCCCACATACGAAAAAGGGGCCGGTGATATCGCTCAGAGGCACGGGTGCCTGCTGGCGCGCGAGGTCCTGAGGTCGACCCCCCGGTACCCACAAAAAAAAAAAAAAAAAAAAAAAACCTGCTTAAGTAAATGCAAAGGAATTGAAATTATCCCATGCATATTATCAGACCATAGTGCAATGAAATTGGAAATCAATGGCAAAAGATCCCACAAAAACTCCCTAAACACATGGAAATTAAACAGCATCCTCCTGAACAACCAATGGGTCACAGATGAAATTAAAGAAGAAATTAGTCACTTTCTACAACTGAATGATAATGACAGTACAACATACCGGAACTTATGGGATACAATGAAAGCAGTCCTAAGAGGGAAATTTATAGCATTAAACACTTATATCAGGAAAATAGAGCAAGCGCAAATAAACAACTTAAGGGTGAACCTCGAGCTTCTAGAAAAAGAAGAGCAGGTTAAGCCAAAAGCCCGTACAAGGGAGGAAATTATAAAGATCAGAGCAGAAATTAACGTATTGGAGAATAAAAAAACAATACAAAGAATCAATGAAGCAAAAAGTTGGTTCTTTGAAAGAATAAATAAGATTGACAAACCCTTATCCAACCTTATTAAAAAAAGAAAAGAAAAGACTCAAATCCATGCAATTGAAAATGAAAAGGGTGATATCACGACAGACCCTGCAGAAATCCAGAAGATCATCTATACCTATTTTGAAAATTTATATTCTACTAAGATGGAAAATGCAGAAGAAATGGACAGATTCCTAGATTCGTATGAATTACCAAAGCTGAATCAAGAAGATTTAAAAATCCTAAATAAACCAATATCAGCCAATGAAATTGAAGATGTAATTAAAAACCTCCCAACAAAGAAAAGCCCAGGCCCTGATGGATTCACTGCCGAATTCTACAAGAAATTTAGAGAAGACCTAACGCCCCTACTTCTCAAACTTTTCAATGAAATTGAAAGGGAAGCAATACTCCCAAATTCATTCCTGGAAGCAAGCATTAACCTGATACCAAAACCAGAGAAGGACCCAACTAAGAAAGAGAACTACAGGCCAATCTCCCTAATGAACATAGATGCAAAAATCCTTAATAAGATACTGGCAAACAGAATCCAACAAATCATCAAGAAGATTATACACCATGACCAAGTTGGATTCATCCCAGGGATGCAGGGATGGTTCAACATACGTAAATCAATAAATGTAATACAGCATATTAACAGAACCAAAGACAAAAATCACATGATCATCTCAATAGATGCAGAAAAAGCTTTTGACAAAGTCCAGCACCTTTTCATGATAAAAACCCTACAGAAAATTGGAATAGAGGGTCTTTATCTCAATCTGGTAAAAGCTATCTATGACAAACCAACAGCCAATATTATACTAAATGGCCAAAAACTGAAAGCCTTCCCTCTAAAATCAGGAACAAGACAAGGATGTCCACTGTCCCCACTCTTATTCAACATAGTTCTGGAAACTTTAGCCAGAGCGATTAGACAAGAGAAAGAAATAAAAGGAATAATGATTGGAAAGGAAGAAGTTAAATTATCATTATTTGCAGATGACATGATACTCTACACAGAAGACCCCAAAAACTCCACTAAAAAACTGCTAGATTTAATAAGCAAATTCAGTAGTGTAGCTGGATACAAAGTCAATACTCAAAAGTCAATAGCCTTCCTGTACACAAATAACAAACTTACTGAAAGAGAAATTAGGGAAACAATACCTTTCACAATAACATCCAAAAAAATGAAATACCTAGGAATCAACCTCACGAAGGATGTAAAAGACCTCTATACTGAAAACTACAGTACTCTGAAAAAGGAGATTGAAGAGGATATCAGAAAATGGAAAGATATCCCTGACTCCTGGATAGGAAGAACCAATATAGTGAAAATGGCCATACTTCCAAAATTGTTATACAGATTTAATGCAATTCCAATCAAAATTCCAACAGCATATCTCACAGAATTAGAGAAAACAATCCTAAAATTCATTTGGAATCAGAAGAGACCTAGAATAGCAAAGGCAATTCTGGGCAACAAAGGCAAGGCAGGGGGCATCACTATCCCCGACTTGAAATTATACTATAAAGCTACTGTGATAAAAACAGTGTGGTACTGGCAAAAAAACAGACCTGAAGATCAATGGAACAGATTAGAAGATGCTGAAACAACCCCAGACATACTAAGCCACCTTATCTTTGACAAAGGTGCCAAACACATTCGCTGGAAGAAAGATAGCCTCTTTAATAAATGGTGCTGGAAAAACTGGCTCTACACATGCCGAAGATTAAAACTAGATCCATATCTTTCACCATGCACTAAACTAAATTCAAAATGGATCAGAGATCTAAATATTAAAACAGAAACATTAAATCTGCTGGAAGGTAGGATAGGTAAAACCCTTGGAGACATTGGTGTAGGCAAAGACTTTATGAATAAAAACTCAACCGCACGGGAACTATCCCAAAGAATCAATAACTGGGATCTCATCTTATTAAAAAGCTTTTGCACAGCAAGAGAAACCACCAACAGAGTGAAGAGACAACCCACAATGTGGGAAAAAATGTTTGCCAGCTGTTCCTCAGACAAAGGATTACTATCGAGAACATATAAAGAACTCAAAAAAATCAGACCTCCCAAATTTAAAGACCCACTCCAAAAATGGGCATCTGAGATGAATACACATTTCTCAGATGAAGAAATACTAATGGCAAACAAATATACAAAAAAATGTGCAACATCACTAGTCATTCGAGAGATGCAAATTAAAACAACACTGAGATACCATCTCACCCCAGAAAGAATGGCTACTATTAAGAAATCAACTAATAACAAATGCTGGAGGGGCTGTGGGGAAAAAGGAACCCTTCTTCACTGTTGGTGGGAGTGTCGACTGGTACAGCCACTGTGGAAGTCAGTGTGGAGATTCCTCAGAAAACTAGGGTTGGAGGTCCCATTTGACCCAGCTATTCCCCTTCTGGACATCTTCCCAGAAGAATTAAAAACATCGTACCACAGCGATATATGTGCACCCATGTTTATAGCAGCACAATTTGTAATAGCCAGATCTTGGAAACAACCCAAATGCCCATCAACTGAGGAATGGATAAGAAAGATGTGGTATTTTTATACAATGGAGTACTATTCAGCCATAAAGAAGGATAAACTGGAGACTTTTATAGGTAAATGGATGCAACTCGAGAAAATACTCATAAGTGAAATAAACCAGAAGCACATGTGTAAGCATCGTATTATCTCTCTAGTATGAGAAACTGAAAGAGTAAATAAGATCCAAAATGTACAATAGATATGGTGAATCAAAAAGAAACTGGTCAAAAGGAAAGAGAGACTGGAATAGGGAAAAGAAAGAAGGGAAAGGGAAAAAAATTGTATATATATATATATATAAGATGGTTAAGATAGATACACTACCATTTTTACTTAGTTCATTGAAGAGTAAGGTTTGTGCCAATAATATTTGGACAATTGAATGCTAATGTCTGGTGTCCTGAATAACTAACTTAAAGATAGTAATACGTAATGTATTAACCATTGTTACCCTCCTATTATGTTGTTTTGAAAATTTGTTCTTCTTTTGATTTGTTTTGTTTTTTCTTCTCTTTAAAATAAAAAAAAAAAAAAAAAAAAAAAGAAAGGATGGGGATATAGCTCAGCGGCACAGTGCCCACCTGGCAAGTGTGAGGTCATGAGTTCGATTCCCAGTACCAAAAAATAAATAAATAAATAAAAATAAAAAATAAAAGGAAAGAAAGGAGAGAGAAGAGAAGGAAGAAATGAAGGGAGGCAGGCAGGGAGGGAGGTAAGGATGAAGGTAGAAATAATAATTTCTAAATGCAAAAGAATTGTGCCAGTACAAGAAGAATATGTAATACATATTTTCATCAAAGCTACACTATTTTACTTATTTTAATTGACTATGTGGTTCATAGGGTTCCAAAAACTAACTCCATAAAACACCTAATCAAAAAGAGCCAGCAAAAAAATGTGACTCGTGTATTTCTGCTACCTAAATTCTACTCCACAATTGGATGAGTGGCATTTTCTCCAGTGTCTGCGAGTTTTCACCCTGTTTATAGTGATACCTGTCCCTGCTGATATTCCTGTACTTTGTGCTGATACTGATAACTGGGTAAGAGCATGGGCACCTTCTACAATTGATGTTGATCTGCATTACTTTGAAAGTAATTTCCATAGCCACATTGGCTTACATCTCCAGCATGAGACTCTTCATCACCAGATTATGCTCGTGAGTTCCTAAATTAAAGAATCCCAAGCTCATACTCCAGAGCTCCTCATCTTCCTGCAAATCCTCCCAGGCTTTGCTTCAAGCAAGGAGTTCATCTCTCTCAGTCATGTTCATCTGAAAACTCCATGAGTGATGTGGGCAGCTTTCAGGATGGCCCCAGTGGTCCTCCCTGCCTCCAGAAACCCACATCCTTGTATAATATCTTCCCTACCAAAAGCATGCCACAGACTGCTTGATACATAATTTTCCACATCAGGTTGGAAAGGGGACATCATAATTCATGTAAATATTGGGGAAATCATGTTTGGGGAGCTGTGTGGAGAGGCCCACATGCTGAAGAGCTGAGGTCTGCCCACAGCCCATACATGAACTTGGAAGTGAATCCTGAAGCCCTTTTCGAACCTTCAGATGACACGGTTCCAGCCACAGAATGGCCTGCAACCCATGTATGACCCTCAGCTAGAACACCCTGCAAACTCACTCAAAGGATCTCCCCAACCCTCAGAAGCTGTGTGAGGTAATGTATGTTTTTTGTGTTATGCCACTAAGTGGGGCTCATTTGTTATGAAGCAACAGACAACTAACAGAGTGAGCCATTCCAGTGTTCAAGCCCTAAGATGTTTTCCCTGAGAGTCTCACACATTTCCACACTTGCATAGCTGATCCTGGCCCTCAGCTCATCATCTCCCAGTACTTCGAGAAACCTCTTGGACTCCATCTCCCCATTGAGTTCAATAATGTATCCATGGGCCAGATTAATAACCTTTGCACACACTTTCATATTTTGTATTTTGTCTCCAAAAATCTCTCTTGTTCCTCACCAAATTAAATCTACATCCATCTTCTCTGCTTTTTCTAACCAATGGTTTTTCTACTATCCTCATAAAGCAAAGATGTGCTTTTTATTAATAACAATTATCAATAATAATGACTTTTTAATAACTGCTATTAGCATTTGTCATTTACAAAACTGATTTCATATAGGTTAATTCTATTTGCTCTTTAATTCAACCCAGAATCAAAGATGTTATTTCAAATGTCAAATCTCATCAGGTGGGGCCTGATATATTAGACAGAACTATTTTAGTTATCAACAACACAAATAAAACTCAACCTCACTTAAACAAGAGAGAAGGGATATATCTGTGTTTCTGTATTTATGTCATTCTCTTCAACCTCTTTGCCCCTTCCCCTATATGACTGATGTGACTGCCAAATCAATATGCTCCAAAAATAAGAAAGATGGTTGCCAGAGACCCCAAGCTTATTTTGTAGGGCTTACAGCAAATCTCCATTGGAATTCTAATTGTTTAAAAAAAAAAAAATCACTGTGCCTAAGGTCACCAAGAGCTCAGATTATCTAGCTGAGGTAATAACCTCACCACAGGATGGTAGGTGACTAGGAGGGACACCAAAGGAGAAAGACCAAAGGAGAGGAGAATGCCGTCCTCATGAAAAATGAGATGAGAAGCTGGGCAAAGCAGGTTGCCAGCTGACGGCCACAGGAGAAAGGAGGACAAGGCACCCCACTCCTAGTGTTGGACTCATCTCCCTGGCCTGTGCTGTCTCATATATCATCTAACGCTTTCTTCTGCCCACAGGCAGTTTAGGATCCTCATTTGGTTTGTTCCTCATGCACGGAATTTCTTCACGTCATCTCTCCATGTATTCAGATCCCATTCATCTTTCAAGCTCACCCCTTTGTCATTAATTCTCTCTCCAGCTCAGTGCTCATTGATTTTGCTCTCCTATTATATTCTACACTGTTAGTAAGTTTTTTATTCAGACATAATTGGACCCTGGAAGTAGAAAATGGAGAAAAGGTGAAAAGCAGAACTATAACAAGTTTTTTATGTAGTCTCGTACAGGATTAAAAAACTTAACCCAAACTGTACTTTGGCATTATAATTATACTTCTGTGTCAGATAAGTAAGAAGCTGAGATATGGAAGACTTGGGAAGAGTAGGTTTGTGGAGCTTGGGCAAAGGCCTTTTCATAAGCGAACCTAAGACTATACATCCATATTTATTAAAGAAAGTGCTGGAAGGCTGAGGCAAGAAGATTGTAAGTTCGAGCCCAGCCTGAATAACTTAGTGACTTAGAAAGACCCTGCCTAAATTTTTTTAAAAATAAACAAATTTAAAAAGAGCTGGAGATGTACTCAGTGTGAAGGCCCTGAACTTAATCACCAGTACTGCAAAAAATGCTGGGAAATGTTCCTGGTGCCTACAGGTTTTATCCCTCTGCTACTCTGACCACACAAATACAGTTGAGGTTGTCCAGTGTTGTGCCAGTTACCAGCATCTCCACGACGTCTTTCGGACCAGGAAGTCTGTCAACAACAAAGATGGAATGAGCATCAACTATGCTGGGCACTGGTCTATGAACCAGAGAAAGAATGATGAGGATGCTGGGCATAGTGGCGCACACCTATAATCCCAGCACCCAGGAGGCTGAGGAGGCAGGAGGATCACTGTGTGTTCAAGGCCAGCCTGGGCTACAAAGTGAGTTCAAGGCCAGCCTGAACTACAGAGTGAGACCCTGTCGCAAAAAGACCAAAAAAAAAAAAATTAAATTAAATTTTAAAAATTAAAAAAAAAAAAAGAATGATGAGGACAAAGCACCTGCCCTGATGGAAGTAACGTTTCATGGATAGGTCAAAAGGGTAAGGGTCACAGGAATATAGGCCATAAACACATATATAAGTAACTGAGATAATGGCAGGTGCTGAATGGGAGTAAACTTACAGGCTGGCACTTACAAACTATACCAAACATTTTACTATTTAATTGCGTTGCTTCTTAAATCTGTTGCAGTGATATCACTGGGACAGATTGTGATGGGCCAGCTCAATCTTTAGCTGCTTGAAAGCAGGAAACACACTAGCTCCGTGCATTCCAAAAGACCTAGAAAAAGACAGCCTGTTCTAGCTAGATGCCAGCTATCAGGAGCGTATGAAATCTCAGAACTACTTAGTTTATGAAATCTGTGATCAATAAGAGAACCCTTTCAATCTTGAAATCGCTAATTTTGCTGAGTCTTGCTATTGCTATTATCTAGACATCGGAGCTAGCCTAAGCAAAGATGCTCAAAATCTCAGTGGCTTATGATAAACATTCATCACTTACTCCTGTACCTTGGTCTTGTGGATTCGCTCCAAGTCTGGCCCTTGTATTCTCTTAAGGACCTGACTGAAGAATTAGCCCAATTTGGCTGGGTCAATCTTGTGGCAGATGGAAAGAAAAGAAACAATGCAAGGGTTTAAAACCTTCTGCTAGGACACAGCACATGGCAGATCCACCAGGTTCTACTAACCGAAGAAGTTGCGTAGGCAGTGGGGTGGGTATCAGTGGGATGGGAATATGCAGTCCACTCACAAGAAGTCATTAGTTGTCACATGTCAACAGTCAAGGATACATAAGCCCTACGGGGAAAGGTACCAAATAATTAGGAAGAGTACACAGCCTATCACATGCAGCTTATTATTTCCTGTCTGTAACATAAATGACTACAGAACAGATGTTGGATCTCAGTGATACAGAAGTAGCCACCACTATTGTTCTCAAAAATATTACTGCAAACATCATACCCTTAAAAATGATAAATATATTAACAGCATATCCATTAAGCATACAAATTCCCTTAGTAGAAAATGAAGATTTTATTTTTGTTTTTTCTTTTTGTTACAAACTTTTACAGGCATAAAGATTAACCTACATATAAAATCTCATTTTCTAGATAAAATGTCATCTTTTTTTGTAAAAATAAAATTTATTATTTGCGTCTAACACAGTTTATGTTCAGCAGAAGACAGCGCAGCAAGAAAACCAAAGTAGGACCGGTGAGATAGCTCAGCGGCATAAGCGCCTGCCTGGCAAGCGCAAGGTCCTGAGTTCGACTCCCGGAAACCCACATACGAAAAAAAGGCTAGTGATATCGCTCAGCGGCACGGGCGCCTGCTGGCGTGAGAGGTCCTGAGGTCAATCCCCAGTACCCACAAAAAAAAAAAAAAAAAACAAGAAAACCAAAGTAAAGAATTTAGCCAAGCTCACTGAATCCTAAGACCTCTCTTAAATCTTGTATCCTTAATCATCAATGACCTCCCCAGGCTAATTCCTCACTCTGGTCACCCTTGGCCTTGAGATCCAGCACCCCACTTTATTAGACCTTAGCAGATTCTCAGTACAAGCTGGCAGGCCAAACTGCTAACCCAGTCTTGAAGACTTCCTAAATGCTGATGCTTTCTTTCTATCACAATGAGCCTTCCTCAGACCTATGTATATCCAGCAGCCAAGCCCACATTTTTCATGGAATGCTTTCAAATGAGTCTTGTGGTCACCACAGGAAAGCTTCACCATGTGGTAAGAAGAACTCACAAAAAGTATAGAGTTGCACACTTGCCTAAGAAAATGAAGGACAGCATCAACCTGAATCTATGGAGATACCAAAAAAAAAAAAAAAAAAAAGTCAACAGAAAAACTCTGGTGAAGATATCAAATGTCAAGAAAAAGAAAAAAATTATGCTGAATCACATCTGTAAACTGAGCACAAAATGTAAATTAATAGGAAAGCGCACACAAAATCCAGTATGATCTAAAATGTATGATTTGACCCATAGCTAGAGTGGAGGGAATTCTATGAGAATTTTGAAAAGCAAAACTGAACAAACAAACAAAAATTAAAAGTGAAGGGACAATTCTCAGATCATTCAGAGAAAAGAGGAGGGATGATAATTCGCAATTCTGTGCAGAATTGTGATGCAGAGGGAATTTCTACAGAGGTAGAAAATATATCACGGAAAGATGTATCGAAGATGGCAGAGCGTGGAGAAGCTGACAACTAGGCTCTCTGAGTGTTGCCATCCAGACAATGGGATATAGCAGCTCGGGGAGGACAAAGCAGAGGGAAGCGGTTCCCCTGGACCCAGGAAGGATCCGAAGCGCAGTTCAGGGCCCACGGAGAGAGTTAAGAGAGAAACTTCAACAAAGAAGAAGGATGTGGCTGCTGGCACCTTCTCTGTGGGTCAGGACTCCATGCAACAGAAGAGATTCAAATTTGTGGACACGGTGACTGCCGGCGCCCCGAGGACCTCCGCGGAGGTAGGCAACATAGGGCAGTACAGGGAAGCAGTGGAAGTGAAGGACTGCACTGGCTGCGTGAGTGCTGAGGCTCAGCTGTCCCACGGGAGAGAGCGATTGGCCGGGGCCATTGTGGGGGTGGGGCGGATGAACTTGGAACTCAGGGCGCTGCAGCTCCATCCACAGCTCAGGCCACCAAACGTGCACTGATGGCGGCAGGCAAATGAATCTGGTCTCTGCCAGAAAGTGCTGAGATTATTCACTAACCCTCCAGAAAGCTGCTGCTGGCTTGTTGGGACAGATCCGCACTGAACGGGACTCTGTCTCCACACGGTGTCTACAGCAAGAGACAACCCTGGAAGTGAACGTTTGGTTTGTTTGTTTGTTTGTTTTCTCTCTCTCATTTGTTTTTTGTTTATTTGTTTGGTCTTTGTTTTCATTTTTGTGTTTGTTCTTTTCTTCAATGTTTGATCTTGTTTTTATATGAATGTAAACAGAGCTTCTAACCTCTTTGTGATTGTGGTTCTGATCTGTTCTTCCTTTTATCCTTTCCTTCTCTTTTTCCCACCAGTCTTCTGCACCAGTTGCCCAATGTTAGTGGGATCCCTCTTGGTATTCCAGCCTTACATCTAATTCCTTCCTCTTTTTCCAATTCTCTATTTCCTCCTTAACTCATTTTAAATTTAAACTCCTGAGGGCAAAGTTGACATATTAAAGACTTGTATACTGCATATCATTTTCTGGTTTGTTTTAGATTTTGTTATAGAACCTTAAATCTAGTTTATATGGTTAAAAGTGGCAAATAACTGGTTAGCTCAGTCTATCATTTTCTAGGCTGTGTTTGATGCTTTTGGTACCACTATAGCCAAAAGTGACATAATTGTTCTAAACAGCTTTTCTTCCTGGTATTCCAAGACTGAGATTCTCTAAGGATCACAGAAAATACTGAGGCACAGGACCAAAGAACCAAGGACTGGGCCAAACAGGCAGCAACTTCTCATCTCCAACAAATTGAAGAGGTAGGATCTAACAGCAGGCTCAAAACCCAAAAATAAGCTACACCTGGAAGATACATCAGAGAAGTAGTCATCTCCTAAGGGTTTTAAATACTAGCAATAAAGCAACCATAGACAATTTACAATCACCCCAGGAATTAAACTAAAGAAAGAAAAGAAAATGAGACAACACTTAAACAAGATGCAACCCCACACATCTAGTTCACCAAAGGCAAACCCAGGGGGCAATGAGGTGGGACAATCCAAAAGTCACACACCTGGCCTCTCTGAAGTGGTAACAACAAAGCAACTGAATGAGGTTCTGGAAAAAATCAAATCAGAAATAATTGCTCAGATAACTGCAGAGATAATGTCCACAACAAAGACCATGCTTAAGGACACTAGAGCAGATACAGACAAAAAAAAAAATAGAGGAGCTTAAGAAAATGATGGAAGCCATGAATGCTCAGCATAGGAAAGAAATGGAATCCCTAAGGCAGATTCAAGCAGATATCCAGGAGAACAAAAATTCCATTGAAAGTATTTGTAGCAGCTTAAGCGAATGTGAAGATAGGATCTCAGATATAGAAGACAGGCTTGCAATTAGTGATCATGAAAATAAAGAATTTTTAAAAATAGCAAGGGACAATGAAAAATCAATCCAGCAGCTGCTAGAAGAGGCAAAGAAGAATAACTTAAGATTCATTGGAGTCAATGAAAAAGCAGGAGATAGCATAAATGACATCAGAACACTGTTCACAGACATTATAACAGAAAATTTCCCTGGTAGAGAAAAAGAATTTGATGTTCAGATAAGTGAGGCTTATAGAACTCCAATTAGCCATGATCAAAATAAATCTTCAGCCAGGCATATCATAGTCAAGATTCCAGAAATTCAACACAAGAGTAGAATCTTAAAAGATATTAGGGAAAAGAAACAAATCACCTATAAAGGAAAGCCCATCAGAATCACAGCTGACTTTTCAGGACAAACCCTCAAGTCAAGAAGAGCTTGGAATGATGTATTTCAAGTTCTAAAGGCAAATAACCTTCAACCCAGATCGATGTACCCCACAAAACTATCTTTCAAAACTGATGGAGAAATAAAATACTTCCATGACAAAGAACATCTGAGAAAATTTATGACCACCAAACCAGCACTCCAAAATGTTTTCAAGGACATTCTACAAAGAGATAACAAGGACTACAACTTCAGGAACCCCAAGAGAAGGAATCCATCAGGCAGGGTAAACAATTAAATGGGGGGGGGAAAAAGAGGGGGAGCCAACAACAGGAAAATAACATGACAAGGTTAAGTCAATACATATCAGTTTTAACCATCAATGTTAATGGTCTCAATTCACCAATCAAAAGGCACAGACTGGCAAAATGGATCAAGAAACAACATCCAACAATATGCTGCATACAAGAAACACATTTAAATCAGAAAGAAATTCATAGACTGAAAGTCAAAGGATGGAAAACAATACTCCATGTCACAGGAACCCAGAAAAAAGCAGGGGTAGCTATTCTTTTTGCAGACAAAGTGAATTTTAAGCCAAGAATGATTCAGAGAGATAAAGAAGGTCACTACATCCTTGTAAAGGGAACAATCCAAGAGAAAGAGGTAACAATCATAAATATATATGCAACAAATACTAGTGCACCCAACTATATAAAACAAATATTAAAGGACATGAAAAATCAAATAACCACTAATACAATTATATTGGGGACTCTCAGTACTCCATTGTCACAAAAAGACAGATCAACTAGACAAAAAATCAACAATGAAATATCAGAACTGAACCAAACTTTTGAACAAATGGACTTAGTAGATGTCTACACAATATTCCACCCAACAACATCAGAATACACATACTTCTCAGCTGCACATGGGACATTCTCCAAAATAGACCACATACTAGCTCATAAAACCTGCTTAAGTAAATGCAAAGAAATTGAAATTATCCCATGCATATTATCAGACCATAGTGCAATGAAATTGGAAATGAATGGAAAAAGAAACCACAAGAACTTCCTAAATACATGGAAATTAAATAGCACCCTCCTGAACAAACAATGGGTCACAGACGAAATTAAAGAAGAAATTAAACAGTTTCTACAACTGAATGATTACAACAGTACAACATACTGGAACTTACGAGATACAGTGAAAGCAGTCCTAAGAGGGAAATTTATAGCATTAAATACTTATATCAGGAAAACAGAGCAAGCACAAATAAACAGCTTAATGGTGAACCTCAAACTTCTAGAAAAAGAAGAGCAGGCTAAGCCAAAAGCTCATATAAGGGAGGAAATTATAAAGATCAGAGCAGAAATTAATGTATTGGAGACTTAAAAAAAATACAAAGAATCAATGAATCAAAGAGTTGGTTCTTTGAAAGATTAAATAAAATTGATGAACCCTTAGCCAATCTTATTTAAAAAAGGAAAGAAAAGACTCAAACCCATGCAATTAAGAATGAAAAGGGTGGGCCAGTGAGATGGCTCAGCGGCATAAGCGCCTGCCTTGCAAGCGTGAGGGCCCGAGTTTGACTCCCGGATCCCATATATGAAAAAGGGGCCGGTGATATCGCTCAGTGGCACGGGTGCCTGTTGGTGCACTAGGTCCTGAGGTTGACCCCCCTGTACCCACAAAAAAAAACAATGAAAAGGGTGATATCACAACAGACCCTACAGAAATCCAGAAGCTTATCTATACCTATTTTGAGAATTTGTATTCTAATAAAATGGATAATGCAGAAGAAATGGACAGATTCCTAGATTCGTATGAATTACCAAAGCTCAATCAAGAAGATATAAAAATCCTAAATAAACCAATATCAACCAATGAAATCAAAGATGTAGTTAAAAACCTCCCAACAATGAAAAACCCAGGCCCTGATGGATTCACTGCTGAATTCTATGAGAAATTTAGAGAAGATCTAACACCACTACTTCTAAAACTTTTTAATGAAACTGAAAGGGAAGCAATACTCCCAAATTCATTCCTAGAAGCAAGCATTACCCTGATACTAAAACCAGAGAAGGACCCAACTAAGAAAGAGAACTATAGGCCAATCTCCCTAATGAACATAGATGTAAAAATCCTCAATAAGATACTGGCAAACAGAATCCAGCAAATAATCAAGAAGATTATACACCATGACCAAGTTGGATTCATCCCAGGGATGCAGGGATGGTTCAATATACGTAAATCAATAAATGTAATACACCATATTAACAGAACCAAAGGCAAAAATCATATGATCATCTCAATAGATGCAGAAAAAACTTTTGACAAAGTCCAGCACCTATTCATGATCAAAACCCTACATAAAATTGGAATAGATGGTCTTTATCTCAATCTGATAAAAGCTATCTATGACAAACCAACAGCCAATATCATACTAAATGGACAAAAACTGAAATCTTTCTCTCTAAAATCAGGAACAAGACAAGTATGTCCACTGTCCCCACTCTTATTCAACATAGTCCTGAAAACTTTAGCCAGAGCAATTAGACAAGAGAAAGAAATAAAAGCAATAATGATTGGAAAAGAAGAAGTTAAATTATCGTTATTTGCTGATGACATGATACTCTACATAGAAGACCCCAAAAACTCCACTAAAAAACTGCTAGATTTAATAAGCAAATTCAGTAGTGTAGCTGGATACAAAGTCAACACTCAAAAATCAATAGCCTTCCTGTACACGAATAATAAACTTACTGAAAGAGAAATTAGGGTAACAACACCTTTCACAATAACATCCAAAAAAATGAAATACCTAGGAATCAATCTCACAAAGGATGTAAAAGACCTCTACACTGAAAACTACAGTACTCTGTAAAAGGAGATTAAAGAGGACATCAGAAAATGGAAAGATACCCCTTGCTCCTGGATAGGAAGAACCAATATAGTGAAAATGGCCATACTTCCAAAACTGTTATACAGATTTAATGCAATTCCGATAAAAATTCCAACAGCATATCTCACAGATTTAGAGAAAACAATCTTAAAATTCATTTGGAACCAGAAGAGAACGAGAATAGCAAAGGCAATTCTGGGCAACAAAGACAAGGCAGGGAGCATCAAAATCCCTGATTTGAAATTATACTATAAAGCTACTGTGATAAAAACAGCATGGTATTGGCAAAAAAGCAGACCCGAAGATCAATGGAACAGATTAGAAGATGCTGAAACAACTCCAGACATATAAGCCACCTTATCTTGGACAAAGGTGCCAAACACATTCACTGGAAGAAAGATAGCTTCTTTAATAAATGGTGCTGGAAAAACTGGCTCTGCACGTGCTGAAGATTAAAACTAGACCTGTATCTTTCACCATGCACTACACTATATTTGAAATGGATCAAAGATCTAAATATTAAAACAGAAACATTAAATCTGCTGGAAGGTAGGATAGGTAAAACCCTTGGAGACATTGGTGTAGGCAAAGACTTTATAAATAAAACCCCAATGGCACAGGAACTATCGCAAAGAATCAACAACTGAGATTTCATCCTATTAAAAAGCTTTTGCACAGCAAGAGAAACCACCATCAGAGTGAAGAGACAACCTACAACATGGGAAAAAATGTTTGCCAACTGTTCCTCTGACAAAGGATTACTATCCAAAACATACAAAGAACTCAAAAAAATCAGACCTCCCAAATTGAAAGGCCCAATCCAAAAATGGGCATCTGAGATGAATACATGCTTCTCAGATGACAAAATACAAATGGCAAATAAATATACAAAAAATGTGCAACATCACTAGTCTTTTGAGAGATGCAAATTAAAACAACACTGAGATTCCACCTCACCCCAGAAAGAATGGCTATTATCAAGAAATCAACTAATAACAAATGCTGGAGGGGCTGTGGGGAAAAAGGAACCCTTCTCCACTGTTGGTGGGAGTGTCGACTGGTACAGCCACTGTGGAAGTCAGTGTGGAGATTCCTCAAAAACCTAGGATTGGAGGTCCCATTTGACCCAGCTATTCCCCTTCTGGGCATCTTCCCAGAAGAATTAAAAACATCGTACCACAGCAATATATGTGCACCCATGTTTTTTTTTTGTTTTTTTTTTTTTTTGTGGGTACCGGGGGGTCGACCTCAGGACCTCGTACGCCAACAGGCACCCGTGCCACTGAGCGATATCACCGGCCCCTTTTTCGTATGTGGGATCCGGGAGTCGAACTCGGGCCCTTGCGCTTGCAAGGCAGGCGCTTACGCCGCTGAGCCATCTCACCGGCCCTGCACCCATGTTTATAGCAGCACAATTTGTAGTTGCCAGATCTTGGAAACAACCCAAATGCCCATCAACCAAGGAATGGATAAAAAAAGATGTGGTCTTTTTATACAATGGAGTACTACTCAGCCATAAAGAAGGTAAGCTGGAGACTTTTATAGGTAAATGGATGCAACTCGAGAAAATACTCATAAGTGAAATAAACCGGAAGCACATGTGTAAACATCGTATTGTCTCCCTAGTGTAAGAAACTGAAACCGTAAGTAAGATCCAAAATGTACAATAGATATGGTAAAACAAGAAGAAGCTGGTCAAAAGGAAAGAGAAACTGTGATGGGAAATGGAGAAAAGAAAGAGGGAAAAAGAAAAAATTTATATATATATATATATATATATATATATATATATAATAGTTAAGATAGATACACTACTAATTTTACTTAGTTCATTGAAAAGAAAGGTTTGCGCTAATATTGTTTGGACAATTGAATGCTGATATCTTGTACCCTGAGTAACTAATTTAAAGATAACAATATGTAATGTATTAACCATTGTTATCCTCCTATTATGTTGTTTTGAAATTTTGTTCTATTTTTTCTCTTTAAAATAAAAAATAAAATATATCATACATTTACAGAAAGAGAGTCATTCCCAAGACTAGCAGGAAGCCCCAGGGCACTCAAGAACTCTGAGCCTCTTAGAGACTTGAGAGTAAGTTTCCTCTCTGCTTGATAAAAGAAGATATAAAAGTGATCACAGTGTCATGGTCACTTACCACTCATTCTAAAAAAGAGAAAAGAAGATGGGCACCAGGAAATCCCCTGGACATCCTTAAATTCAGTTTATGGAATACTTAAAGGAGTTTTATTGAAGAAACTAATGGGGATAACTGAAAAAATGACATACTTTTCAAAAAACTGCAGTGAAAGCACAAAAGTATGGCAGGGCACTCAATCACTTCAAGAGAAACAGGTCCCCGTGTTGCAGGGGACAAGAAAGAATAGTCACAGTCCCTGCTGGATCATAAAAGACAATCACAACTAACATTACTATAGGAAATCTAACCAAAGCTTATCAAAAAACTTTATATTTTCACACTTAAAAGAAAATGCCCCACATGACTACCCATTCCAATTAATTCTCCCAAAAGTTGTTTTAAGGAGGCTTAAGAGGAGAGACCTCATGATGCACAAGGCAGGCCCACATCCCAAAGTTCATCCTCTGCTTTGGTGCCACCCAATCAAAATTGCACCTTGCAGATGTATTTTTAGGAGTATTTGTCTTTCCTCAACCTGATCATAGTCCACAAAATTGGGGCAAGTGCCTTACCATAGCCCCGATGACTTTAAGGCCAATCGACTGAAGTGTAAGTGGAGTTAGAATAGAAGAACATATCACATTTAAACATCCCCTGTGAAAATAAAATAAATAAAATAAACTTCCCCTGTGACCTTATGTCTTCACAAACTGAGGTAGTTAGGAGTGCTGTGCAGTCCAGAGCAGACTGTCATTAGAACTTTGATGCGAGGGTATCTATAGCACTGGTGTGCACAGTTGGTCAGGACCCATGCCCAGCCCACCCCCTGCAATAACTAGCGTCCTTCTCTGGCCAACTGCTGGTCAGCCCTACATTCCATCACCAGGAACATGGTCTGATTTTGCAACTAGAAGTAGGCAGACTGGCCAGTGAAGCTGCTTTTCCTCATGCTTAATTGCTGCCCATCATCCTCCTCCTCAGAAAAGAGACTAGTTGGATTCATTCCCACCACAAAAGCCACCATTGCCCAGATCTGGTGAATAGTGAAGATATGCTTTAGCTACTTACACCATAAATTGAGTTTAAAATATTTTTTAAATTGTAATGCAGATGATACCACTTTCCTACTAGAACAGCTGCCCTACAAACAGTCTTCCAGATACTGGTAAAAGACACGACTTTGAGTGGCCTCGAGGCTTTTTACTAGAGAACCTCTCTCACACTCCTGCCTTATTTTCAGCCACCTGCATGACTCCTCCACTCCACTCCACTCCCTGCTGATCTGGCAGCTCAGATCTGGCTGCCTTGAACCTCTGGGCTGGCTCTCACATCTGTCAAACTGTGCCATAGAGTTTAATTGTGTATGAGAAGCTGACATGCCACACGCTCTTGATAAAAATGTAAACTGAGGAACCCTCTTTGAAAGTCAATTTGGGGCCGGTGAGACGGCTCAGCGGCTTAAGCGCCTGCCTTGCAAGCGCGAAGGCCCGAGTTCGACTCCCGGAACCCACATACGAAAAAGGGGCCGGTGATATCGCTCAGTGGCACGGGCGCCTGCTGGCGCGCGAGGTCCTGAGGTCGTCCCCCCGGTACCCACAAAAAAAAAAAAAAAAAAAAAAAAAAAAAAGTCAATTTGGCAAATATCTAAAGGCACACCTGCTCTTCATAATTAATCTACTTTAAAGAATGTATCTTAAGGGAAAGCAAAATATATTGAACATATGAACAAGGCTGTTCTTTGCAGCAATCGCAAGGGAGGAAAGAAGAGAGAGGAAAGAAAGAGAGACAGAGAAATAGGGAGAGACAGTAAGTGAGGCAGAGATTAGGAAAGAGATAAAGAGACAAAGCCAGACAGACAGAGACAGAGGCAGAGAGAAACAGAGCCCAGCTTCTTTTCAACTTTTCCTCCTGGGAATATCTAGCAGATAGATAAAATCACCAGCACACTCTTTTTTTTTTTTTTTTTTTGTGGGTACCAGGGGTCGAACTCAGGACCTCTCATGCCAGCAGGCACCTGTGCCACTGAGTGGTATCACCAGCCCTTTTTTCATATGTGGGTACTGGGAGTCGAACTCAGGACCTCATGCTTGCCAGGCAGGCATTTATGCTGCTGAGCTATCTCACTGGCCCTGTATCACTTATACATCCAGCCATGCCGTTTGGCTATTTTTCTGCCACCAAAATGGAGACCTAGGGAGCTGAGATTTTTTTTTTTTAGTGTGTACCAGGAGTCGAACTCAGGACCTTGTGCTTGCCAGGCAGGTGCTTATGCCATTGAGCCATATCACTGGCCCTAGATTTTCTTAACTAAGATATTTTTCATCCTTAGAAGAAAAAAATCTGCTTCCCAGTGGGTAAGTTGATTTCCTAGCCCTACTAAACTGATATTAGCATAGATAAAAGCAGAATAAATATTATTGGCTGACAGAGGACCATCCCCAGGTTGTCATACAATGGGAGATGAAGTGAAAGAATGTTGGGCAACTTAATGGATAAAAAAGATGTGTTTTTTTCATATAATGGGATACTACTCAGCTATAAAGAAGGATAAACTTGAGACTTTTATAGGTAAATGGATGCAACTCGAGACAATACTCATAAGTGAAATAAACCATACCCACATGTGTAAACATGATATTGTATCACTAGTGTGAGAATCTGAAAGAGTAAACAATATCCAAAATGTACAATTGATATTGTGAATAGGGAAGAAACTGGTTTTTTTTAACAGAAAAAATAAGAAATAACAATAAAACAGAGTTTCAAAACAGGCTAGTAGGAGATTAACATTAATCAAAACATTGTGTATTGTTATATTCACAGTAGTTGTTCTGAGTACAAGATATAGGCATGAAACATTGTCCAGAAGATTACCAGCACAAAACTTTCCCCTCAGTGAGCCAAGAGAAACCAGCTGTACAACTATCTTAACTGTTTTGTGTTTATATATTTTTTTCCTTTCCCCTTCCTCCTTTCCCCTTTCTCCCATCACAGTTTTTCTTTTCTTTTGAACAGTTTCTTCCCTATTCACAATATCTATTGTACATTTTGGATCTTGTTTATTCTTTCAGATTCTCACACTAGTGATACAATATCATGTTTACACATGTGGGTCTGATTTATTTCACTTATGAGTATGGTCTTGAGTTGCATCCATTTACCTATAAAAGTCTCGAGTTTATCTTTCTTTATAGCTGAGTAGTATTCATTATATTTTTTTTAAAAAAACATTTTTTTTTTTATCCATTCCTTGGTTGATGGGCATTTGAGTTGTTTCCAAGATTTAGCTACTACGGGGGCCAGTGAGATGGCTCAGCGGCATAAGCGCCTGCCTGGCAAGTGCAAGGGCCCGAGTTCGACTCCCGGATCCCACATACGAAAAAGGGGCCGGTGATATCGCTCAGCGGCACGGGCGCCTGCGGGCGCACGAGGTCCTGAGGTCGACCCCCCGGTACCCACAAAAAAAAAAAAAAAAGATTTAGCTACTACGAATTGTGCTGCTATAAACATGGGTGCACATATATCGCTGTGGTATGACATTTTTAATTCTTCTGGGAAGATACCCACAAGGGGAATAGCTGGGTCAAAGGGGACATTTAATCCTAGTTTTTAAAGAAACCTCCAAACTGATTTCCACAGTGGTCGTACCAATCTACCCTCCCACCAACAGTGGAGAAGTGTCCCTTTTTCCCCCACAGCCCAGCCAGTATTTGTTATTGGTTGTTTTCTTGATAATAGCCATTCTTTCTGGGGTGAGATGGAATCTCAGTGTTGTTTTAATTTTCATCTCTCAAATGATCAATGATGTTGAACATTTTTTCATATATTTATTTGCTGTTTGTATTCTTCATCTGAGAAGTGTGTATTCATCTCAGATGCCCATTTTTGGATTGGGTCTTTGAATTGGGGGGCGTCTGATTTTTTTCAATTCTTTGTATGTTCTAGATAGAAGTCCTTTGAGGGACAACTAGCTATAATTTTTTTCCCACTCTGTGGGTTGTCTTTTCACTTTGTTGGTGATTTCCTTTGTTAAGAAAAAGCTTTTTAATAATGTGAGATACCATTTATTGATTCTTTGTTGTATTTCCCATGAGGTCTAGGTTTTGTTCATGAAGTCTCTACCTACACCTATGTCTTCAAAATTTCTACTATTTTCTCTTCCAGTATATTTAGTGTTTCTGTTTTAATATTTAGTGTTTCTTTTTAATATTCAGATCTTTCATCTATTTTGACTTTAGTTTAGTGAATGGTGATAGACATTGGTCTAGTTTTAGTCTTCGGCATGTAGAGAGCCAGTTTTTCCAGCACCATTTATTAAAAAGACTATCTTCCAGTGAATATATTTGGATCCTTTGTCAAACATAAGGTGGTTCAGTGTGTTTGTAGTTGTGTCTGCATCTTCTATTCTGTTACACTGATCCTCAGGTCTGTTTCTTTGCCAATACCATGCTGATTTTGTCACAGTTGTTTCATAGTATAATTTCAAGTAAGGGATTGTGATGCCCCCTGACTTGCCTTTGTTGCCCAGAATTGCTTTTGCTATTCTAGTTCTCTTCTGGTTCCAAATGAATTTTAGGAATGCTTTCTCTAGTTCTGTGAGGTGTGCTAATGGTATTTTGATTGGGATTGATTAAATCTGTATAATAGTTTTGGGAGTATAGCCATTTTCACTATGTTAGTTCTTCCTATTCATGAGCAAGGGGTATCTTTCCATTTTCTGATATCTTCCATCTCATTTTTCAGAGTACTGTAGTTTTCAATGTATAGATCTTTTACTTCTTTTGTTAGATTGATTCCTAAGTATTTCTTTTTTTGGATGCTATTATAAAGAGTGTGGTTTCCCTAATGTCTCTCTCTGTGAGTTTGTTGCTTGTGTACAGGAATGCTATTGATTTTTGAGTGTTGACTTTGTATCCAGCTACACTACTGAATTGCTTACTAAATCTATAAGTCTTTTGATGGAGTTCTTGGAGTCTTCTATGTAGAGTATCATGTCATCTGCAAATAATGATAATTTAACTTCTTCCTTTCCTATCCTTATTCCTTTTATTTCTTTCTCTTTTCTAATTGCTCTGGCTAATGTTTCCAGAACTATACTGAATAGGAGTGGTGATAGTGGACATCCTTGTCTTATTCCTGATTTTAGATAAAAGCTTTCAGTTTTTGACCATTTAGTATGATGTTAGCTGTTAGTTTGACAGAGATGGCTTTTATCAGATTAAGATAAAGACCTTCTATTCCAATTTTCTCTAGGGTTTTTATCATGAATGGGTGTTGGATTTTGTCAAATGCTTTTTCTGCATCTATTCAGATGATCATGTGATTTTTGTCTTTGGTTCTGTTAATATGGTGTATTACATTTATCAATTTCCGTAAGTTGAACCATCCCTGCATTCCTAGTATGAACCCCACTTGGTCATGGTGTATAATTTTCTTGATGATTTGCTGCATTCTTTTTTTTTTTAATGCGGGTATCAGGAGTCGAACTAAGGACCTCCCTCTTGCCAGGCAGGCGCTTATGCCACTGAGCTTTCTCACCGGCCCTAATTTGCTGCATTCTGTTTGTCAATATCTTATTGAGGATTTTTGCAACTATGTTCATTAGGGAGATTGGCCTGTAGTTTTCTTTCTTGGTTGGGTTCTTCTCTGCTTTTGGAATCAGGGTAATACCTGCCTCCAGAAATGATTTTGGAAGTATAGCTTCCCTTTCAATTTCCTTAAAGAGTTTCAGCATTAGTGGCATTAATTCTTCTCTAAATTTCTTGTAATTTCTTGAAAGAAAGGAAGAGTATGAGTAGAATAATGCAAAGGGAATGTTTAGAGATCTAAATCATGAATGAGAGGGAAAAGAAGGTAGAAAAAAGAAGGAAAAGAGGAGAAAAAAGAAAAAATAGGAAACAAAAATAATCACACATATGAAAGTAACAACAAACATACAGAAGGGGAAAAAAGGGCAAAACAGAACAGAGTGAAAAAGAGAAAAGGGAAAAACAAACAAACAAAAACCACCAATAACAACAACGAAATAAAATAAAAACAAACAGTAAAACAAGACACACTAACCCAGTGGACTATCAAGAGGAAAGCCCATCAGACAAAGAAAAATAAAAGTAGTGAGATTCCTCTAGTGTCCACAGCTCTATGGTAGGTCCAAGTCTGATCCCAGAATGTGTACTCCAGCCAAGACTGCAGATGGATTTGTGCTGGGTTTGTGTTTGACCTTTGTCTCTGGGTTTGGGGGATGGGATTAGTTTTCTGTGGCTGGAGTTCTCCCCAGCTGTTTCAAAAAGAAAAAAAAAGAGAGAAAGAGAGAGAGAAGAAAAAATAGGGAAAAGGAAGAAAAGAAAAGAAGGTGGCACTACCCACCCTCTTCTATTCCATGTGTCTTTGTCCCCAAGCACAAGCAGGTTCACCTAACTTACCACCTGTTGGCTTGTATTGTTACTGTTGCTTCAGACTTTTCTGTGCCACTTGTCCCGCCTGTCCATCATGTGCGCTCTTCCCAGGTCCTACTGTGTCACTGGCTTTCCTGCTGGTCTCCAGTCCCTACGTCCCATCAACAGAGGGAGCAGGAGCCTGTCTCGGACTCCCTTCCTGTCAGTTTCTGCAGTTCCCGGGCAACGGAGGGAACAGGAGCTGGCCTCGGACCCTCTTCCTGCCAGTCGCGGCAGCTGAGCGTGGTGCTATTTCAGTTGTTGTTTGAAGAACGTGTACAATTCTACAGGCAGATCTTGGAAAAAATGATATTTCTGGCAGATGGAGCAATATGACAAAATACACAGTGTCAGAAAAATAGGAATGTGTACATGAAGAAAGAGTAATCTAGTGTGAAAGAAGTTATGTTGTATACTAAGAAATGGAAGAATAGAAGCAATGAGAGATGTCAATAGAAAAGCACCATTAGAGGCATAATGGGAAGAATCCAAATGTCATAATAAGCTATTTAGACTATTCTGTAGCTGGTGCTGACTTTTTGAGCTCTGAAACTTCCAGAGAGGTTTCTATGTGCTGTAGAGGATTGTTCTGGATAAGCTCCAGGGTTTTATCCAATTTTTAGATCCTGATTCTAAGATCAGACATGTGGTATTTGAGAGCAGTTCTGCTGAATCATAAGAAGGATTTCAGAAAGTGCAGGCTGGAAGAGGGAAGAATCTCAGGAACCACATCAAGAGATGAAGGAGGACAACAATAACCTGAACTAAAAGAAATCCAATCTAAATATGAAGGGGAAAGAGATTCTAGGGATTTTAAAATTAGGATTTATAGAAATAAAAAACTGACTAGACTTGAAAAGTGAAGGAAAATGGTAAGATATGGTTCTAAAGTTTAGAACAATATTTTATAAATTATGGTTTTATAACTTCTTTGACCAGTGACATCTAAGAGTTGCCAAAAAATAATAGACTCCTGTAACAGTTTTTGTCTCGATGTCCCCCCAAAGCCTCATGTGGTCATAGGGTTTTTTCAGAGGTGGCTGAATCTAGAGTGTGTGATTGATTGGTAGTGCAATGCTGGGATTAAGGGTGCTGGGATTAAGGGTGGGTGATTGCTGGATCAGTGCACTGGCTGGATTGGCAGCACCCGAATCCCGGTAGACTGGATACAATACTAGAGACAGAAAGAGGCTTTTTGCTCTCTCTCTTGCTTGTTGCTTTTGCTGTTTTCTGCCACCATGGACAGTTGCCCCTCTGTCATGTGCCACCCTGCCTTGGTGCAAGCCAATTATGGACTGAAACCTCTACAAACTGTGAGCTAAATAAACCTTTCCTCCCTTAATTTGTGGGTGTTGGGTATTTTGTCTCAGCAATAAGAAAAGTAACTAAAACAACTCCCAAGTCCCACTGAAGGTCATTAGCATTTCCATTGAGTGAATTTGTGGAAAGAGAAATAGATAAATTCAACTTAGACATGGAATATTTGAAATGCCTGAATGACATCTACAGCATGCAAATATCTAGAATGAATTTTGTTTTTGTTTGTGTTGGCTAATTTGATACATTTGTGTTTTTCATATCTCCCAAAACTTAATGTGACCTGTTCGCTCTCTCTTCTAGGTTTTGAACACATGGAATACAATCATAATAACTATTTTAATGTGCTTGTCTACTAACTCAGTCATATGGGTCATTTCTAGTTTTGAATGTCTGCTCTTTCTTGTCATTGCAGGCTGTATTTTCCTATTTCTTATAGATGCTGAACATTGTGACTCTTGTCCTATTGGGTACTATATATTTTTGTACTCCAATGAATAATCTGACCTTTTCCTGCCATACAATTAAGTTACTTAGAAACCTTTAATCTTTTCATTACTTTTGAACTTTGCTATGGAGGACCAGAACAATATTAACTGTAAGGTCAGTTTTGTTCCACACCTAAGACAAAACTGAGTTTTTCAATGATTATGATGTTTTCTACAGTACCTGGTGGGAACAGGCAACATCACTGGCTCTGTGTGACAGAGGTATCCAGAGTCCATTCTCCATGCAGTTCCATTATCACTGGTTCTCTGCCTGTGAATTCCCACTGTCTGTTCCTCCCCATTCTCTGAACATTGTCTCTCCACTCTCCACCTACAGGGAATTGCTGGATTCCACCAACTATCCTCTCCCTGCCCCCTCAAGACAGTAAGTGTGATCACCCATAGGATGCAACACATTATTCTTTCTTTCAAAAACCACTATCCTGCCTCATATCCAGTGTATTGAATATCATGAACTCATGGGTTTTGTCTGTTCATTTAGTTGGTTCTGGTGAGATAGTAAATTCAGTCCTTCTTCCTCCATCTTGACCTAAAGTACCTAATGTGATCATTTGGGGTTTTTTGGTTTGTTTGTTTGTTTGTTTTTCCTTAAAATCTTTGTTTAAATATGTTATTTTTAGGGCAGAGAAAAACCGAATAGAAGGTACCATGATTTTTCACATAACCCCTCCACACACATGCACAGCTTCTCCCACCATCAATATACTCCACCAGACTGGTACATTGTGATAGTCCATGAACCCACATCAACACACCATTATCATCAAACCCAGAGCTTACCTTAGGGTTCACTCCTGGTCTGGTGCATTCCATGGCGTTGGACAATGTGATGCTGTGTGTCCACTCACATGGGGTCACGCAGAGTAGTTTCACTACTCTAAACACTCTCTGTGCTCCACCTGCTTATCTCTTACTCCCTCTAATCTCTGATCTTCTCACTTTCTCTTACTTTTGCCTTTTTCAGAATGCACAGAGCTGGATCATAAAGCATGTAGCCTTTTCAAATTGTCTTCTTTCGATTGGTAATATGTATTTAAGATTCCTATGCACGGCTCAATAACTCATTTTTTAGTTCTGAGTAATGTTCCATTGTCTGGATGCACTTCAGTTCATCCATTTAACTACTGAAGGGCATCTTGGTTGCTTTTAAGTTTTAGTAATTACAAATGAAGCTGCAATAAATATCCATGTGCATATTTTTGTGTGGACATAATATTTCAACTCATTTAGATAAATTCCAAAGAGTACACTTTCCGGATGATATGTTAGGAGTATACTTGGTTTTATAAAACAATGTGATCATTTTTTAAACAAGTATCTTGCCTACTTCCCAACACCCTTAAGGGTTTTTAATAGCGTCTCACTGCTATTAGAATAAAGAACAATGTGTCCAACTCTTAACATAACCTTCAAGGTTCTGCTTACCTTCTTCATCCTCATCTTACACCATTTCCCCCTTGGTTTGTTTCTTTAAATGTGCTATGCTTCTTCCTGCAGGAGGCACTCTGCACATACTATCCCTTCTGTTTAGACAATTGCACACTCACACTCTGCTCCATTCAATAATCTTGCCTAGGCCAGCCTCAAACTTTCAATCTTCCTGCCTCAGCCTTCAGCGTAGATGGAATTATAGGCATGTGCCACCACCCCTGGCTATCAGATTATTTTATAGCATAAAGTCGTAGAACCTGTCCTTACTTTCTTTGGTACACTTCTCTCAATCTGTAGTTAAAACTTCAGTGATTATTAGATTGGTATCTTTTTCTGTTTACAGACAGAGGTCATGCGTTTTAACACATTACTAACCAGCATATTCTCTTGGATTTGCAAGGAAATGCAGCAAAAATGAATTAGAAGTTATATCTCAGTAGAAAAACATCCCCCCAAAATGAGAATATGCATTAAAAAAAGAATCAATACTTGAAGACAAGTTTCCAATATGTTCATGTCTCTGTGTGTAGGGAAAACGACTATGACCTAAAATCTCATCAGGACTCTCCTTACTTTCTGGTTGTATTTCTGTGTGTTACTTCAACAGACATCCATGAACAATTATTGTTAAAACAGTGCTGCTGGCGGAGGACAGCAGGATAGCAATTGTTCCTTCCATCCACCTCAGGCTCATTGGTTGGGTTCCCAATAAGAAAAGACAAATTAACAGAGAAAAACAAACAGAATTATATTTCATATACCTGTGAAATATATATTTATATATAAATGTACATTTACATATATATTTTATATATCTATATAAATATACAGAAGATACCATGAATTAATAATTTTCAAAAAGGTGGCTCAGAATTAGGAGTTATACATATATCATCCTCTATAAAGAACAGTCAATTTTTAGAGAAGTAGCAAGGCAAAGGAAAAAGACTTTGGAGCAGCAAATTATGGGAAGGCTAATAAATGGGTGTTTGCTATGTAGACTCCTCTGGTGCAGTCTCTGAGATGATTAAAAGTCTAAAGTTGTCTTCAGTGATCAACTGTGTCCTGCATAGTGGAGGGAGAGGCAAATAGGAGGCCCATGAGCTTTTCTTGCATCTGCTTCTCAGCTGCCTTCAGCTCACAATATTTTGGGTTGGCATATTGTGTTCGCCATACTATTATTGCAAATATTTCTACATGCACTGGATGTGTCAACAGCACTACTGTGGCGAAGAACTGAGCAGAACTAGACTCAGATGTGTGATTCAGCCCCTGGAGTCTCGAAGCCACAGGACAGAAAGAGCTGCCCATGAGTCAACGCAGTCAGCATTCCAGGAGGTTCACTTCATCAGACCAGCAAAGGATCTCAAGTTCTTTCCACCAATTGCCTGTTGCTTTGTGAAAAAAAAAAGACCCTTTAGCTAAAATGTAGACTACATAGTGCAAGAAAAACAACATCTGGAGCCTTAGCCAGAAGCAACGCAGGCCTAGGCAGTCTGGTGGTGTCCAGTGGGGATCAACCCATGAGCTCCAGCATGTGGTCCTGCGAGCTGCCACCAACAACATATGTTAACATGCTAATGAACGTCAGGCTCATCTAGAAAAAATTTGCATCTATCAAAGTCAAGTGAACAGAATGTTTTGTTGTGTGTAAATGGCTCCTGGAATTAGGGAGAACTTGAACTTCATTACACATTCAGCTTCCAGGGTAAGAAAAGGAAATGCTGAGGTGAAAATCATTTTTGTTCTCACAGATGCCTGGAGTCATCTTGTGATTCACCCAAAGGCTCACCCTCAAGAGAGGCACTGGAGGATGAGGGGATCAAAGAGGAGAGAAAGTGAATCACTAGGCGTGGAGCTTTATTCTCAGGAAGGACAGGGAGTGCTAAGCCTCATTTCTGCCCTGGTTTATGTGAAGGGACTCACTGATGTGAATCTGTTTCCTCATCTATAAGTGGAATGTTTGGTCAGATGAGCTTTAAAGTCACTTCAACCACCACACTGTAACTCATGCACATATCACTAGGAATGAACCATTTCATTTTAATAAGTTATAGAGATAATCAGGCTTATCCCAGTACCAACCAGTTCCCTCCAGAAAATGTCACTTTTAAAGGCAATTAAAAGGAGTGTCTGGCTGATGGGATTCTTTAGAGCTGGGGGAGGAGCAAGCTAAAGGAAAATGAGAAGGGCAGCTACCACCATAGGGGCCAGAAGGCCAGAGTGATCACAGAGGGGGGGCCACCTGCAGATGCCCCTGGGAGTAGGACGAAGGGCGGAGGTGAGGGAGATGCCCTCCTCCCTCTCCCCCCCGACTCCTCACATGTGCCTAGGATGAACCCAACAACCAGCAGCCAGGAAAACCTGGGGGCACATGGGGAAATGGTCATCTCCCTTTCAACATGTCCATACCTCCTCAACCAGATCTTGTGCATGATTTCATGGTCTGTGCTGCTCCAGGCTATCTTCAGGGATCACAGGAGGGTAGAGTCACCAGTTCTGCCTCATCCTTCAGGGGCCAGGAGTCTTCCTCCTGATGGCTATTGTTCATTCTGCTATCCCATCATTATCACCTCTTCCTGATTTGTATCCCTTCATTCCTGAAATAACAGAGCAGCTATTATGTTACAAGAAGGGAACCTACAGGCCAGATAAAATTCCATGCACATTCGGAGAATGTTTGCAGGCTGAGAACTCTGTCATGGGGCCTGGCATGAGCGTAGATGATGTGGAATGTGAGATCCCATCTGGTACAAGCTAGATTGCCCCCTGAAATTTGCATGTCAAAGCTCTAATCCCAGTACCTGAGCATGCAACTGTTTTGGAAACAGGGGTCTTTACAAAGACAATTAGGGTAAATTGAGATCATTAAATTGGGCCTTCATCCAACATGATCAGTGTCCTTTTAAGAAAAGGGGATTAGAACACAAAAAAACACAAAGGAATAACCATGCAAAGACAGAGGATGATGACAGCCATCTGTAAGCCAAGAAGAGAGTCCTCAGGAGGAACCCAAACACGCCAACACATTTGTCTCAGTCTCTAGCACCATGAAACAATCACTCTGTTTTCTGAGCCACTCAAGCTGTGGTACTTTGTATGGCAGCCCAGGAAGACCGATCACCATCTCTGTGCTCACAGAGTCCATTTGCTGACTTAAACGTTCCTGGCCGTGCCTTAAGGGACCCCAGAATGAGGGGGATGTGATTGCATGTGAGAGAGGAAGCTGGGAGTCTAATAGAGACCCACAGGGGTGTGAGCAGACACCTAGGGGACATGGAGAGATACAGGAAAAAATCTGAGCCCCACAAGATAGACCTCTATGTTTTTATCTCAAGAACAGGAATTCACTTTGAGCTTATCCTTCATATTATTGTGTGGCACATCTTTGTCTGAGGGTGTTATGTATCTAAGCTCAAGTTATAATGTTTCCAGGAACACTGTGTGATTATTACTGAGGCCCACCTTCTCCTTCACATAGTCCCACACAAATAACAAGCTTTCCTGGCTTTCCAACTGAGGTGCTTCCATTCCCGTTGCCACCCAGTATGGCTCTCTGGGGTTTCCTTTCCACCACAGTCCACCCACAAGCATGTAGAAGGCCCAGGCTTTGATCCCCAGCACACTAGGGAGAAAACATGGCTAACACAATCTATAGAGTTTTACATATTCATTGCTTAATTTCTTTGGCCACTACACATCTGCCCTATTAGATTCTAAGCTCCATAAAAGCAGGGACCATGTTTAACTTGTCACCAATATGCCCAGGCACCTAACTCAATGCCTCCCACTTATCAGCGGTAATAATTAAATGTCAGATTTTTTAAATGAATAAATAAGACTATATCTTTAAAAAGTGAGTGTTTTAATGTTCTACATATCTAAAGTAAGCTTATCAACTTGCTAGTATCTAAGGAAAACTGGTTACAATTTCCCTAGGATTTTCTTTGATTTCACGAAGTCCATCGGCATTTGCCAGTCACTCTTCAAACTCCCCTAAGCACAGCTCTGGTTTGGGCTTCAGACTCTGTGTCTGAAAATGTCTGCCTTCTTCTTCCCTCACTCAATGGTGCAGCACTCAGACTTCATTTTCATACCCACAATTAGTAAGATTGATATTCTAAAAGAAATCTAAACTGTTCATTTGCGTTAACTCAGCACTTGGGACAAATAACCTCACCAAGAGAAAGCAAAGCTACACATTGTCTTTCCAGAATAAGCTCTCAGCTGCTGCCTGCAGAACAATCCTATGCCTTTGGGACCCAAGCCTCACTATCTTATTTAAAAACAGAATTTTTAGAGAAATCAACCTTCCCAACTATACATAGAAAAACATGATTCCATCTTAACATTGAAATCTTGGAGGAAAAAGTAGAGAAAAATTGGGTAAGTGGGTATATAGACTATAGATCAATCTGAATTTTCACTTGGTTCTAAGATAAATTTAACTAAATATGACTCACTGAATTAAACTTACCAGGGTACGGGCCGGTGAGATGGCTCAGCGGCTTAAGCGCCTGCCCGGCAAGCGCGAGGGCCCGAGTTCGACTCCCGGATCCCACATACGAAAAAGGGGCCGGTGATATCGCTCAGCGGCACGGGCGCCTCCTGGCGCGCGAGGTCCTGAGGTCGTCCCCCCGGTACCCACAAAAAAAAAAAATAAATAAATAAAAAAATAAACTTACCAGGGTAGGAGAGAGAGGCCTTCTGTTTTCACCCAGTGGCTTTCATTTATCCAATAATTTGGGTACATAAACTTTCATACATTGTTTGCTAGCTAATCTCCCTTTTGAAGCCTCAGAAGGGCTCCGTATGCCAAACTTCAAGGCTGCAAAAATTTGCACTGTTTGTCTTCTTTTCCCAAATAGCATGTGATTCCAAAGGAAACATTATTAAAAAATATTCCATATTCACCACATTGCTTTCTGTTAATGTATATCTCTGATACACATTTTACTCTATAAAGCTGAAGACAGCCCCTCCTAGGATTACTACATTGTCTATATAGTAAAAGTAGGAATTTTGTTCCTCTGAGAAAATAATTTCCTTCTTCATGTTGTTAAACAATTGAGTTTATTGCTTTTTTGAAGTTGGAAAAACTAAATTGTAATAGTTATTATAAAAGTATATAATAGTTATTATAAAATATATTGTGCTATAATTCAATTTTTAAAAAGAAAAAAAGGAAGAAGAGAAGGAGGTGAACAAAGAAGGAAGGAAGGAAGAAGGAGGGAAGAAAGGAAGGGGAAGGAAAAATAGAAGGAAGGAGAAGGAGCCCCAAAATTCCTAAAACACAAGTGCTGAATTTATAGACAATGCAGTTAAACATGCTCAGTATCTGATTGAGGATCTAGCTCTGCTGTTGGAATCTATAAATGATTGTTTGTCCTGTGCATTTCTAACAGCAAGTTATAAAGCCATTTGTGTGGCACACGGCCATGACATTCTTCCTCTGAGGCAAGGCACGCCTCATCAGCCTCCCAACTCAGCCCAGTGGGAGGCGAGGCCAGGCTAGTGCATTCCCATGGTGACTGGGAGGACAGATGAGGTGAGAAAGGCAGAAGAGCCTCCCTCTTCCCTGCATGTGGTCTTGCTGGGAATGAGCTGACCATTAGGACCAGGTACCCATCTAGAGATGTCCCATTAATGTGGATTAAAACCAGCAAAAAAAACTCAAATTAAATCAAGGTAGACGCCAGATGGGTGACTGCATGTGATACCAGTGCACAGAAAGATTTCAATTCTGTAACAACAACAACACACACACACAAACCTTGTCAGATTGCCCATAATGACACCTTGGAAGGGCATTTGCCTAAAAGTGATTGCAACCAAACCACTGAGACTGAAGAATTCAGCAATCACTGCCAAGAGGGATGGCATGTCATTTTGTATCAATTGGTGTAATGAATCTTTTACATAATGTGAATCACTGCCTAATTGTGACTCTGATTGCACCTACCATCGTCAGCATGCTCAAAGCTCCTCCAGTCAGTGGAGAAGGAAAGGAGTAAGAAAGAAATTACAAAAAACCCAGCTTTTGTACATCATGAAAGGAAAAAAGGAAACTACTGTGCATGAATTCAAAATGGCCAGTGGGTAAAGGAGGAGAAAGCCCCAAAGGCTGGTTATACACAGTAAGATGCAACAGAGGAGCAAAGCCATCATTAGTGCATTCTAGCCATCCATTCATACATAACCTGTCCAAAAGTCACTACCTGCTAAATGATGCTATGTAAAGAGATGTGGCGTAAAGGGGCCTCGTCTCAAACCCAGCAGACCTGGGCTCAAACCATGGCTGTCACTTCCCAATTGTTATTATGCTCAACAGCTTTCTCTTATCTCATATTTTTGTCCAGATTAAATGGCATTTTTATAAGGTATATGGAACCAACAGGCATGGCTGATACTCAGCAAATGTTAATATAATCCTTTCCCTTCTTAAAAAATAAATCTACTTATACACCTACTAGAGGATGGAAAATGTGCCAGCAATGTAGCTGTTAACAAACTCCAGCTCCTTGACTCTACCCCTCCCACCTCCTATACCACTGAGAGCATTTACAATCTCTGGTTGGAAAATATAGTGAATTTTTTTTAATTTATGTAAAAGATATGTTGCCATTTAATGTTCCCCGAAATACTTCCATGTACTTCATACCCACTTATCCCATTATTCTTGCACTTTCTGAAGTAGTTCTAGAAATTCTCTTTCATGTCTTCCATTGTGCTGTTGTGGCTGCCTCTCTGTCCTCAGTGGCACTGGGCAGCAGCATTTGCTGTATTTTTCATCACACTTCATAAACACTCTCACAAAAGAGATCTTCCAGAACTGTTACAGAAAATGGCAAGAAGGATGGAGAAAGTATGCTTGAAACAAGGGGAAATATTTTGAGGGGACTAGTGGCAATGTGTCTTATACTGTAATACATTTTTAAAATTTAAACATTCACCATGTATTTTGATCATACCTCATAGTATAACAGCATTTCAATTTCACCCAAGTTCAATCACATCAGAGGCCTAAGAGGTGACCACCTTTGGCCTAAGTCATGAGATGGGAAAGGCTTGTCTACAACAAAAACCAATCCTTACTGTGGTCTGTTTCAGCAGCAGTAACTCTGTTCTTGCAGCATTTCTACAGGTTCATCGTTGTCTTCAAAAGACCTCTAAAGGAAAACCAGTTTCTTGGAAGGAAAACAATTTTATAATTACTGTAGGTACCTCTTATCATGAGTATGTCTGACGGTATGTGGGATCCTGGGCTGGGAACAAAGTTAGTGGTCACCTTGGTGATTCAGATTGTGTCCTGTACCTAAGGACAATCTGCACAGGTAGAATGCCATAGTAAGTCACATAAGGCCACTGGCTGCCTACACAAATGGTACTATGTTTGCCATATAGTTGTCATGGAGACATACCTCCTAGATCCCTTACAGGAAGGACTCTCAGTCCAGCTGAAAGAGAGGTGGGACACAACCTCTAGCAATGAGCTCCATTGCCACATCCAGGGAGCCCACATCAGGAGACAAGCATCACAACCACTCACAGGAAACAAATTGGCAACCTTACCTAGGACCCCCATGAGTGGACTGAGCTCTGTCCAGGCCTCATGATTATTTCTATGTGTTTTCTTACCTCCACTTTCCTTTCGTGGCATCAGTGCCAAATTCAGCATCTACATGTTATATCCAGTGCTCAATATTCCTTTGCAGTTTTGACTGTTTCCATGCAGAAGGCTGATTGGGAAATAATAACCAGTCCAACTCTGTCTCTAAAATAAGCCAGAAGTAGGCTAATGAAAATATGAATCTAAGTTTTCATTTAATAGCAGAAAATGCCCCACCATTCTTAGAGTTGATGACATAGTTTATATAACTCATTATCAGTGGCCTGCCAGAACAAGAAACAGAAGGTAGAAAGTGTAAGTTTTTGCTATAATTCTGCTTGAGTTGAAGGAAGGATTTAGAACCATCTTCTGTACGATCATGGCATAGAATAGGTCTAATGATCCAAGCATTTTTTAAAAAGATATGATAACAGCTATTTCCTTATAAAGGAGCTGGATCGGGTCCCTCATCCACAGACCACATGCATGCAGAGGTGAATCCTCATCAGGAACCTATGAAGAGCACCCACACCAGGGCCTGGCATCTTTACTCCTGCTTACACGCAGGAGAACATGAAATCAATTTGCATGGTGTAGATATGGAATGTGCTCCAAAAGTCTCATGCGTTTAGAGATGGGGCTTTTGGAAGGTGATTAGATCATGGAGGTGAGTTGATCCATTGATGAGTTCAAAGCTGAATGTGATGTTAGGAGGTGGCAACTGGTTGGAAGGGGTTGGCTTTTGGAGGATATATCCCCCTCCCTTCTCTTCTCTCTCTACTTCCTGGCTACCATGAGGTTAGCAGCTTTCCTCCACTGGGCCCTTCCACAATGATGTTTCTGTCATAGAGCCAGGCAACCATACATATATATTTTTTTCTTTTTAAGGAAACGTGCTTTTTAAAAACTTAGCCTAGCTATGTCTATTGGCTCAATCACTGGGAGGAAAGAAGTTAAAACATGAGCGGTCAGCCATATTTAGTCTAAGTAGAACTAGCCAGATTGCCCTCTTTCTTATCTTTGGATAAGATCCACTTAACAATTCTGTTGGTCAATAATTCACCAATACCAAAGAATGGAATCAGTGGAACATTTACATTTTTTGAGTCTGCTAAAATGCAGAGAGATTTTCTTTCTTTAAACCAAAAGCCTCATATTTTTAGCATCTCAATCAAACTCAGAAAAGTTTGTGGCTCTTATGGTTTCTCTTGTCAAACTCACCGGCACTATGTTTTTTACAAGAAGTGAGAGAAAACAAGGGAGGATGGAGTAGGGCTTGGACAGGTGGAGAATGGCCTCCCTGCAGGAGTCAGGTAATAATTGCTCAGAAATTCTCCTGACCTCTTCACCTAGTCACACAATTGCTATAGTTTTAATTCTCCCTCTCCTCAATCTTTCTTTGTAAACAAAAACATACATCTGCTACAAAAGAATAAAGCTCAGCCAAAAAAGTGTTTAATATGCTTCACATTTTTCTTTTCTCTGTTGCTGTGATAACTAAGTATCACAGATATGATATGGAAATGCTGGTGGTGGTACATAGGAATAATAAGAACCTTCATTATAGTTAATGTTTCCTGTGTACTTATAATGCACCCATCATTATGCAAGCATTGACTATTCCCAATAACCCTATGCAGTAGTGCTATGCTCTGAATGTTTGTGTCTCCCCAAAATTTATATATTGAAAGCTACCCCCCAATGTAATGACACTGGGAGGTAGGACATTTAGGAAGTGATTGGATCATGAGGGCAGAACCCTAGTTAGTATTAGTACCCTTATAAAATAGACCCAAAAGAGCTCCCTCTCTCCTTCCACCATCTGAGGACACAGCAAGAAGTTGTCATCTGTGAACAAAGTTTTGACTCTCACCATGAACCAAATCTGTTGGTGTCTTAATCTTGGGCTTCAAGCCTCCAGATTTCTGAGAAATATGTTTGCTTTCTTTATATATCTACCCTATTGTATTTTGTTATACTAGCCCAAATAGACTAAGATGATTAGCTACTTTTTAGAGGAATTTGGTAATTTTATTTTTATAATTACATAATTAATGTGATTATTCGATATATACATATATACATTATGAAATCATTACCAGTCAACCTTCCACAGTGACCATATTTGTGTATCAATGTGCTGAGAACACTTATGATCCACTCTACTAAAAATTTTAAGTATGCAGTACAATATTAACTGTAGTCACTGTACATTAGATATCTATAATTATTCATCATCATCATCATTATTAATTATACAGGTGATATATAAAGAGATTAAGCAGTTTCACCAAGGCTATACATTTAGCAAGTGATAAATCATTGCCCAAACTCAAATGTAATGAGTCAAGACTCTTAATCATTATATTGTGCTCCTTCTAAATCATCAAACTTGATAAATATTTAGTTAATTAACTGGAAATCACTCAGGTAGAGATATGTAGATTTTAATCAGCCAAAATGCAGATTAAGTATATGTTGTATGTTTATATTTTCATAGAAATATACTGTCTTAATTACTTTTCTCTCGTTGCTGGGACAAAATACCCAACCCCCAAGGTTAAGGAAGGAAAGGGGTTTTTTTGTTTTGTTTTGTTTTTTTCTGGATACTGTGGGTCAACTGAGCGATATCACTGGCCCTTTTTTCGTATGTGGGTTCCAGGAGTCGAACTCGGGCCCTTGCACTTGCCAGGCAGGCGCTTACACCGCTGAGCCATCTCACCGGCCCAGGAAAGGTTTTTTTAGCTCACAGTTTGTTTCAGTCTGTAATCAGCTGGCTCCAAGCAGGATGGTGTGGCACAGGGGCAACAGTTCAAGGTGGTGGAAAAAGCAAAAGCAACAAGAGCAAAAAAGGGGGGAGAGCGAGCCTCTTTTCCTCCTTTATATTGTAGGCAGGCTCCCCCCCTCAGGGCGGGTGTAGCGCTCACACCATCTCCCTGCCCTCCTCTTGCACAGGATGAGGATGTTTACCAAGGGAGGACCCTGGCCCCCTGCTGAGTTGCTTAATTAACTTCTAAACTTCTTAAGTTGACACAGTGTATCAACCATTACACTCCACCCCTTGTCAACTTGGCAACCAAACACATTTCTTTAAACCAGCTTCCAGATGCTAAGACATGCTAATTGTTATCATTTCACAACTTGAACATTATAACACAGGTTTAACAATCCTTAAGAACCAGCATTAAGTCTATCAACATTACATTACGTTAGAACCATAACATTCTGCTCCTGACCCCCCAAAGACTCATGCACATCCCTTTATGCAAAAGGCATGCAGTCCATCTGTAAGAGTTGCCAAAGTCCTAACAGTTTCCTCATTGCTGAAAAGTTGAAGCCCCAAGTCTCCTCAAAGATGTAAAGCAGGGCCGATGAGATGGCTCAGCGGTGTAAGCGCCTGCCTTGCAAGCGCGAGGGCCCGAGTTCGACTCCTGGATCCCACATACGAAAAAGGGGCCGGTGATATCGCTCAGCGGCACGGGTGCCTGTTGGCGCGCGAGGTCCTGAGGTCGCCCCCCGGTACCCACACACACAAAAAAAAAAAAGATGTAAAGCAAACTCTTAGCTGCAAGCCCTTATACAAATGAAACGTTGAACAATTGCAACATTCAGTGGCACAAAATAAACATTTTCATTCCAAAAGTTACAAACAGGGGGATGCAAAGGATTGGGACCAAAGCAAGTCCAGCATCCAGCAGGGCAAACATTAAGTCCTGTAGTTCCATGTGCAGTATCCTAAGCAATCTGTGACAAATTGTGAGCTCCAAAGGGCTTGGATGGCTACACCCCTATGGCACTTCTGGTGATTGTAGCTCCCATGGTTTCTCTCTTAGGCCCGCTTTGCTCCCTCCTTGCAACTTTCCTTAGACAATCCACATTCCTGGCTTTTCCAAACTTCTGGGGTCTCCACTGCACCTTTGGCTTTGCCCTCACAGCTTCACATATTGCCCTTTGAGCAGCACACTGCCTGGCCTCCCAGGCCTTCTGAAATTGGGGCGGAAGCCTTCTTAACCCCACTACTCTTGCATTCTACATGCGCCTAAAACCAGCACCACGTGGATGATGCCAAGGTCTGCTGCCAGCTGGAGCAGTAGCCAGGCTTCCCTCTCTCTTATCTGTAGGGGTCAAGTTCCTGGATTGCTGAGCACTCTGAATCCACTTCTGAGGAACAAATTTTCTATGCCACCCCCATTCTGGAACATAATGCTCTGTGGCTTTCTCCTCAAAGCAAAATCTGTCACTTTTGCAGTTTTGAGGCTGCAAAGGGTGGAAATTTGCTGCTTCTTGTGATGCCCTCAGGCCATCTTCTATATTCTCCTGTTCCTTCTCAGCAATCAAGATCTCCTCTGCTCTATCTTTGCAGTCCACAGCTTCACTGGAGCTTCCCTTCTGGCCAAACTTACATTTTAAATCATCCTGCTGGGCTCTTTGCTATTGATTCTCAACTTAGATCTTTCTAAAAGCCCCCAACAGCAGCCATGCCATAGCCACAACATTAGACCGCCTTGAAATTTCTTCTGCCAGATTAATTAGCCCACCACCCTTAATCTCAGTCTCAGGCAAAGTCCCTGGACACGAGCAAAATGCAGACAAGTTTTCTGCCAAGGCATAACACACACTGTCTGGAGTCAAACAGCCAGTGCAGTCCTTCTTCCCAGCAGAAATCTCCCGATTATGGTCTTTACCAGCAGGATTTCTACCAACCTTCTGGTCTTCTGAACTCTGACCAGAATCTCCCGTACAGAACAACCTAAGGCGTTCCAGCTCTATTCTTTCAAGCGACATCTCCAAACCTTTCCAAACTCTTCCCACAAACCATACCCAAAGGTTCTTGAACCACATGGTCAGGTATAGTCACAGCAACAACCTCACTCCTCTGCTACCAAATTCTGTTTTAGTTACTTTTCTCTTATTGCTGGCACAAAATACCTGACACTCAAAGTTAAGGAAGAAAAGGTTTATCTAGGTCACAGTTTGTGGAGGTTTCAGTCTGTAATCAGCTGTCTCCAAGGTAGGGTGGCATGGCACAGGGGCAACAGTTCAAGGTGGTGGAAGACAGAAGAAGCAACAAGAGTGAAAGAGGGAAGAAGCAAGCCTCTTCCTCTCCCTTATATTGCAAGCAGGCTACTCCCCCAGGGCGGGTGTAGCACTCACAGCCTCCTTGCCTGCCTTTTGCACAGGATGAGGGTGTTTATGAAGTGAGGACCCTGGCCCCCTGCTGAGTCGCTTAGTTAACTTTTAAACTTCTCAAGTTGACAAAATGTATCAACCATTACACATACTAAAATCATAATCATATATTGTGATATGTATTAAATTAATAGTTAGCTTATTAGCTCTTTTAGCATATGTTAGTCTGTTCAAACTGCTGTTACAAAACACCATAAGCTGGCTTAAACAGACATTTATAATCATGTGCTACATAGTAACATTTCAGTGACAGACCACATAGGAAGGGTGATCAAAAACTATGGTGCATGTTTAAATTAAAAGATTTACAACAGGGCCAGTGAGATGGCTCAGCGGCGTAAGCGCCTGCCTTGCAAGCGTGAGGGCCCGAGTTCGACTCCCGGATTCCACATACGAAAAAGGGGCCGGTGATATCGCTCAGCGGCACGGGTGCCTGTTGGCGCACGAGGTCCTGAGGTCGACCCCCGGTACCCACAAAAAAAAAAAAAGATTTACAACAATAAAAGACATGTCCCTCAAAATACTACACCTTGTTTCAATACACATATCCCATCATTCTTGCCACTTTCTGAAGCAGTTCTGGAAGTCCTCTTTCATGAATATCTTTATGAGATGTGATCAAAAATATGGTGAGTGCTACTGATAAGTGCCATCCAGTGGAAAGGTAGGATTGTAAAAACATTCTGCTTGGTGTGTCCTCATTCACCTTATTCACTGCATCTGGTACCAGGTGGCTCCTGGCTGTTCCCTGAAGTCAAAATGACCATGAAAGGTAAATGTCTTGATTCAGAACATTGAGGCAGCCAAAACAACACAACTAAAGACACTCACAAAGCAGGACTTCCAGAACAGGGGGAGTATTTTGAGGGGAATTAATGGCAATGTGTCTTTTACTGTAAGAATTTTTTTTATTTAAATACACACCAAATTTTTTAATCATGCCTTGTATACAGGGCATACATAAGTGACATTGCAGCCATTTTAGTGTGTATAAGTACATACTAGAATGTTCACATAACAATGAGATTCTCACTAAGGAACTTGGACAGCATTTGTCATAGTTCTAGAGGCTTAAAATCCATATCATGGTGCATGTAGAGTTGTCTGCTGAAGGCTTTCTTCCCATCTTATACATGATCATCTTCTCACTGTGACCTCACATGGCAGAGAGTTCTGGTGTCTCTTCTTAAAAGGATAGCAATTCTATCAGATTGAGACCCTACCTTTATGACCTCGTTTAACCTCAGTTACTTTTTTAAAGTCCCAATCTCCAAACATAATCACATTGAGAGTTGATGTTTCAACACATGAATAGGTGAGGATTCAATACATAATATTCCACTCCTGGCCTCCCAAAATTAATGTCTTTCCCACATGCAAAATGCATTTATTCTATTTCAATAGGCCATAAGTCTTAAACATCCCAGAGTACACTCTGGAGCCTGAATTCCAGAGCATCTAAATATCATTTAAGTCACATAGAGGTGACGCTCACAATATGAATCATCTTAAGGTAAAATTCCTCCCCAAACACTGGATAAATCCTTCCAAAATATAATGGTAGGACAGGCCAGGAAAAATGAGTTCCCATTCCAAAAGAGAGAAATAAGAAAAAAGGAAGGAGTACTGGATCCTGAGCAATTTCCAAAACTAGCAAGACAAACTCTATTAGACCTTAAGGCTCAAGAATCATTTTCTTTGGCTCAATGCTCCTGCTTCCAGGCCCACTGAAGTGATAGCATCACCCCTCAGGGAGCTTGGCTGTTATAATGAAAGACGTAGATCTACCCTCTGAAGCCAAAGAGGCAGCCCTCCTGAACTCTGAATAGTATTTGAGATCACACTTTCCTTTCTTGAAGTATAAAGCATGTTTGCAGCTCAGTAGCACTGTGGTCCCCTCCCGTAGAATCTCAGAAGACTGATAGCTCTCTTTTGTTTTGTCCTCCTTCTCCATGCCTTTAGTCCAAACTAGCAATGACTTGCTGATGTAATTCCAACTCTACCCCTGGCCTCTGCTGAGACAGCTAATCTCCTTATCGAATAATCATTCAACCACACCCTTAGTGTTCTCTTAAGAACATGCTTTCTTATCTTTTGCAATATGGGTAAGTTGAGAATTTTCCAACTCTTCAAGGTCTTGTTCAATTTATCTCTGTTCTTTTGCATTTTACCATAGATGGAAGGAGAAACCAAATCATTCCTCCAACACTTTAAGAGATCTCCTCAACTAAATATTCATGTTCACAATTCCCAAATTCTACCTTCCACAAACACTAGAACATAGTTCAGCCAAGTAGGGTAGCCATTCCTTCAGTTCCTAATAAGCTGTGTCACGTTTTGTTCTGAGATCATATTTCTACCAACATCTTGTTCATAGTAATACATGTATTCTCTAAGATGATCAAAGTTTTTTCTCCAGTTCTCTTTTGTTCTTCACAGGTAAAAAATTTCTGCTCCAGAATTGTTTTTACAACCATATTTCTACCAAAAATCCCTTCACAGCAATCTGGACTTTTTCTAATGTGAACCTCAAACTTTTCCAACCTCTCCCTAGTACCCAGATTCAAAGCCATTTCAAGCCTTTCAGGTATTTGTTACAGCAGCCCTCAACATCTCCGTGCCAAAAATCTATATTCATCTGTCTACCACTGGATGGCTGAAACAAAAGACACTAATTTCCAAAAGTTATGGAAGCTGGAAAGTCCAAGGTCAAGATGACAGCATGGTCAGTTGCTGGGGAGAAACTTCCTGGTTTGCAGATGATCATCTTCTTGCCAGTTTCTCACATGGTATACAAAGAACAAGAGAGCTTTCTAGTGTCTTTTCTTATATGGGCACCAGTGTTATCAGATTAGGCCCCACACTATGACCTCATTTATCCTTAATTATTTCCTTACTACAAATATAGCCACATTACGGTGGGTTAGGAATTCAACATATGAATTCAGTTGGAGAAGGGAGATATACATTCAATAATAACACTCATTAACTATAAAATCTTGGGCACTTAAATTAATGCCTTTGAGTATTTGTCAAAGATGCCACTATGTATCTGCTTAATACATTCTCTATGAGGATCAATCAAATGAAATACATATGAAGATGCTTTGTGAATTATTAGAAGCTCTACAAACATCTGTTAAACAAGAAAAAAGATAAATATGAGATGGCTACACAATGCAACAAGTATAAAATACACTGAACTAGAATCACTTAGTAGTTGTAGTTTTTCTGCTCTTCTCTTTTAGAAGGAAAAAAAGGAAATGGCTATAAAAGAGAAATCATACTTTTGTAAAGAATCCAGGGTAACAGCATGAATTCTCCTTGGTCAATTTCCCACATTTCCTACCAGACAATGAGAAATAAGGTCAGACTTTCATTGAAATTATAACAATAACAACAAGGTTCACTAGGTTGACAGTGGACTGAATCATATTTGAAAGAGTTTCACAACCTAGATTGAGATAAGAGGCTGCTTCTATCTAATGAGGAAATATAGCTAACCCTAATATTTCATGTCTTAAACATTCTGGTGTGATTCAGTTATACCTCACATATTTGCATCACTGTGTACATGTTATGCTAAGGGAAAAAAATCCCAGAAAGCTCTTTTAAAAATAGTCTATGTGAACAAGCAAAACTTTTTAATTTTTGACAGCAGCTTTTCTAGGTATCTCCCAATACATCTAAGGTTCCTTTTATCCTCATCTTTAACTGTGTGGGTAGAATATATCAGGCCTGTGTTTTATTCCTGGGAGTCCATCTTTCCCTCTACAGAAAATGATTAATAAATCATAGATAAGAAAGAAAATTATTGCCCAATATCCAATTGCAGGAAATGAGTATAAGAATATCTTTCAGTAAGTACAGTAAATCCTAATGAATACTTGTTATGACAAGTATCTAGATGTCCCCCCAAAGCCTCATGTGCTCATAGATGAACTTTTCAGAATTGGCTGGATCTAGGGTGTGTGAAGATGGATTAAAAATGTGTGGTAACTAAATTAGTCCATTGATGGTCCAGTGAGATGGCTCAGCGGCATAAGCGCCTGCCTGGCAAGCGCGAGGGCCCAAGTTCGATTCCCAGAACCCACATATGAAAAAAGGGCCAGTGATATCGCTCAGCGGCACGGGCACCTGCTGTCACGTGAGGTCCTGAGGTCGACCCCCGGTACCCACAAAAATAATAATAATAATAATAATAATAATAATAATAATGATAAATTAGTCCATTGATTGGTTTAGCATAGTTCTGGGTGTGAATAATAAATGGGAAGGCCCAGCCTAGGTGTGGGTGGCACCATACAATAAGCTTGTTGCCTGAATGGGATAAAAGTCCAGAAGGCTCAGGCTTGCTGCCTTCTGCACGCTCTGGCATGGACTGTTTCTCTTCTGTGATGCCCCTCTGTCATGCCACCCTGCCTTGGAGTCACCTGACTATGGACTGAAACCTCTACAAACAGTGAGCCAAAATAATCCTTTCTTTCTTTAACTTGTAGGTGTCAGGCATTTTTTGTCTCAGCAATGAGAAAAATAACTAAGACCATACTATAAAACTAGGCAGAATTCTCATTGCATTAATCAGCTTTTCTGTTGCTGGGACAAAATATCCAATGTATAAAATTTAAAAGAGGGCCGGTGAGATGGTTCAGTGGTGTAAGTGCCTGCCTTGCAAGCGTAGGGGCCTGAGTTCGACTCCTGGAACCCACATATGAAAAAGGGGCCGGTGATATCGCTCAGTGGCACGGGTGCCTGTTGGTGCGCGAGGTCCTGAGGTCGACCCCCCGGTACCCACAAAAAAAAAATTTAAAAGAGAAAAGATTTACTTTGGGCTCATGGTCTTAGAGGTTTCAATTTATAAGACAGAAACATTATGTCAGAACAACACAGAGGAGGAAAGCTGCTCTGTGCATTGTAGCCAGATGGTGGAATGTGAGCACGAGAGCCAGAGAGAGAAGAAGGATCTGGGGGCAAAAACATTCAATTCCATGTCATGTCTTGGTGACCCACCTCCTCCAACCAAGCCCCATCTCCTAACAGCACATTCAGCCATGAACTCATCCATGGATTAATCCATTAATGAGCTTAGCATCCCACTATCTAATCACCTTGCAAAAACCCCAGGTCTGAACACATGAGCCTTCTGGGGGATATTTTTAATCTGAACAATGACACTCATGCTATATGTACTGTGAGCTCCCCTAAATTTGGGCAAACTGCCTATGCAGTATTTGTGCTCTCCCAGACAAACTTAGAAAAATTATGTCCCTATTGTGGCTGTCATTTTTACTAATAAAGAACAGTGTTTTTCTTTAGGAGAAGGCTGTTGAACTAAGATTCTGAAATAGTTTTCCATGCATCATTATATTTTTGAAATTTTATATTATTCATTAGAAGCTAAATAATTTGTTTCTCAGCTGCATGCAGTGGACGTGGGACAGTTTTACACGAAGAAATAGGAAAAAGAGCCCTACAGAAACACACGCTTCCTCAATGGTGCAAGGATCAAATCATCCTATATTGAATCTTACAGTAAATTCTTCACCTAGAGTGCCACAATGTCACATACTGAGGGTGAAAAGCTCTTGGAAAAATTACAAAATTTCTTCCATTTTATGCTGGGTTTATCAATTTCTACATCTTGGCTACTATCTTGACTCCTGCCTTGTCTGGGAATGCAGTGTCTCATAAATCTCTTAAACTTAAAAAACCAAGAAAACCCAGGGAAGATTATTGATATTGACTTGAGCTCTTCTTACTCCTGCCCTTAGGAGAGTCACATATTCTCAGAAGGAGAAATTAGCCAGCACGGCACTTGTGTTCTCACTGCCTAATGAGATGGTGCTTTGTGGGTCTTTTTTCTGGTATGTTCTTCCTGAGCACAAAGTCTTAGAAGGAACATTCCTTGAGAAAGTCTTGAAACAGGAAAAGAAGTCATCAGACACCCTACAATGTGACTACTGGCACTTTTAGCCCATTTTTTCACATCATCAAAGCTGTCCAAAGAAAAGCAATTGTAGGATTGACAAAGGAGGGCTTTAACCCATGTTGAAACCCAGTTTCTTAATTCCTCCATCACTTCAGATTTCCCAAATGTTTAAAATATTTCAAAATTGGTATCATAACTGATTAAATCCCAGTGGTCTGTTTCCAGATATACCTAGAGTTCTGACCATCCTACCACCCACTGGTACCTGTGAGGCCTTGGTTTCCTACAATATGCTGGGGACAGTGGCCTGCCCCTGTCAAAGAACATGTTGGAATGACAGTGGCCTGATAATAGAGGCCAGGGACTGTCACACTCCACCTGCCCTCAGATGGCAGCTGGTCATCTGGGTTTAGGGTAAGGCGAGTGAGACAGGAACCTGGGGGACACCAAAAGAACTCACCCATCAAGATGAATAATATTTTCAAGAAATATTTTTCCAAGTCCTAGTTCTTTCCCATTGAACTACATCGCCAACCTTTTTTCATTTTTTACTTTGAAACAGTATTGCTGAAATAAAGATAATGCAAAAAAGCCCATGTAAAACAAAATAACAAATTTTTCAGTATCCAGCAGTGTTGTGCTGAGCCAAATTTGCACCCATAAAAATAGAGCTGCACCTCTATATGCATGCTGCTATGGATTTTTAATAGTTGATATTTTCCAAAATTAAACACTGCAGAAATAATGTATTAAAACTCATAGCACTATTTTAAGTTTAAATCTTATTTATAGCAAAAAAACTAACATTTATTGTAATTTTACTTTCTGACATGGATGAAAACGAACTCCTCAGTAAGATTTTCTAAATTTACTTATTTTCTTAACTTATTTTGAATGAGTGAATTTCCATGTTTAACAATTTCTACAGACCAGGCAACAATCTTATATGTTTTAATTTACTAAAATTTCTTCTACAGAATACTACTGTGACACATATTGGTTAAAAAAGTTCTCAAGGCTATTTCCAAATTGGAATAAAATTTCATTAAGCGAAGCTCATGAATAACTTTTAGAAGATGAAAACATGATGCTGATTTTATATCATAGGTTGTTGACGTTGCAAACTGCTTGAAACCAAATATTTCAGATAAAATCTGTCCAGAGCTTAAATCATCAGAGTGTTTCAGAGCTGAGTCAGTAGCTGCTTTTTGAAAATCAGATGTATTCATGCAGAATAATGCTTTTTGGTTAAAAATTCAAAATCTGAAGATTGTTTAATTTTGCATTTCTCTATTTCAAATGTTAAATTAAGACATTTATAACTTTCTAAATTTTGATATGATATCCACTTTTCCCATAATAATTGATACTCTCATCTGGTGATTCATACATTTCCAATCTCTTTACCTTTCCTTTTCATTCATTTTCAAATTCGTGAGGAATATTCATGTCTTTTGCTAATCCTTTAAATCCATCTAGCATAATTTCAAAGTAACTTTCATTTGGTTTAATTCACAAGGCTCCATTGAAAACAAGGTAAAGAAGGAATGAAGTCAATTTTGGAAATATTAGATGACTTCATTTCCTTAAATTCAAGAAGGTAGAGTTATAACAAATTCTAATTTGAGTAAGAAGATATTTTAATTCCAAATAATGTTGCAAGCTTTTATACTTCTACTTTTCAATTTTTAATATTTATTTGCCTACTTCAATGTTCTGGAAAAAGAACTAACCATTGAAAAATGCATAACAATGTACAGTAATCCCTTGGGATTTTTGCGAGACCAGTTCCAGGACCCCCACAGATACCCAAATCCACAGACGTTCAAATCCCTTACATAAAATGACATGATATTTACAAACAACCTGTGCACATCCTCCAATATGCATTAAATCATCTCTAGATTACTTATAATTCCTAATGCAATGTAAACACAAAACAAAGTAAATACAATGTAAACAGTTGTAATATTATATTTTTAAAGAAATAATAGCAAGAAAAAAGTCCAAACATGTCCAACTAAGTTAAAAAAAGGTTTTTTTTTTCCCTAATCCACAATTGACTGAATCCATGGCTGTGGGGCCCACTGTAAAAGAGCCTTGACTGTAGGTAGGAGCGTATCCTTTTTGCCTCAGGCTGTACAAGAGCTCAGCACAGGCTGCTTATCATTATTATTGATGTGCACACATTCTCAGCCCCAGGGCCTGGAGTTTCTGGGTCATGGGTGAAGGCTGGGGTTTGGGGACAAAAACCTATGTCCCTCTTCTCTGCAGTCCTTAAAGAGTGCTGCAGCTCTTGGGCTCCATTTTCTCCCTCCCTCATCTACTTTTCTCCCATCCTTCAAACCAGTAAACAAAGAGCAATGAGGAGGGAGTGAAAACATAAACCACTTCATTTCCTATGGTCCTGGCTTATATGATGAAGAGCATGGATTTCTAAGCCATCCTCCTGGCCTTCTGGGCCAGTTCTGCCTCTTTCCGGCTCTGTAACCTTGGATGAATTGTGTAGCCCTGCATGCTCTACTTTCCATATCATTAAAATAATGAAATCGCTGACTTTTGAAATTGCCATGAGAGGGGCCGGTGAGATGGCTCAGTGGCTTAAGCGCCTGCCCGGCAAGCGCGAGGGCCCGAGTTCGACTCCCGGATCCCACATACGAAAAAGGGGCCGGTGATATCGCTCAGTGACACGGGCACCTGCTGGCGTGCGAGGTCCTGAGGTCGTCCCCCCGGTACCCACAAAAAAAAAAAAAAAAAAAAAAAAAAAAAGAAAGAAATTGCCATGAGAGTTAAATGAACACATGTAGAAAAATTCTTAGTGCATACGGGCCCTACATAAATATCCGTTTCTATCATCATAGGTACAATTGCAGGCAGGGAGTATTCCTGTGACTTCACTCACCTGTCAGTGCCACTTCTGTGTCATTTTGGGATTCAGTGTCAACCTTCTCAGCAGCTGGTAATCTGGCCTCTTACTGCTTCATGGATTCTACTAGAAGGTGAAAGATACCCAGGTCAGAGACAGAGGACTTCGTTGCTCATAGTGCAGCAGCAAGTAGCAGGAATGAGCACATCTGTGTAGGTCCCCCTGCCCTCAGGTCCCATAGGTAACATAGAGGCTCTAGAAGATGCAGAATCACAGCCAGGGACCCTGAAATTGGGAAGCCACAGTTTTTATAGCAAGTAATAAACAAGTAGAGTGGAGTCATTGCCTCATCTCTCAAAGTGATCAGCTGTATAAACAGCACTGAGATTTGGCCTGGATAAGGGAGTGATGGGGTCTAGAAGTCTCAAAACGCCTGTCAGGACACTCAGGAGAACAGGAGGCCCGTGAGAGGTCTCTACCGTACCAGTGAGTTCTAACCAGTGATCTCTACTGTCCCTGGGAATCAAGGGCTCTCGCATAATGTAAAATTCTTCCATCACATCTAATTCTACCTATAATGCCAGAGACTTGATGTATTACCCTTCCTGGACAGAAACAGTGTAACCCACTCCACTCTCTGCCTTCACCTTTACTTGGACTTCTGTACTATATTTCTCTGTGTCTTTTCCCTTTCTGTCTCTTTTCAGGACATCTGTCTTTAATTTAGGGCTACCCTAATGGAGGATGATCTCATTTTAAGATCTTTACCTTAGTTACATCTCCAAAGACATTTATTCCACCTGAGTTTGCGCTTTGAGGTTCCAGATGGACATTTTTCTGGGAAACACCATTCATACCACTGTACCCAACAACCACGTCTGAAAGATTTGGCGACCCACCAGTCCCGGAAGGGACCCATCCAAAGCAGGCTTCCTCTTCCATCCCACCAGCAAGCTGTGAAGAGACTTCTCAACATGAAGGCAGAAGGCACAACCATGGAGAGGGACCCCTGCTGGATATTGGTTACAATAGAAAGGAGGACTGGCCCAGCTGGCGGAAACCTTGTGATGCCAACTCACCATTCCAAACCCGTCCCATCTCCTTCCCTTCACCTTCTCGTTGGAGCGTCCACTTACCCCTCGGCCCGCTAAACAGACAGCTCTTTATTTCTAACCTAGAGTGGCCTTAAATGACACTAGTGATATATGACATAAGAAGTTGACAAATATCCTATTTTAGATCATTACAGGGTCAACATGTGAAGCTTCTGTAAGGTGATTACCCACAACGAAGGCTCAGTCTGTTTCAGGGCATGAAGTTATATATTTATTGTGGTAGTCTACAAGACAGTACTAGCAATTCACTTGAAATGGTCACAGGCTCTTTGTTCTCCCCACACACCCTCCACACTCCAAGGGGCACAACTGGTAGGTCAGAGGCAAGACCATAGCCACTGTCTTCACTTGTAGGTGACAGGTTATCTTCTAAGCATAGGTTCTTCACTGTCAGCTGTAGGAAGTTAGATGATTGCATATATTACAAAAGCCTATCCTTTTCTGATCTCAAATTAAATGCCAGTGAGGCCCCTACAAAGGTATTTAGGGCATTCAGTCAACACCCAAGGACCACATAGATTTCACAGAGCTGGACTGCATCTCCACCCTCCAAGCCTGACCAGCTGCTCTCTGTTTCTTTGCTGCAGTAAATTTTTGTCACCTTTCAAACTTTCTGTCTTGGAAACACCAGTCTGGCTCTATCTCTCACCAGTGGCACTATTCCACTTAGTGAGTGACTGCGGCTGTCACTGCTGCAAAAGAGGAGCTAAGCTGTGAGCCACAGTCACTGATGAATGCAGCACGGAAGAGTGGCCTGAGCATCAGGAAATATCCACATTGGAAATAGTCTTAAGTTAGAGTTAAAAGCCTGAATATCTGATGTCAGCATTAACAGCTCCTGTCCAAGTGGGGAAGTAAATAGAAATGTCCACTCTGGGCAAAATCAACGTGCCACTTTGGACAGCGGTGTTGATTCCCTCTAAGTGAATTTAGAACAATACATAAGTAATTGAAAATTCTCTACCAAGTGGCTGATCAGTTCCTAAGGACAAATTGCCTGAGAAATAGCTGGAACATGTGATTACATCACTGAGTCAAATGGAGTCTCAGCTTGGTTTGATCTCTCCCTGTGATAGATAGAAAGGGTTCTGCTGTTCTTACCTCCACTCTCTTACTTCCACATTTGGGACACAGAGAGGCACAAGGGGCCACATGAACACTTTCCACCTAGCTCTCCAAGGTCAAACACAAGTCTCTTTGTATGTGGCCCTGCCACCTGGCATTACATGTGGCCCTGCCACCTGAACTCAGCCTAGCTCACTGACAGAATGCGTCCAGCGACTTTGCAAGGTAGTGTATCTGGGACCCAAATTGATGGCAAAGTTAATACATCCACCAGTGCACAGTTTAAGACCACAGACTATAAACAGCTTGTCTTGAAGCTGTGTGATCCCAGGCCAGTGACATCATTTTGTGGTGGCTCAATTTCCTTATCTTTAAAATAGGGATGCTAATAATGGTACCCATGGGTAGGTTTGTTATAAGGATTAAATATGTTAATATACATAAATGCTTGGAGCACTTGTTTTAGTCCACCTTCTATTGCCAATAACACATTAATATCATGGAATGAATTATAAAGATATATTTTGGCTCATGGTTTTGGAGGTACAAGTCAAGGGGCTAAATCTATTGATGGCCTCCTTACTGAGAGTTCCAAGGTGGAGCTGGGAATTACATGGCAAGAGACAGGGAGGGCACATATCTGTGTTGTGTCTCTCTGGTCTCTCCTCCTCTTCTTTTAAAGGCAGCAGGATTCAGTCATGCTGATGCCACCCCAATGATCTAATCCTAAATGCCTTCCAAAGGTCCCACATTTAGACACCAGAGTTGGGTTAACTTTCCATACTGTTAACATATCACAGCAAAAATTAAATTTCAACACACGAACTTTGGGTGACACACTCCAATTTCAACACTGCAAATCCTTGGAGAACATACTCCAACACAGCCAAATCATAATAATGCCACTGTCCTGTTATATGCTGTGTGAATATTTGCTATATTTGTTATAAAAGCTCTAAAGAGCATTCACTAAGAACATTATAGATTGAATTGCATCTCCTAAAAATACATGCTCTGTCTTAACCCCCAGTATCCATGAATGTGGCCTTATTTGGAAAAAGGGTCTTTGTAGATGTAGTCAATTAAGATGAAGTCACACTAAAGTAGAGTGAGCCCTAAACTAGTCGTTAATTAGAGTTCTTCAGAGAAACAGAAGCTGTATATTTGTGTGTGTGTGTGTGTGTGTGTGTGTGTGTGTGTGTTTGTGTGTATACATATATAAAATACTCTGGCTCATGTGATTCGGGAAGCTAAGAAGTCCCGTGATCTGCAATCTGGAGCCCAGGAAAGCCGGTAGTGTAATTTACACCAAGTTCAAAGGCCCAAAAGGCAGGGAGGTCAATGCCGTAAGTCCCAGTCCAAGTCCTAAAGTCCAAGAACCAAGATCACTGATGTTTGAGGGCAAGGATAGGTGGATGTACCAACTCAAGCAGAGAGAAAATTCATCCTTCCTCCAGCCTCTCACTCTATCTGGGCTCTCATCAGATTGAAAAGTGCCCACCCACATGGTGTGGGTGGATCTTCTTAGTCTACCCATTCAAATGCTCACTTCTTCCAGAAAAAAACCCCACAGAAACACCCAGAAACAGTGTTTGACCAGCTATCTGAGCATCTCTTAGCCCAGTCATATTGACACATAAAATTAATCCTTATATCCAAATGACAGCTATCTTTACAAGAAGATAGAATTTGAAGACAGACACATGGGAAGAACATATATGAGAACAAAGACAGAAGCTGAGGTGATGAGTCCCCAAGCCAAGGTATGCCAAGGAATCCCAGCCACCACCCTGATCTGGAGGAGAGGCATAAAATGGAGCCTCCTTTATAGTCTCCAGAAGGAACCAACCTTATCAACACATTGGCTTTTTACTTAAGGACTCCAGAATTGTAGGAGAGTCAACTTCTGTTGTCTTAAGTCCCACCTCCAATTTTCAATAATTTGTTGTAGCAGGACCTGGAAATTAAAACAAGGAGAATAAAAGCAGTTGGACAAAGATTTCTGTAGAAAATTGTATCTGAATTAAACTGAAAGGTGGAAAGATGATTACAGGTAAGAGAATTAGATTTAGAGACCACGAAAGTTTAGAGGGACACTGAAATTGGTTTGGTTGAAGGTTAATTCTTTCTGCATTTATGTAGTTGGGGAACTGAATTGAAGTAGATTACAGAAGACAGTGGGGTATGTGTGTGTGTGTGTGTGTGTGTGAGTGTGTGTGTCCCACACATATAGGAGGCCATTAACAATATATGTCTCAATAGATTATAAAGTACCTGAAGGTAGGACTATATTGTATAATTTCTTATAACTACAACAACTAGGCTAAAGGAAAGAACCAGGTAGAGAAAAGGGAGATATGCCAATACGAGAGTGTGGACACTGTTTTGTAGGAACTAGGAGACTGTTGAAGCTGGAGGTGATTTGGGAAAGCACACAGCTGCTCTGCCAGTTGTTATCGTGGGCACAGGGCATACAGTGGTGATAAGATGTCACAGTCCTTGCTTTTTACAAATTGCCCTGATCTGACACTGGCTGTTTAATTTAGGAAAGCACATACCAGTTTAGGTGGACTATCCCACAAGCTAGTAGTTTAGGTATGAAGTGGTCTTGTTTGTATAAGGCAGGAGAAATGGGAATGGGAAAAACTGGATGTCCAGTCTGGGACAAAAACAACACATTATCCCTTTCCGACCCACTTGTTCCTGATATCATTATACAGTGAAGAAAGAATATCGGAAGTAGACAAAGAGATTAGACATAGACACAGTGATTAAGGGAGAAGAGCTGGAGTGAGTCGGGGTAAGCATGGGAGAGAGAGAGTAATGAATGCCAAGAAATGCCAGGGCCAAGGTGGTGAGACACGGGTGGGAGGAAATTAGTCAGTGTCAGACACGGCAGTGCAAGGCTACAAACTACATGGATTTTGAAGAAACTGCTTAGTAAGGGCTGGAACTCAAGTGAAGTTCGCATGAGAAAGAAAGACAATGGTGAAGGAAAGAAAACATGAAAGACTAATTCATGCAGTGCCTATGAGATAAACATTGGGCCTGGTCGTGCCCATGCTGCTTAGAAAGCTGTGTCCCACAGAATTCTCTACGATGATGGGAACCTTCTGTAGTCACTCTCCCTAGTAGCTCAGCTTCTGTGTACATGGGGTGTAGCTAGTGCCACTGGAGAATCAAATTCTTAGCTTTATTAGTTTTAGTTCATTTGGATTTAAATAGTGATGTTTGCTGGTGCTTGCACATTGAACAATGCAGTCCAAGAGCCAGCTTCCATGGACTGGAAGTAAGGAAGGTGAAGGCTCATAAATTCACAGCACAAAGAAGCAAAACAACAAATCCAGACTGTGGTGTGTATGAGTGTTCTCTAGAGAAACAAAACCAATAGGATGTGTATAGAGAGAGATTTATTTTAAGAAATTGCCTCACACAATGATGGAGGCTGGCAAGTCTAAACTCTGCGGAGTGGGCCATTATATTGGAGACCCAGGAAGAGCTGCTGCTGAAGGTAGACATCACAGGTTACTTGCTGGAAGAATTGCTTCTTGCTCAAGGGAGTCAGTCAGTCTTTGTGCTATTCAGGCCTTCGACTGATTGTGTGAGACCCACCCACATTAAGGAGGACAATGTTTCAGTCAAACTCCACAAATTTAAATGCTAATGTCACATAATAGATACTCAGAGAAACATTTGTTTGACCAAATATTTGGGCATCATGGCCCAGCCAAGGTGACAAAGAAGATTAACCATCAAGTCAGTGGCAGGGAAGAAAAGGCAGAAGGAGTGAGGAGAAGGAAAGGGATCTGAGAGATGTACACAACACCTAGCAATAGGTGAATCATGTTTACTTCTTAATCCAAAGAAATCGATTGCAAGAAGATATTATTGAGACAATGGGGGAAATTTTATTGTAAATTCGACATTAGAAAATACCAAAAAAGGATCTTTAGTCATGTTAAGTAGGATAATGGTGTTGTGGAAAAAATATCCATATTGTTTAAAGATGCATAGTTAAGTATGTAGGCATTAAGTTACCTTAAATGAATTGCATTAAATTAATTCCATAAGAAAATGAAGCAGGGCCGGTGAGATGGCTCAGCGGCATAAGCGCCTGCCTTGCAAGCGCAAGGGCCCGAGTTCGACTCCTGGATCCCACATACGAAAAAGGGGCCGGTGATATCGCTCAGCAGCACAGGCGCCTGTTGGCGCACGAGATCCTGAGGTCGACCCCCCGATACCCACAAAAAAAAAAAAAATGAAGCAAATGTAACAAAACCTTGGTAGTTGTTGAAATTTGTTGCTGAGTATATGAGAATGTAATACCTTATTCGTTCTGATTTGGATAATTCATAAGAAGTATTTGAACATTGTACAGATACTGTGGACAACACCACATTGAGAATAATTGTACCTGCTAAGCTATCATTATTTTTTAAATATCTTCATGGATTCTCTCAGTGTTCTTTTCACCTTCTTAAATTCATGACTGCAAAATAGCAAAACTGCTCTCTATCCTTTACCACATAAAAGCAATTGGATTTGGAATTATGTTAATACAGTTTACCCAAGTTCTAGTGAGAACATTTGCAAATTCCCACTGTGAAAGTATTTCTAAATATTAGTAAAACATTAGGTGGCAGCAATATGTTAATGGTAGGCTTGGGCACAACTGGCTAGTTTGGTTGAAAGATATTCCAGGACTATTTTTATCTTAATTTGTATTTTATTCAGAACTCAGAGAAAGACGGCAATATCGTGTAAATCCCAGAGCGCTTCATACTTTCCCTGAATGCACCATTATTTTGGCAATCTTAAAAAGAAAACCACAATTTCACATAGAGCTGTGAATGTAGCAGATGTTTACTGGAAGCAGAACATGCATGTAATTTATTTTAATGTTCCTAAAAGCATGTACACAAATGAGATTTACAATAATGGACATACATATTTCCCAAAAATCTTTAATTTATTTATGTAGGGTTTTTAAAGTTTTATAATTTTTCTAAAAGAAATAGCTTTTCTCTATTTAAAAATAAGGGATTTTCTCAGCAATATTTTTTTGCTTTGGAACTCAGTAGCTTTTTCCTTGAAAAAAATTGGAACGGTTTTCTTTTATCTTATTGAAATGAGGATTCCCATGTTGTCTGCAAATAACAATTATAGCAATAAAAATTTGCTGGCATGTGGAGAAAGATATATATACTGTGTGTGATAGAATGTTTCATTTAATTTTTTTGTTTATTGCTATTAGTGCCCTTCAAAATACTCTCCCTCCCTTCAGACTCACTTATCGCATCATTCTCGCCACTTTCTGAAGTAGTTCTAGAAGTCCTCTTTTGTGGGTGCCTTTACTTGTGCTGTTGTGGCTGCCTTGATGTCTTTTTTTTTTTTTTTTTTTTTTGTGGGTACCAGGGGTCGACCTCAGGACATCGCGCGCCAGCAGGCGCCCGTGCCGCTGAGCGATATCACCGGCCCCTTTTTCGTATGTGGGATCCGGGAGTCGAACTCGGGCCCTTGCGCTTGCTGGGCAGGCGCTTAAGCCGCTGAGCCATCTCACCGGCCCTGCCTTGATGTCTTGAATCGATTCAAAATGTTTATCTTTCGTGGTCATTTAGATTTTGGGGAAGAGCCAGAAGGTATACTTGCCCGATCTGGTGAATAAGGTAGAGAAGACACACTGATGTTTTTACCAGCCTGCTTTTCTTTGGCTGGCGCTCAGCAACAGCAGTCACTGTGGTTTTGATCACAACTCATAAAGACCTTCATGAAAAAGGACTTCCAGACCTGCTTCAGACAGTGGCAAGAACAATGAGATAAGCATGTTTGAAGTGAGAGGAGTACTTTGAGGAGGATTAATGACAATGTGTCTTTTACTGTAATAATTTTTAATTTAGACATTCACTCTATATTTTGATCAAACTCTGTGTGTGGGGGGGGGCATGTGTGTGTACATGTAACCCTGTGTTCCACATAAGCCAAACTGCCAAATTTTCTGTGTTTTATCTAATTTGAAAGAAAAATAAAAACACTATTCCCAGCCCATCCACATGAAAAATGTTATAACTGAATATGTGAGACTGAAAGACCCTGGGATATAGCAACTTTTATCCTATTCTATCTGCATCAAAGCTGCCTTCTCATCTATGGCTACATCTAAGCCGGAGCACCTTTATTTGCATAGCTAGTAATAGTTACAAATATATACACTGAAATTGCTACAATAAATATCTCAGAGTATAGACAGACATGATGGCACATGCCCATAATCTCAGAACTCTGGGAGGCAGAGGCAAGAGGACAGCAAATTGGAGCCCAGTCTGGGCAATTTAGTGACTTAGTGAGACACTGTCTTGAAAGCAAGAAAGAGAGGGAAGGGAAGGGAAAGGGAAAGAGGAATTAGAAAGGGGAGGAGTTGGAGAAGAGGAAGGAGAGAAAGAGAGAGAGAGAGAGAAAGGGAAAGAAGGGACTTAGGATATAACTCAGTGTGAAGGCACTGGATTCAATCTCCAGTACGACAAAAAAACAAAATACAAAAAAAAACCCTCAAAAAGCAGTTTCTTATCCCCCTTGTAAATCCATGTTCTATTCAAAATTTGGTTTGCTCTGTTAGTGAACAAGGCCTACAGGACTTAGCATATAAGTTAACACATTCTCGAGACCCAAGGATGAGACCACCTCTGCTCTTCGGGAGTTTGTTAACAGGAAATGAATATCAACCCACTGAAATGTAGGTACTGATATATAACTTCTAATAAATTCCTACTTAGCATGATTGGAAGCCCACTCTTTGAGCAGGTAAAGTATACACCTATACGGAGTAGATTTGTAATTCCATGAAGTCACTTGAAGAAAGTTTAATACCCAAAATTGGAAAATGAAATTGAAAATTAAAAATCTTTCTTTTACAAATATATGCTTCCAACACTATGGATTTTAAACCTTTGTTTTTCATCGGGCTGATGTGCATAACAGGCAAAATATATTTAATGCCCAACTGAAAATGCAGTTGAATTATCAGAGAAAATTTATACATAATTCATAGCCTCTGGCAGTGAAAAAAAAAAAACACACTTCCTTTGCTTTCTTTAAACCTGCTAAAGGACATAATAATGAAAGTACACTCTATCATATCATGATAGCTGTCCTTTTAATGGAAGTAAGGAAACCAGAGAGCTACTTCTGGTCTAAGAGTTGGATGTTCTGAGCGAGGAGGCCAGTCCACCCACAGACTTCTGAGTTTAAGCAGCAAAATGGGAAACAGCAGAACAGTTGAAACAAAACCCACAACCATAATGATGGCGTTGCTGAACCCAAGCCTGTCATGCGGTGAGTTACCCTTTTTAAAAGACCACAATGCCACATGCAGGTCATTCAAACCTGCATGTGATATGAAAATTAAGCATGAATCACTGGGCATGTTAAATGAATTGCATCTCATAATTATCTAACTAGCAATGAAGCATCCTTTAACTGACCTGGGTGGGCCATATAAAGAGTTGTTAAATATAATGACAGTACATATTAGAAATGAAAGCCATCAAAATGCATGTTGGTAGGCGACCATCAGAGACATGACCAAGCTCTCCGCTGCTCTTCTAGTGGGCTCTGGGTGTTTCTTGGGGGAGGGTTGGTCCATACATAATGAGAGCACTGCAGAGCCCAGGCAGGATGGGCTGCAGAAATGAGATGTGAGTTATGAATCACCACTGTGCCTGGGCACCTGTTCCATAAATTTCCAGTAAATAAAAATAAAATTTAAAGTCTTATTCACACTTTTATGGACTCTTAAGAGCTTTCTTCTTTATGGTTTTGCTTTCGGCAGTGTGTGTGAGAGAGTGTGCATGTGTGAAAGGTAGAGGGAAGTGCATGAAAGACAAAGATTAATAGCTCTCAGGAAGATCAAGGCCTTCTGATTAGCTCGCCTCTCGCAGGCATTCACTCATCACTCATCTAAAACACCTTCTAATGGTCTGATTGAATGGGAGGGTGATTTTTATGATGTGAGTTAAATGAAAATTAGGAGGATTTTTGAGACTCTAACATATGGCCCTATTGATGATGTTTCCCGATATATTTTTTCACATGGTCATATTCTAAATCTAAATAAGAATCTATGGGGCAAAGGTTAGGATATCCCTATCGTCCACCCTCTAGCCTCATAGGAGGACAATAAAAATCAAATTTCCTAAACTTAAAGGAAAATTTGAGGCAAGTGGGAAATTAATGGTCATGAAAAAAAATCACCTCAAAAAACTTCCCTGCAAGTGTCTTTCTTAGCAATGGCTTTAAACCAGAGTTGAAATTGACAGCAGAGATTTTTGATAAGGCTGCAGCTCATTCTGCTGCAAGATTTTCTTAAAGAAGGTTTGCAAGGCATTAAGTACAAATAGCAACATAAAAAGGGCTTTAATTGAAGCCACAATACCTTCCAGTACATCCCTACTGATAAGATGTATGTGGTAAAATTTTACTTAATAATCTCTGATTATTTTTAATTTAAAAACATGTTTTTAATTATAAAAGACACCCATGCTTATTGTAGGAAAATTTTTAAATGCACAAAAAATATAAGAGAAAAGATAATAATCATTCAAATTCCCAGGTCCCAAAGATAATAGCTGTTGTACAGCTATTACCATTTTGGCATTTTCTTGTCCTTTAAAAATGTATTTATATTCTAACACATTTGAGATTGTGCCACGTATAAATCAAGTATCCTCCTCTTTACTTAATTTCATAAGCTCCACATTTTCCAGGTTCATTAAAGTTTGAAAAATTCTTTAAAATCCTAAAAACATGAATATCCACAGTACATTCCATCTACATCAATACCATGTTTTAACAATTATATTTTTAATTTTTTTCACCACCAAAATAATTAAGTAGAACTCTGCACATTTGCTATATCAAAAAAATCAGAACACATATTAATTAAAACTTTATATATTATTTTTTAATATGAGAGACAATTTAGGAGCTACTGACTAGATACACCAAAACAGTGGAAATTATAGAAGTTTTTGTTTGCTTCGGAGGAAGGCAGGACCATATATAAGAAATGAAATGTTCCCTAAATATTCGGTACTATCTGGTCACTTTAACATAGCATTTTGGCAGGGGTTTCAAGCTACTTACAACACTTGGCATTGCAGCTGCAATAGGCCTTCTGGAGGAAAAGCAGGAAAAATGACATGTGAATTTGGGATCATCAGAGTTTCCTTGGAGTAAGGAGTATGTTAGTCAGCCTTGAATCACTATAGCAACATGCCTGAGATAACAATTTAAAGGAGGAAAGGTTAACTTTGGTTTGTGGTTTCAGAGGTCTCAGTGTATGGTCAGTTAGCCTCATCACTTTTGGATCTGGGCAAAGCAGCTTATCATGGCAGGCAAGAGTGGTGCAGGAGGCTGCTTACCTCATGGTGGTTGGGAAGCAGAGAGAGAAGGGGTTGGGGTCCCAATATCCACTTCAAGGGCACAGCCCTAATGACCCCCTTTCCTCCTACTAGGCCCCTCTCAGAATAGCATCACATGCTGGGAACCAAGTCTTTTAATACATGGGCCTTTGGGGGACATTCAAGATCCAACCCATAGCACATAACACTGCACGGGAGTGTTGAGGGGCAGGCACTGAGGGCACAGAAATCACCCCTCCTTGTCCAGGAGCACGTTCAGCACTCAAACTCATCACCTGAAAAGGGTTTTCCTGCCTCAGAGAGGTCCTGTGAAGCTGCAGAGATGGTGCACGCATTGGTCCTGCAGAGTGCTGGGTGCAGGCGAAACTCTCAGTAAATCACTGCAGCTGTTGCCGTGATTATTAACGATATATTGTAATACAGAATACACCACAATATACTGCAGTTATTGTACTACTATAGTTATTGGTGATATTAAAACATAGCTGTTATAAGAATATTACATTATTAAAGATGGTTATTGTTGATATAGTTGTACAGCTAGCCCTCCATTTATGCAGGTTATGCATCTGAGGATTAAACTAACTTTAAATCAAGCATAATAAAGAAAAGAAGGAAGAAAGGAGAGGAGAAAAGGGCATAGGAAGGGAGGAAAGGAGGGAGGGAGAACAAAGAGAAAGAAAAAGAAAACTGTATGTGTCCTGAGCTTGTACAGACTTTTTTCTTGACATTATTCCATAAGAAATACAGCATAGAAGCTAACTATATTGTATCAGCTGTTATAAATATCTAGAGATGATTTAAGGTGTAGAGGAGAATTAGGTAATTATGTGCAAATACTTTGTCATTTTATACAAGAGACTTGAGCATCCATGGATGTTAGTATCTAAAGGAGGGTCCTGGCACCAATTCCCAGTAGATACCAAGGGAGGACTGTATTACAGATATTACTAATATACTGAAATATATAATATACTATATTATTAATACTACCAATATTTTTGTTAATGGTATTATACAGGAAATAAAACATAATTTACATTCTAAAGATTATACCTCTTTATTTTTATGTGTGTGTATAATGTATGATGGATGGATGTGTATTTGTATATACTCATGTCTCTTTGTGCATAAAATAGATTTTTAGGAGAACACTAGTTTTGAAAGAACACAAGAGTATTTTTTAGCCCAAGAGATGATGATTTAGGGAAAGTAATTATGGGTTTCATTTTAATACTGACTATAAGTCAACACTGGGACACAAATGCAAGAAATGTCTCATATGGTATAGTAAAATTGATTTAATCTTAAATGATCTGAGAATTAAGTATTATAAGTGATGTTTTAGAGGAAGGTAAAAATTAGGAAGAGGAAGAATAGTTGTTAGAGAATCAGAAGATGTTGATGTCATTGGTAGAAAACAAGCTCAGAAGTGAGTTCCCAGAGACAAGTGGGTTATACTCAGAAAGGACATGGGCATCTACCTCCCACAAAACAGCCCTGGAACCCAATTCTCCTGATGCTTTTCGCCATCGTCTCATTGTGTCTGTGCCACCACCTTCCATCACTAAAGGGAAGCGGAGACTGACTTCCTCATGAAGTCTCATTCAATATGATGTAAGCTGGAGGTGGTGGCCCATGTCTGTAACCCCAGCATTTAGGAAGGTTGAGGCAGGAGGATCACAAATTCGAGTCCCCCCTAAGAAATTTAGTGATAGCCAGCTTCAAAATATAAATAGACAAATGATGATGATGATGATGAAGATAGAAAGACAGATAGATGATAGACAATAGATGATGGATTAGATAGATAGATGATGATGGATAGATAGATAGATAGATAGATAGATAGATAGATAGATAGATGATAGATAGATAGATAGATAAACTAGTTAGGGTTTGAGATATAGACAGTGGTAGAGTGTCCCTGGGTTCAATCCTCAGTACTACAACAACAACAAAAACAAAAAATGCAGAACGACTGACCGTAGTGCCAGATACTGTACTGGGACTCCACACGTGTTAATTAGTACTTGAAATGAACTTTGTACATTGGGGGAATTAAAGAAGAAGTAAATGAAGCAAAGTGGGAAATTTAAAAGATGATTTTATTAGAAAAGACTCTGGAAGTGAGGAGACGAGTAAATAATACTTAGATGTTACAGCAACTGGAATTTGCAATCTCACCCTTGGACAGAGGACTGATCCCCAGGGAAGAAACAACTGCATCCTGTTATCTTCGTGCTAGTTTTTAAAACTCCTGTAAAAGAAAAATAAAACACCACTTTTGCTAATGCATCATAATAAATCTAAATGCTTTGCTAATTGCCTGTCACCACTACAAATAGTATTTGCTTTTCAGGGAGCTTTCATAAAGCCCTAGGAAATAAATCAGAACTTTTAATTCATTGGAAGACAGACTGAGAAACAAAAGGGGGACCTCTAAGATAATGGCATAATCTTGAGCATCATCTGAAGAGGGCTATTGTGTAATGTAGGGAGGACTTTACCAAAAGCCAGCTTGACACTGTTGACCATACAACAAAAATGCTAATAGTTTGTGTATTATTTTCTTCCCAGTCTAAAGGCACTGTGATGAAAAACACCCTCCGCAAGTGGCACTGGGTGTAGCACTCAACAACCAAGTCCCAAAAATTATGGAGTTGAGATCCCTCTGCCTGCCTTCTGTGTAGGGCTGCAAGATCCCCAGAAGTGATTTCACACAGCCAACTGCTATAGTAACTAAATGCCACATGTAACTTAAAAACATTTCTTTTTATTTCTGGAAAGTAAATCTAATATACGATCAAATCATGCCACTCATAGTACTGTACTCTCCAAAATTACTTCTTAAATTCCACCAGTTCACTAACAGAATCCATAGACCATAACAGGAAATGTTTGAACAGAATATATTGGCTGGCCTGGGGATGTAGCTCAGTGGTATACCATTTGCATAGCATGCAATAGGCCCTGGGTTTGATTCCCAACACCACAAACACAACAAAAAGCAAACAACAAAAAAGAATATATTTGCTATGTAGTACATTGCTGACTTCTTCAAACAATGTGTATGTTTAAATAAAATATTTAAAATTTAATTGCAGAATTTCAGTTCATTTGCTGGCAATAATTTTTAAGACAATGTTACTGTAACAATTACCTTAAGGTTTCAGTAAGGAAAAGGTTAAACTGAGATCTAAAATTTAGGATGAAAAAATCTGTCACAAACAATTAAAGGATGAATCAACAGAGAATGGAGGAATTTTAGGGTTTAGAAAATACTCTGTACAATACTATAATGGTGGGTATATGTCATGTACATGTACATTTGTCCAAACCCACAGAATGTCGAGCACCAACAGTGAACCCTAATGTCAGCTGTGAGCGCTGGTTGATAGCGATGTGACAGCATAGGGTCGTCAGCTGTAACAGAGGTACCACTCTGATGATGGTGTCGATAGTTGGGGAGACTGTGCATTTGTAGGGATAGAAGGAATAGGGGAGCTCTCTGTGCCTTCCTCTTAACTCAGTGATCCTAAGACTTCTCTATAAAATAAAGTTTATTTTAAAAATTATTTCATATTATTAATGGATACTCTTAAATTTCACTCAACATCAATCAGAACATTGTATTTTCCAATGTGACTATAACTTGTGTTAAGCTGCAGATCTTACATTTGTTGGTCTAAGAAGCGGAAGGGATGGAGGATCTTTAGAGTGGAGACAGGGAGCTTAAGATCAAATTAGTGAATGAAGTCAGAGTAACCCTTCCGGTCCGCAGATCCAGCTAGTGCCAGAGCAGCCATCAGAATCAGTCCCCTTGCTCCCCACAAAGGCGTCCCCAGGGCCACGGCCCCATTACAGTCCTCCCTGATTGCTCCCACCCCTGCCTAGGACAATCAACCCCCATCAAATCCTTGGAGGGTTAAAGAGCCATTTGGGGCAAACAGACCACATTGTAGTACCAAAGATGCCACAGAAAAATATTCAAGTCAATAGGTATTTCTTAGCTGACCCTGGAAAACTTGGATGTTGTTTTAAAACTTGTCAAAACCATACCTTTGTAGGAACCAGGGAAGAAACATTCCAGGTTTATTTCTCTATTCAGCCACTTCTGCCAATTCTCTCTCATTTCCTAACAAGGCCAGAAGGATGACTACATTTAAGACCTTCAGTACTTGTAAAACAATGTAAATAATAGAAGTTTGATAGTGTGAGGTGCTGCTGTGCTAATTAGGAGGTCATGCTTTTCAGTGGCACTGCATTAAATGCTCATAACCATCCTATTCTTTAGGTATTATTATTAAACCCATTTTTAATATGAAGGTTCAGGAAGGCTAAGTAAACTGTCTACAGTCACAGTAGGAGAGGAGAGCGCCACGAGTTTGGATTCAAGTTTTAAGGTCTTCCTATTACATCATTCAGCAAACTAGAGCCATTTCCTTTTATTCTAGGGACAATGTGCTGGTCTTGCAGCTCCGGTTGGCATAAAACAAAAATTATTCTACTTATAGCCAAGTGTGGTGGTGCACACCTATAATCCCAGCACTTGGGAGGCTGAGGCAGGAGGATTGCTACGAGTTTGAGGCCAGACTGGGCTACATGAGTGAGTTCAAGGCCAGCCTACACTACATAGCAAGACTCTGTTTCAAAAAAACAGAATTATTCTACTTTTTAGGTCCAAACTATATCTCATAACTGAAGAACCCTTAAAATGATGCAGTCACTCAGTTATTTTGATTATTTTTGTAACTAATTTAAATCTAATCACAATAGAATAACCAACACTTAATAGAGTCTGGAGATTAATTGACCACGTTACAGCCAGTAATATGCATCAAGGCTGTGAATGTATTTGTAAGTCATACAAACACACACAACAAAAACAACTACCTTATTATTTATATGAAAATATTTTTTTTAAAAAAGCCAGTAAGAATACAGGAGAAGACAGAGAATTTGTTTCAATAAAATTGAGGACTCACTGGGTACCTATAGAAATAAAAGCCTTCCAAGCAAAATGATTTCTCAACAAAAGACAAGTAACTACCACGTGTAAGTGATAAGGGCCCTAGCCTGTGTAGTGTAAAATGCTTTCTAGAATCTTACAAATTCCAGCGTGGCCGGAGGGTAAGGAAGAAGAAAACAGCAAGATTAGAATCACATGCAAATGCGGGGGCATGAGTATCCTCAGAAGGAGGCCAGACCCCTGTGTTTATGGTGATGAGTGATCTTTAAAAACCTGAAAACCCGGACCTAATCAAAATGTAGTATATGTAGGAGGAAAAATAAGATAATATCACCTATCACCACTGATTTCAGCACTCTGAGAAAAAGTGGGGGAAAAACTTCCTGACACGATAATGAATGTTCATAAACTATATACACTTTCTAGTATTTTTAAGCAGAGAAAAAAATGTACCATGATATTCTTCCGCCTGCAGTACAATGTATTTACTTAAGGAGTAAATGCCTGGATTTTTCAAGGAGATGGATCTCAACAAGCAAATGCTGGAACAATTAGCCATAAATATGAAGAAGCCCTGGTTGTCTTTAAGCAGAGCACACAATCATATGCTGACAGGAACTCCACCATGAAATCAGATCTGGGGAAATCTTGCAAACAGAATCTGGCACCTGCCTTTGTCCAAGTTTGATGTATTTACTGATATTTGACATTAAGACTCAGGCTTTCCAAGAAAGTAAAAGAAAAGGAAAGGCTTCCCTTGTCACATTTCGGTAAAGGCAAATTATTCAGAGGTCACCAAACTGACAGGAAAAGTACATGAGAAAGAATGCTTGAAGAATTGCTGAGGGATGTCACTTAAGTCCCCCAAGATATGTTTCTCTGTAAGTGTGTTTTACTTTTAAAAATAATAGGATGGAAGAAAGGAAGCTTTGATTTTCTGATAGTATAGAATCAGAGAGCACTGTCCAAGAGAAATACAATGCAAGCCAGACACATGGTTTTAAAATTTTAAAGTACATTAAATAGGTAAAAGAAATGGATGAAAGCAATCTTAATAATATACTTTTAATTAAATAATTGAAATATTACTTCAATTTGTGATTGATACAAAAACATTAATGAAATATTTGCATTCTTTTTGCTATACTGTCTTAAAATCCAGTGTGTATTGCCACTAGCAATTTATGTCAACCCGGACAGGCCACATTTTAAGTGCTTGGTGGCCACACATGGCCAGGGGCACAGAATTAGATCATCTAATCTAACTAGGTTTCAAAAACCTAGTGCTCATGGCCTAATCTTATACTGAGTAATGTTTTTCTCCAAAAGGTATTTGTACATTCTCTAATTCTTGAGTTTATTAATACATGAGAATGTTTACTTGTTGTCCTTAAAAAAAATTAATTAATTAAAAAAATAAAAAATAAGAAAAAATAAAAAGCTAGTGCTCTAAACCCAAACTTTATTATAACATGTAGTCTAGGCTACCATATTATTTTATTGGCAATTAAGTAGATGAAAGCATAGCAATTTTGTGGGGAAATTAGCTTAAATTGAATACGAGTATATTCTTAAAGGCTTTTCTTATTCTTAAAAGTCTCGATTAGGTGGTTTTCCTATATGCTAAACAAGAATTATAGTACTTTGCATCTAGGAGTTTTCATGATTGAGGAGGAAGAGTTGAAGGGTGTTATGGGTTGTGTCTAGATGTTTCCCCAAGGGTGGGCGATTGCTGGATCAGTCCACTGATTGGAATGGCACCGCCCTAATCCCAGGATACTGGAAACAATATAAGGGACAGAAAGAGGCTTGTCTCACTCTTCTGTTGCTCTTGCTGTCCTCCACCGCCATGAACTGTTGCCCTTCCGCCCTGTGCCACCCTGCCTTGGAGCCAGCCAACTACAAACTGTGAGCTAAATAAACCTTTCCCCATTTAACTTTGGGTTTCGGGTATTTTGCCTCAGCAACAAGAAAAGTAATTAAGACAAAGTGTTATTAGTATAATAATTCCAACCTCCTTTTAATAAAAATGAACATTTTAAAATAATAATTTTAAATTAATAATAATAGCAAACATTGAGCACTCCTTATACATTACATATCATAATCATACAAGTCTCTAAACACTATGAAATAAGTACAATTATTAATTCTTTTTTAAAGTTCAAAAAAAGACTGAATCAAAATGAATAGACACTTCTCAGAAGAAAAAGTACAAATGACCAATAAATACATGAAAAAATGCTCATCATCACTGACCATCAGAGAAATGCAAACTGAAACTACACTGAGATACCATCTTACCCCGAAAGAATAGCTATCCTCAAAAAATCTAATATTAACAAATGCTGGTGAGGACTGGGAAAAAAGAAACTGTACTACATTATTTGTGGGAATGTAAACTAGTACAAACACTCTGGAAATCAGTGTGGAGATCCCGCAAAATGCTAAAATTAGAAATTTCATTTTACCAGCAATCCCCTTCCTAGGTATCTTCCCAAAAGAGTTAAAATCATCGTATTACAGGGATACATGCATATCCATGTTTATACCAACACAATTTATAACAGCTAGATCTCGAAAACGGCATATATGTCCATCAGCAGATGAATGGATAAGGAAAAGGTGGTATTTATACACAATGGAGAAAGATAATCTTGAGGCATTCAAGTTGCATGGATGCAACTTGAAAACATAATGTTAAGTGAAATAAATCAGACCCACAAGCTTAAATATAGCATGGTTTCTCTTATATGAGAAACACAAATAAAGAACAATATAGAAGAGAGAAATAGAAAACAGGGAGAAGTTTGAATATTTCCCAGAATTACAAATTCCATTGTTTTAAAAATATTTCCACATATATGTGAATTGTTTCATTTATACTACTAGTTTATCTTAGTTCATTGAAAAGAAAGATTGGTGTTATTATCTGTTTGGTTCTTTTTTGTTAGAATCTTTGTGGTTTATGTCTTGTACTCTGAATAACTACTTTGAAGATAATGATACACAGCATAATAACTATTAGTATTCTCTTATTATTTGGTTATGAAATTTTGTTTTATTTTTTTCATAAAATATTTTCATAAATAAAAAAATTTTTTAAAGACTGAGACTTGGAGTAAATATCTTGCTTAAGGTAGCAACTAGGGAGTCCACACCACCCACAGCCTCCCTCCTTACCCACACAAAGCATCTCTTCACGACAAGACCCAGGTACCACCCTAGCATCCTGAAGCCTTGCAGGAAGATGGGGATTTATATTGTCATCAGGAAGATCCCTTTAAATGGGGAAGTTGTAGTGCTGCTTGTATTTTCCAACTGTAAGAGCGAAGTTATAGAATAGCAAACTTATAGAAATTTCATAGCAGAAGTTAGAAATCAATTAGTAGCCTCTGCATAAGTTCATGCTGCCTGTCACATAGTTAGACTCAGCTAACCTTGACCACCATGCCAGCTATAATTGAGAGACAGATTGACTCAGCCTTATATAACTGCATCCAGATACATTGCCCATAGTTTCTAGCCTATAAACATATCCTGTTTTGCTTGCCTATTCCAGGAACTTTCCACCTAGGTCAGAACAACCCAGTCAAGGACATACTTGCCTGATTTCACTGGCCCACTTGGACAGCCCCCTCCCTAGCAAAGCCTGCCCAGAACAAATCTGCCAGACAACATATGCCTTAGCCTATGTAACCAATCATATAATAACCTGCAATCAGCTTTGTATTTCTGGCTTGCAAAAAGCCAGAACTCTAAGCTGACTCTGGGCTAGTGATTTGGACTTGGTTCCCACTAGCCCATTAGCGTTAAAATAAAGTTGCCTTCCAACTGCTCAGATGCAAAAAGTCTTCCATTCAGTTTAATATCAGATTTCTGCAACACAACTTCAGAAGGAAACATTTTCCAGGCAAAATAGAGAATACTAAAAATATGGGGGAAAAAATCCTACCCCTGAGAATTAATTTCAAATAACCTAATAAATCTTTTGAGTGGTTCAAGAATCTAAGCCAGAAGCTTTTATTCTAAAGTATCATTTGTGCTCATTATGGTAAGAACACATGTCGTAGCTTCTTAAATGGATAAAATACAAATTTTCTTTTGAACTTTTAGGAAGATTGCCTGTATAAGTAAAAAGAAAGAGAAAGAGTATGAGAGGGAGGTGAGGAAGGAGAGGGGATGAAAAAGGAGAAAAAAGAAGAAAATGGAAACAACCCAAAAGGGTATCAGAGAGAAAGAAACATTTGGGTTTCTCTCTCTCTCTCTCCCTCTCTCTTCCTCTGTCTCTCTCTCTCTCTCCCTCTCTCTCTTTCTCTGTCTCTGTCTCTCTCTGTCACACACACACATACAAATTCGACCATCAGTTCTGTCAAGTGCTTCCCTCTAGTGGCTGAAATGATGAATATAGATTTGTTCTCTGAAAAAATAAATCTTCATAAATTCAGTCCTATTGCATCTCCAGAACCCAACCAGCCTTACTTTTAATTATAATAAAAGAAAAGTTTACAAAATTAAAATAAGTATCCAGTTTGTATTATATCCTTATAAACTGTGGATTATTATTGTTTATTTTTTGGGGGGAAGGTACTGGGAATCGAACTCAGGACCTCATGCTTGCCAGGAATTATTGTTTATTTCAAAGTGATTTAAATTATACTCTCAGGTAGGTAGGTAAAGAAAAAGAGATAGATGTTTTGCAAATGGAAAGGGAACCAAAAGATAGAGGGAGGGGGGAAGGAGAGGAGGGGAAGAGGAAATAAAAAGAATTAAAATGTGTTAGGACCAACTTCCATGATGAGTGGAATCATTGTGTACTGCAACATGTACTAATAAAAAAAAAAGCCAAAAAAATGAAATTGAATCTTCACAAATCTAACCAAGCCAGCTTGCACTGAGTACACTGATATGCTTGTGTTACTTTCCTGAGAAATTTTAATATAAAGACTTGGCTCTGTTTTTTATTTGGTCAGTTGATTGTTCTGGTTTTGGTTTTGGTCTTTGGTTTTAGCATGTTTTGGTTTGGGTTTTGTTTGCTTCTTACAATTTTAGGCAGAATTTTTCACTTCTCATCTTGATTTATAACAGGAAAGCCTTGATTGTTACTGTCTACAGAATCATTAAGATTGCAACTTGAGGGCCGGTGAGATGGCTCAGCGGCGTAAGCGCCTGCCTTGCAAGCGCGAGGGCCCGAGTTCGACTCCCGGAACCCACATACGAAAAAGGGGCCGGTGATATCGCTCAGTGGCACGGGTGCCTGTTGGCGCGCGAGGTCCTGAGGTCGACCCCCGGTACCCACCAAAAAAAATAAATAAATAAATAAAAAATAAAAAAAAGATTGCAACTTGAAAGCCATAAACAAAATAAATATTCAATCACTTCAGGTATGTCTCTTTGTCAAATGGAAGTTAATTTATGTTTCAGAACCATCCATAAGATTAAACAAAGCTACAACAGTCAGTAGCTTTGTGATAAATATTGTATATACCAAGAAAGAGAAAATAGAGACATTAGTATTGCTAAGTATTACTGTTGAGAGCACGATAGGGTCAAAAGGAGACTCAAGTGGCATCAGCAGTGTAAGAAGGTCCTGAGGTCCAGGAGTTTGGGACTGGATGACTGTTTTCAAGCACCCAGTTATTTTATCCAGCTTCCTGTTTTACTGAAGACTGTACTGCAACTTGTCCCCCCAAAGACTGCAGGACTCCTTTAACAGCTTATAGAAATGGAAGACAAGTCTACACAAAATAACATTTTTCAGACATTTCATACTTTTTCCTAGTATTAAAAGTGCTGGAAATTGTTTGTATATGTACTATGGTTTGTGAAAAGTCTGATGTAGAGCAAGATAATGGGCCAGAGTTTATCTTCTATTTTTAAAGAGAAAACTGGGAAGATAGTACCCAACACCTGAGTCCTTCCACCGAGCTGGGCACTGTTTTAACATCATCACATAGCTCCTCTTATCCAATCTTTACAAGGAATGATGCCATCTGTACTTCAGGCTCCCCATTTTATAGGCAGGGGACAAAAGCACAGAGAGGTAGGACAGTTAGAGCAGAAGCACAGAGAGGTAGAACAGCTGGCCCAAGTTTACATGGTCAGTGAGGGACAGGGTGTTAATCTTAAAACTAAAAGCATACCTGTACAAAAGCAGTTACTTTGGGGAAAGCTTAATCTACTTTTAATTATTTTTATTCTTCTTTAATTAAAGAGTATTTTCCCTTCCATCAGTGCATTTACTATTATTTTAATTAGCAGCCTTTTTGAGATACACAGTCCCCATACTTTAATCTGACTCATGGTTTTGTCACTCCCAATTCCTGCAGTAAAATTTATCTGAAGGAGCAATAAGCACACTTCTCTCTTTAAATGAATGATGAAATCAGAATGGAGAAAAAAGTGTTTGTATTTATATTTTAAAAATCTGGCCAGGTAGTTTACAACCCCAAAGAAAATGCTACAGATTTCAATTGAACTAAGAAACCCAGTTGAATCCATTGCCTATGGCTAAACTCTTTTACAGTGAGATAGGTGGATGATAAATGAGGTATTTTTCTGGTTTTTAGCCACTGACAAGTACCAGAGGAGCACAATGCAATACAATGCAAATGGAAAACTACAAAAAGTGATCGACTCTGATTATCCATGATTCATTCATGAAGTCTTACAGGATGCCACAATCCATGTAGAAAATCTCAGATATATGTTTGCAAGTTCTTTACACCCCACTTAGAGTTAGACAAGAGCCAACCAACCTCATGTGGGTCACCCCATTACGGTCATTTTTACCCATTTCTGTATCCTGCTTGGACAAACTTCACTCATGGTACACAAGGGGGCAGGGAAAGGTTGAAGAATCTGTCAGCTGCTTCCATAATTCTTGGTCACTCCCATCCAGAAATTCGTGGGATGATCTGAAAAAGCGATTTCGTCTGTGAACCATAGCACTTTAATGATCCTTTTTAAGGAGGATTGGTCCATTTTTTACTTTGCAAACTCTTATGCAATAAGAGTGGCATTAGCAGAAAGTCAGTTAAGTTTAAAAATTGGTTAGGAAAAACTTCTAGCTTCACATCCAGAATTGTAAAAGTAAATCAAGTGTTGTTGCCCCCCTCCTTAAAGTAACAAATAAAATGTTGAACCTAATGTAAACTACGACTCTTGAGTGATCAAGAGGAGTCAGTGACAACCACAGTGTGGGAAAAAATGTTTTCCAGCTGTTCTTCAGACAAAGGATTACTATGGAGAACATACGAAGAACTCAAAAAAATCAGACCTCCCAAATTGAAAGACCCAATCCAAAAATGGGCATCTAAGATGAATACATGCTTCTCAGATGAAGTAAAAACAGTAAATAAATATATGAAAAAATGTTCAACATCACTAGTCATTTGAGAGATGCAAATTAAAAAAACACTGAGATTCCATCTCACCCCAGAAAGAATGGCTATTATCAAGAAATCAACCAATAACGAATGTTGGAGGGGCTGTGGGGAAAAAGGAACTCTTCTCCACTGTTGGTGGGAGTGTAGACTGGTGCAACCACTGTGGAAATCAATGTAAAGATTCCTCAAAAAACTAGGACTAGAAGTTCCATTTGACCCAGTTATTGCCCTTCTTAGTATCTTCCTGAAAGAATTAAAAGCACCATACCACAGCGATATATGCACACCTGTGTTCACAGCAGCACAGTTTGTAATAGCTAAATCTTGGAAAGAGCTCACACGCCCATCAACTTATGAATGGATAAAGATGTGGGTTTTTTATACAATGGAGTACTACTCAGCCATAAAGAAGGATAAATTTGAGACATTTCTAGCTAAATGGATGCACCTTGAGACCACACTCTTAGGTGAAATAAATCAAACACACATGTTTAAATATCACATTGTTTCTCTGGTGTGAGAAACCAAAAAGTCAACAAGGACCAAAATGTATAATAGATAGTGGCAAATGGGAAGAAAATGTTCAACGAGAAGGAGAGCAAGGGAAGGGGGAGGAGGAAAGGAAGGAAGGGACAAGAAAAAATAGAAAGAAAGCTTTTGTAAATAAAAAAGGGAGGAGGGGTTGCAGGGAGGGGAGGAAAATGGGAAAAACAGAAGAAGCCAGATATATCACATACAGGTATCACATACAAACTCCCTATGATGAATGCTACCATTATGTATATCTAAAATGTACCAATAAAATTTAAAAAATAATAATTTGGTTATACAAAGGTAAAAAAAAAAAAAAAATACCAACATGTGATTTTATTCCCCAGTCCTTCCATGGAAAACCAGGCCATGCCTCCAAGTTTGGCCCCTTCATATCTTCTTGCTTCCTGAAACCCACACATCGAACATGGAAGAATTCCAACTGGTTTTGTGTCTGTGGGGGGGGGGGGTAGCGGGGTTGAACTCAGGACCTCGTGCTTGCGAGCAGAGGTTTACGCCGCTGAGCGATATCACCGGCCCTTTTTCCTTTGTATGTGGGTACCTGGAGTTGAACTCAGGACCTCGTGCTTGCCAGGCAGGCGCTTATGCCGCTGAGCTCACAGGCCCCTCCAACTGTTTCTTTTTTTTTTTTTTTTTTCTGTGGGTACCGGGGGGTCGACCTCAGGACCTCACACGCCAGCAAGCACCCGTGCCGCTGAGCGATATCACCGGCCCCTTTTTCGTATGTGGATTCCGGGAGTTGAACTCGGGCCCTCGAGCTTGCAAGGCAGGCACTTAAGCCGCTGAGCCATCTCTCCGGCCCCCCTCCAACTGTTTCTTAAAACAAGTCAAGAACCTTAGTTATCTTTAAAGTTATTTGATAATCCATACAGATTTTTATATTTCTCAGCCATTCATAGTTGTCTCACACACATCTAGTTCAATAGTATTTTTAGTTATTCGTATTTTATTTAGTCTTTTGAAAGCAATTAACGTCATAGAAATAAGACATCTCAGCATTTCTTTGTGATCGTGTTTCACGGATTTATCTAACATTTGGTTAATTTGTAAAATTTCATTAACCAGTATAGAAGACAGATTTGGGAACAAGCAACAGCTCGGTAATATTTTTTCAGTAGTATTTAATACAAATGGTCAAAGCAGACTTGGAGAGTAGTTGACCACCAGCCAAGGGCCATGAGCACTGGTCAGGGATGGACTAACGCAGCTATTGACTCCAGAGTTTGATAAGAAGACTTCTGCTGTCATCTGCATGCCTCACCCTCTCGCCCATCCAAAGGCCATTTTGGGAATCTGGATATTAAGGTTTGTTTTGCTCTACTATTTTCTAAGAACTTATAGATACAAAGTGTTCAGGAGAGAGCTGGTGCATAAATAACTAATGTGAGTAATGTTGGACACTCTTATTGTTCAAAGGACTGGAGTCTCTCTGAGTTCCAAAGAGCCAAAGTGTTTAGAGTCAGGGTTATTATTCAGGAAATTAACAATCGATACATCTGGCCTCCAGTGAGTTTGTCAGAGCATCAAGGAGATTCACAAAACATTAGAGTTGACCTTGACACACAAAATAAACGTTAGTAGTATTTATTCTGAATTTCAGCAGGCAGAAACTACAAAACATGCCTGGCTTTTCCCAGCTACCATACCAACTGCTCACAGCTGTATGATGCTATGAGTTCTTACTGCCATGAGTTGTGACTGAGGAGCAATCTTCTACTGTTAAAGGATGCATTTAGCTTCAATATATTCCTTATGTCCACATGTTTTGATAAGAGGCACCATTTTCATGTATTTGAAAATGCAGTTGGAAAAAAAACAAGACTCAGAGAGACATTTAATGAATTTTAAGTTTTGTCCCATCATTATGTAAATAATAACCCTCATTATTTTTAAAATCAATTTGGGAATAATGGTGAGAGGCTTTAATCCTATGACTTTATTATATATTGTTGTATAATTTCCCAGCATCTCATAATGTCAGAATGCAAGCCTCTGGATGATGCCTGTATTATGGCATGTACGAAATGAAGGGATTTGTTTTAATTGATTGCCTTTTAATCAGAAAGTGCTTGTGGAATGAAGAATTGTCAATGGACATTTGCATAAGCCCCATCTCAGAAGGAATGGGTCATGGGTTGTGTTCCATTGTGCAGTGGCCTGAAGTCACAGAACCCAAAGGGGCATGTTTTCTAGTGACTTGTCCCCATGGAAATTGAAATTCTGGTGGTGTTTTAGCTCTGGAGGTTTCAGCACTGGTAAAGAAGCTTTGTGAACATTTCCTCATGACTCTTTCTCAGGTCTTCGTTGAACAATAAAAGGTCAACGGAAGGCTGCAAATTTCCATAGCAGATGTAGAGCCAAATGTGCTGTGCCACCAATTCAGCCATTGGATGAGATAGATCCAGGAGCAGAAAAGTTGAAAATTTTAAGGAGAAATATGCTACATTAGATCAGCCAGTCCTCTACAGGAACACTGGGAGTTGTCCAGGAGCACAAACCGTTGTCAATTAAAGAGTCAAAAAGCACCCTTCTGTGGCACCTACCCTTGCTTCACAGGCAAACTGGCCTGAGCGCTGTCAGTATCCAAGCCAGACTTGGCCCTGTGGAATCCAGGACTTGGAGATTCTTGCTCCAGCTGCAGTGAGTCCCCTTAGCCCACCAGCTTTGGACAATAATGCTGATAGCACCAAAACAGAGATCACTGCTAGCCGAGTTTATAGGCATTTGACACATATTATCTCATTTATTCTTCCAAGATCTCTGAAAAGTAGGAATTCTTTTCTCCAAATTATCCATGAGAAAATCAAAGCATGGAAAATATAAATAACCAACTCTTCAACATAGAACCAGACTAGACTCAATTAGCCTGAGTTCAACCAAGTTAGTCGCACATTCCTTGGAGAAGGTGATTGGGTGAAAGCATGTGGGTGCTATTTAGCCCCACATCTGGCTTCAGTCATGCCAAGTCTACTCATGCACTGGCCCGCCGGCTTTCCGGTGTCCTGAGCTGCAGAATCTTCCAGCAGTGTTCTCTCCCAGCCTCTATAAACACCACATCTGTGGTCCGTTGGGCACTTGCTGTGCCAGGCTTTCTGACAGTGTCCACAAATAATTCATTTTAATCCTTTAAGTCCTACTATCCCCATTTTTCAGATAAGAAAACTGAAGTTTAGAAATGTCTACTGCTTGTGGTAAAAGTAAGTCTGTTCTTTTAACTCCAGAGGTGATTCATGTTAAAAGTATGGACTATCCAAATGCACCAATAAAACGCTGCCTCTACCACCTACTAAATGTGCAGCCTGAGACAAAAAACAAAACTTTCCCTGCTGCAACTTCTTCATATATAAAATGGGTAAAAAATAAAGTAATACCTATGTTATAAGGTTGTGAGGATAAGTCACTGTGGGTCAGGGCTGGGAACTGTGATGACTGTGTAGGAAATTATGTACCCATTTATTAATATTGTCTATTATTTTACAAAGCATCATCTCAGGGTCTGTCATTGTGGAATCCTACTTCTTCCCAGATCCCAGATTTCCCCCTGGTTGCATCCAAGTTCTACTCCACCCCACCTGCACGCAGTGAGAACATTTGTTCCATCCCACCCCTTCCTCCTTGCTCCTGGCCACTGCCCTCCACCCCTTTTGGTGTTTGGTGACACAAACACCTAGATTTGGGAAATTGAGCTACTCTCTAAAAGTCCATGTTTTCTATTTCTTCTAACTTTTCTATTTTTTCCTTATTTCACATCTAATATTTGACCTGTACTGTGTTCAACTCCTTGTAAAAATGAGTTGTGTCACAATAATAAAATATATAATTGGTAGTGACCATTAAAATAGATTTATTGGGCCAGGGATATAGCTCAGTGTCACAGTGCCTGCCTGGCGAGTGTGAGGTCCTGAGTTTGATTCCCGGTACCAAAATAAAATTATCATCATAATAAAATCTCCACGTCATTTCATTATCTCTGGGGTCTTAAACTGTGCTTAAAGTCAAAAACACAGAAAGCACAGTGTTACAAGTTTTTACAGGAAACTTTGCCAAGATAAAACTTGCTTCCTAAATATTGACAAAGAACTGGTTTAATGTTGCTAAATAATTTTAATTTTCTTTTGAAAGGAATTGAAGTAGGATAGAGCAATGTAAGAGGAGAAAGGACATTGGACCATGCAACATAATAAATAATACTGCAAACACCCTCATATGAGTCTTCATCCTTCAATCTTGACATTGATTTCTCCTATCTGACTTGCTTTGAGGAAATGCAAGCCATTCATGGAAAACGCATGTTCCCAGACATAATGGTCATGATATTGCTTTCCCTCCTAGTTCTCTGCAGGCCTCACTCTTATACGATGTTGTTCTCTTTTGTGATATAGCATTGTGTGTCCCCTCCTGTGAAGCTCTTCTGCACTCTCGAGGGCAAATCCCTTTACACCAAAAAGACAGATGGTTGGTTAAATGGAAGCTCAGGTTTTTTCTGTTTACAGGAGGATCCTAAGGAAAACAAACTCTTTAGTTTTTGTAATTCTGCAGCTAACCAGAATCAAAAAAAGGGAAATTCTTCCCTATAATTCTGTGTCATTTATTCCCATACTTGTAGTATTTTCCTCCCAGCTTTTATTTTTCCAGATTATAATTTGAAAATTAGTGCACAATGAGCAAAAGGATTCAAAAGAATGGCTCTTTCTGTGTGATGAAGCCATTGCTTTGTGTAGGTCAAAGACAAGGACTAAGAGACCAGGAGAGACTAAAGAAGAGGAGTATTTTCTTTGTCCTTCTTCCTTCTTCCTTTCTTTATCCTTGCTCCCTCCTTTCCTTCCTTCCTCCCTTCTCTACTTATTTCTTTCTGCCCTTCTTTCTTTCTTGTTTTTGTTTTGGTTTTCTGGGTTAGAGTTTGGCATTTGTGACTGCCCTCAGCCATAGGACAAGCTTTCAGTACGTGGGGACACTAACACGTTATACACCCTCTGTCTCCTGCCTCGCAGACAACCACAGACAAAGTGCTCATGGAGTCCTGCACGACATTCCCTCCAGGGCTTTCTTTCCCATAGTTTTCCTCTTTTTTATTTTGTTTATAAGACTTTGGCCAGTTTGTCTTTGGCCGTCCCATGTCCCTCTGAGCTCCCTGTGTGGCAGCCTTCACTTGTGCTTCACCTCAGGAGCTTGAGCTGAGCTCTTCTTTCATCCTGCCACAGAGTTACCCGTGAGCCAAAAGGCAATATTCCCTGAAATGCCTCTTTCCCCTCCCTCATGAAAAAGTCATCCCAGAGGACATACTCTGCCATTCCTCATTCTCCCATTCACATCTATCTGATAGCTATCTTTTAGGTCATTAACATTTTGTTTTTATTGATGTTTGTCTTGCTTATTTATCACTCATCTCTCAGCCTGACCACCACCATTCCAGTGGAGGGAGTTCAGCCCAAACACACTCCAGCCTCGCCAGGGAAGGGAAGGGAAGGGCAGGGCAGGGCAGGGCAGGGCAGGGCAGGGCAGGGCAGGGCAGAGAAGAGAAGAGAAGAGAAGAGAAGAGAAGAGAAGAGAAGAGAAGAGAAGAGAAGAGAAGAGAAGAGAAGAGAAGAGAGCTATGTTTACAGTGAAACAACTGGGAGGGAGCGCTGCTGGCGTGGTCACTGGGTGATGAGACCACCACACCTGAAATAAAAACACACAGAGCTCAGTTTATTACCTATTACAATTAGAGGAGGGCAGTTCTGCCCGAAGGTCACAGAATCTCTGAAGAGAGTCAGTGTTGATCTTACAGAGAGATTTGGGGCACCGAGGAGTTTGAGGATTGGAGATTTCTACAGACACAGGGAGTTGACATCATTGGGAGAAGGCACAGATATGGTGACCGGCTCTTGGGCACACATTTGTACAAGTGTAAGCACCCTGATCAGCTGATGTTCAGAAGCAAAGGGCTGGCACTGGTTAGCTTTTGAAGGTGTATTCTCAGCAGCAGTTACTATTTTTTAATGGTGAAGGTTTAAACTTAGTTGTGTAGCTATTTCTTCCCATTTTTGCAGAAAAAGTAGTTTCTTCCTACATCACTGGGAACTTTTAAAACTTCTTGACATATTATTGAAAAGGGAATTAAAAGCCTTTAAAAAGGAGAGAAGAAACTAGAGCAGGGCATAGGAGGTGAACATGTGTTTCTGGATCGCCTCTCTAGATCTGGGTGACTCCCTTCAGGAAATCTCAGTTTCTGGACCTCATAGTCAGACCCTGTCCCTTTGTTTGCAGAGTGCTGACAGAGGTGCTTGCACTCTACCTGGGACACTGTCAAGCAAAGATGACGCATTCTAGATGAATTCTTCACAGCAACAAATTTTTTAAATTACTGCAAAGTGGTTTTACATGACTGAAAGTGGCAAAATATTAAAGCTGATCTATTTGTATATATCCAAGTGTTCTGTTAAAAGAACCACCAATGTTTGTAGAAATGATAAAATATATACACGTAATTCATAAAGTTTTGTATTTTTTTTCCTTTAATTCAGCAGTTACCATTAGCTTCTTATAAGCAAGCTTTTCATCTAATTTCTGTTCTACTAAAAATAGTGATCTAAAGAATTAAAAAGTATTTATATTCAAAGTACACAAATGATTTAATTCCATCAAAATTCTATGCCCGGTGTAAATATATGAAAAAATTTAAAAGGCAAATGTGTTTTCAATAGTTATTTTTCTTTTAAAACTGTTAAAATGACAACATAACAACCAGTTAATATGAAAGCATATAGCATTTTGACAATCAAATTAGGCAATGCTGATTTTTTCTCCATTCTGAAAAGGTCTCAGTAAATGATTTTACAAAAGGAAAATTATTGTCAGTCAGCTCTAGTGTTCAGGTCCACCTAGTGCCAACATAGAGAATCATTATCGCATCTCACCTCTCTCATGTTTAGACCTACGTGTCTACAAATTTAGCAGGAATAGGGAATTTTTGAATTTGCAAAATGTTCCTAGGCTACCATGGGCAAGTGGAGCAGAAACAGAAGCAAAAAAATGGACACTTGACACTGCTGAGAAGAGATATTTTTTATTAGAAGAATCCACTGTATTCTTGCTATGAGAGAGGAAAGATTTGGCCAGTCAGTTTGTTGCTTCCATATAAACATTTCTGTTATTTGAAACTTCATATCCTGAAATTTTACTACAGAAGCACAACCTGCCAACCTTCTCAGCATTTGCATACAGCTGTCTTTTTTTGTTTGTTTGTGATACTGGGTGTTGACCTCAGGGCTTTCACACTGAGCTACATCCCCATCCCTACTTTTTTATTTTTATTTTGAGACAGGGCCTTGCTCAGTTGCTGAGTTCCCAGGCTAGGCTTGGACTTGCAGCCCTCCTGCATTGGTCCCCCAGAAGGCTGGGATTACAAGCATGTGCCACTTCTGTTTCAAGAGCATAGATAGAGGTGTGAAATGCAGTCAGTTCTCATTATTTAAAATAGTCATGTTGTACAAAATCACTGTGAACAGAGAATTAGCAACTACTGAACTACTTGCCCCGAAAAGAAAATACAAGGTTAAATTCCTGTGAGCCTCAGGTCGCGTGTTTATCGAGCAACTAGTGCAAACGTGTTTCTGTTTAAAGACACCTCATTTAGTCCATATTACTGACTCATTATCATCAAATTCATGGCCAACAGCTCTGTAACTCATCCCTGAACAAAGGTTATCAAACACATATATTTTCTTAAGAAAGCATTTCACAGCCTCTCATGCTTAGAAACACTAAGAAGCACTTCACCGCTATGTCTGGGAGCCAGTTTAAACTGTGATGTCACCGAAAGAAGCACAAAAATGCCAAAAACATGGCGCTAAGTAGATTATCTTCACAGTAAGAGAGCTAAAACAGGAACACGGAATGTCACTTTGTGAGACCTCAGCTGGGAACATGTGTCAGCCAGCTCAAATTTTTGCGAATCTGTGCATGTTTGAAAACAACTGCAAAACTTCTACAAGAATTGATTTGAAGATGACAAATTAATTTTAGCAAATTTGTATGCAAATTTGCAAATCCAGACTTGGCTAATAAGAGGGATTGACTCTTTTCCCTTGGGTCCTCAGCAATGTTGGTCCAGGAGATGACTATTTAAATTTACAGATGATAATAACCGGACTAGAGCTAAGCAATGATTGCTGAGTGATGCAGCTTCTGAACTTCTGAACTCCATGTGTGTATGGCTGTTTATGCACATGCACACCTGTGAGAGGGCCATGTGTGTGTGATATGAGGACTTCCTAAAACTCAAGTCTCAGTACAGGGTCTCCTCTCACCTCAGCTAAGGGTAGGATTGTTCAATATTCCAAATTCCTAATTTTGCCAAAAGTATGATTTTTTCCCCCAGTTTGGGACCACTGGGAGCACCATTCAGGTAACCATGACTATTGGGAATGCTAGATGATTCCCTAAAATGAAGCAAAAACATGCCAGACAGTTGCTCAGAAGGTATCATCATTAATCTCTTAGATCATAATTATATTTTTCCAAAACTACTGGGAAAAGGAAACACAATAGGAAAGGTAACAGTGGAAGGTGTGTGCTGGGAAGAGTCAAAGGTACTCAAAAGTAGGAGACTTTGATTAAAAGAACCCAAAGGATAAGAATCAGAGAAATTCTCCCAACTTCAACTACTGTGATGTTACTGTTAATATTTAATGTGTACAATATTTCCTCCCTTAAAAATGTAAGCTACCTTCTATTAATTATCCCAAATGATTTAATTCTACTTCTTCTACACTCATAATTCTACACTCATAATTCTTTCCTAATCACACCGGGGACTCCCCACATCAGATTTTCTGGATGGCTCTTTGCACATATCAGTTCAAAGGGGTCACTGTGCATGATTTTTGAAATATCAAACACCAGCAAGTATTATCCTTAGTATCAAATATTTGTATTATTCTGTGAAACCCTAATTCATGAACTATTTGCCACATACTCCATACTAATTTGAACCAACTTAGAGAAGGGTAGCTCAGTGACGTTGGGTGATGAAGCTCCTTTCTTTCCAGCTTCCCCATTCCTGGTGTCTGGAATGGGATTGTTCTCACCTCTCCACATCCACTCATACAGAAAACATGGGTGGATAGGCTTCCGCACCTGGCTGACAGTCCTCTCTATTCTCTGGGTAGAGTGACTGCTTCAGAGAGGGCCAAAAGACCTAAGCAGCACCACTAACAACCAACTCCAGTGGATTTCATCTTTTAAGAACATACACTTAACCACAACCTTCCCTGTCTTTCCCATCAAATGAAGGAAGCCTGTGCAAAGACGAAGCAGCAGAGCAGAGCAGAACCCCAGAAGGGACCCATCTCTAACCGCATCATGATCCCAGGTCCAGCCTGGTTCCCATCAGGACCACTCTGGACTTCCTAGCTCTGTGGACCAAAAAATAAACAACAACAAATCTCTGTTGCTCTAGTTTACACTGTGTTTCTATGGTTTTTAATAATGAAGCCTTTATTGAATGGCAAAGTCTTCTTCTGTCTTTCTGACTTCCTCCCTTTTTGACAGTGACAAGCTGTGTCACATTTCACAGAATCAAGAAATCATTTATACATATAAGTAAGTTAATATATAACCCAAAACTTCTTATCATGATTGTTTAAAAAATAAAATAGTTATAAAAATTTCAACATACATCATATAAGATAGGTAGGTGAAATATTTTAAGTATCTTTACATCTATAATTGCTTTGTTTATTCTGAAAACTAAGTACACAATCTAAGGAAAAGAATATGTATAATGCTTTATCTCAAAAAGCTATGCAATTTCAAGTCATTAAAAAATGCCTAGAGGATGGCATTTTTTCAGAATTCTCCTACCAAATTGGCTAACCATAAATATAGAGAATGACATTGAGAAGTGCATCTCTATAAAAAGGACATGTATTTTGTTGTAATTACAATGAATATATGTGAAACAATTATAATGAGGAAAATATATACTGAACAATAATATCAAACATAAAAATGGGCAGATTCTCAATATTTTTTAATCAGCACGTATATATGCATGCCAGCCAAAACAAATCTCTACCCTGAAGAAAATTCCTCCTTTACTTTCCTATAGCCTAAAAAATGTGGTAAGGTATCCCTTTCCACTGGCTTGCTGATTTCCCAGAAGAAATCAGGAGCAATGGAAGGAGTATAATCACATTCTAGAAAATTGCATTTAAGAAAACACTAAGGTTTATTTTAGATCACCAGTCTTCTACCCAATAGGGCAAGTCATTCTTGTATAAAATATGCTCGCTGGTGCTTTCTAAAATCTATGTGGCCTCTAATTCAGAAGCACTGCCTTGTGGCATCGTAAAGGATTACTTCATATGTTATACAGGCTTGCTTTAGAGAATAGAAGGGAGCTTTCGTAAATTTCCCCTTTGCATAGAAGGTTTTTCATGATTCTCTCGCTTTCTAGCTTGCAAACTGGTTAAAGACTCATTGTATGAGTATGACTGTAGCAGCACAAATCATATCTACTACTAAACTGAACAAATTTCCTATTTCTGAAGTATATTATCAATCATTTGAAGCTCTTTAGAGTCTATTCTGATGGACTTGATGATATTTTATCACTTGCCAAACATATGATCTTCATTCTCCCCCAAAAAGACTAGTGTCACCTGTTTTGAAACTCTGCTGAATCTGTCATCATCCCCTTTCTCCACCCCGCCAAAGGGGCCTGAGGAAACCCCGAAGTATTTATTTGACTTCATGCACATTTGAGGTGGTCAGCAAACTGGTGCTAATCTACTATTCCCCAAGGAGGAAGCCACATGAAGAGAACTGAAGGAAAAAGTAAGGAAAATTTGGGGAAGAAATATTTGGGTGTTGAGTCATGAGGAAAAAGGATTTTCAGTCCAGAACTTGTGTAAAACGCCTTAACTAAGTCACTTTCTTTTGTTCAAAACAAAATTTACTTTTCCTGTGTTTTTTTCACTGTTTGAACAATAATTCACTTTTAGTGAATTTAGGTAGCCTAGGCTACCGTGGTAGCAGCGTCTAGTAGCTCACCACCCAAAGGAGACAGCAACGGTCCCGGGTCCAAGAGAACTGTTAAGTCTGGAATCAGCCCACCTGCGGGGCTCTGCAGCGCCCTCTCCAGGCCTGGAGGTCACAAGAAGTGATTTATCTGTGTGCTCTCTAAAACAGAGGTGACAGTTTCTCTCTAATAAGATTGCTGTAAGGAATAAATGTGATACACAGAAGCGGTGGGTGGTTGTTCTTTTTACTTTTGTGGGCAGTTGAACGCCCCATCAATTAAAGATCATCTCCAGCCTTAGCGCAAACTGTCACTGTGTGAAAAGGAATAGAGGATTCATTCATTAAAAATTAGAATGCACACACACACACACACTAGCTTTGGATTATAGAAAAACAGTTTGAACAAGTCAATAAAATGAATAGATGTCTTAAACCCAGTAGATGGAAAATTATAGAAGAACAGAATTTTTACATCACACAATATTATTTCATACATTATTTGCTAATTACAAAGGCCAAAAATATTTATAGAGGAGATATCTAGGGGACCCAAATCGAATATGGTATCACCAACAATAGGGCACAAAGGAATTTCACATTCACTGATGTAATGCAAGTAGAAACACATGTTAAGGATTCATACAAATCCATTCAATGCAAATTTTATTATGACGATGACTACCAAACAAATCCAAAACATGGTCATTCTGCATGACATAAGCCTGGATGCTTCCAACATATTAATGTCATGAAAGTCAGAAACCAAAGGGAGAAGTTTCTCTAGATCAAAGGGACTTACAGACATGAAAACAAAATGCAACGAATAATCACATTCGATTCTCCATTTTTAAAAGTACTACAGTTACAAAAACACTGCTGGAAGCTGAGTGTTGTGACATATACCTGTAATTTTAGCACTCAGGAAGCTGAGACAGGAGGATTGTGAGTTTGAGGCCAGCCTGGGCTACTTAGCGAATTTAGGGCCAACCTGAAGTAAGACTCAGTCTCAGAAAAAACAAAAAACAAAGCAATGAATAATCTTATTACCTTTGCAGAAAATCAGTTGTCTGTACATGAGGTGGTTTTATGGATTCTCAGTTCTATTCCTTTGGTCTATGTCATCTTTCTGCCAACACCACACTGTCTTGATTACTGATGCTTCATAGTAAATTTGAAATCAGGAAGTATGAGTCCTCCCACTTTGTTCTTCTTTTGTAGGATTCTTTTGCCTATTCTGAATCCCTTGTGATTCCACATGAATTTTCGAAGCACCTTGTCAATGTCTACATAGAATAGATCTGGGATTCTGATGGGGATTGTGTTGAATCTGTAAATCAATGTGGGAAGCATTGTCACCTAAGTAATATCAAGCCTTCCTATCCATGGACATGGGATCTCTTTTATTTATTTATTTATTTTTTGTGGGTACCAGGGGTCAAACTCAGGACCTTACGTGCCAGCAGGCACCCATGCCACTGAGCGATATCACCGGCCCTTTTTTCGTATGTGGGTTCTGGGAGTCGAACTCAGGACCTCACACTTGCCAGGCAAGCGCTTATGCCGCCAAGCTATCTCACCGGCCGGGATCTCTTTTTTAATTTATGAGATCTTTTTAAATATCTTTCAACAATTTTACAACATTTTCAGAGCATAAGTTTTGCACTTCTCTTGTTAAATCCATTCGTATTTTATTCTTTTTGATGATATTGTGAGTAGAATTTCCTTCATTTCATTTTTAGATTATTTATTACAAATGTACAGAAACACAATTTATTTTTTATGTTGATCCAGCAAACTTGCCAAAATCATTTATTATTTCTAATAGGTTTTTTGCAGACTCCTTGGGATTTTCTACATGTAAACCATTTACTTTTCTGTATCAAACGTACTTTTATATTTTGCTCCCTTTACACAGGGCACTCTTATAAACTCTCTCTTAATATGAACTCCCTTAATCCTCATAATAACTCTCTGAGGCGGGAATTACTTTGCAGATGAGGAAACTATCTTCTACTCATCTGAGATCAGGGCACAGGACCATGAAGTTAATTTCTGGTTCACCCTTCTGCTGGTTTATGAACCAACCATGCATGCCTCTCCTTCATCCTCTGCTCACTGGGCAGAACCTTCCGCTCAGCCGGGCACAGTCTCTGTGTCTGAGCTTTCTTCCTTTGTTCATCATCCTCTCCTTTCACAGTTGAAATGGCCGCTCCCTGTCACACAGGATTTATTCTAATCTGGGGAAACAAGCTGCCAAGCAGTTGGGAGCAGTTTTCTGGGAGTTACTTCCTGAAAACCGTATTTCCATCCAGGGTCAGCAATCAACATCTAACCCCTAGTCTATACTATAAGAAAAAGGACATACAAGCAGACCTACACTGACAATGGTTTGGCTTGCAATATTTTACTTTACAATCATGCAAAAAGTGAAGTACATTCAGTGGAACTTCAACTTCACAATTTGAATTTTTATTCTTTCCTGAGCTAACAATATGTGGTTTGATATCCTCTTGCAATTCTAAACAAAGGCAGCAATCCTACATGGTCAGGAGGGTAAACAGCTGATACTCTATCCTGTACTGTATTCAATAGATGACATGTGGTAGTCAACGCTGTGTGATAAAATAAGCTTTGTGTTCGAGGACTTCGCCCAAAGGCAGGCTAATGTAAGTGTTCTGAGCATATTTAGGGCAGACCAGGCTAAGCTATAATATTTGGGTAGGTGTGTTTATTAAGTACCTTTTCAAGTTATAATATTTTTCAGTTTGTGATAGGTTTATCAGGACATAATCTCATTATCCTAAATCAAGACACATCTGTAGTCAAATATCACACTACTCATCTCTACTAAATACCTCGGATTATCTAAAGTAGGAAAGTAATGTCCCCCCCACTGTGTGGTCACAGTCCTGAGCCAGCACACATAGCTCAACTTGACAGGATGGGGTGGGTCTTACCCACCACCCTCATCAGTCAATATGTGGCTCAGCTGAGCTGGGCTCCCATGCACCCCCACACCAGAAGTCCAAGGTCCAGCCCATTTCCAGACATGTTTTATGGATTTTCTGATACTTAGTATCTCTGTTTCATATTCAGCTCATTTTTTGTGCAAACAATCACCTTTTGGAAAGCAAACATCAGCTTCTGACAGACGTATTGCCCAAATGGAAATACATTCTCCCACCACACACAACGTGTCTGGCTTTGTGGGCCACATCTGCAGTTCTGTGCCTCCCTTGCTTGAGTCCATGTTTCTAAACTGTCCCTCATCACCAAAATTAAGGTAACTACTCTCCCTGTTCATTCTCACAAAGCCCCTTTTTCTAATGGTCTCTGCTTATGAGTAGTAGCACACACACTGAATTATAAATATTGCAGTTAATTAACAATTAGGTGAAATTAATTGTAACCCTCCAAGCAGCTTATTCCAGAAATGTGGACGATTATGACTCTAAGCTCATATGTCATTGCTGTTCTTTATTTGCTTTATTTTATACTTGATGGTGCTCTGTTGCTTTCTTTGCAACAACTTCTAAAAATCTACTATTCGGCTTGCTATCTTTGAATCTCTTTCATTGTTCCTAATTTCTCACACTGCAAATTCCTAATTCATATTCAGCCCACTTTACCAAATTAAAAAAGAAGCTAGAAGATTAATGGACTCTGAAGGGTGTGTTTCTTCCTTAGGACATACTAAAGTGTCTGATGTATGAACTGGACATTCTCTGGCCTTTGACACTCTAATTGCACACTATATAATAATCAATGTACAGCATAATCACATGTTAGTAGTATTTGCTCCAGTGGCTGGGATCCTTCCTGATTCCTTTGGAGGAAACAGCATGGGTAAAACTATTACATATTGACTATCTACAAGCCTCCATTAACACACTCAAATTACTCCAATTTGATAATCAACAGCCACAAAAACTCTCCCTATCTTTCCCATGTTCTGGGGTATTTTAACTAATTCTAACAACCTATGGTCAAGCTATTTCACAGATCAGGTGCAAATCTTCAAGTGTGGTCAAATATTTTTATGACATCTTTATTGCCAAATATATGCAAAGATATACATTATTTATTCACACAAATTAATGAAAAAATAAAAATTTGTGTAATTATGTATACAAAACTTAGTTACATCTATACTGAAGAGAAAAGAATCACTCGTTTCTCACTTATTTTGCAGAAATCACCTATATTTTGCATTGGTGTATGAACAAAATATAACATCATGGAAAAAAGTCTGTTAACTTTGAAGAGGCACAGACCAGTGCCTTATTTCTACCTGCCAAGTACAAACTGGGTAGCTTCAGACAGGTTGCTTAACACCTCTAAACTGGCTTATACATCTTTGGAGTGCAGAGAATTATCTGCTCCCAAGAGGCCACCGTCAGGCTTCTAATGTGGTTTGCACACTTCCTGGAATGTGGCCATCATGCTTTCCAAAGTGCTTTATTGTATACAATTTCAGTTTCCATCACAACTCAGAGATAAATAGAGCAGGCATTATTGTTGCTGTTTTATAGATGAGGGTACAGAGGCACTCAATAAGGAAAAGCCCCAAAGTGACACCATAAATAAATGAGCCTATTCCTGATCTCATATTCCTGTTAGCACAAAGCCCTTTCACTACACTCTGATGCATATTATGCAAAACTACCAACACATTTCTCCTTCTAGAAATAAGAAAGTCTCTCATTTCTTTCCAGCAAAAGGAAAAAATGTTTATTAACATCAGCAAGGACAAGTGAAAGGGAACCCCTGCCCGTCCAGAGTTTACAATTGCCAAAAGAACTGAGTATAAGAAATAAAATAGTATGGCACACAAAGAATATGGCCAGCACCATAAAAGATGCAAAACACCCATCCACGCTCAAAGGAAGGAGACCAAGATCTGTCTGAGTTATCAAGAAAGCAGGCTGGGAAGGGTGGGCTTAGGAATGGTCTTCAAAGGAAAGTTTGACCCGAGAAGTCAGCTTCCATGTTGTTGAGGTTTATAACTAAATGTCCCTGGAAAGTCTTGTGCATCCAGAGGCGAGGCTTTGAGAAGGTGGTTGGACCAAGAGGGTGCTATACTCCTCAGTGGGGGAGGGGAGTAGTCCACAAATCAATACTTAACTGAATGTGCTGTTAGGAAACGAGGCATAGTCAGACAGGGTGGGTCACTGAAGTGTGGCCTGGAAGAGTGTGTTCTTGTCCCCAGCTCCTCCCTTTTCTTCTGCTTCCTGGATGCCATGGAGTGAGCAGCATCCCTTCACCATGCCTTTTCCATGATGTTTCTCCCTGGGAGCTAGCTGACCTTGGACTGAATCCACTGAAACTGTGAGCCAATTAAACCTCTCCTTTAAATTGTGAGTGTGATGCAGTGATGAGAACATGGCTACTACACATTCAAGGTAAGGACCTCTGCCAGGTGAGAGAGACATCAGCGAACCACATGTGGCTGGAGCCCAAGGTGCAGGACCTGAAATGACAGGATCGAGAGAGACAGAAGACAGCACCGGCTACCAGCATTTATTTGTGCAGCAGGCATTGGCCAGGCACTAAACACATCTCAAGGACTCAGACCAACACCCCAAAGGTATCAGTGAAAAGCTCAGAGTTCATCAGGATGGCAGGTATCCAAAGGCAACCTTGTGTGTCCAGGGGCTACCTCAGCATGCTCTAGGATTTGCTTTGTGGAGCATTCACACACACATGAAGTGGAGGTGGCCTTAAAAATCCACAGGGTGGGGCTGGTGAGATGGCTCAGCGGCATAAGTGCCTGCCTGGCAAGCGCGAGGTCCTGAGTTCGACTCCCAGTACCCACATATGAAAAAAAGACCGGTGATATCGCTCAGCAGCCTGGGTGCCTGCTGGCACGTGAGGTCCTGAGGTCGACCCCCGGTACCCACCAAAAAAAAAAAAAAAAAAATCCACAGGGTGTCACGAGATGGGGCAAAGCAGTCATTCTGGGGAGGGAGTTTTCAAGAGAACATGAGGAGAGAGCACATGCAGGGCTGTATGAGTCATATGGCTTAACTCCCCAGAACATACGAAGAGGGGAAATAATAATAAAATAATAATAATAATTTATGAAGATTGCACAGCCAGGAATGACAGAGCCAGGATTTAAATACCTAGCATCTCTTATCTAGGTTCTACCACCTGCACACTGCATAACACCAGATGCCATACTCACCTTCCCCATGCTTCAGTTTCCTCCTCAGCAAAATAGGATACAATGTTTGTACTTTTTTTTTTTCTCTCATTAGGATGAGTGAGCCAATGTGTATAAAATGTTCCGAATACCTCCTGGCACATCGTGAGAATTACAGATGTCTGTCAAGTAATCACAGTGACTCTGACTCCCAGCCACGTATGGTTTCTCTCACACTATGCAGAAAGCCCAGAGCTGTGAAATAGCTTACTGCGTTCTAAGAACCTGGGTCAGTACAGGATAGAGAAGCCAGGCAGGGAGAAAGAATTGTGCAATGGATGGAAAACCAACCCTCTGCCTTCGACTAGCCTGAGGGAAGTACTGGAAGATTAGACAGAGGTCTCCGGTCTTTAAATTCTCCTACAGTGAAGGGCACTCTGTGCATTCTCACACATAAATTCTCATGCAAGGAGAAATAAGAAGCACCCGTGTCCCAGGTGAAAGCACCTGTACCTACCATTCTCTTTCTGCAGCCCTAGCAAAATGTGCGCAGCAACAAGCCGGTGGCCATTTGTGGGACAGGTTTTGTATTTAAATTACAACTCTTTGGTGTTTGTCACGCCTGCTCCTCTGGGAAGATGAAAGGCTGTGTCCTTAACACTCACTTAACAAGGCAAAACAAGCTGTTGTTGGTCCAACACCACGTGTGTTTCTATTATGTGTCAGCCGCAAGGTAAACTGTAAGCCTTACAAAACTGTGAGGTTTTCCACCAGTTATTTGCATTTTTGTCATTAGCTCTTTACACTGAGCACAGCTTGAGGGGTCAGAAGTTGAGATGGGGCCAGCATCCCGCTAAGGACGCAGGGACTAAGTTAGGGAGGGCTCCTGCCACCAGTTTCAAAGCACCCTGCCTCCCTCTGGTGGCCTTGTGATTTTATGCAAGTTTGCAGGAAGAGATATTTAGGATAAAATATTGTAAGGAAAAACACTCTGAGTTGTGTTATTTATGAAACAACACTCGACGCAAGAAAAAATCTAATACAGCAAATAATTTTGCCTGCTTTGTGGTTTTTGCTTCTGAAGTGACTTAAAATAAAGTGATTTAGTGAGTCATTGTTTTTTTAAAGGATTAAAAAAAATCATTTAAAACAAACACATCATTTAAGGCCTTTCAGAGGTTGACATGGATCATATCGATGACATTAAACAATGAATTAAATAATGAATTTTTATATATACATATGTTTTATACATGTTGCACTAACATGTCACTCAGAATATACAGTGCTAGTATTGGCCCCAGCTTTACTTGGGATGTGCACCGCAATTTTTCCCATTTCACTGGCAGGTGGAGTGACATTCCTGCCACACAGCAAGTATAGTAGGTGACAACACCCAAATTCAAATGCAGACTATCATCTACAGGGGCTCTGCACACCCACCTGAATATATGACAAGGGTGGGCACAAAGGTGAGGTAGATATTACTCACAATTTAGTGGAAAACTGATGGTTTTGTTTCAGTTTATCAGATCTAATGATGGGCATGATAAGCACATTAGCTAAGTTTCAGGATTAAAAGCAACTTTGTGTTTAAGCAAACCTGGGCTATCTGGAATCCAAATCATGACAGACAACATGCTTAACATCTGCCAGCTACACCCCCAGCCCTTTTATTTTTTATTTTAGACAAGTTCTCACTAAGTCACTAAATTGCCCAGGTCAGGCTCAAAATAGTGATGCTCTGCCTCATCCTCCCAGAGTGCTGGGATTGCACATGTGAGCCACCATGCCTGGCTATGTTTTCAAAGTATATACAGTCCCTACATGTGTTCATTTGCATCTCTGACTTTCACAGGTCTGGCTAAGTAGCTCCTTACTCATCAGAGGTGATTCTACCTCAGACTGAAGAGGGGTAAATGTCTAACAGGAGCAATTTATTCAGGTTTCTGCTTCCTATTCATTCTTAAATATCCTATTGGGTTGAGGGCTTGTATTTTGATGTGGTCTGAAATCACTGTCCCCCCAAAATTCCTATGCTGAAATACACCCAAGACAATGTTATTTGGAAGTCATGTAGTTAGAGCTTTCATGATTGGGATTAGTGCTCTTACCAAAGAAACACCAGACAGCACCTTGCCCTTCTACCAGAAGAGAACACAGCCAGCAGGTGTCCTTTATGAAAGAAAAAGCAGGCTCACCATGCACTGAATCTGCTGGCACTTTGATCTTGAACTTCCAGACTCTAGAAGTGTGAGAAATCAACACCTGATATTTATAAGCCACCTGTTTATGGTGTTTTGTTACAGTGACACAGACTAAAACATATGCCTTAGCTGCAGCCCCAAGAGTTGAGTGTAGAATGGTAAACAGAATAACATATTTTTCTATATATAAATAAAAGCAGAACAAAAATACTAGAGCTAGTGCTACAGCAATGTTTCTCAAAATGTCATTCAAAAACCTGGGAATAAGTTAGAGACACAAATTCTAAGCCCACCATGGACCTACTGAAGGGACTTAGCCAGTGGGCCTATAGTCTGTGTTTGAACACATAGCCCAGGCGATTCTGGTACAGAGAAAGCCCAAGAATTACAGCCCCGGAGACAGGAGCACCAGGCCCAATGTGACCACCCCCCCATGGTGATCAGATCATCATGACCCCCTGGGACAAGTGGGAACCACCCTGACTGAGCTGAGGGCCTGAACTGAGGCTGGATGCTGGAAGAGATGCAGAGGTAAGAAGAGGAGAAAGTCCTGTTTCAAGCACAGAGGGCCAGCCACTCGCTGTAGCAGCCTTCGTGGGCCATGAGCTGCTGCTCTCCTGAAGCTGAGAGCTCTTGAGCTTTTCTCTCCCCTTCTTCCTCCTCATTGATCATTTCTGCCTCCTTCTGGTTGGTAATAGAGCATCACTCAAAGGTTAGCCTTGATTTTATTATTCTTTCTGTATTCTCTCCCTTGGAGACTCCATCTTCCTTCTAGCTGCAACCACTACCACAAAGAGTGAGATAAAAGCTTAAACCTGAGTTGAATCCTCCAGCCCTTACTCACTGAAGAAGCCTCCAACCTTATTTTGCTACTGACATTTACACTATAATTCAATAAATGTTTTTTTAACTCTGTGACTCTGGCTACTTGTTATTCCAGATACCTTTTTTCCATTTCCTTATAAAAAGGATCTTTTTTTTTTTTTTTAGCTGAACAACTGGAAACTCAGAAAAAATGCTGTGTTTTGCAGACTCTCCTGCCGACGGGTCAGTAGGAATAAGCTAAAGTGGTAGCTTCCCAGAATCTTCCTTCAAAGGGAGCTGGCACATCAGACACAGAAAGTTAAGTATCACACAGTCTCTCTCATATGAGAAACCCAATTATAAATAAATTAAAAACTAAAATAAAAGCAGACTTTTTGGAATAGAGGAAGGGGATCAGGGGAAGGAGGAGGGAGGAGAGTGGGAAAAGGGGATTAAAAATGATCAAGATATGTTCTATATATGCACCAATCCCTCAAGTCAATGTAAATATCATGTATTGCAAACATATACTAATAAGCAAAAGGAAATTTGTACACACATTCTGCCCCCATTTTCTTCAGCCTTTTCTCCTTCTTGGCAATAATGCAGATGTAAACAGCTGGATCTGAAGCAATCATTTCAAGGGGTTGTGAGGTTACCATGTGAATGGAGGTGGAATAAAGTGGGGAAAGTAGAAAGAAAGTGGCTGGTTCACACCAGCCCTGGACTGCCCACCTCATTTCTATTTTATCAGATTTTCAGACAACATCAGTATTACATGTACAAGTTTTAGGTGTGTACAAGGTACTATGACGTCACAGGGGAACAATGGCAAGAAGGATGGACACGGAGCCCTTGCTGAACTCACTCCCAACAAGGAAGAGGAACAGCAGACACTACCACAGTGATGTAATGCTTGTCACCCAGGAAGACGAGCATGGTGCTCGTCTGTTTTCAATAGCAGTGTTGGTGATTGGCTTAGTACCGTCATTCTGAAGCCACTGTGCATGGGCTATGGGAGAGAGCAAATGAGTAAAAGTGGTCTCCAGCATCTCTACCTCTTGATATAGGTGAAAGGCAGTGCTATGTAACACAGAGAAACTCAAGTAAAGCAACGACCCTGTAATGAGGACTCAAGGCTTGGATGTGGGAAATGGGCAGGGCACGGACACAAAGAGCCTAAGGATTTTGTCACCCATGCTGGTGAGGAAGCAATCAGTTTCCTAGGGCCATAAGAATTACTAACAGCCAGTGTGAACATACTCTCACTGGACAGAGATGGGACAACTCAAACTTCAAGTTATCCAGGGCTGGGGATCAAGTAAGTATTCAATATACGGGCCTTTGGGGGATATTTATGATCGAAACCGTAACTACAGAAAACCAACTCATTACGTTAAGAACTAGTTAGTATAAAGAAGGGATTAAGCATTTACTATTTATCAGGGGTACCCAGCAGGAAATAGTAGATACTGAAAACCACCATTTTATAAAATTATTCAAATTAATAAACAAAAAGGAAATGATGGAATTTAAATAGCATTATTTTACAATGAATTAATTGATCCAGAAATATAAACTGAGCATCAACAGGTGCTAACATCACAAATGGAAACAACCAGGCATCACATAGTTTCTTTTTTTTTTTTTTTTTTTTTTTGGTGGGTGCCAGGGGTTGACCTCAGGACCTCGTGTGCCAGCAGGCACCCGTGCCGCTGAGCGATATCACCGGCCCTTTTATCATATATGGGTTCCAGGAGTCAAACTCAGGCCCTCGCGCTTGCCAGGCAGGCACTTATGCCGCTGAGCTATCGCACCAGCCCATCACATAGTTTCTGATAAAAGAAGACACTGCCCTTAGCCCTGTCAAAGTGTCACCCAGTTTCTAGATCCTTCTGCCAATCTGTGGAAATACAGCTGACAACAAATCATGTCAGGCTACACCACAAGTTTGAAATTGTCAAAATCCAGACTATGAGGGACTCTTTAAATCAGCCAGCCCTACTTCCTCAAGAATTAATTTGTAAGGAAAAGAAAGGAGTGGAGGGTGAGCCATAGAAGCAATTTAAAACACACACGCAAAAAAAAAAAAAAAAAAAAAAAAATGATGGGAAGGAAGCAAGTAAAAATAACAGTATCTCAAGATGCACATTTGGACAAGACAACTATTTTTCAAAAGCATATAGTGATTATCGTGACTCCCAACAATGGCTACTTACAGATGGGAGGAATTGTACTAGGGGAACAGGGACTGCAAGTACATGTGGCTTCTCAGGTACAGCAGCCACATTCCTGTTCTTGACATAGGTGCCCTAGGGTAATTCATTAGTCTGCACATCCATTTCATGTGTTCTTCTGTGCCTATGTTTTATTTTACAATAAAGTGATTTTTTAGAAAATATGGCAGAGTCTTGATGATCTATGTACAATTCTCAGATTCATTGTACACCCCCCAAAAAAATGCAACTGATCCATACCTTTGCATTTTCAGCCCAACATTTCTTTTCACAGCTAAGCCCCAGGTGATCTGTGCACTTTCTTCTCCTAAAATCGGGACCACAGCTGCCCCAGTCTTAAACTTGGCAGTTTTCAGTTTTGTTTGGGAATCAGCATATTCAATTTTTTTCTCTTTTTCACCTTGGAACTGTCACATTCTCCCAGTGGAAGAAGAACTCTGGATACACAAATTAAATGTTTATTTCCTTGGACCAGTTAAGAACAAACACCATTCCTTGACATTATTGGGTTCTTGAAGCTGCAACTTGCAAGAGTGCTACCTACCATAGAGAGGCCAGCTCCTTTGTTTCTGACAAAGCCTTTTCATTTTGTTTCTTAATCCCTAATTCCCCCATACTAATTCTCAGAGTACATAAATTTTGATTCCTTTTTATCCTTAAATTGTGCTACTGTCTTTTGCCTGGTGCTTCTACAAACCCCTGCCTCGACCCTGACACCATAAGCACCATCACACTCATGGAAGATGAACTTCAGTCCCCTAGCCCTGCCTCAGATCACAAAAGCAGGATAATTAAAGAAAGGATACAGTAATTGTTAGGACTCAGAAATGAGACGTTTATCTTTTTAATAAAATGGCACCAAATTGTCTGAGGCAATGTCAGAAGCCAGTTCAATGACAGATACTATCAGTGAAAGCTTGTTGAAGACTAAAACACTGAAAAGTGGCAAAATAATGTGTGGTTGTGATGGCAAGAGTACCCAGTCTAAGTCATCATTGTGAACTGCCTACTACCATTTATGTCCAACCACCAGGCACAGCAATAATTATGTCCAGCAGTAAAGTCAGGCGAACTCATTGCCAAGTGTGATTCCAGTTGCAGACACTACATTTATAGCGCCAAGAGCACAGGCGTCCACTGGAGAAGCATCCATACCTGCTAGAAGCACACAGAAATAGAGGGCATCTCGCCCACAAGACATGGGGGAGGTCAAGGCAATTTCCCAAATGTGTCAAGTGGAGAAATTGGGGGACGGAAAAGCTTAGGTACCTTCTCAAAGGTCACGAGTGTCTTTGCCTTACAAATAGAACATTCACTTGTAGGCACAGATCACATTAAAATAAAGCGAAATTGAATTTGCCAGCTTCTCATCCTTCATTCCCATTACTGTGCCCTCCGTGGACCATTATGCTTCTGCACGTTGTAACCAGTCACGCTGCAATTTCTCTTTTGTTCCTTCTGTTCCCAGATTTCATTTCCAACTCCCCTGGCTCTGTGAGAACTGAATGGTTTCTTTTCCTTGATTTTACTTTTCCTTCTTACCTATAATGTTTCATTTTCCTAACGACAATTTGCAGCTTTCTTACTCACACTTTGCCCAGACCATTTTGTCTTATAATCCACATTTTCCTCTTCTCAGGACAGAACATTTTTCATACCCACAAATGCAACACTTCTTCTAGAGGAGCATTCTCTGTAAATACACATTTGGGATGCCTCCCAAGCAAAGTCATGAACTGAGACCTAAGTGAGGATTAAGAAGGGGACAGGAGCTCGGATGTAGCTCATTGTTAGAGTGTACGCTTAGCATGCAGAAGGCCCTAGGTTCAATCTCAAGCACCACCACCAAAAAAAAAAATAGAGCAATCTGGACAGAATCATTTCTTTAACAGCAATGCAATCTACTAAAAATTAATGTGTACTGTAATATATTGTATATCTGTGTGCACATTGACCTAGCACTTCTCATCTTAACATGCATGTCAGAAAAAAAATTTATGTGGATACCAATACCAAAGGAAATAGGTAAAATGTTATTTAATGAAGCATTGTTTAGAAGTGTAAAGTAGAAACAGCTTAAACGTCCATCCACAAAAATTAAGAAAGATATTCTGGGAATGTACCTTAGTGGTAGAGCACAAGTTTAGCATACTCAAGGGCCTAGGCTCAATCCCCAGCACTGGATGAGAATAGAAGGTAGATTTTGGGAGCTGGTGATATAGCTCAGTGGTTGAGGGCAGGCTTAGCATGCACAAAACTCAAGGTTCAACTCCCAGCACAAGAAGCAAGAAAGAAAAGAAAAGAAAGAAAGAGAAAGAGAGAAAGAAAGGAAGGAAGGAAGTTTCTGTATTGAATGGTGAGACAGCAGAGCTCAGAGGGACTCAGGACACAGTGCCCTTTTCTTTAAGCATAGTGAAGAGTGAAAATATATTTCTGCCGTCAATGGTTTGTTACTCCACAAATACCCTGGAAAGCATTTTGAACATGATCAATGCTGGCAAACACAAGCATGATTACATATTTGGAGGAGGAAAAGTAAACAATATGACACATTCACCATGTGTTATATCTGACATAAACAGATATTGCCATCTATATTCTACTGAGGCTGGTAGGATTAGAAAGCAAAGAAACACTTAATTATTTGTGAATGGGGAGGTGATCTCCAAAATTCTTTGTTGTTACCCACACTTTTTCTTCCTCCTCCTCCTACTTCTCTTCTTCCTCTCCTCCTTCTTCTTCTTCTCCTTCTCCTTCTTCTTCTTTTTCACCTTACTACTAAAGATCAGGTGTCATGTATGGTATTTATTTTTTCTGCTTATCTCAATGTCCCTATAGCTTGATCTTTCCGTCCTACATAAGAAGTCAAGGAGACAAAGGAAATTAAGTATGTTTCTGAAGTTCACACAGCTAGCAAGCAGTTGAGCTGGATTCAGAGCAAAATCTGCCTCAATAGCCCAAGCTCTTGACTTACAAGTTATTTTCTATTACATTTAAAAATTTAAAAAGTTATTTCATATGAGGAAGTTCTCAAGAATGGCAGCAAAGCATGTGGCTAAGTGCTCAACCCATGGGCCCAGACTGCTGTGGCCCTGCCGCTCCCTGGTTATGTGACCATGGACAAGTCACCAGATGGCTGGTCTCAGCATCCTTGTCCAGTAAATGGGACACCAATAGCACTTTCCTTATAAAGTTAGTAGGAAGATTATATGGATTAGAAATGTTTGAAGGGTTTAGCATAGTGCTTGGCACATTGTACAATACTTATGGAAAAAATATTCAATAATGTTGAATACAAAATACAAAAGATCACACTTAAGTAGAGATCATATCACTGAGATCTCGCACTTGCCAGTTCTAAGCTTCCTTCATATAAGATCCCCCAAACTGACCAATGTTATTCTGAAACATGTCGTATGGACTCTGCACACTATTTGTTAAATGTAATTTGTAAACATAACTAACATGGGAGGAAAAAGGTTGCTGATTAATTTGAATTTACCTTCAATAGTAGACAGGGCCCCATGCTTCTCAATGCATCCGTGAGTCTCTTGCAAAAAAGGACTTTAAAGTTATAAATTATTTTCTGGATCAAGTAAGCATGACAGATTTTAGAAGAGTCTCGATTATCTCAAGGTCAAATAGTCAAGGTATCCATGCTCAACAAAGCAGCAGCTAAAGTACAGCTAAAAGCTATACTTGGAAGTTTCTCGTTGTTACTATATAATTTTTAAATAGGTTTCTTTTAACAAGAGAATAGGAGGAACATGAAGGAGTCAAATGATTCCAAAGGACACTGTTACTCTGAGGATTAGGAAACCCATCTTTCAGGAAAAATAGTGAAGATGATTCCTCTGTAATCGTTTTGGTTCAACATTGAATTCCATTTCCTCACTGTGATTAAAATAGCTAAAGCTGACAACATGAGCTTTAAACACTGACATCCTCAACTTCCCTTTCTAAAAAAGCAAAATAAATTGAAACTAATAAATAGCAAAACTCCCAGTGTTCTCAGTGATAACACTGAAGCTCCTTCACTCCTTTAGCAGTTGCACTAATTATTCCTAACACTTACTTTGGACTTCTTTTTGCAAGTTTGAATTGAGTCTTTCTTTTATGAATCTTTAAGTATCTTTTCTCGTCCTTCCACATTAGTAATTAGCAGGCCAAATTTGTCTATAAATATGGAGACTTTGTGTTCAGTGGGAGCTTTCAGCACCAAAAGATACTCCTCATAATTCAACATCATCTTAAAGAGTTTGTTCAAAGGGCTGCTAATTAATTCATATCTCTCCAAAGCAAACATTGTCTTCATTAGATCAGGAGAAACACTCAGGATGGAGTAATTATGGTTATGAAAAATAATGTAGTATCCTTATATACCACAACATCCTGAATCAGACATTATCTTCTGGAAGATAGATTCTTAAGGGGCCTTTTGACCGGATATTGCATTCTTTAACACTAGATTCCTCACTACCAGGTAATGTCAGCTCAATAGGTATAAAGAAGTTCGTTTAAGTGCAACTTCATGAAGACAAAGAAACAGCAAATTTTTTATACCACTCAATATAATATGAGCTGTAAAGATATTAAATAGGCTGATTCCACACCTTACTTCTCATTATAGGCTCTGTGACAGCATTGGTTCAGTGTGACTCCAAGAGCATTCTCTGCAGAAGGGAATTATTTTTTCTGGGTCCAGCTTAAGTCTCATCCACACTGAGGTGCCTACTTCTTTCCAGGATTTTGTTCCAAATGTTTAGTCTTTGTTTATAAATGTGTTCAAAGTGTAGTCTATAAGTTTAGTAATTTATGCTGAATTGTGCTTCTTTTTGTATGTTCCAGAAAATTTTGGACAAGACTTTGAGGAATTACGCTTCTCTAACCTGAGCTTCTTCCCTCAGGTTCCTGTAAAAAGACTTGTTTTCGTCTCTCTACTACGGCAGTGAGAGTGGGGTCTAAGGCTCACTTTCACCAGGAAAACACTTGTTTTCTAGAAGCAGAACTGTAAATGAATTGTTCATTTGAGCAGCACCATGTCATATATGATAACTTAGTCTCTCTCACTCCCTCATTCTCTTCACACACCACACACGCACATACACGTTTACACCAGTCCTACTCAAGAACATTACCGTCTAATCATTCCACGCTCAATGTCATGTGGGTTAAACATGATTATAAAACATCAAAGACTTCACAATTATCTTTATATCTCGGCAGACCAGATGTATAATGGGAACCATTCAGTAACATTATCGCCAGCATTATAAAAGAGAGTTTCAACCTACACTATGATCAATAACCACACTTGTTTTAATTGTACGACACCATCTGTGCTGGAAAATGGTCCACTTCAGAACAACAAGTTTGAATTTTAAGATTCTGAAGGAAAATATTATTGTTGAATGTTTATAAATGGGCCAACACTATGTATTTAATACCATAAAGTCGTGACTGTGGAAGTTATTTCCCGCTAAAAAAAATTTTTTTGCACCAGGTCTAGTGGCATCCACCTGCAATCCCAGCACTTGAGAGGCTGAGGTAGGAGGATCACTGTGAGTTTGAGGCCAACCTGAACTACATAGTAAGACCCTGTCTCATATAAGGGATAGATAGGTAGATAGATAGATAGATAGATAGATAGATAGATAGATAGATAGATACATACATACATACATACATACATACATACATACATATATACATACATACATACATAAATACATAGATAGATACATAGATGATTGATAGATAGATAGATAGATAGATAGATAAATGACATATATGATATGACCTTTTGCTATTAGGGCCATGATAACAAAATAAGATTAAATCAGATACAAGAGAAAACTATGCAATCAAGAAACTCAGTAAGTCTGAACAATATGAAGCTGCTGCTGACATAACACAGCACAGTAAAGTTTGTTTTTTATAAGTTGGAGTACCTTTCAAACCTCTAAAATACAACAAAAACCATGTATGTACATACATAAGCCAGTAACACAGTCACTTATTATCCCTATCAAGCATTATATGTTACACGTAATTGTATGTGCTGCACCTTAATACAGCTGATGGTGTGGTTTCTTTACACCAACATCCCCACAAATACTTGAGCGAAGTGTCATACTATGATGTTACCATGACCCCAACATCACTGGTAGCAGAAATTGTTTAGCTCCGCTGTTATATTACAGGACCATTACCATATCTGTGGTCCGTTGTTGACCAAAATGTTACTATGGGGTGTGTGGAGCCATTTTGTTCTCAAAGCAAATATCTCGAAGCATAAGATACAGCGTTACACAGTTTCTAACCATTTTTGTTTTAATTTAATAATGTATAGGGTACCCATGTTTTGACATCAGATAAAATGTATTCATACATTGTTCTAGTTTAGTTCACACATACTTCCCTTGTAAAGACAAGAATACATGTTGGAGATGTGATGTTGTAACATGTACAATTTATTATTATTCAAGTGTGGTGAGGACCATAGACCAAGAGACAACTGCCACTGAAAAGATGCCCCAGAGAAGCTCCGGGGTCAGCCAAGAGGCAGAAGGGAGAGGAAAGAACCTGGGCAGTGGCGTTTATAGTGGTGTCCCCAGGAGGTAATCTGTGAGTCAGGGGAGACAGGTTTAGGACTAACCTAGTGTGAATAATTTTTGTGGGCTCTAGGGCATAGGATCTGTCCCTAGTTGTCTGGTACCTAGCTGGGTGTGTAGGGTAGGTAGACAGAGGCCCCGGGAGTTTCAGAGCCTCACAAAGGAAGTGCTCTGGATTGGCTGATGTGTATATGTATGAAAAGGATCCTCCAGCAATGAGCTCTTTGCTATCTCTAGATATTAGCTAGCCTTGGGAGGGTGATCCATCCAGTCATCATGAACCTCAAGATGTCCAGGCATCCTAATAAAAAACAATCTTTGGGCCGGTGAGATAGCTCAGCAGCATAAGCACCTGCCTGGCAAGCGCAACGTCCTGAGTTCGACTCCCAGTACCCACATACGAAGAAAAGGGCCGGTGATATCACTCAGCGGCATGGGCACCTGCTGGTGCGGGAGGTCCTGAGGTCGACCCCAGTACCCACACAAAAAAAACAATCTTTAATACAATAAGGAAGAGTACATGGGCCAGGTGTGGTGGCGCGCACCTGTAATCTGGCACTTGGGAGACTGAGACAAGAGGATCACTGTGAGTTCAAGGCCTGTGTGTGCTACATAGTGGTTCAAGGACAGCCTGACCTACATAACAAGACCCTGTCTCAAAAATAAAAAAGGAAGAGTACATGAAGATGTACCTATAATGATGATGTTATATCAGAACCCCCGGAAATAAGTCTACAAGAAGAAAAAAGAATATGGTCTTTTAGTGAATGGTAAATACAAATGAGTGATATACATGCCCATAGATAGGGAGATGTAGGAGAAGGAAAAGAAAAAAATAGTAATACACGATAATGAAAGTCTTCCCTATAATGTGGCAGTTTAGAATCTTGTAGGCTCTGGAATATTCTCCTAGATTCAGAACTAAGATTGATCTATCAGAAACCACAAAATCAAATACTGAGAAGTAAAATATATTTTACACAATTATCCCATGAGAGTAAAAGAATAAAGGTATATCACCAATGAAAGATTGGCAACCAATTGCTCTCTGTTCAAACATAGACGACTGAAACTATGGTTTATTTTTAAAACTTTATCTTTTAGAGTTTAAATAGTGGAGAATGACTCTTCCAGAACTGTCAGCTTACACTCACATGGCCTTGTGTCCAGAGCTCAGTATGAACGGGTGAGATGGAAGGAAGGTGGAAGGATACCAGGTTCTGGGTGGTGAGCGCCCCGCTCTGGAGTACAGTGTGTAGATTCTGCTCTTGGCTTCTCCATTACTCCTGTGACCACTTGAAAGTTACTAACCTCTCTGGGCTTCAGCAATAAAATCAGGGATTGAAAGTCCTACCTTACAAGAATGTTATGAAGGTTAAATAAGATGATACGCATAAACCGTGCAGACCAATGCTTGGCACATAGCATGTGCTCAATCTGCTTCAGCTCTATGTATATGACTGACATCATTCTAAAATCCCTACAAGATTTTAGAATCTTGTAGGATTCCCTAGTTAGGATTCCCTAGTCCTAACTAGGAAGCTGATGACTCTTTCATGTGACAAACATATTAACTTAATGAAGAAGCAGCCCCGATGAAGGTTAATGAAGCAGCCCAAAGTCAAATGCAACGGTGCTACCAGATCTGAACCCAGAAAGAGACCAATTAAAACATGCCGCCAGTGGGGCAGGCATTTTACACACAGTGAAGTCAATCTAGATACTTCTAAGAACAAAAACCAAACAAACTGAACAGTAAAGGTAACACCAGGTATTGTGTGTGTGTGTGTGTGTGTGTGTGTGAGTGTGTGTGTGTGTGTGTGTGTGTGTGTGTGTGTGTGTGTCTCTAAACAAAAAGACACATTTGCTAGTTCTCATAGAGAGGAAGAGTTTCAGCTGAAGTACATTCATGGAGTCAAAAAAGTTTTCTGCTTATCTGAGGACAGTGCAGCCATCATATATTGTCTTTCATCATCGTAACTTTCTAGCAATTGCTATTTGTCATTAATATGGAATACATTTTTAACATTTTAATATCTTCAACTCAAGATGAATAGCACAGTCAGAGGCTTTCTTTTCTTTCTAACTGGTACACAAAATTGTGGTGCTTCAGAGTAGGTAGAATTTAAGAGTCAATGAAAAACAGTTTTACTGGTTTTAACCTATAAATGAACAAAGCCAATTGAGAAGAACATACAAAGTTCATTTAAACTGTCACCAAACTTCCTTGGATAGTTATCATTGTGATAAGTTCAAGACATGGTATGACCCAGTTAAAAAGACACAGTAGTAGTACTCACAACACTTTATTTCAAGGCCTACTATAAATGCTAAAGTACCCAAGAGAATGTGGTATTGAGGAAAGGATAGGCACCTGGATCAATGATAGGAATACTCATATTTACATGGTCAATTTCTTTGCAATACAGACATAAGGCCAATCAAGGAAAAAAAGGACAAAATATTTTCAACAAATGTTTCAGAACAATGCAGCATATGCATTGCATATTTTAAAAAATGAAATAATCCCTACCTCACACATATACAGAAATTAACTCTGAAGCTGGCTAGACAAAATTTTCTTAGATATGACATACAAAGCATAGTCCTAATGTTTTAATTATAAATTAAATTTTATTAAAATTCAAATTCTACATTAATCTTAAATATAAAAGACTGGGAGAAATTGTTTGCAAACATACATCTGGCGAGGGACTCATCTGCAATTTTACATCTATTCTTGTAATTCAATAAGAAAAAGATAACTCAATTAAAAATAGGCAAAAGATTTGAACAGGCTTTTCAGTAAATACGATATACAGGTAGCAAATGCTGAATTTCATTGAGTAAGAAGATGCAATTTAAAACCAATGTGGGGGCCGGGGATATAGCTCAGTGGCACAAGCACCTGCCTAGCAAGCACAAGGTCCTGAGTTCGATTTCCAGTACAATGTGATCTGAGTGGTGCGGCACATACCTGTAATCTCAGCGCTCTGGGAGGTTACGGCAGGACGATCACAAGCTTAAACCCAGGTTGGGCAACTTAGCAAGACCCTCCCTCAACTTTTACAAAAATAAATTTTAAAGGGCTGGGGATGTAGTTCAGTTCAGCGTGTAGGTCCTGGGTTCGATCCCTATTCCCATAAATAAATAGTAGGAAAATGGATGCACTATGAGACCATAATGTTAACTGTAATAAATCAGACAGACAAGCTTAATAATCACATGGTTTCTCTTTTTCGGGGGCGGGGGGGGAGTACCGGGAATCAAACGCAGGACCTCATGCTTGCCAGGCAGGCACTGTGCCAGTGAGCTAAATCCCCGCCCTATGTTTCTCTTTTAGGAGAACTCCTATATATAAATAAAGTGCAAAATAAAAGACAGACATAGGAAATAGCAAGGTGGATCTTTAGCATATGGGAAGGGAACCATGAGATGGAAGGAGAGGAGGGAAAGGAGATTTTGGAAAGGGGGAAGATGGGATTGTGAAGTGCTGTGTACCTACACCAAGTCCCTAGGAAAAATGTGATCCTCACACACTACAAATATATATAAAATATATATGGAGGGGTCCAAGAGATGAAAGAAGAGGGAGGGAGGAGAGAGGGTTTTAAAAGGAATTTTAAAGTGTCTTGTACATATACCAACCCCCCACAATGAACGTAATCATGTACTGCATATACCAATAAAATTTTTAAATAAATAAATAAATATCCGGTATGAAAATACACACACTAAAATCCTAAAAACTGCCCCTACCAAGTGTTGGTGAGTATATAGAACAACTGAGACCCTCATACGGGTACAACCATTTGGAAATCGGTCTGGCCACTCGTCTAAAAATTAAACATATACATTCAATATACCTCTACCATTCCTTGCCTAGATATTTCCCCAAAAGGAATAACAGACTATTCTTACACAAAAACTTGTACACTAATATTAATTGTAGTTTTATTTCTGACAACTAATGTGTGGAAACACCCAATGGCCATCAACAAGTGAGGAAACAAATTATCATCTCTCCATAAAGCAAAATAAAAGGGCTGGACTCCTGCTACGTGCTGCTACATCCTGTGACTCGGTGAGAAAAGCTGACCCAAAAAAGAGCACACAGTATATTGCTCCTTTTTGTAAAATTCTAGAAAATTCAAACAAATCTATAATGACAGCAAGCCGACATTTCTGGTGAGGAGGGAAAGGAGAGAGGACACAGGAAAACTTTGGGGGGTCGTAAGCTCATTTCTTGTGGTCCAAGTTGCATTTATGTATGCCTAGATCAGAACTCATCAGCTTATAAGCTGTAAATATGTGAGGCTTGTTGTGTTTCAGTTATACCTCAATGAAGCTGTAAGCCAGTAAAGGAAAAGAGAATTTTTATAAAAGAGAAAATAAAAGAAAAAAATCAGTTATATATATCATCAAATATATACAATAAGACTTCTTGAATTTTAAAATAGATGTTCTAAAATACTGATTTTAGAGATGTATCTGTAATTCTTGGCATTCTAAAGAGAATAAATTCTTGTAAATTAGTTACAATTTATTTGAAGTCCATACTACATAACAGAATGTACATTGTATTCAAACAGATAAAAAGACACATTACCTCATGAAGACCTGTAAACAGTAAAAAGTAATTCCTGGGAAAACATAGCTATTCTTTAGGGGAATTTATTTATTCTCCTCTAATCTCTTAATCAGGGAACCAGCGTGACCACTGGGAGCGCCTACAATTCTAGGCCCATTACATATTTAGTAGGGTTCTGGCGCCATCGTGTGGTGACAAGAAAGAACACAAATGTCGGATGCCTGTGTCAAATAGTATGGGGATAATACAAGGTAAATGGCTGTCAATGGTTACAATTATTAACTAAAGGTTAGGCACTTCTTTAAAAACCTTTGATCAATTCATAATCAGTAATACAGATGTGATTCAAGTGCTCTCAAATTTTACTATGAGTAAAATCATCCAGAGAGTCATGTTTAAATGCAGTCTGAGAACTGAGCCCAGGGCAGGGTTTAGATTCCGCGTGGCTCAACAGCTGCAGGGTGCCAGATGCAGACTACGGACAACACCCTTTGCAGCAAGAGCTTGCAAGACTGCAAAGAGAGCTGAAAACATATTTTTGAGGTTGAGTTTTAATATCTTAAGCTAAAACTAACAAATAATTTAATATTATATTATGCACATACACACACCTAGTTTTTTTTTCACTTGTTATATTTTTTGATACATAACAATTACAGGGCCAGTGAGATGGCTCAGCGGCATAAGCGCCTGCCTGGCAAGTGCGAGGTCCTGAGTTCAACCCCCAGTACCCACAAAAAAAAAAAAAAAAAAAAAAACTACATCTGTTTAGGTAACTGGTCCATACTATATATAGTATCTTGATCATTTTGGATTTCCCACCCCCTCCCCTCTCCACCTTTCCCATCTCTAAAGTTATCTCTCTTCTTCCTACCATTCCTCCTTTATTTTCTCTTTATTTGTGTTTTGAGTTTCTCAAATAAGACAAACCCTGTTGTTTTAGCTACTTTTCTAGTTGCTGAGACAAAATACCTGACACCCAAAGTTAAAGGAGGAAATGTTTATTTAGCTCAGTTTGTAGAAGTTTCAGTTCATAGTTGGCTGGCTCCAAGGCAAGGTGGTGTGGCAGAGGCATCACAGAGGAGAAACTGTTCATGGCAGGCAGAAGGTAGCAGAGCAACAAAGGATCCACAGCTCTTTCTCTCCCTTATATATCTTATCCAGGCTGCATAGGGCAGGTAGCACTCACACCCTTAATCCTAGTCCCTTGATCCTAGCACTGCACCACGAATCAATCCCAGCATCACACACTCTAGATCCAGCCACCTCTGAAAAAGCCCCACCTATGACCACATGAAGCTTTGGGGAGACATCTAGATACAAGCATAACACCTGTGATATTTAAACTTCTGTGTCTGATTTATTTCACTTAACATTATGGTCTCAATATCCATGCACTCAAAAAAAAAAAAAAAAAAAAAGGAATGGTGTGGGGATATAGCTCAGCAGCACAAGCACCTGCCTGGCAAGCACAAGGTCCTGAGTTCGATTCCTGGTACAAAAAAAAAAGACAGATCAATATCCATGCATTATTCTACAAAATACTCAACTCTTTCTTTATGGCTGAAAAATACTCTATTGTGTATGTATATCACATTTTCTTTATCCATTCATCTGTTGATGGGTACCTAGGCTGTTTCCATAGTTTGGCTTCGTGAAATGTCCTTCTATAAACACGGGTATGCAAGTATCACTATAGTATGATTGAGGTAGGATAGAAGAAATAAAAACTAGGCAGAAAAGACACAAGGAAATTGAGGGTTTTTGTGTTTGTTTTGTTTTGTTTTGTTTTTAGATAGTGTCTCACCATGTAGTTCAGATCATGTAGTTCAGATCAGCCTTTAACTCATTATGTAGCCCAGGGGGCCTAAAACTCCCGGCAACGCTCCTGCCTCAGCCTCCCAAGAGCTGGGATTGCAGGCATGCGCCACCACACCCGGCTCAAGATTTTAAAATTATACTTAACTGCAACATCAAGACACAAAAGTTACTCAAGCATTTTTCCCTACCAAACACTCATTCAGAAAAATTCCTAAAGGTCTTAAAAACATAATAAGCCTGTAAACTGGGCTCTGGACCTGTCTTTTTCACCTGTTAATTGTTCTTCCTCCACCACTGAGGAAGTAACACTATTAGTGGGCAGCAGACCTCAACTCAAACACATGTAGATAACGTCCATTCTTACATAACCTGCCAGATGGGTAACCTGATAGGCAGTAAGAATATACACTCTAGATCACCCTTTTTTTTTTTTTGAGACAGGATCTCACAATGCAGTTCAGGCTGGGCTTGAACTCACTATATAGACCAGGCTGACCTCAAACTCAAGGAAATCCTCTTGCCTCAGCCTCCTGTGTTTTGGGATTGTAGGTATGAGCCAGCACACACAGCTAGATCACTCATTTTGTTTTTCGGTTTTTTTTTAAGAGAAAAAAATAAAAACAATGATACAGAATTTCAAAACAAGGTAATAGGAAATTAACAAAGGTTAATATATTGCATATTGTTATCTTCACAGTAGTTGCTCAGATTACAAGATATAGATATTCAAAATTGATCAAACAGTATAAGCACAAATCGTTCTTTTCAATGAACTAAAAGAAATTAGTAGTATAATTATATTAGCTGTCGTGTGTGTGTGTGTGTATATATATATATATATATATATATATATATATTTTAGATCACTTGTTTTGAAGACAACCCCAAGCCCCCGTAAATACTCCCAGCTCATAAAGCGTCTCATTTTTTCTCTGAGTGCCCGCACTTCATTCTTGAGTGCATCCTATGCTTACCTCCAATAAATGCTTCTCGTTCCTCTTACTGACATGTCCTGAAAATTCTTTTTCTGCAATGGGAGTCAGCAAACCTGCAAACTTATTATATAAAAGGTGGGATAGGGTCCTTATCTCAGCCTTGGGGACCTCTCAGATCTATCATGGTGACATGATAGATGACTTTTTTTTTTCAAGAAAACACCCAGAGAGGTGTTTAGCTTGCTAAGAAATATAAAAAAGAAAGGAGTCTTGTTAGTTCTCATGCAATAAAAATGGAACTGTTGGGGGGTGTCGCTCAGTGTTAGAGTGCATGCCCAGCAACCTCAAGGCCCTGGGCTTGATTCTAAGTACCATTTTTAAAAAACAGAAATATAGGGCCGGGGATATAGCTTAGCAACACAATGCCTGCCTGGCAAGCACGAGGTCTTGAGTTCGATTCCTGGTGCCAAAAAAAAAAGAAAGAAAATGTACACACAGGTTTCAGTCAGCATTGCTGAAAAATGTTCCATGTGCCTGGGGCCCTTATGGAACACTGTGCAAAGAAAAAGCCCTGCTTGCTTTTTGAGATCTGGAAGTCTCTTGTGGTGGCGAGGTCAATTGCGTTTGAAATGCCTGGTAGAGGAATCTGGCATTTCCCCTTGTGAACACCATGCTCCGGATATCCTATTTGTTATACAAAGTGGGCTTTCTGGGACCTGGTTGAAGTCTTGAAGAAGTAATAAGGGGGCATCCTAGCAGAAGATTCAAAGCGGGAGAGGGGAGAGGGAAGAGAGACTGAGAAAAACCAGATGTACCATTTCATAACATCATTTAAAACTTTTATTTCCGTAGTACTGGGCATTGGATACAGAGCTTTGGCTGTGCTAGGCAAGTACTGGACTCTACCACTGAGCTACGCCTCCAGCCCTTGTTTAACACTTTTATTAAATTATAATTCAATCAAACTAATTTTTTAAAAAGCATGAATCACACAAAGAAATGAATTTTACTGAAGATTCAACATAGCTAAAATAAGTTTCACAGAGCAATAGCTGGGTATTTTCTATTTCATTGCATTAAGCAAAAAAATATTTGTGGTCACCGGCCACCTTGGTTTTGCAGCCCACTAATGGGGTGTGGGGGTACTTACAGCCCACACCAACTAGTCCGGCCCCATCCAGCTTGCTGCAGAGCCTCAGCTTTTGTAGCCCAAGGAAAGCAGCCTGAGGCTATTTTAGTGCTCTCTGTCTCTCCCTCCCAGGCCTGCCTGCTCTTTGGAATCTGCCCAAAGCAGCCCAGATACTGGAGGAGTCCCAGGGGTCAGGTAGTCTGCCCAGCACCACTCTCTGGCTCCTCTTCTCTGGCCATACAAGGAAGTCGAGGGCCCCACCAGGATGACTAAGCCACTGACCCAAGGGGAAGGAGAACTCAGGGGGCAGAGGAGGGCCTCCAGGGCCAGCCATCCCACCATGATTGCTTTGATAGTGTCCTTCATCTAGCAGCCACTGGTCTCCACTAATGAGCTCTTAGTGGCTCTGCTCCCTGAGGAATAGAGTCTGCTCCAGGTTGAAGGAGCAGAAGTGGACATGTACTGATAACAGTGTCAAAACCCTCAGTCCTGCCTGTGACACTGTGACATTGCAGGTCAGTCCTGGGGGATTGGGGGTGACAAAGGAATCCGACCAGACTTTCCCAGTCAATCCTGCAGTATAGCCTAGGGAGAAGCCCTTTTTCCCAGCCCTAGACACTTTCCATCTCTAACTTCATCCTCTGTGGCTCCCGGTTGTCCTAACTGTAAATTCACAAGGTCCTTCAGATGGTGCAGTTGTACAGTTGTCAGCCTGCTCCCTCCCCTCTATCTGCTCCCTCCCTACCCGCTTCCTCCATCAGCTCCTTCCACCTGCTTCTTCCATCACCTCCCTTCACCTGCTTTCTCACCACCTGCTTTCTCCACCTGCTCCCTCCCCACCTGCTCCCTCCACCGGCTCTCACTACCTTCTCCCTCCACCTGCTCTCCCTCCACCTGCTCTCCCTCCACCTGCTCTCTCTCTCGCTCTGCCTTAATAGACCCCTCCCCACTCAGCTCCTCCATACCCTTCCTGGATGTAGCACAGCAAACACCACTACCCACCATAACTTTGTGCTTTCCTCACGCACATCTTGCTTTCTGCTCATGGTCTTTTTTAAGAGTGGGCCCCTCATTTACAACTCCTACCTGTCCTTCATGTCACCATCGATGAGACTGTAACTTTAATCCCCTATGACTCAGCTGAACCCCTTAAACATGCTTCCCTATGATCTGGTCACAACTGCTATATCTTTTTTCCAGTTGTCTGTGTATTTATCACCTTCCCTAATCCCAAAGATTTTCAAATCATGTTACAGTTTATATCCAAATGTCCACCAAAAGCCTCATGCACTTATAAGTGGGGCTTTTGGGAAGCAATTGGATCATGGGGGCATGGTAATCACCAGTGGATTGGTCCACTGATTGGTTTATAGCTAAATGTGACTTGGGAGGTGAAGTCTGGTTGGAGAAGCTGGGTCACTGGGGATGGTCTGGAAGGGTCTATCTGTTTCCCTCCTCCCTTGATCCCACTCTCTGCTTCCCACTGCCATGCCATGAATTCTTTCTCCTCTGCCATTCCACCCTGCCTTGGAGCCAGCCAACTGTGGAATGACTGAAACCTCCACAAACTGTGAGCCAAAATAAACCTTTTGTCCTTAGAGTTGTGGGTGTTAGGTATTGTCTCAGCAACAGAAAGTGACTAAGACCAACCACTGCTGCCCTTGAGCAGATTGCAGTGACCACTGGGCAGAGAGATGGTGTATCAAAGATACAAGAGGTGAATACATGATGTGGGGGCCAAGGCCTGGGAAATAGGTTGGAAGCCTAAAAAAAAGTCCCTGGCCCTGGGGAACAGGCTAATGGGTGTCTGGGAGGCTGGAATCTCTGAAGGGACACTGGATGTGACTTCCCATGGCTTCACCTTCATGCTTCACATTCAACTCTAAAAGCAAGGCATACAAATGATACTGGTTTAAGCCTTTAATTGTGTGTGTGTATGTGCATACACTAACTTACATGCATCCATATATACACAACACCTAGCCACAAATAAACAAGTATGTATCTAGGCAAGGTCATAGGTTCCAGAAAGTCATTCCCAAGGCCTACAGAGAGTAGTTCTGAAGGAACAACTGAAAAGCAAGGGAAAAACCATTAACTTCAAATAAGAATCTCAGGAATCAGTAAACACTATCTAGAATTAGCCATCTCCAGGGAACAGTTCCAAAAAGTGTGTTGCATACAAGGAAATGCGAGGACCCATTGCTAAGCAAATTGAAGCTGTTCCTGGAATGTCACCAGGATAGATTTAAGAAGATATGAAAACAAGCTCCAAGCTAGGTATTACTTTTAAAAGTGGAGAGTAAGAAGCCAGAAGACAGTTATATTCTAGAAAAAGAACTGCAGTGCCAAGACTACCACAATTATCCTCTCTCCAGGACATTTCTAGGGAAGAGTATTCAGACCCTGGACAATCACCCCTGGTTGTTAGGACAAGAGTAATGAATTGCTTCTCTCTCTCTCTCTCTCTCTCTCTCTCTCTCTCTCCCTCCCCTGCCCCCTCCCCTCTCCCCTCTTCCTCTTCCTCTCTTTCTTTCCCCTTCTCCATCTCTACCCCTGACACATTGGTAGAAAACCCCCTTAAGATTATCCAACACCCTCTGCACTTCTTCCATATATCCCAACCTGCCCTCTGATCTGGACACGGGTTTAGAGGTTTCCTGCCCACCTGAAAAGCCCACAGTACCGGTAAAAGATGCCATTGTATTATTCCTATAATTTCAAATCCCTATAAATTAAGAAAAAAATCTATAAAAGCCATTCATTGAAAAGTGAGGGCCAGTGAGATAGCTCAGGGGCATAAGTGCCTGCCCGGCAAGCGCGAGGTCCTGAGTTCGACTCCCGGAACGCACATAAAGGAAAAAAGGGCCGGTGATGTCTCTCAGCGGCATAAGCACCTGTCTGGCAAGCACAAGGTCCTGAGTTGACTCCCGGAACCCACATTAAAAAAAAAAAAAAAAAAGAAAAGTGGGGCCTTACAAAAACAATAATATTTCCTTTTCTTATTCCACCTTTTTTCTCTACTTTTAGATCTGAATCCCACAAAGTTCAAAGACAAACATGATCTCCAAGTACAAGCACCATCCCGACTGGGAGCATGCATGTATATTTGTTTCATCCTCTAGCATTTCATTCACCCTCCTTTATACATGCCTTCTATTTAGTTACTTAGTTATTGGTTTCCACATTTTTTTAAAAAAACTCAGAATAAAGTTTAAATAGAAAGTTTCTAAATCCCTCACTAGGGTTAAAATTTTGGAACCAAACCATCCATGGTCAAGAAGCCCAGAATCAACCATTCTCCCTTAGCCCAGAATCAACCAGCAAGTTGGGAGAAAACAAGGTCTTTCAGTGCTGCTGCCTAACCAGAGCACTGGGAAGGTAAAAGCACTTGAGCTGGAGACAGAGGTCAGGTAAGGAAATGACATGAAGGGGGGCTGGTTCCTTGCCCAGCCTCTGGGTTTGAGGCCATGGGAAAGGAGCAAGGGCCAGAACCTCTGAGACACTCATAGCAAGAGAATGTGACCACCAGGTACTAGCAGAGCACAGCCGATGTGTCCTCCCCATCTCTGCAAAGACCAGGACCATTGTGCTGAATCTCTGGCTTTATTTAGTCTGCTTATTGCTGGCAAATGAGAGTTGTTCATTGTTTTGAATATTGGCACTTAAATGAGTTTCATTCTTTCTAACAGTTCTTCAAATTTTTTTTAATGCGGGTACCGAGAGTCGAACTCAGGATCTCGCGCTTGCCAGGCAGGTGCTTATGCCGCTGAGTTATATCACTGGCCCCAGTTCTTCAAATATCTTAATATTCCTAATTAATCAAATTGTTCCCAGAATCATTCTGTCTTCCATGCTAGAAGCCATACTTCTTTGTCTCCTGCCCTTCTTATATTAGGCGGGCACCCATCTCTGTTAATGTTATATGTGAGACTGGATGCTGGTAGCGATCACACTCATCTTTACATTGAAGCAAATGAACAACACACCCATGCGTACTGCACACCCACACCGAGACAGAGAGAGAGAGACGGCGTTAGAATCCTTCAGCTACTCCTCTGATTAATAATGACCTTCAAGCCATATGATTATACTTCAGGAATCTTTAAAGGTGCCAAAGTTATCTTTAAAGATTTCCCTTGCTGTTCCTTCTGCCTTACTTGAACAGGGAAAAACAGGAAAGGACCAAATTATCTGACTAGAGTGAACTATCCAGATACACATAATGTTGCATTAGGTAGAGTCAATTGTGCAGCAGAAAGATCTCTTCTCTCTTAACTCCAGTGTTGAAAAAATAATTCCCAAATGTCCTGAGGCATCATGGAATCAGAGGTTTGCAATTAAAGGACATATGACTCTAACATTGATGGGTGTCCTTAAATGACTCTGAGATAGAAAGCTGTGTGCCCCAGAGGTAGAACGCACTCTGGTGGACTGAAGGGAGGCTTAGAAAGGCCTCCAGCCCTGTCAGAGAACCAACATTCAAAGGAGAAGGAAAGGGGAAGAGAAAACTCTCCAACCAGTGTCCGTGGGTCGCCCCTCTTACTTAGACAAACATCTTCACAGGCATCCCTATCAGGGAAGAAAACAGCAGTCATAAGTACATGCGCATTTGTTTGGTAACAAATTCACATGTACAAGAATGCCAATATGTTTTGAATATTACAAAGAATGCAGGAAGACAGAAATTAGAATTTGAGATTTAAAAAAATTTGTTCTGCCCTCCCTTTGAAGAACCTTACTCTTTATGTACAGAGAGTTAAGATTGCCCCACCAGCTCTGTGATCATGGCTCCTTTCTGTAAACCTTTTCCTCCAGGCTACGGATGGAAGCTCACAGGCTAACATAATGTGGCCCCTGAAACTGTGATGCATTTGTGTGCCTGTGAATTTTTCTCAGAAGCAGATTGAACTGAATAGTCCAAGGAGATTTTGACTCAAAAAGCTATAGCTGTGGCCAGGAGAACCCCACCTCACGCAGTGGAGTGGGTTGAGTGTGGCCCCCCAAGGTTCTGCGTTGAAATGTGGTCCCCCTTGTGAGATACTGAGCAGGTGGAAACTTAATCCTATGCTGGTGTTTCGTGTGGCCTTCGGGAGGTGAGTGGGATTTGAAAAGGCCATTAAAGTGGAGCCTCCATGATTGAACCCTAGAGGCCTTGTAAGAAGAGGAACAGAGAACAGAAAAAAACAAATAGGCACACACAAACCCCTGTCCTGCACCAACTCTGGATTCTGCTAGCAAGAAGGCTATTGCAGAAGGTAGCCCCTTGACCTGGGACCTCCAGAATCATGACCCGAAATTAGCTTATTTTCTTTGTAGCTGTGATACTGTGTTATTAGCAACAGAAAATAACACACAGGGCATGGTTTGCTGAAATCCAATCTCCCCAGCTTTCTGCCACAAGTCACTCAGGCCATTTATTTTTCCCAGTGCTGGGACTGAACCCAGGGCCTCACACATGCTGGGCAAGGGTTCTACCACTGAGCTCCACCCCCAGCCTATTTAATTTTTTATTGTGAATCAGGCTCTCACTAAGTTGCCTCAGCTAGCCTTGAACTTACAATCCTCTGCCTCAGCCTCCCAGGTAGCTGGTGTGTACAACCATGCCTGGCTTCAGTAAGTCCTTCTTGCTCTTCTCTAGTCAGCTGTGACCTGATCACTGCCAGAGCAATAAGGGATGCAGACTCAAAGGCTTTCTGGGGACCTCAGACTACAGTCACTCACTATGAGGTGGAGTTTAGGACCACCCATGTCTCTTAGATCTGTCCTTCCTCCCCACTGGCTCTACTGGAAACACGTCATAAATCATACAGCACATTTAATCCTTGCTGTGCAGTGAATTGTGTGCCCCTCTCCCTCATATTCATGTTGAAGCCCTAACCCCCAGTGTGACTGACTGCCTTGGAGCTAAAACACTGAGGAAATAATTAAGGATAAATCAGGTTATAAGAGTGGGATCCTAATCCAACAGGTTTGATGTCTTTATAAGATCTCTCTCTCTCTCTCTCCCCCTCCCTCCTTTCCTTCCTCTTTCTCTGACACAGTGAGAAGGCGGCCATCTGCAAGCCAGAAAGAGAGCTCTCACCAGACACAGAATCTACCAGCATCCTGCCTTCAGCCTCTGCAGCTGTGAGACATAAAAGGCTGTTGTTTAAGCTACTTAGCCTGTGGCCATATTTTATTATGGCGGCCTGAGCTTATTAATACAATCCTACTCTCCAAAGCTAAGAACAGTTATGAATCTCTTTTATATAAATAAGAATAGGAGAGGCTGTTAAATCTAGCTGGCTCCGTACCCTAGATCATGCAGCCTGTAAAAGAGCCAGACTCAAACTAAGGTCTTACTACCAAAATCCTAGGCCTTTCCCTTGACCCATGATCCATGCAACTAAAGTTGTAAAAGAAGAACTTGTGATTTATTACTGACAATATTCCAGGCCAGAAATAAACAAGAACAGATGTGCATGGAGAAGAAAGGACATGCAAATGGGCATTGTGTGGTAAGGAGATGGTACCGGGATTCTGTCCCTCCTGGGCCTGGTGTCTGCGTCGTGCCTCCACCCACCACACGCAGGAAGCCAAGCGAGGAGGCAGCTTCACACCCTGGCTCTTCTGAGCTGGCTTCTCAACAGTGCAGCTGCCCAGAAGAGATGAGGGTTCTGAGTCGTGCTGAAGCACAGAACCGGAGCTGGAGCCAGTGGGAAAATGTCATGGCTCAGACAGAGGGCAGCGGCAGCAAGCTCACAGGGAGACACCCAGAAGCTCTCTGGCAGAGGAGGAGACAGACATTGGGGGAAAGATTCCTCTGTGGACAAGAAAGATGTTTCCCAGCAGAGGAGGAACAGACCAGTCAGACAGGATGGATGCCAGGACATGGAGGGAGGGGTTTGTCCAAATTACATTTCCAACTGTAGTTTGACCTGAAATTAAAAAAGAACCAATTAGTGACACTCGTGAGCATCCACACACATGTCCATATCACACTGACCACACTCAGGTCCTTCTGCCAAGACACCGCCATATCATACGAATCAGGGCAGCTTCTGTGAGCTCATTTCTGGAGGAAGGATGTCCCCTCTCCAGAGCTGCAGGCCAGCAGGGACATCTCTCCATCTCTCTGAGGTTCTGTTGACATAAAAAAGATTATAGAACAATGAAGAACTAAAGTAATAAACAATAAAATAATGAAAGCCAGGCTTTTTAAATGAAAAATCTCTGTCTGGAATCTTCTTTATTAGCACTACAATGAGAAAATGGACCTGTCAAGCTCAAATTAATGGCAAAAACTGAAACAAGAAAGAGATTCTACCTAATAATGGTGACATAGGGCACTCTGTGTAATTCTCTTCCAAGTGACTTAATGGCGGGGGTGAGTACCAGGTGTCAGGGGATTTCCACACTCTGTTGCGCTCACTGGATAAAGAACTTTGCATTAGTTCCTTACCCTGTGTCAGCTTGCTCTCTGAGCAAGTCAGAATCTAGCAGGACACTGGGCACTGGGGAGCAGCTTCACTCCAGCTCAGATGAACCTGCAATTGCTGCCTGAGCCAGAGTATGCTGAGCGGTATGAAATAAGCTACAAGATATCGAGGAGCTTGGAGAATAGACCCAATCTGAGAAGATTTGGTTGGGAAGAATCTCCTTTCAGGACAATGGCCTCCAGGTCCAGGTCAAGGTAGTTTCTGTGGATCCCAAGAATTGACCTACATCTCCGAGGGAGTATGTTTGCTCTCCTTTTTACAGGCTGTATTCACAACACTTTGAAATGAACAGTGTTAGATTCCAATTTCAGTCTTCCTCAAGCAATCCCAAATGGTGATAAGGGATAAGAGAGGTAGGTGGAACAATAAAATTCTAGGTTCAGACAATTTTCCCATGTGTGTAGAAAAGACCCTCTGTCTAATGCGAGGATCAGATGCAGTTGTAGTGCAGTCTTCATGCTCGATGATAGGATCTTTTGACCCAGAGATGGTAGAAACAAGAATGGGCCAAATATTTCAAACACATGCACTTCTGCGCAGAAAAGCTTTGGGTGGGGCCTGGGTGGGAGGGACCTCAGCTGCACTGGGACCTCCGCAGGAAGGAGTCACCAATTTGTCCAGAGAGTGAACAAGTCACTTTCAGAACTAAGGCAGCAGCAGGTTTTTACTGATTTGTTAGGATGGGCTAAAGTCTGGTAATTCCCATTGGCCAGGGGCACCATTCCGAAAGATGTTTCTTCTTGTGATGGACTTGGACCACCAGGTGCTCATGGCCGACTCATCCTAGAAGCTGTTGAATTTTCCAGTGTCACTGCCCTGTGAAAAACATCCCGGCCTTGTAAGTCTGGGCCCTGTGATAGAGCCAAAGGACTGCAAGTGCTTGGACTTCTGTGGCTTCTGAAGAAGCACAAGGGTGGGAGCAGAAAAGAGAAAGAAAAGAATACATACACCAGCTCAAACAGGCCATGGGCTAAATGGACACTGCACTAGGTCTTAGACTAAGCATTTGTAAATGATCAACATGGCCACATGCAGAGCTGGGTAGAATCTGACCCAAGCCTTAAGACAGACACAATACAAAGACAGAGATGCTGAGCCTTTTATCCCAGGTTAGTCGCCTATCAGATCTCTGTAGGCTCAAGTGAAGGGCTGGTGTTCCCAGCAAAAGCAGCCTCAGGTCCCAGGGAAGTAACCCAGGCAGTTGTTATCCAAACCACACATCGGCGGTGTTACCTACAGCAAAGCTGGTGGGGAACTCAGAATGTACTGCCCAGCTGTATGACCTCCAACATTAGTGATTTTAATTTGACTAAAATCATGTGATGCTAGAGGGCTAATTTAGGATTTTTCTTGGAAACACTTTCTCAGTTTATGTAAACATTCTGCTTCTGTGGTTTTATCAGGGTCTCATGACAGGTCTGTTGAAACATTCTGTGATAAGAAGGGTAATGGTTTATTGCATGTGGGGGCTTACATTCTGTTCCACCACCATGGTCCCTAACTGTGTCAGCCTCAGCCAGCACACACCCCCTCTGGACTTTGTCCTCTTTCATCAAGTGAAGAGTGGATTCTATGCTCATAAAGGTCCTTTCCCTATTACTGTAAGTTTATAGGAGAACACAATTACTTAAGATATTAGAGAAAATACAAAATAAAGGCAGGAGGTGTGTGCCACATCTGCTGCATATGACAGAAGACTCAAGCCCATAGTGGCTGGACATATGAAGGTCAAGCCTCCCACATGAAAGGGGTCTGAAGTAGGCAGTCCTCACCTATACAGCGGACACACAAAGTTATCAGAGTGCCAGGCTTCCTTTATCATTCCCTCTGCTGCCCACCCTTATTGACAGTGGTAGTATCTTCTAAATCACCCCATGCTCGTACTCTTTAAGGAGTCTTTCTGGAAGTCCTACTCAACAACACTACTTTCACCTCATGAGCCGGAATAGAGCGACATGGCCATATCCATCTGCAAAAAGGCTGGGATGTATTTGATTAGTAAGCGAAGGAAAAATGGATTTTGAATTGTTCATCCCTGGACAGATGGCATCTTGGTTGAGCCTGGAAATGTGACAGTGGTACCCATGGACAGCTAGGGAGAATAACAGGAGAGGAGGTCAAAGACAGGTACCTCTGCAGTGAGTCTGCAGGGTATGAAGAGGTGGCCCTTCGCCTCGCAAAGCCTTCTCATTACAAACTCCAGTGCCTGTGAACTATCTCCATCGTCTTTTTTCTCCCAAATTTGAAGGATTTATATGTCAACTACGCAGAATGATGCAGAGTTGTTTTCTTGGGGTCTCACAGAAGTGAGTGAATAAGGTTGGCAAGGGAAGCCCAAGAGCCACGCAGAAGGCAGAGCAGGTTCACCATTCGCAGAACACAGCGGCTCATCGGGTGGAGGTGAGAGGTCCCACGCTCTTGACACTGCTCTTTCATGCCCACAGTGCAATTGAAAGGCTGTGGTACTCAGTGAACATCGACATTCTGCAAGCTTTTCCGGGAATTCCCCGAAAGCTGGGCTGTGTCTTCAGCACCCTGGTTGGGGGAAAACTTTCTCACCGATGCCTGCAGGGCAGAGGTAAGAAAGATTGTGTGGATCCACCCCTAAAAGTTTCCTAAATGGGTTTTCTGCCAGAAATCTCTGGAGCCCAGGGCACAGGAAACAACAATCCAGGGTGGTAAAATAAAAAGTAGAGCAAATATTTAGATGAAGGAGAAACCTTGAAATGTATTCCTATTATTTGGCATTTTATCTGCCATCGCCAGACTGAATGATAAGCTCCCACTCCAACCCTGAGGGAAGGGAATCCTAAAATATTCCTAACAAGTAATACGCGGATTTAAAACGTGAGTTATAGGTGTTCATCACTAATCATATAATATGCATGAAATATCCATGATATTATTTTTATATAGACTACAAGATTTTATACCCTAATTTTGTGTTAATTCATATAAAAATATAGCCTCCCAAAAATACAACCAAAGAACAAGATTTTAGAGAGAGGTATTAGGAAACAGCATCATATAGTTCGGAAAAACTGGGAAAAAAGAAAAGTAATAATTTTTAAAAGCTTTTTCATTTTTTGGTTGTCTAGGAAGTCAATTGGTAACATTTCAGGAACACATTTTGGAGAAGTTATTGTAGAGAAGGTAGATTTTAGAAGGCTTAAGTAAGACTATATGGAGAAGGTATGGGAAGAAAAAGAATCAATGACTTTAAAATACTTTGGGAGCATAAAAATAGAGGGTAACTTGGAAAAGAGGAAATTTAAGGAGTGTTGTATATGTCCCTGCTCTGTCTCCCTGTCTCTTCTCTCTCTTCCCTCCCCTTCCCTCCCCTCCCCCATTCTCTTCTCTTCTCTTCTTTCTCTCTGTTTCACTCTGGCTCTGCTGTTCTTTGACTTTCTCTGTCTGTCCTCTCCATCGCGTAGCTGTTTTTTTCCCCCAGTATTAGGAACCAAACCCAGGGGTACTCTATCACTGAGCTACACCCCTACCCCTGTTTGTTTGTTTGTTTGTTTGTTTGAGACAGGGTCTCACTATGTGGTTCAAACTGGCCTTGAACTCACTATGTAACCCACGCTGGCTTTGAACTCAAGGTGATCCTCCTGCCTCTCAGCCTCCTGAGTGTTGGGATTACAGGTGTGCGCCACCACACCTGGTTTATTTTTTATTTTGAAACAGAGTCTCAAGTTGCCTAGGCTGGCCTTAAACTTATGATCCTCCTGCATCAGCCTCCTGAGTACCTGGGATTACAGGTGTGTGCCACCTACCTTGGCTCTTATAGCTACCTTTGGCATCAGGATACAAAGTGTTTCCACCTGAAAAGTAAGTGGTCCCAGAAGTTGTTCTTCCCTTCAGCTCTTGCTGAGATCAGCAGGGACCTAGCTGGTATACAAGCCTGCATCCTGTACCCAGAGGGACCTGGGGAAAAGTGGGGAAAAGCCACCTCCCTAATAGGCCAGGCTGGCCAGACTGCTCCCTCCAGCCACAGGCAGTGAAGGGGAATCATTCACAGAAAGGAGAGAGCCATGGGGTGGATGCAGGAAGATGTCAGGAATATGCTGTGACAAAAGCGATCTGTGCTTGCTCCATCATAGCAGCAATTCAGCATTGAGAACATACAGCCCTAGAGGAGTGGCCTGTTGCTGTACAAAGCTTTTTTGAAAAGGATAGCCTCCCCCCAAGGAATGTTAAAGTGTCTCCTTCTTAAGCCACAAAAACAGCTAGAGCTTTGACATGATCACTTTTTAAATAAGGCATTACGAGGAAAGCAGGGGAATGGCTCAAAGTAAATGGCAATGTTTATCCCACCACACTCACGACCAATCACCAGTTTCTTGCCCTGGTGAGTGGACTACTTATTCCCTGAGCCAAAAAGTCATTTTGAACTGGACTCAAAAACCATCCACTCTAGATCACTGGCTCTGGATCATGGGCTCTGGATCCAACACTTGAGACTTCTAAGAGGGGCAGCTCGGACACTCACAAGAACACATAAGCGATGGCTACCCCCTGACGTGTGATCACAGTTCTGCCCCTGCCCTTGGCCTGGGCTTTGCCCTGTCCAGTCTTACTCCTCCTCCTACAAGGGAACTCAGCCATCAGCTCCTAAATTGTTTAACACCACCATGCAGTGTGGGGTGGGGACATGTGTAGGTGACTGGGGGTGGAGGAAGAGGTCTGTGGCTTATATCAGAATACACAAACAAGGTAACAACTCCAGCCAGACACTGGCATGTGCCACTAACAAGAATATGGCTCTGAGTAAGCAAATTGATAAGGCAATATTTTTATACCTTTGGTTTCAGATATTTCTGCTAATATGCCCTTGAATTCCTCAACCATGAACCACTTCAGTTCTGAGATGAAAATAAGAGAACTTTATTTGAATTTTTCCCGCATTGAGAACAATTTTTAATTGACAAATTAAGATATGTTTTATGGTGTGTAATATGTTTTGATATATGTATACATTGTGAAATAACTGAACCAAGCTAATTACATATCCGTCACCTCCCATACTTACTTTTCTGTGGCAATAACATTTAAAATCCAGTCTTCTTGAAAATTTTCAAGTACATAATACTTTACTATCAACTGTATTATACATGCCATACAATAGATCTCCAGAATTTATTCCTGTCTTTTAAGTGAATCCTTGTGACCTTTGACCAAAATCTCCCCATTCCCCTTCCAGTCTCTGGTAACCACCATTCTATTCTGTTTCTATTAATTTGGTTTCTGTAGTTTCCATCTATATGTGAGATCATATAATAATAATATGTGTCTTTCTGTGCCTGATTTATTTAATTTAGCATAGTATCCTCCAGGTTCATCCATGCAGCCCCAAATAACAGGATTTCCTTCTTTTTGAAGGCCATATATATATATATATGTATATATATATATGTGTGTATATATGTGTATATGTATATGTGTATATGTTGTATATATAACTTTTTCTTTATGCATTTATCTATCAATGGACACTCAAGCCAACTCCATATCTTGGCCATTATGACTAATAGTTCAATTAAGATGGAAGTGCAGATATCTTTTCAACATACTGATTTCATCTCCTTTGGATAGATATCCATAGTGGGATTACTGGACTACATGTGTCTTAGTTACTTTCTCATCACTGAGACCCAATACCTGACACAATTTAAAAAGGAAAGGTTTATTTTGGCTCACGATTTTCAAAGGTTTCAGTCTATAGTCAGCTGTCTCCAAGGCCAGGCAGCACAGTAGAGAGGCATCACAAAGCAGAATTGCTCATGTCTTGGCAAGCGGGAAGAAGAGAGATCAGGGGAGAAGGAAGGGAGATGCACCCTCCAGACCACACGCCCCAGTGACCCACCTCCTCCAGCCAGGCTTCACTCCCAAATCCAACTTAGTTATAAACTCATCAGTGGACTAATCTACTGATAGAATCATGCTCTTATGATCCAATCACCTCTAAAAAGCCTTACCTATGAGCATATGAGGCTTTGGGGGACATCTAGTTATAAACCATAACAAAATCGTAGTTATGCTTTAAGTATTTGAGGAGCATCCATACTGCTTTCCATAACAGCTGTACTAATTTACATTCCCACAACATCATACAAGGGCTCTTTCTACAAGGGAGTTTTAAGAACTAGCAATTTTAAATTCAAACTTGCAAGCACCAATAGAGGTCACAGGTCTGTGTGTAGGTTATATGCAAATTAATATTCAGATTCAACATTTCACAAGTGAAGGGTAGAACATATTTAATCTGACTGTAACACTGCTAAAATAGCAATTTCTTTTTCTAACTGAGAAATTTATATGCAATTTATTTCCCGTTAGAGAGCAATCTGTGTGTGTGTGTGTGTGTTTTCTGAAGTAACATTAGCTGTCTTAGTCCCTTTCCTTATCGCTGGGTAGCACATCCCCGGTGGGCCTCCCCATTATCCACACCCAGAACTATGCCAACCAATCAGTGGACTAATTTAGTAATCATGCACTTAATCCCTGCATCGCACACGAGATCCAGCCACCTCTGAAAAGCCTACGACTGCATGAGGGTTTGCGGGGATATCTAGACACAAGCCATAGCATATACCCTTTCAGGACACAACCCTAGTGACCCATGTCTAACCAGGCTCTACCTCCTAACAGCATACTCAGCTGCTGCTCATTGGATGAATACTGATGGGTTTGCATTCCATGATCGAATCCCCCTCCAAAAGCCCCACTTCTGAGCACATGAGAGTTTTGGGGAACATACAAGATCTAAACCACTAGTAATTATGGAAATGTCCAGTAGATGTTCCTGAAAGAACAAGTTATTTTTTTCTACTTTAACAGCATAATTATTCTTGTTTTCCTGTTTCACTAAGTGATGGAATATGAATAAGTCTCTGTTCAACAACTTATACCAAGATACTAAGAGGGGAAATAAAGTTATTCTGGGAAAGAGGCTCTATTGCACATAAAGAGGCTTTATTCCATGAAATGGCCTAGAGAAATTAAAATTTGTAATGGAATGAGACAGCTTCTTTCAATTTTTTCCAGTTTCTAGATATTACTTGGTTCAGGACAAAATAATTCTGCTTCAACATCTTGGAAGCATCCAATGTTGTATATATAATTTAAAGTTTAACTGTTTGATACAAAGCAAAATTATTTCCAAGGTCAAGAAGTCTGAAAGGAAACTGGTGGAGAAGCTTGGGCTGATGGAGGAATTTCCTAGTCTAGCAAATGTTTCCATTTCCTCCTGCACTTTCCATGATCTCAAGAAGAAGGAGAGAAGGCAAGAGGAGAAGGAGGATGGTTGTGTGCCTGTGGTGAGAGATTAATCCAAAGGCATCGCAGTGGTTGGAACAGAAGGCAACTGTCCAACAGCACTTAGAGTCGGAACCGGTATCCTGAGAAGTCTGCAACCACAAGTGATGAGGACAGTGATAGAAGCCTGGAGGTTTTCCTGAGCATTTGCAGCATTTTAAACTGCTTAGGGTCTTATTTAATTTTGATATGTCAGTATCTTGAGACCCCCAAATTAGATGTCCAGGGTAATCCAAGCTGGAAAGAGGAAGAATGACGTGGGAATAAAGAGGAGGGCAGGGCATCAGAATCCATCTAATGTTGTTGTTCTTGCCTTCTTACAATCCTGAGGTAATTCTTTTTAAACTAAAAGGATACCCCAATAGGAGAGCATGGTGGCATGGAAGCAGGGGTACAGGATTCCAAGACTCAAAAATGATGTGCATTTAAGAATGAGAAATTGCCCTGAGTATATTAAATATTAGGGGGAAACTCCACTGCTTCTAATAAAGGAATAAAGGTTCTTAAGGACCACTCTGGGTAAGATGTGATTGTATTAGGGTATGTGGCAATATGCATAAAGCCAAATCGAGGGAGGATCTATCCAGCTTGTCCACAGTAATGGCTCTTTTCTCAGGAATGGCCAACTATAGCAGAGAGTTTTCCTTCTTACTCCCTCCCATGAGATCAACTCCCTATTCATTCATTCATGCATGCATTCTTTCAGCAAATACTCTCACTTTGGTGCCAGGCCCTGTTAGAGGACCTGGGGCTGCAGAAGTGAATAAACAAAGATCTTTGTATTCATGGCACTTAAGAGGCCAGCAGGGGAAACCTGCCAAGAAACAAAGCAAACAGGTAAAAATAATAATAATAATAAAGTGTGTATGAGACACTAGCTACCAGTCCGTTGTAGGGAAGCAGGAAGGAGAGAAGAATGTTCAGGCTGTAGGTTCTCAGTGTCTTAGTTACTTTTCTCATTGATGAGACAAAACACCCAACACCTAAAGTTAAAGGAGGAAAGGTTTATTTCAGCTTACAGTTTGTAGAGGCTTCAGTCCATAGTCAGCGGGCTCCAAGGCAGGGTGGCACGGCAGAGGGGCATCACAGAGGAGAAATAGTCCATGGCAAACAGGAGGAGACAGCAAAGCAGCAAGCAGCCTGCCTTCTCTGTCCCTTATATTCCATCCAGGCTGTAAGCCTATTGATTGGTGCCACCCACACCCAGGGTGGGGCTTCCATTATCTACCCTCTTAATCCCAGCATCACACCCTCAATCCACACTCATATACCCTAATCCAGCCACCTTCAAAACTTCCCACCTATGACTCCATGAGGCTTTAGGGGAACATCTAGCCATAACAAAGGGTGATCCAGGAAGTCCTCACCCTGAAGATGACCTTGATTAAGGACCTGAGGCAAAAGTGCAGGGTGAGTGTGGAAGAGGAATGCTCCAAACTGAAGAAAGATTAGGTGCAGAGGCCGGAGGCCTCCGAGGCCATCATGTGCCTGGATGGATTTCAGAAAAGGCTTGCTCTTAATGGTAAAATTGGGTAAAGGGGGTGGCATATTTCTATAAGACTAGATTACAAAGGCTGTGAGTTCTATTGATGGCCTGATCTTCCCCAGATCTTGTCACACACTTTTCTGGTTGAGCAGCCACCTAACAAGGGCCATTTCCAGTGAATAACTGACCTTCAGCCCAGCAGCCTACAAGGGACTGAATCCTGCCAACAGGGGTGAGCTTGGAAATGGCTCCTTCCCTTTGATCTTGCACATGACACCTCACATCTGGGCACCTGCTGCAGCCTCCAAAGACCCCAAAGCAAAGGACCAAATGAAGCCGGCCTGAATTCCTGGCCTACAGAGTTCCTGTGACATATTCCTGTGCCATAACTGTCTGCTGGTATAAGCTACGAAAGCTTGAGGGGATGTTAGGCAGTAATAAAGAACAAACAGACATGTCCCATTCTGCTCAACACAAAATGCAATTTCTTCTCCCTCTTGAATCAGATAATTCTTTTGTAAAGCCAAAGTTTAAAAAACAATTTTTAAAGCTCTAATTGCAATGCAAAAGAAAGAAAAAAAATCAGTGGTGGTTTTTCCATCATAACTATTGTCATACATTAATATTCTGATCAAGAGTTCATCAGAATAGTTGTAGGAGAATTGTTAATTACCTACTTGAACCACATAGACTCAAATTGTTGAAAAATATACCTAAACTTGAGGGTCTGACTACTCCATATTTGCTTTAAATTCACTATAATGTTTTTATTCCAAAGCCGATACTTGTTCATTAGAAGAATAAAGGTGCTATGCATAACAAGCAAAAGAAAGGAAATTAAAATGCCTAAATTCACTTACAGTACATATATACGTATACTCACATTGTTCCTAAGTCTGCCTTTTCACTAACTTCTATATCCTGGACATATTTGCATGTCAGTCTTTATTTATCTTCTTTACTGTAACAGCATCTGAATGTTACTCCAGTGTATATTTTTGCCATACTTTATTGAACCCATGGTCATGTTTGAACTATTAGAGTGTATCTATTATTTTCTACACGCAGACAATCTGATGACAAATTACCAATCCTCTAAGTTATGAAACTATTAATTTTATCAGAAGATAAAGGGCATTTGCCTAAGATAAAATTCAGTAAAGTGGCGTCAGTCTAGAAAGCCATGAATGATTAGCACTCTTACTTCACAAATCCTCAGCTTTGGGTTCCAGAAACCTCAGGAGAGAGGTGCTTAGAGCCTGGAAACCCTTTCCTGCCTTAGGGAGGTAAAGAGCACCCACTCCATGCCATCTTCAAAATACCTAGGATTTTCCTCTCCATTTTTAGAAGAATAATGCTCACCCTCAAATCCATTAGTCGCTCTCAAACTTTGCACTCAGCAGAATAACCCAGAAAGCTTGTTAAAAATACATGTTCTACGTATTCCCTGGCCGCATCCCCAGAAATGAAACTTGGGAGAGGCACCTTATCCACAGCAGTTTTTCTCTCCTTTACAATTAATTTTTGATGTTCAGAGAGATGAGCTGGAGGATGAGGCAAACATCCAAAATAAAATTGTGTTCTTCCATTTTTTATCTATGATTGCCCTCAAGTAAAAAGATAATTTATGTTGCTTTCAAAGCCTTCGCTTTCTTTTTTCCTTCTTTCCTTTCTTCCCGTTCAGCAAACATTTATTGTTTAGGGAGGAGGCTCAGGCGCTGCTACTCCTACCGTCAGCTGTCCAGCGGGACCACTTCCGAAACTCTTTTCTGGGAGTGTCCTACTGAAGGAACTGGGCGTATCTCGTGAGATTCTGCTTTCTGACGGGGGACAACTGTCACAGCACAGTAACTAGCACTAAGTGAAGCTCCATAAAAATTAACCTTTTGATAATCACACAAGATACTGGCTATAGATACTTCAGCATTCGTAGTTTCCAGTGGAGCCGTCAGCAACCTGACAACACAAAAACAGGAGTCTCCTTAGGTAGGGACGGCTTTCCTGTCACCCTCCCCAAGCCTTCCCTGTCGCACCTTCCGCCGCCTTCAGATTTTCCAGCATCCAGGAAAGACATGAGGATGCCTCAAAGGGTCGCACCCTACGTCCTCCTACGCCCACTTCCTTCGCTCCTCCCAGCGTGGGACTGGAGGGCCCAGATGCGCCACGGTGCCTACGATGACCCGGGAAATGACGGTTTTGCAGTTGTCCAGCCAGTGACGCCCGCATTTTCCCACCAACTTGAGCACTGGCTATTTGGCCCTGACCTCAGGCTGGAGGTAAAATATGGGGGACTCCCCTGCTCCGAGCGCAGCCCCAGGAAGAATCCTGCGGGAAGCGGGGCGCGCGCGTCTGCTGCGGCTGAGACAGTGCTCTCTCCCCAACCGGCGGAGCTCGAGGGACCTGCTCGAGCTGTCCCCACGCGCGGTCTCCGCCCGCGGCGCCCACTTGCGGAACTCGCCCTGCGCGGCTGCGCCCCCGCCCACCAGAGGGCTCCCCGCCAAGCGATGCTCCCGCCGGCTCCAACCTGTGGCACAATACACCCGCTAGCCCTACGTGCGATGCCCCCCTGAGCGGCTCCTCCCACCACCCTCCACCGGGCTCCTCCCCGATCCCCGCCCGCCCCGCCCTGCCGGTCCCCGTCTTGCCCTGCAGATCCCCGCCCACCGCGGCCCATTGGCGCTCGGGGAGGGGCAGGGGCGGGCCCTGCCGGCGCGGGCGGGGCGGCGGTTCTGTGGCTGGCGCGCGTGGGCCAGGTCCTTACTGCCTGCTGCGCACCGGTCATCCGGCATCCCTCCGGCTGTTCACTATGGGCGACGGCTCTTCCTTGACCCCCAGGGGCTCCTTTCCGAAGTTCCTGGAGCATCTCTCCGGGGCCGGAAAGGCTATCGGTGTGCTCACCAGCGGCGGGGATGCCCAAGGTGCGCACAGCCCGCCGGCCTCCGGGGCCTGGGCGAGAGGGTAGGGAGATGCTGTGGGGAAGGGGGTGGCCAGGGATCCGGGGAGGAGGGGTGGGAGGGGTGCCTGGTAAAGCGACGGGGGAGAACCAGGGAGAAGCCCCTGCGCCCCGAAACATCAGGGCACTTACGGGTTGGCGGGAGCCGGCGACCGGGCCCCACTGCGGTGGGCTGGATAGGGAAGACAAGCGAGACGGCGGTAGGACCCTTCATTAGGAAGATAAATTAATTTTCCACCTTCAAGGTTCATTTTATTCATTGAGGTTGGCAGTGGGTCTCTGAGAACCACCCCCACCCCCAGGAGGTCACTCTGCATCTGAGTCGTAGTATGTGGGGCCTGGCGACCCTTCCAAAGCTTAGGTACCGCGCGACCACGCCGATGCCGCGGCACCCGACAGGAGCTGGGTCATCCCGCCCCACCCCAGCCCAGCCCCGGAAAGGTTGTAGGCGAACACCCAGGTCCCCGCGGCGCCGCCTACCGTCTGGCGCCCCCCGCGGGGCGCGGAGTCCCCGCTGCTGCATTGCGGGACGCGCTGGGGGCGCGCGGGGGTCTCGCCTTTGCGGTGCTGCAGCGCCTCACGTTTCCGCTGGGAGATTTTTTTTAAAAAAAAGGGTTTTCCTTCCCCGCTTTTATCTTCAGTCGGCTTCCGGCGGGTGACAAAACTGAAAACTAAAATGGGTCACTAGGCCTTCCCCGCCAACCCCCCCTAGACGAGAAAGACCAGGAAGCGGGGACTCCGGGAAGTCACCAGCAGCCTGGGCGCAGGCTCCAGGCTTCCTTTTCACACCAACGTGGAGGCTGATTACAAAGCGGAAGGAACCCAAACCCGGGCCCTTCGCCATGTAGTCACTAAGAGAATCTTTAAAATGTAAAAGTTGGGAGGGGAGGCAAGGAGGGATGACTGTACCACGACCCCCGCCTCTCGCTCTGGGCGCTCCAGGGGGCGCCGGAGTTCCCAGACGATGGGGTTTCCAGATTCCTGTTCATCCCTGGTGAGGGCAGAGTAGATCAGCGCTTCTCAGGCGAAGACGCCCTTGCAGCCTGATCGCAGCCTTCAAGATCAAGCAGGCTGGAGACAGGTTCCCTGAGCTGGGTTTTGGTTTTTATCACCCCTTCTTCCCTCGGCCGCCGTAGGTCCAGAGGCCGCCATACCTTATTTCCTCGTGAACACCGCAGTGGCATGCTCAGCGGTTGAGCCCAGAGCCCTGGCCTTCTGCCCACTCTGCGAGTGACCTTCCCTTCGTCCTTGAGCTGGGCGGGGCCAGCCCGGGTGCAGCAGGTTGAGGAGCTGTGGGTGCCGCCCCGCCCACCGCAAGCGCCTACGTGATGCCTGGCCAGTCGCTGCCGGAGCACGCTCAGTCCCCGGCACCCGCGACACTCGGCGCGCGCGACGCAGCATACGTGGAACAGAGCATTAGGTGCGCGAGTGTGGGTCCACAAGAAGACCTTCCTCGTTCTTATATTAAAAGAAGCAGTCGTGGCCAATTACCGCCAGCACCCCACAGACCCACCTTTCTCCCTGCAGAAGGGACGGCTGTAGTATTAGTATTTTAGTAAAGTGATCCTCAGTATAAACATTCTTCGTGGAGGGCAGGCTTCTCTGAGAATGAAAATGCACAGGCTGGATTGTTAAAATAGGAGAGTGTAAATAATACTTAAATAAGAGCATGAAGATGTGCTGATATGGGGCCACCTGGGGTCGGCCAGGGGCTTCAGAAGGATCTGCATGCTCCAGAGACCTCGTGCTAGTTCAAATTAGAAAGCACTTTGAATGTTATCCTGGACTGCCAGAGAAGAAACTTAGCAGAGGAAAAGGAACTGGTCCCTGCCCCTCCTCCACCCCAAGGCTGGGAGGTAAAGGTTATTTTAGAATCAAGATGCTGTATCTGTTGGGGGGAAAAAATTACGGATCATTCTTTCGAAATCCCTATCCAAATGTTTGCTAAAATACTTGGTAGGTTGTGGACAAAAACATGGCAGAGTCACCATTTTCTCTGTTATTTATACTAGGTCTAACATTTTTGAGAAGTTGATTAAAAGACCGTACCTCTTCTCTTCAGTGGAAAAGAATACCCAGGAAACCAATACTATATGAGAACGTTGCTTGGTTAGCCTAGTGTCTGGTTAATGGGAGATGGCTGCTCTTAGTTTAAGGGCTGGCATCAAATATGACCTCATGCTTTCAAATGTCACCTGTGGGCTGTCCCTGAGGAAACTAACCATGACCACTTGTCTGGGCATTTTCCCTCAAGACCCTGACTCAGTTTTCCTTAAACTCCTATAAACAGTTGTGTCTTATTGTTGCTGTTTTTTCTTTCTGAAAAAGTCCATTAGGGGATATGCTCCGAGCGCCTGGACTTAGCAGTAACAGATTTCCAGGCCCTTAGAGTAGGTTATTCCTTGAAGTGGTATCTATTGTAGCAGTCTTTTACTATTTTATGTTGACTCTATCAGTAATTGGTTTTCCCTGAGAGAAAGGAATTTTGCTGATAACTGGGGACCAAAGAGAATACATTCGAGTCTCATTTTTAGGAATATTCTACTCAGATATGAAATTATAGTAAAATTCCATACTGAGATGACTATAGCTACTGTTTATTCTGCACTTCTTATACACTGGGAGCTTTACAATTCTGATATCCAGGCCTAATTAACATGCCTGCAAGATAGGTATTTCTTTATTTTGGTGGTAAGGAGAAAAACCCATAAAGAGATAAGTGACTTAGGCAAAGCCATGAGGCTCCTACAGGGTTGTGGTAGGATTTAAACCACACTGTATGAGAACTTACACCCAAATACTCTCCACCAGAGTGTGTTCTTAAGAGGCCTTTCTCGGAGAGTCCATGCAGCCTGGCCAGTGCTCAAAGTGAGAACACAGCTTGCTCAAAATTATGCAGAGGATCTTTTGGCAGTTTTGTTAGTGGAACAGTAAGTGCCTTTTGAAAGTAGTAACAAGCAAGGTGGCTAAAACCATGTATTGTCACACTTAGTACTAAAACAATGGAGTCCTCTTTTTCACCAGTGGAATTTATATTACATAATTGTTGTGAAACCAAAAATCCCTGCACTGTTTTCCTGATTGCCTCAGGCCCCACATTAAGGAAGAATATTTTAAGGCAATTTTTTTTATTCTCATCTTCTTTGGATCTTTACAAAATATCTCTGCAGAATTAGACTGATTTCTCCTTAATCTAAAATAAATTCCAGGGCTGGTGAGATGGCTCAGCGCCATAAGCACCTGCCCGGCAAGCTCGAGGTCCTGAGTTCGACTACCGGAACCCACATACGAAAAAAGGGGCCGGTGATATCGCTCAGTAGCATGGGCGCCTGCTGGCGCACGAGGTCCTGAGTTCGACCCCCAGTACCCACAAAAATAAATAAATAAATAAAAATAATAATAAATAAAATAGAATAAATTCCATGTTACTGAACAGACAGGCTTACTATGACTAAGTACCCACCCTTAAACAATATTGTGTCACATACCAAGGATGATTCATGGTCTTAGACACAGGCTGTGGCTTTGGTGGGGCCTGGTGCATAGTGGAGTTAAGAATGCTCAGCAGTCAAAGTGCATCCTTTCTGTCTATGACAAAGTGAACATTAATACAGTGTTTACAGAAAATCCGTATAAGATCGAGTGTGTAGAAGTCCTTCCAATCCTAGTGAGACTCACTAACATTTAGTGACTGCATGTTGTAAAGTTCTAGGTGCTAACTTATCCCCATTTTACATGTAAGCAAAGAAAGCCTGAGATGAACCGGCTTCCCTACATTCACAGAGCTAAGTATTAGGGACAGGCCACATGATTGCAGCAACAAGGTGGCAGGCCAAGTATAAGGACTGATCAAAAAATGCAGTGTATGTTTCAATTTTTAAAATTACAGTGAAAGACACATTGCTGTTAATCCTTTTCAAAATGCTTCCTTTTGCTACAAACTCACTTATCCTATCATTCTTGCCACTTTCTGAAGCAGCTCTGTAAGTCCTCTTTCAGGAGGGTCTTTACTAGATGTGATCAAAAATACAGTGAATGCCTCTGCTGAATGCCATCTAGTGGACAAGCAGCCTTGTAAAAGCATTACAGTGTGTTCTCGTCCACCTTATTCACCTGATCTGACACGGTGAGACTCCTGGCTCTTCCCCAAAGTCTATTGTTATCAATGGAAGGAAAATGTTTTGAATCAATTCAGGACAGCAAGGCAGCCAAAACAACGCAACTAAAGACACTCATGAAAAAGAGCCTTCAGAACTACTTAAGGAAATGGCAAGAACAATGGGATAATGTCCAAAGCCAGGGGGAATATTTTGAAGGGAACGAATGACAATGGGTCTTTTACCATAAGAATTGTTTAAGTTTAAACATTCACCTTATTTTTCGGTCACACCTCATACATATGAATCTATTGACCAGTATATTTCCAGCACCTGTCACATCCAAGGTTTGTGGACTGTCCCCCACCTGCAATCACCACTGAGGAAGTGACATGTGACTAGGAGTCCCATCTGTCTTCCTTTTTCACTAAGGCATTTAGGTGAATTAAACTCTTACTAATCACTAGTACTCTTTTATCCTCAGAACAGTATGTGTGATCTACTAATGCTTCCAGTTGAAAACTTTAAAACTGTACTCAGAAGTATGAGGTACTGGTGGACTTGCTACAGGCACTAAGCTGGCTCTTCCATTTCATACATAGTCTGCCCTCCATATTTGTGGGTTCTACAGTTTCAACTGACCTCATATGGAAAATATGTTTTGAGTGACATCTTGTACTACATATATGTGGGCTTTTTTTCCCTTGTCATTATTTCCTAAACAAGACAGTACACAACTTTTTATATAGCATTTACATTATGTTAGGTATTTTAGGTCACCTAAAGATTTATTTTCAAGTATATGGGAGGATGTGTGTAGGCTATGTAAAAATCATATATATGGTCATTTTAGAAGGAACTTGACTATCCAAGAATTTTGATACCTGAAAGCGATCCTAGGACCATTCTCCTGAGGATACCAAGGGACAGCCATATAGTATTCACTGAAGATCTGATTATTAAGAGTTCTACTTGGAAGCTGAGGGTGGTGGCATAGGACTGTAATCCTAGCACTTTGAGAAGCTGAATCAGGAGGACTCAAATTGAAGTCCCACCTGTCTCAAAATAAAAAGTAAAACTTAGCAAGACTCTGTCTCAAAATAAAAAGTAAAAAAGTCTGGGGATATATCTCAGTGCAGATGAAAGCCTCGGGTTAAATTTCCAGTATTGCATATATAAACAAGCAAGCTACAAAAACAGTTCTGCTTGGGGTCTTTCTACACCCAGAGCTGTGCTTGCCTAAGAGCCACGTAAAATGCAGAGGGATGAGGATAATGGGTACTTCACCTCACACAGCTCTCAGGGCTCTTACTATCCTGAAGCTCTGCCTATGTGTTCTTTAATGGGATCTTTGTAGTTTAAAATATAATTAATTTAGAAAAAGAAATTATTCGTTCTAAGAAGCAGTGTGTGAGAATTTTAGCATTATCCTATCATAGAGTGGGAGATTACTTGTAACTGCATCATTTTCTTTGAGTGCAAATATATTTTTGTGTGGCATATTCAGATGATCCTTAGCAGCTACACATTTGATCATCTTTCCACATAAAAGCGTATTTTCTTGTTTGGGTACAGAAAACTGAAAGCTGCTGATTGAGAACCCAAAGCTTTTATCAAGGAGAATGGAAGCTACATAGATAAACTCTTATCAATCTGGGAGCACTGAGGAGCCATTAAAGTTAGAAATATGAAGATAAGGTAGCAACACGTTCAGGGCACAAGTATCAGGATATAAAACTGTACATCTACTACTCTTGTGATTGTTAAAAATGTATATGGGGATAAATAACAGATGGCTCTGTGTTAAGGAAATAGATGAGTCACTTTCAAGTTACTTTTTTTCAACAAGCTTTGTCTGGTGTTGTATTTTTATTTCTTACAAACTATCTGCTGGGAGGTTCCAGTTCTTCCTCACCCACCTCTATTCTGTACATCTTTACCACGCTGCACTTCTCTTGGAATTACACTAATTGTGCTTGTCTGAATGAAAAAAGGCGGCAGAACCTGGCAGATCAGGGTGCTGAGACTCAGAGTCTCATTTGGAAGTCCTGGTTTTTGGGTCTGGCATCTACTAGTACAGTGGGGTCTCATTCATTTGTTTCTTTCTTTCTTTGTTTTGTTTTTTGTGTGTTTTTCATATTCATTCTCTCTCTCTCTTGCTCGCTCTCTCTTGCTCTCTCTCTCTCTCTCTCTGTCTCTCTGCTCAGAGTGAAGCTATTGGAGTTACTCAATCTGTCTTCCCCAACCCTTACATCAGTGAAAGTCTTAGGCAAAAGTGGGACAAGTCAAAGAGAGGCAAGGCTGCTCTAGGCCCCTGGATGAGCCTAGGGTATATTAGCACCTTCTCCATTCTTAAGTGCTTGCAACCACCCGAGGAATCCTATACAAGGACAGATGCTGAGTGTGTGGGTCCAGGTGAAGCCTAAGAAGCGGCACTCGCTGGTGCTGCTGGTCCCCCACATGGGCCGTGACCATGCTGAGCCAGGGTCTGTGTGTTTGCAAACCCAGGCTCCTCTGAGGTTTCTCCAAAACCATCCCAATAATTCCACATGATTGTCTTCTGACCCTGACCAGCATTTTGACTGAGAAGATTCATTAACATAGGAACCTTATCTAAAAATGTATATATAAGTGACCTGATTGGCAGAAGTTCTCTGACTGGCCAGGGATATAACTCAGCAGCACAAGCGCCTGCCTGGCAAGCGCAAGGTGTCCTGAGTTTGATTCCTGGTACCAAAAAAAAAAAAGTTCTCTGATTGGAAAATGATTAAAAGGGTGATATATAGTAACCTCACAGTCAGTCCTGCTCGTTTTTCCAGCTCAGGTATACTATTAATCAGGTTCTGTTTCTGTTTTAATTATCAGTGTACATGTGAATGAGCCAAGCATGTGTTATGTGTCAGGGAACACTTTAGGCAGGACTGTGGAGCCCCCTTTTCTCTGTCACGGTCACAGTGGGGCACGTGGACTGTGTCTCAGTGACTGGTGAGAGCTGAGAAGGAAACTGGACCTGGGAAAAGCTGCTGTTTCACAGAGAAGCCTAAATGTGAGTAAGGAGCCAGCAGGAAGCAGCTGGGAAGAGCAGGGAGCAGAAGCCCCAAGGGGGATGGAGGAAGTGGCCTAGGGCGAGGTCCTGGCCAGATGAGGGCCAGGTGAGGACTTTGGATTTACCTTCTGTGAACTGGGAAGTCACATGGAGGTGACTGGCTGCCTGGGATAAAGGTGGCTTTGTAGAATGGAAAGGAGGGAAGGGAGAGAGTGCCCCCAGGCCCACCCTGTGGAGGGGACAAAGGGGCCTAAGAGTGCCAGGGAATGGGATGGATAGGAGCTCATCTACAGTGGCAGGAAGAAAGACAGCATGTGTGAGAGGTAGATATGCACAGATGAGGAAAGGATATTCTTCACAACAGTGTTCATAATGGCAAAAGAAGTGGGGGAGGACCAGCAAGAAGCTGTCCATAGGATATGCATTCCGTCAGCTCCTGGAGTAGAATATTATACATCAGCATTTAATGTGGAGCTTTGTGTTGATCAACGTGGCAAAATGTGTAAAATATATCAAGTGTCCAACAGAAATGAAGCCTGCACTGGTAGCTTGAATTTTATGCATAATTTTAAGCAACGTAGTGGCCACATTAGTGTAAGCAAAACAAATATGTGAAATAATTTTGAAAGTATACTTTAATTACCACTTGACAACATAATCAATTATTGCATCGGTAAGATTTTTTGAATGCTTTTTCTTCCCACACCAAGTCTTTGAAATCCAGTGGGTACTGATACCTACAACACATCTCCATTTGGACAAGACACCGTGGCCAGAGGCTGCCCTGACAGACAGTGTGTCAGAGAGCCATGGATGGTGTGTTGCCACCTATATTCGAAAGATCCCTACATGAGTGCTCTCGTGAAAACTTGGAGAATGTGCGGAGCACAGCTGACGGTGCTCACAATTGCTGTGGACACTGGAATGCAGTACGCTGGGCCTCAGGCCCTGTGCTGGCCTGGAATGCTGCTCTCCAGATGTCCCTGTGGCTGGTGTCCCTTACCAGCTCCAGTTCTTTCCTCAGGCATCACTTTCAGGAAAGCTGCTCCAAGCTCTCAGTTGGCTGTCACAGCCCCTCCCGGAAGGACCATGCAGGCTCTCAGCTCCCTGACCCTGCTCTGCTTGTTATCTTTCTCCTTACCTTTATGCCCTTTTACCAGCGGGTATTGTATAATTTATTTTATTACTTGAGTAGCAAGAGTAGGATGGGCATGTTATAAATTTGATTTTTTTTTTTTTTGACAAACCAGTAAAAGCAACTAAGCTGACCTTAATTTTCAAATTTCAGTATTGAAATTTGTAAGTGAATGATGATAAGTACTATGAGATGTGCAGGGAAAGTGGCTCAGTGCTGTGAAGGGGGTTAAGTGAGATTATTCTTCAGGTAACAAAGATAAAAGGTTGAACCCAAATTATTTTGTCAGAGTCAATATATTCCTTATTTTTTAATTGTATTTTTAACTGACATATATGTGTACTAATTTATAGAGCACAGTGTTGTAATTCAGTACATGTATAGTGTGCAGTGATCAAATCAGGATAATAAGTCCTTCCCTCTCCTCACGTAGTATCACTGCTAATTATTCACAATTTAAATTGTACCAGAACAGAATCTCAAGAAGCACTTGGAAATGAGGAAGGCCACCTCCAAATAGCTGGAAAGTAAGGATTTACCTAATACCTTCTTGCCAGCCTCTGCTATAGTCACATGAAAGCCCCTCCGACCTTAAGGAAGAAGTTTTCTTGTCACTATCTTATTTGGACTTCATTTCAGGAAGAAGCTATTGAGAATATATATCAAGAAAAAAATTCAATAATCTGTCCTGTTTTACTTGTCGTATGTTTCCCACTTAGCTGTTCCTCAGAGGACAGCTTTTGTCTCAAGGTTTGTTTTGTTTTGGGTTCCCTTAACGGGATCATACCTTCCCTAAGGATTGGGGATTAGATTTTGGCAAATTAGGAAGAGATTGCTAACCACATAGTAAGATTCTTTCTTGGTAGGAGCATTACATTTTCCCACGGAAATACTTAATGAAGGCTGTTTCTATTCTCAAGTCAGGCTACTACAACCAAAACCAAAACAAAATGGCTTAACCACACCACGGCTGAACTGTTCCTAAAAACAGTAGCTTCAGTGTTGAGTGGAAAATCCTGAAACTGCCTTTTGTCCCAAATGTCTGGTGGCTGTACCCCTGGATAGCCCTAAGCAAAATGATGTACCTGCATGGGACTGTAAAACTGAAATGCAAGGGTCTGTGTCTCCACACTGGCTTCTTTCTTTCCCTTTTGTTTCTTGTCCTCCAAGTCCCACTCCCTGCTCACCCTGTAGAGAAGGATGAATCTTACAGAGTTCATCTTCCTCAGACTTCAACCCAAAGAGTCCAGCCTGAGGCAGCACTTTGCAGACCTGACTGTACCCCATTTCAAAGGAGGGCTTAAAATCCAAGCAGGCCCTGCCCCTAAGCAATTAACAATGTGGTCCTGCAGGCTTTCTTTTCCAGTAAAGTTCCCTGTGGTGATTCGAATATATAGCCACTTACAGAGAGAACACTGTGAAATCTTTTAATCCAAGCAGTCTGGGAGGCTAAGGCAGCAGGATGGCAAATTCAAGCCCACCCTGGGCATTTTAGCAATTTAGTGAGATCTTGTCTCATAATAAAAAAATTTAAACAGAATTGGGAAAGAGCTAAGTCCAAAGGCCCTGGGTTCAGTCCCCAGTACTGCAAATAATAACAATATTAAATTGCAAATAATAACAATTTAAATTGCACTCCACCATCTATTAATTTTGTTACCCTGGGCTGATCAATTTATCCCCCCGAGCCCCAACTTTCTTATGCCTTCAGGGAGTCTCAGGACCCCATCAGGCTTCCTGTGAGTTCCACCCAGCAGGCTCCTGGCACTCCATTCCTGTGCTAGGGGTCAGGTATCAGCCTGCACGGCACCAACCCAGATGCCACAGGCTTCTAAGCTAAAGGAGAAAAAAGAAACTTGGTTTAACTGTTCTACCAACTTGCAAGTGAAAAAAAAGCCCTCTAGGGCTTAGAGCTGTGCGTCTTAGTCAACTGGGGACCTGTCGGAAATGTAAACCTCAGGCTCCACCTGAGAAGCCCTGGAAACCAGCCTAGCAGCCTGGGTTTGACCAAGCGCCCCAGGAGACTACAGCAGGCTTGGGAGGCTAATCTGTCCCAGAGGCTGTTATGAGGCGTCTGGACTTTGAGGGACACAGGTTGGAGTTGGGGACATATAATCCTGCAGTCTCCTGGGGGTCAGCTTCTCTATCATTCCTTCTGCCATTTCTTTCCCATGTACATTTTCTAAATCCCCAGGGTTGTTCATTTGGCAGGAAAGGCCCTGTGGAAATGAAGTCTTCAGAAGAGAAAGTAAAAGGGCAAAAGGCATTCATTCTGCTGCTTTGTCCCCTGGTTCCTGGTGTTGGAACATTCTAAGTGTTTGGCAGTCAATCCACACATTAGTGGCTGTAGCATAAGTCCTAGAATCATAGTCTGTCAGGAGGACTGGGAAGAACTGCCTTTATCCATGGAGTTAAGGTTAGAATCCAGGCATGCCTGACCCTGATCCCCAGAGAGGTGCCCGCATCCACACCCAGGTGCAGTGACATACCGCAGGTGTGAGCACAAAGGGGACAGGCAGTTCTGTCTGAGAGGAATAAGGGGAGTCGGGTGAAGGGGAAGCCAGGAAGTTGTTTTAGAGGGGCAGGAGATTAGAGGATGAAGAGCGGCCTCCAAGGCGGGCATGGGCAGGGCAGATGCTGAAGGTCAAGCAGAGGAACTTTCTGGTGCCACTGAACAGGGAGGAGAATCCTGAAGGCCATGGCCTGACCCACCTGTAAGGAGCTTGGATTTTCCTCTCACAGGCCCCAGGAACCAAGGGCAGGAGCAAGGTGTATTTGTACTTTAGAACAGAGCACCCTTACTGATGGGAAGAACTTCTCAAGCACTGTTGAGTGCAGAAAGAACTAACAAGTGTGAAACTACACATAGGAAAATATGAAATGTGATTGAAAAATGTGTATGTTTAAGTAAAAAAATTATTACACTATAGATACATTATACATTGCTTTTAATCTTCCTCAAAATACTCACCCTGGTTTCAAATACACTTATCTTGCCATTCGTGCCACTTTCTGAAACTGTTCTGGAAATCTTTTCATGAGTGTCTTTAGTTGTGCTGTCATGGCTGCCTTGGTGTGCTGAATTGATTTAAAACATTTTACCTTTCATTTTACAAAATCATTTTGACTTTGGGGAAGAACCAGGAGTCTCACAGTGCCCGATCCGGTAAATAAGGTGCATGAAGACATGTGGTCATGTTTTTAGGAGCTTGCCTTTCTGTCGGATGGCTCTTGGCAGCAGCATTCACCACGTTTTTTATCAGACCTGGTAAAGACAAGAAAGAGGTTTTCCAGAACTGCCTCAGAAAGTGGCAAGAATGATGAAATAAGTGTGTTTGAAGTGAAGGGAGTGTTTTGAAGGCAATGTGTCTTTTACTGTTTTCCAAGAAGTGGGGCTTATGTGGACATTACCTCACCTGTAATTATTTTAAATAAAATAATGCATATATAAGTCATTTGCAAAAACATGAGAGAAAAAATTGCTTTAATCATTCTGGACAATATCTGGCATAAATAATGTTAGAGGGAAACTGAGATTCAGGGAGGAGTGTTAGGAAAAGCTGTCATTTTTAAGAGCAGGAGCTATTGAGGGTATTGGTATCCTGCTTGAATGACAGAGAAGAAAACTCATGCTGCTCACCTGGAGAGCATACAGAGGGGAGGAGAAAATTATGAAAATAAAATAATTGCACTGCAATTGAAAGAGTTTGACATTCTTGAGACATGGCTCCCAAATAATCAGTGAGCTCATTAAAATTTTTCATGTAACAAACTAGGTTTGAATATGAAATAATAAAACCACTAAATATATGCATGTACACTCATACATAGATCTTGAAGTATATTAACATGTAATTATTTCCAAGACATATATGCCTCAGAATTTTTCAGCAAACAGATGCTGTCATTCATAAGTGTCACCTTTCAGAGACAATGGATTTAGGATGTCTTTACCCATCTTCTGAGCCAGTTCACCACACAAATTTAGACTCCTTGTCAGTCACAACATACTCTTGGAGAACTGCTTCCTTGTACATTTATTTACCAAAAGCCTCACAGTATCTCACACATTCTGGAGCATGTCCAGTTCTGACATTTGTTTCCAGAATTTAAATATGTGGAGGGAGATTTGGAACAGTTGGGTGTCTGGGAGCAGTTTGACTGAAAGCTCAGCTCTTCTCCATTCTGAAAACATCTTTCAGGAAGCGGTGCTCGTTCCTTTCCTCTTCTCTCTCCATGGGCCAAGGCAAGGATGCAGGATTGTTCAGGTTCCATGCCACAGGGTGTTGCCAAGGAAGCTTTCAGCTTCCAAAAGTGGAAAGCAAAAGTGAATCTACCTGACTTGCATGATAATACATTGCATAGAGATGTTCTAAATTTCTTTTACGTAAGTGTGAAATTTCTCAATTTACCTTGGTTAGGTATGGTTATTTATAGTAGGCAGGTGTAGTTCATCTTCTAATAAAATTGCGTGATCTGTCTTTTATTTAAATCCATCACCTAAAATTTTTTCTTTAACACTGATAGCTAGTGACGAAATAACCAAGTTTTGACCTCAAATCACAGACCAGTTGCCCTTTTGAGTCTTAGTTTCTTTGGAGTTGGGTAACTGTAAGTACCTGCACTCTGCTGTGCTGGGATTGGATGGAGCTGCCTAAAAGTTTCTACCGAGAGGAGGCAGTGATGTCTTGAACTGAAGTTGCTCTGGGCTCTTTTACAATGACCATAACCATCCCCAGATGAACCCTAACGTGTACAGCGCCCTGTTTTACCTCTGCTGTTTCTCTTAATCCTTACACTATTTAGTGTACTCGCTTCTCATATTAGGAAACAGAAGCACAGGAGAAGTTATGCAATTTGCTCAGTCTGATTAATGGCAGAATCAGAATTAGCCCCAGTCTGTTCAATAACAGTTGTTCCCGTTCCCTTCACAGGTATGAATGCTGCCGTCCGTGCTGTGGTGCGCATGGGAATATACACGGGGGCCAAAGTGTACTTTATCTACGAGGTCAGTGTTTGCTCCCCAAGTTGTTCGTCGTTTTTCCGACCCAGAAATTCATGCCTCCCACATGCTCAGTGCCCTGCAGTTTGTCTCTCTTCTGCCTGCCTTCTAGTGGAGATAAGAGGGAATGCAAAAGTCATCAGCTATCAACTTTCCCACCTTGATTTATAAGACCATTGATCTCAAATATGGTATTTATCTGTAGTCTCCTTCCTATAGAAGTAATGTGATGCTTTCCAGTGTGGGTGGTTTGAATACACACTAAGACAAATGAGGGAAAACAGCTACTTTGAGCTGTTCATCACTAATGTGAAACCCAAACCGTGTCCTCAGCATCTGTTCATGCTTCAGCTTTAAGATGAAGAGTCTGACAAGACAGCAAGGATGGCACCTTGTCATCTACTTTTGAGGGCCTAGCAACTTAGGAATAAGAAATATTTGGAGAAAAGGCACTAATCTAATTTGAAGCACATTTCAAGAACTATTAGGAAAAACTTTCTATTTAAGTTGCTGAATTCTTTTAAGATCACCATTAATATTTTAATCTGATTCCTCCCAGTTTTGTCTATGTAAAAGACTGGAAGGAAATGTGTACATTATGAAAATTGTAGCTTTTTTGTATACTGTTTTCTTTTTACCTCCCACTAAATTATGACTACGTTCTATTTGCTGCATAGATTCCAGCTAGTGCTTTCCATATCTACATAATATTCCACGAAATCGACGTGTCTTCATTGACTTGACCTTTCATTGATTCCACAATTCTTCTATCATTGGACCATTTAAGTTATTCTTCATTTTTTAACTATCATAATACTGCAAGTTCTGTATTAATAATTTAAAGCTGTTCAGTGTTTTTTATCACTTACTTTCATGCCCAGATGTAATATTGACCAATTTAAAGGGATGGCCATTATAATGGATGTGATTTCTGATAGTTCTTAAAATCCTGCTCCCTGCCAAGCTATACACAGAGGTGGTGACCCTGGATTCCTGCCCAATATGTGGGCGGCTGCACTCTGCTTACTCCTGAGAGCTGCCTGGATTCCCCTGACTGTTTACTAAGTCATTTTCTCCTTTTGTGAAATGGCTGTCCATACTCTTTGCTTATTTGTCTGTGTTACCATTTATCATTTTCTGGAAAGAGGCTTTTTTTCCTATGTTTCACTTTGCTTTTTATACACAATAGTTCTGTGTTTCTGTTTACATTTATCTGATCTGGGTAATTTTTAAATGATGAATCTAACCCTAGCATTTCCAGACTATTGTTCTGTCATTTTCTGTTTGGATGGTTTTAAGGTCAAATTGCCCTTGTGAATTTCCGTCCCTGGGCTCTGGCCCTGATGGCTGCCACCCCTTGCTCATCCATGTGGAATGAGCACATTAGCCTTGGTGCCACACATGCAAACCACCACCCCACCCCCCTGACCTTGGAGTTTGCCCACAGAGATCCAAGTTTTTCACCTGGGCCTCTTTGCTACCTCTTCATGCTCCTGATGCAAGGCATGCATATGTACCCTGAGATGGTCCCCCCACAACCTCTCTGCCTCTCTCAGAGGGAGGGAGGGTCTATATTCTGCCTTAGATCTGGTGAGGGGACTCTGAATGTTCCATTGCGAGAACAGTTCCTTCCTCACAAGAGCATATGGTTTTAAAAAGCCCTTTGGGCCGGGCATTGTGTCACTCCCAACACTGTAATCCCAACACTTTGGGAGGCTGAAGCAAGAACAAGCTTGAACAAGTTCAAGCCAAGCGTGAGCAATTTAGTGACTTAATAAGAACCTCAAAATTTAAAAAATAAATACTTTTTTTCTAAAAGGAGCTGTACATGCAGCTCAGTGAGAAGACCCTGGTTCAAGCCCCATTACCAAAAAAAAAGCCGTTTTGGGGGATCAGGGCAGCCTCAGATGTGGTTTTTCTGTTACAATTAGCAAAATGTTTTCAAGTTCACTGAAGACTTAAAGTTTCCAGTAGGTTTCCCCAGGAAACCTTGTGATTTTCATGGCCGGCTACAGTTCCTGTTGTCTCTGCTTATGCCTCATTTGAGCACCAAGCCTTTACAATAGCAACTGACAGCCTTCGTGGCAACTGTGGGATGCAGGAGGGAAGGAAGGAAGTTCTTTCTGTTATTGCATAGTTAAAGAAACCAACTTGTGGCCAACAGTTTACTTTCTCTGTGTCACTACACATTTGCAAGGCTAGGAGGGAGGGCAACCTCCTGAATGCTAGCCCAGTGCAGAGGGAGTGACTTACCCCTAAGAACATTTGCCAATATTTGGAGACATATTTTGATTATCTCATTTTGGGGGGAATTGCTACTACATCTAGTGTGTAAGACCAGCATGCTGTCCAACATCTTAAAATGAACAGGGAAGCCCCCACCACAAAGAATCAGCTGACCCCAAATGTCAGTAGCGCTAAGGTTTTGAAACCCTACATTAAACAAAGAGTTAACTCCATATTTGGTTTGGAAGTTGTTGGTGGGGAGGAGGTAAGGCTGATGGACATTTGAGGGTTTAATCTTTGATACAATAAGTAGTCAACTTTACTTCCTTAGACTTAAGGGTTTTGCTTTATGGTTGTTATTGTGCGTCTTTGTTTTTTATCGGTTACTCTGTCCTGTAGATATCTGTATTCTGGTGACATTTAGATGTCTTTAGACCTATATCTACTAGACATGGTACATTTCAAAATTAAGGAAGGATATGGAACACACCTCATAGGCCTACACCCAAGGACATTTGGACATTCTTTTGAGTTAAACCAAATTTGTTTTCTACATCATTGTTTAGTCAAGGTTCTCCAGAGAAACAGAGCTAGAAGAATATATGTAATTACAAGAGTGGTTTATTAGTTTGACTCACTCAGTCAGAAGCTGAAGAGTCCCACAATGGGCATCTGTAGGTTAGAGGGCCAGGAAAATTATTAGCTGCTCAGTCCAAGAAGATAGAATCCTCAAAAAGAGAGAGGGTGGGGGGACCAGTGATGCTGCCCCACCTGAGCCCGAAAGCCCCCTGGAGAGTTACTGGTGCAAGTGTGTGTTCAGGGATTGAGGAACCTGGAGTCCAATGTACGTGGAAGACCAGGCAGAAAATGGCACCCACCTTGAAGAGAGAGTGCAAGTTCTCCCTCCTGCTTTTTCATTCCATCTGGGCCCCCAGCCTTTTGAATGGTGCTACCCACATTCAGGGTAGGTCCTCCCCACTCATTTGCTGACCCACAGGCCACTCCTCTGAAACACCCTCACAGACACACCCAGAAGTGTGCTTTCCGAGTGCATTAGCCATCCCTCAGTCCAGTCTGGGTGATACCCAGAATTAACCATCACAGTCACAGATGGCACACAGAATGATCTGGGTTTTGAAATTGTCTTACTGGAAGGCATTGGGAACATCATGAAATCAATTTCTTTTAACTGGAATCATCCATGTAGGAATGGTAGGAAGTTTCTCATGATACTCCTCCTCACCTCCCAAGAAAGATATAAATTCTACTGAAATTGTCCTGTTCTTTATATCCCTCCAGTGGGGTTCATTGAAATTAAAAAACTTACATCACACTAGTGGCACTTTGTACAAGTAGTAGGTTCTTTGCTTGGTAGCAATAAATGTTACTTAATTGAATTGAATCAGTTTGGGTTATCATCTCTCCATTAGAGATATAAAAATCCTGTCTTTAATTTCAAAAAATATTTTTTTTAATCCCTAAAGCTACAAGTTTCTTCATAATTTGGCAAGAAAGCTTTGACTGACTTTGAGTAAGGCTACCTGTAGTCCTGGCTCACCTGTCCGGTGTGACATTCATTCCTTGCTCTACAGAATCCTCTCTTTGCAGTGATGGGTTTGGCACAGTGTGTGCTCTTGATGGCCCCAGGCTATAAATGCAGTCATATACCACCATTTAAAATCCAGAACCTTCTGAATTGTGGCATGCCTGTGACTCCCAGTGTTTGGGTGCGGGATTGTAGGCCTACAGTAAGCAGCCAGTCACTGTGGATGAATGAATGAAGCCTTCAGTCCTATATTTTCATCTGCCCAGTGAAAATCACATTTGCCCTCCTGCCTCCTGGGCAGAATGCACATGGAAGACCTCTGGCACTAACCCTGAAGAACTGTTTGACAGCTTCCTGTTGGACAAGATGTACATGCCTTTGACTCCATTGGTTTGTGGCCAGACACAGAATTGGCCACAACCGAATTTATTTACTCCCAGACCTCCTGGGAATTGTGGCTATCAACTGTCTTCTCCATGTGCTCTTCAGGTCGTGTCCACACACTGGGACTTCTTTGCTTTCTTTTTTTGGTACTGAGGGTTAAACCCAGGGCCTTCACACTGAGCTACATATCTCCAGCCCTTTTGTTACTTTTTACTTTTGAGATAGGGTCTCGCTAAGTAATGTGCTGCCCAGGCTAGACTCTAACTTGCTGTCCTCCTGCCTCAGCCTCCCAGAGTGCTGGGATTGCAGGCGTGTGCCATCACACCTGGCTGGAACTTCTTTCCTAACTTCAGCACTGTGGCATTTTGAACTGGATAATTCAGTGGTGGAGTCAGGGGATCCCTGTGTACTGCAGGAAGTTAAGCAGCATCTCAGTCTCTCTCCCTCCCCATAGTCTTGACAGTCAACTATGTTCCCAGACTTTGGCAAATGTCCCCTTGGAGGGCAAAATCACCTCATTCAGGATCACTATTCTGGACCTATTTGGGCTGAAGTTTAGAAAATGCTTGGCTTTATTCTTTTCAAGCATCATTGAGTAGTTTATCCAGCGTGCTTTTCCATTTATAGTCTAGTTTCTAAGTTGACCTAGAGCTTTCCAGGTTGCCAGAAGACCAAAAGAATCAGACAGCTTAGTAATAATTACTTTAAAAAGTAAAGGATTTTTTTCCATGGTAGAAAGTTCTGAAAAGTGTATCAATCTGAAAATGCTGATATTCCTGCTAAAAATCTGGCACTTGAATATGTTGAGCTGTTCCTTCCATCTGGCTATTGTTTGCAGCCCTGTAAATCTGGGGCGAGCCTACGTGACGTGCGTGAGGAGCCCATGGCTCCATTCTAGGGAGGATTGGGAACAGCTGGAAGATTGACCCATTCTTTTCTACCTAGGATGCCAATTGCCAATTTTTTCTCTCCTCTTAAGCTAGGGATTTCTTTTAAAAACCTACAAAAGGCTCTAGCTCCTTGGAGATGGTGATGGCCAGAACAACAAATGCTTTGTAGCATAGACTGTGTCCAGGGCAGACTGCCCTGATTTTAAGTGGATCAAACCCAGGACAGAGAGAGTCATTAAGTTAACCTGGCACTGCCACTGTGGCTGCAGAAAACAGTTGTCTCGTTGTATTTAGTTTATGGGTTTTAAAAGAGTCAGTCTTATAGAAGCCCTTTAAGCACAATTAACTTAAAAGTCTTTCATCTTTAAAAAACAAAAAAAGGCTTTGAACAGTTCAGTGCTGCCTGTGGACAGTCATTTGTAAATATCATCACAGTTCACCTCTCATTGTCTACACCCTGAGAGGGGCCTAGGAATAATTCTGATTATTTAGCAGAAAATCTCCTTGCTATTAAAAAATAACAAATTCTAAATGTGTCCTGTACATGATGACTTCTTACTGTAAGAGAATAAGGATGTTCGGGCAACATGAGCTATGGACTCTGTGGGGTGGTGGTGCCTGCATCACCCTCCCTGCAGCTCCGGCCCGAGGTCGCCTCTCTGCTCGCAGTGTCCAGTCGGCAGCTTTCTCTATGCAGACCTAGGCTCACCCCAGGCCGGCCTTCTGCGCTGAGCTTGCATTACCAACGTGTAATCTTAGCTTCTTTGGTTTGGGGCCCTGGGCATTATGACTTGACCTAATACGCCAATAAAGAAGGTTTAATTTGTTAATTAAAAGATTGATGTCATTTTCTACCTTCCCGATAGAAACCCCCCCTTCCATGCCTCCAGAAGAAACATTATTTTTCTTCTTGGACAGGACGCACCCCTACTTTCCAGTGTTTAAAAGTAAGAAATACAATGCTTTATGACAAAACAAAGTCACAAAAGCCTTTTCCACCTCCGCTTTTTGACTCAGAAGTGCTGGCATTCTGCTCACTGGCCTGAGCCCATTGCAGCTAACTCGCAGCTGGAGGAAAGGGCACCGAGGTGACTTCGGTAGATGTGCTGTCGTCTGGTTGATGGCTGTGCCCTCAAAGTGCATGGACAGTGAAGCCTGGTGAAACTGCTTAACAGCAGGTCACACCATCAGCGCTGACCTCCCAAGAGATGTCTGCCCCACCACCCATCCCGGAATCTGGTCTCCACCTCCCACGGTTTTGCAAATTCCAAGCAGTGTTACCTGCATCTCATTCAGGAATATCTCTGAAGTTTTCAACATAACTATTTCTGCATTTAAACTTCCTTCAAGTCAAAACTACTCAACCACTACATGTGCCTAAAAATAATAGTGATGTTTGAATGTTGAATACACTGTGTAGCTGTTTCCTGTGTAGCTGTTTACTATAAATCTAGCCAGACCTGGCCTTTTCACTAACATGCATGTCACAGAAGCTGTGTTGGTTATGTTACTTAAACAGTTCACCAAAGGCCAATTCAAGTAATCTTGGTCTCCCCTTCCTGCCCTTCCTTTTCATTGGAACATTGGTCGGTACCCATTTGGGGTAGTAATATAAGAATGAGCATTTTCTTTTTTTGAATGCTTGCTCTGTGCCAGGTCTTATGCTAAAATTCACATGTGATCTCTGACATAATTCCCACAGCCATCAATGGCTTCAGACGATCTTAATTCTAACTAATATTTTCAAATTGCAAAAAAGCATGGTCTCTGTCCAATGCCTTTGCCACTTCCACTGCCAGCACTGCCACAGCGGGCCCCTGGTGAGGATGCTGGTGCGAGTGTAGAGTGGGGCGCCTCTCCGACAGTGGGGCATGAGTGACCTTCCTTTTCCCTCCTGTGGCTGTTGACTTTATAACTTATCTGAAATTATGTGTTGTTAGCTTTGGCAGAAAGAAATCTAATAATGCCAGAAAGCTAAAAAAATCATATTTGTGCATTGTTGGTCTTCCAAAGCAGAAAGTACAGTACTATACAATGACCTGTCTTGTTCTAACCTAGTTTAGAGCTGACCGAGTCTCACCAAGGACAAGTCCTAAGGCTTCTTTCTCAGCAGAAATTTTCCATGAAGTGATTAAGTCAGTGAGCACGTTTTTATGGGGTGACCAGTAAGTTCTGTGGGTGAGAGCATTCCTTTAGGGCCCTGGTAGAGAGGTGAGCAGGGCCCTGCATATGGAGGAGGAACTCAGGTTCTGCGTATGAATTTCCTGTGGGCAAAATAAAGACTCCACCCTGAAGTTTGAAAACCACTGACAGAAAACACTTTCCACTGCCTCCTCTTCAACACCTAGCTTTGAACAATGGTGTTTACTTAATGTAAGACTAGAAAGCCATTCAGAGGCTGTGTACTCACTGTCAAGTTCTATAAGAGAAATGCTTTCATTTATTAAGGAATAAATTAGGGAAACCCTATTTCTATAGGAAACAACAGAAGCAGCAAAGCCCATAGACACATCTCTGAATGCAGTAATTATATCTATTGGAAAATAGTAGTAACAATATCTAGAAAACACTTTTGAAGTGTGTGATCTTCAGTAACTTGTTTTCCTCTGGCAGTTGAATGTTTGCCATTCATAGAGTTATTGACTGAATTCAGGAAATTGGATTGAAAAAAAAGTACCTTCTGGTTAAGAAGACACACAGATCCATCAAACAAGATTTCTCAAAGGAAAACCTACTTTGCCATACCAGAAGACTGTAATTTCCCTTTCAGTCTTTAATTTTTAAAAATACATATGAGATCTCTTAGATGAGAAAGCTACCTACAGGTCGCCTAGCTTTTACTGTATTTATGGCAGATTGAACAAATACTTAAAAATACTGGCCGAAACGACCCCTGTATATACCGCTGTCGCCTCAGTCATCAATTAGGAAGCTGTTAATGCTTATTCTGACATTACTCAAAGTGATTTCAAACCAGAAGTGCCAATGACTTCAGAATCTACAGCGTGAAGTTAGACATGAGCAAATGACAGTGTAAGAACTGCTGCCAGAGGATGAATTTGACACAGCCAGTTGGGGGTCTTTTAGGTTCATTTTATGAATCAGGGTCAATAAGGCTTATTGTTTGTTTGATCAAAAACTGTGAAAGTTTTTAAAGGTCTTATGGTTTGTTTTTCTTATATGACTCATAAACTTGGCTTTGGAAGCAAATTCCAAAAGAAAATCTTAGAAAGTGTGTTGACTATTAAAATAGTAGTACATTTCCTTCTATTTCGGTAGAAAAAATTCATTTGAACCTATATATTATAATATATTTAGGTAAAATTAGTCTTCCTAATTTGGTAATATCTTCTTATTAGTAAAAGACGGCTTAAAAGTGTAGTTGGCAGTTACTTTTCAAATGTTACATGGGCATAATGACTTTGCAAATTAAAGATTGAGTCATTTCCTAGCATCTTACCACATGTGTACAATAAAGAGAGAGCTTTGAATGCAGTGCTAATGAAGTCACCCTTTTTTATTTTTTAACTACTGCTTTTTATGTATCTATACCATTCAAAATAATCAAATTATTTTTGGAAAACATTTTACTTTTCAAAATATGTGTTATGATTTATAGAACAGTTTTCTATGTTGCTACTCTAGAAGCAAAGGGATTTGTAAAAAGAAAGAAAGGAGAGAGAATGTTTCATTAAGTCAGTATTTAAATTATGAGAACAAAGGGAAAGAGAAAATTTCTGTTCCCCATACGGCACATTAAATAGTAAAACAGTATGTGATGGTTGACTGAGGAGCAGTTTCCGTGAGAGCAAATGCTCTGAACACTGATGCTGTTAGAAGTTCATTTCTGAATCTAGTCCTAAAATATAGTAATCTCAAAATGCTTTTGCAACCTCAGGCTCATCCTCTGGGCCTTTTTTTTTTTTTTTTTTTTTTTTTTCTGTACTGGGGATTGTACAGAGCCACTCTGCCACTGGGCTATATCTCCAGCCCTTTTTACATTTTATTTTGAGACAGGCTCTTGCCAAGTTGCCCAGGCTGGTCTCAATCTTTCTTTCCTCCTGCCACAGCTACTGAAATAGCTGGAAATAAATACAGGCATGAGCCACCATGCTCACTTCCTTGGCTTCTTTGTTTACCTAACAACTGAGTGCACAGAAATTATTGCAGTAGTTCTTCATGTAGAAATTTGGGAGGTCTTTGTCTTTTTTTTTTCTCAAAGCCCTGTGCTTACCACAACTCTGCTACTCTGGCCTCATCATTAGCAGTATTTTCTCCCATGTTCAGAAGAATGTGAATTTGAATGAAGACTTCAGCACGTTGGTGTTGGGTCTGATACTTAGTGGGACCAGGCCACACATCCCAAGCTTTCCAGAAATGAACCTAGAAAGTCAAGATTGCCACAAAGGTAGCCTGTTCAGTATTGTTCTCTTAAGTATGGCATAAGACAAGTATAATTCTTGGAAGAAACTGGGAGTTTGGTGGTAGTAGAGATAATTAAAAGGACAGTGCTAAGGCTGGATTACGTACGTTTCTGTCTCTAACCATCTACCTACCTGCCTACCTACTCTTAATATTCTGTAGAAATAAGATCCCTGGGAGTCACTTAGAGTGAGGAGAGGACATGGTTTGAGACACATAATTTGCCTGGTGCAGTCCCTTGTGTAGACAGACAGCCTACATGCCAGGACACAACATAAATAGCACCTCTGCTGGAAGCACCTGTGATCACATCTCACTTGTGCTTACTGTCCTCACCCTCCCTAGGGACAGCGACACCTGGGCTATGGGAGATCAGATGAAAGTGCATACCTTGGAAGGTTTTCAGAAAGAGGAGTAACCTTAATGAAAAAGCTAAAAGTGATCGTTAAAGTTAGACCAGAGTGTTTAGAAGAGGATAGATGCTAGCTGGCACTAAAATGAACCTGCTATAACTTTTCGGTTCTGTTCCATTCCATACTATTGTTTCCTTTCCCATTTGTCATGTAATATGACACAGATTACACACATTTTATTTTGGATGTAAATTTACATTTATAAATAATAATATACAAATTGATTATAAAGATGCCTGCACTATTCATTATTTATGTGCTTGCCTTAAATTTAAAAGAAACCTGCTCCAGGAGGTTTGTATGCCTCAAACATTCCTGGAACGTGTTAACTTAGTGTTGGCCCTCAATCAGCTGAGAAATAGATTACACGGAAAAACTAGACTGCTGTTTTTTTGTGTGTGTGTGTGGGTACCGGGGTCGACCTCAGGACTTTGCGCGCCAGCAGGCGCCCGTGCTGCTGAGCGATATCACGGGCCCTTTTTTCGTATGTGGGTACTGGAAGTTGAACTCAGGACCTAGTGCTTGCCAGGCAGGCGCTTATGCCGCTGAGCTATCTCACCACCCTGCTGTTTCATTTTTTTAAAAACTTTTATTCTGGGGGCCGGTGAGATGGCTCAGCGGCATAAGCGCCTGCCTTGCAAGCGCGAGGGCCCGAGTTCGACTCCCGGATCCCACATACGAAAAAGGGGCTGGTGATATCGCTCAGCGGCACGGGTGCCTGTTGGCGCGCGAGGTCCTGAGGTCGACCCCCCGGTACCCACAAAAAAATAAAAAAATAAAAAAAAATAAAAAACTTTTATTCCTTTTTTTTTTTTTTTCCTCTTGACCTTCACTAAGTAGAGGTTATGAATCCACAATAATTACTTGTAATGAACAGACTTTCCTAAATTCATGAAGCCTATTCACTTCGCAAGCGCAAGATCCTGAGTTCGATTCCCGGTACCAAAAAAAAAAATTTAAATGCCCTGGCAAGTGGTAAACATTTTTGCATTTTGTGATGTTGTATGTTCTAGAGGTGGGGGAAATGACACATGTTTAAAGTTGAAAGGTAATTATCCTGGGGCTTCTAAGGCAAAAGCATGTATTATAATCTTAGTTTGCTGAAAGCTGCACCTCAATCCAATAAAATGTCACTAATTGGAAGATAAGACAGATTGAATTATTATTCAGCTGTGCTTTTAAAAAAATTTTTAATATGTATCTAAAACAACCCTGGATTACTTTGGAGAGTTCAGGCCCTGACAGAAATTGTGATTGTCACCAGTTGGTATGTGAGTTTGTGCTAAGTTATAAACATTGGTGGGTAAACGTGTCCCTTTTCAATCTCAGGAACCTTAGGGCAATAGGCAAACCACTTTATCCCCCACCATTCTCTTTGGAGGAGTCTGGGTAGAAATTTCCATTACCAGAGATTAAATGTAAGAAGCTTTACCACAATGTTGTTTGTTTGTTTGTTTGTTTTGTTGAGACAGGGTCTTGCTATGTAGTCTGGCCTTTAATTTACAGCAATTCTCCTGCCTCAGCCTCCCGAGTGCTGGGATTACAGGTGTGCACCACCACACCCCACTACCACAACTTAATACTTACTTCTAACTAGCACTTGCATTGCACTGTCTTCTAACCATTGGGCACTTAGGAACCTAGGTTCATTGCCATATGTATTCCTATTTTAGATAATTTATATATCAACTGACATCCAGCAAAGTCCAACCTGTTTTCACAGAAATGTTCGCTTTCTCATGCAGGGTTACCAGGGCATGGTAGATGGAGGTTCCAATATCATGGAAGCAGACTGGGAGAGTGTCTCAAGCATCCTACAAGTGGTGGGTACCATGTTACTGTTCCTTTGTTTCTCTAAGTAAGTAACTGATTTAGTTTGAAACCATTTACACTCTTGCTTCAGTAACACTTAAAACACAGTAATGTGCCAATTGACATTGTTCTTACCAACTTTCCTGGAAAGAAAGCATCACTATTTTGTCATTTAATTACATTATTAAAATAAAATTAAAAAGCTCTACACAGCAGGAATATTCCTCGCAGTATAAAGTTGTGTGTCACAACTGTGATACTTCTGGTGGGTGTTGCGGTTTTTGACACCAGACCAAAGTTGGGGCTACTTTGGTTTGTTGGTGCTGCGCTGCGTGTTCTGTGGCAAATCTCTCTCTTGTTGGGTTTTGCATGTCCCTTGGCTTTGAGTGGAACAAAGGCTGGGAATGATTCTGCCTGGCAGCCCCAGAGGGCTGTAATAGATTTAATAGGGACACTGCCTCCCTGTTTTGGGCTGAATCAGACAGGGATCATTTCCATGATGTGTGCAGAGATGAAGTAATTGCCACTGCAGGCAAAACCCATTGCTTGCTTTGAATTTAAAAGGAACCTGCCCCAGAATTGTATGCCTCATGCAATCCCGAATACTGGCTGAGTTAGGTCTCCAAATCAGATGAGAAATAGATTATTTGGAAGAATAGACTTTATGAAGATCTCTTTATTTGTGGTTTGCTCTCTTAAAATGTATAGATTAATCTGTGCCTCATTCTGAGTACTTTTTAATAGAAGCTAAATTGGCACATTCACTCTAAGATAGTCATGGGGGGGGGGTAATGTGTTCTGACACAGACTCCGAGGCGGCATTGGAACCTTTTTTAGCTCTGCTAGACCTGGAAGAGAGTGAAGTAAATTCTGACAACCACTGATAATTGGATAGAACAATATTTACAAGACTTCAAGACAGTAGTAGCTTAATTCCACTCAGAAGATTTCCATTCTGCTGTCATGATTGAGATAGGAAAACAGGAAATGCACATATAGTTGAAGGGTGTGTGTGTGAAAGGTGCCTGCTTCTTGTAACTTGGTTGTTCATGGTTTCATTCCTGAAGCTCTATCTTTTCTTATCTCCTCAACGTTGGCACTGCTGGGTTTCAACTCTACATATAGCTGTAACAAGTCACATGATCCTCGAACTGCCCTTTATCAAGTCAAAGTCCAGAAGACAAGCTTATCCTTGCTCTGCACTCTGCCCTTGCCATCTCAGGCCTGCCTTTGTGGAGCCAACTTGTGTGCTGTCCCAGTCACACTTAGTAAAGTACTAGCATTGCTAACACGGGATCACCACTGGGGCTGTGGTAGTGAAATTACTGCTGAATGAATTTCAGCCTTACTGGTAATTTTTTAATAATGCTTTTACCAGTTACATGGTGACTTTTATGTAAAAAATATGAATTTTTACAGTTTGAAATAAGTCTTCATAGGGCCGGTGAGATGGCTCAGTGGCATAAGCGCCTGCCTTGCAAGCGCGAGGGCCCGAGTTCGACTCCCGGATCCCACATACGAAAAAGGGGCCGGTGATATCGCTCAGCGGCACGGGTGCCTGTTGGCGCGCGAGGTCCTGAGGTCAACCCCCGGTACCCACAAAAAAAAAAAAATAATAATGAAATAAGTCTTCATAAATCAAAGTGAGTCATGCACAGGCACTTTTGGTATGTCTACATGAACACTAGCACCTAAGCACAAGGGGCTTTCAGTGAGCTCTCCCCCAGATCTGTGTCCAGCACAGAAACCAACCCTGCTCATGAGAAGTTTGCTTTGTGAAGCAAACATACATTTGATGGATTGAATCCAAGTTGGACTTTTATCACTCATTCATTACTAATTTAAAGCAGTTTTTAATTTTTCTAAATACTACAAACCAACCATTTGTTTATTTGTTTTGTCGATACTGGAGATTGAACCCAGTGCCTTTGCACTGAGCTACATTCCCAGCCTATTTTATTTTATTTTATTTTATTTTATTTTATTTTATGACAGGTTTTCACAGAATTATCCAGGCTGGGTTCAAACTCACAATCCTCTTGATCAGGGTACGGGAATTACAGGCGTGTATGCCACCATGTCCAGCCCAACCTTAGTTTTTGAAAACCTAAGTATAAAATGTCATGATTCTCTTGTGGAAGTTTGGTAGATCAAAGTTAAGCCTTTAAAAAGGGTGGGGTACTTGTGGTAATTTGTGCCTGCTACAGTCCCTCGTGCAGACTACAGCTTACACTCCAGGACACAACATAAATAGCACTCTTGCTGAGAGCTTAGATCAGACTTCACTTACGCTTACTGTTCTGGTCCTTCTCAGGGACAGCCACACCTGGGTCCTATACTATAAGTGAAATCAGTGGAAGTGTACATCTTTTAAATGCTTTTGATTCACTCATTCCCATTCGTTTTGTTTTAATATTTTGCTTGAACATGTGTGTAATAGATCTTCGATCACTTGGAGGCTGCAGGACTAGCTGCTTCTCAAGTTACAGCTGATGACAAGTGGTGGTGATGACACATCTTTTGCTTGATATGTACTTGTTTGCACTCATTTGGTGTTGGGACAGCTTCAACTCAAGCTGGCTAAAAGACTACTGTGTCCTTGCAGACTCTGATCCTCTGCATATTTGGTTGATGGCTGCCATATTTCTTTTTCTTTTTTCACACTTATTTGGCCACTCCTGGGAAGGACATAAGTGTCATTCTTCCTGGACGTCTAGTATGGAATTAAAAGTGGGAAAGTACAGACTTTCACAGTGGACTAACTCAAGACATGCAAATAAGGAGAACTTAAATTGAAAGTCGTGTCTTAAAGGTCAGCCTGTGCATGTGCTGATCCATCTGGCTTTCTGTCCAGTGGGAAGGAAGTCAGTAAATGTGATTTTATGTCTTTTCCAGGGTGGGACAATTATTGGCAGCGCCCGCTGCAAAGCCTTCCGTACCCGAGAAGGTCGCTTGAAAGCTGCTCTTAACCTGGTTCAGCTGGGCATTACCAACTTGTGTGTGATCGGTGGGGATGGGAGCCTCACAGGGGCCAACATCTTCCGGGAGGAGTGGAGTGGATTGCTGGAGGAGTTGGCCCAGAATGGTATGATTCTGTTTCCGCCTCTGCTTCTGCCCTTCTCTAGATTTTCTGTTTCCCTTGCCTTCAGAGAACTGTGGAACTCACACATTTTGCCTTTTTGGAAAAGTTTTATTTGTGATTGATATATAATAATTACACATAACTGTGGGTCATTTTGCCTTTTAACTGTATCTAAGTAGTAGTTTTGTTATAGTTCTTATAGTTTATTACCTCAGGATTTAAATCTGTGCTTCAAGTAACAACCGTGATGATAGTAAACATTACTTACCATGTGTTAGGCATCATTCAACATTTTACATAGGTGGTCCCAGGGAATCCTCATGACAATCTGAGATAGGTTTTCTTATTTAGCCTCATTTTACAGATACAGAATCAAAGGTCTTATGGGAAGCCATGTAACTGTTGCTATGACCTGGGTCCACCCTAGCCCTTGGACACCCGCATCTATGCTTTGAAGCATCCAGCTCTGCTCGGATCTCTTTAAACTAAGTTATTGTAAGACTTTAATTTACACTTTAATGATGTTTCATTATGTCATGGTTTATCACCTTTGATGCTACTTAGGACTTCTGAGAACCCTATATGTACTGTAGTCTTTAATCTCTTAAAACTGTTATGATACAATTCCAGTGTACTATAAAATATAGACAGTGAGAGTATACAGCTCAAACTAATAGCAATTTCATAAAAAACGAAAACTTGAGACCAAGCATGTGTCTTCAAGTTTTGTAAAAATCAATTTAGGGAATGGAGAATAGCACCAAGGACCTCTCTTGGCCATCCTGTCTGCTCTGTTGCAGGTCTATTGGTAGCACAGCACAGGACTAGTGGCGACCAGTCCAGAGCCTCTTTGACCATTCTAATTCCATTTATATAGAACTACCTGACCCAGGTGAGAGGGTTCGGTAGAGACCTGACTAGCTCCCTGTGGACTTATAAGAAATTAACATGAAGATAACATAAAGTACTTAATTCTGAAATTGTGCTGTGTCCTAATTCAGAGTCGTGTCATTCTCTGAAGCCAATGGTAGGTAAAATTGAGATTTTTATCTACTAATTACATGTGGATCCTTTTATTTTTATAGTGCAGTGTTCTACCTAATGCCAAATGACAGCTCTTGTTTTGTGTAATTACATCCACTTTTGGCTTTTCTTAAGTATACAGATTCAGACTGTATGTAGTTCTGAGGAAATAATAGACAAAAGACTATTAAAATTGAGTTCTTCTCCCATGGTGCACCTAAAGAATTAGCAGCTCGTATTGATTAAGAGGTGTGTTGCTTGTTCCCAACGCAGGTAAGATCAGTGAAGAAGCCATGAAGAAGCATGGTTATCTCAACGTGGTGGGCATGGTGGGCTCCATAGACAACGACTTCTGTGGCACAGACATGACCATTGGCACAGACTCAGCTCTGCATAGAATTATTGAAGTTATTGATGCCATCATGACCACTGCCCAGAGGTAAAAGGACTTAAAGAAGACCATAGAAGTCCACTTACAGGCATGCGATGAGCTTAGCAATTAGTGGTGATTCTAGGGTGTTCTGCAGAGGGGCATACTGGTGCAAATCTTGCAACTTGAGTACTAGAAACCAGTACCAGAAAATTGTTCTCCAGTTTACTTTTCATTTTAAATTTTTAAATGTTGATCTTTTTTAACCTGATTACAAAAGAAAAATACATTCATATGAGAGAAATTAAAAAACAGGAAAAAAAAAATATCTAAAGTCATGCCCTGAGGTCTCCTAAAGGGATAACAAAAGGTGAAATGACTGAGTTTTGCCACACTGCTTAATAAGAAGCGAGGCAGCATTTGGTTACTGCTGGGTGTCTGACCTTTGACAGAAGTGTGGACAGAGTAACAGTAGCTTATCCCAGGCCATACAGACTCACGAGCAGAGTATTACTAATGAGTCTTTCTGGGACACTTTAGAGCTTCTGAAGCACTTTTCTTGAAAACAATGTGAAATAATAAATAGGACAAGTGTCTCCCATTTTGTGGATGAGGAGCTTCATCCTTGAAACTACCCAGACAGCCAGAGCTCCTGACTCTTCTTTGTGTATCTGTCCTGTTCACACTGCTTCAGTCCGTGGGTATGGACTCAGTAGCTATTGGAAAACCACGTCTTCTCTTGAGGGTTGGAAGGATTGATTGGAGCAGCTGGATTTTTCCATTATATGGGAAGTCCCTAGTCATCAGGGATTAACACTCATGCTCATATGTTTACATGGGATATTGGATGTGGTTGAAGAATATGGTGAATGTTTAATTTTTTTTTTTTTTTTTTTTTTTTTTTGTGGGTACCGGGGGGTCGACCTCAGGACCTCGTGCGCCAACAGGCACCCGTGCCACTGAACGATATCACCGGCCCCTTTTTCGTATGTGGGATCCGGGAGTCGAACTCGGGCCCTTGCGCTTGCAAGGCAGGCGCTTACGCCGCTGAGCCATCTCACCGGCCCTAATTTTTTTTTTTATGACAGTAAAAGACGCATTGCCATTAATCCCCCTCACAATACTATCCCTGACTTCAAACACTTATCCCATCATTCTTGCTACTTTAGAAGTCCTCTTTCCTGAGTGTCTTCATTTGTGCTGTCTCAGCTACCTCAATGTCCTGAATTGATTCAAAACGTTTACTTTTCTTGGTCATTTTGACTTTGGGGAAGAGCCATAAGTTGCATGGTGGCAGATCCAGAAAACAAGGTTGATGAAGACACATCATTATGTTTTTGTAAGCCTGCCCTTGTGTTGGATGGCACTTGGCATCGGCATTCACCATGTTTTCTATCACACCTCACAAGGACACTCAGGAAAGAGGACTTCCAAATTGCAAGTGGCAAATTGCAAGTGGCAAAATGATGGGTTAAGTAAGTTCAAAGCCAAGGGGGAATACTTTTCAGGGGAATTAATGGCAAGTGTCTTTTGCTGTGATAATTTTTAATTTAAACATTCCCTATATGTTTCAGCCCCACCTTGTATATCCAGCCCATGGCTCTTGATAGAGCTACCTAACTTTGCCTAATATAGTCATTGTCTCAGAAAGCACATAGGAAAATGTGCTAGAAGTACAAGTTAGTCTTAGGGCACAAGTGATAGCTGTTGTAAAATATGTAAGTAGAAAGTGCAGTCACTGCTAAAGCCCTGTTACTCACAAGTCTGAGACACTATTGCAGCAGCATTTGTTTTTGTTGAAAATGAGTCATTTTCTGGAAGCTTGGGTACTTGCTATAATTATGAAGCAGGCTTTCTGTCTCATTGGCTGTAAGAACACTTTTCTGTTTGTTTTCCGTGCTGTTTCCAGTAGTGGTGAATGAATGTGCCCCTTGTCTCTTTTCCAGCCACCAGAGGACCTTCGTCCTAGAGGTGATGGGCAGACACTGTGGGTACGTACCTGCATGCACAATGTGGGTGGAAGGGACCCTTCATGTCATCTCCTGTGTTGTGGATGTTCCTATGGAGAGTTCACAGAGAATCTAGTACCTCCAGATCCATATTCCATGTTACATCTGCCCAAGTGTGTCACTGAGGCTAGGTGACCTCAGTTGCCTTGCAGGAAGTTTCCTCCTCAGGGCACTGATCCATCATCTTTTCCAAATAGGTACTTGGCCTTGGTGAGTGCCTTGGCTTGCGGCGCAGACTGGGTTTTCCTCCCGGAGTCTCCACCAGAAGAAGGCTGGGAAGAGAACATGTGCATCAAACTCTCAGAGGTAATTGGGATTCCCACTGCGCTGCTTCAGTCAAGAGCCTAACTGCCTTTGGAATTGCCAATTTGGTCAGCCTTTTAAATGAGTGAAAGCCTGCGGATTTAAAATAGGGTCAAGCCCATGGCAGGGGGTCTCTCTAAAGGCTGTACACATGTCTTCCTCTTCCCAAAACTTCAGAGTAACACCAGGGAGAAATAGCCAGGACTTTATTTTCATACAAAACAATCAGTTCTGATTTCAAATGAAGTAGCTACCATGAGATCACAGCCATTAAAGGAAATGAGTTTCAGAGAGAAAATCTGTTTGCTGTTCTTCCTCCACATCCCTGAGTACAAACACATTCAAATCTCCAGTTTTAAGTCCCTCAAAAGACTTGGAGTTAGATGTTTTGACATTTCTTTCAGCTGTGAGGTCTCCAGTGCCTAAATTTGCAGGTTTTTCTGTTTGCTAATTATTTTGAGCTGGGCTTTTCCCTCCCTGTCTGGAGTGTGTTGCACATGTCTTTCATGCTGTGTCTGTTGGCATAGGACAAATGTCCCTCTAGGAAGGCCAAGTACATTTTAAAAAACTAAGAAAGGGCTCAGTGTGTAGCTCAGTGCAAGGCCCTTGGGTTCAGTCATGAGTACTGCAAAAAAAAAAAAAAAAAACTGAAAACGCAGGTTTGTGATGCTGCTGCCAAACCAATGTGAGCCACACTTGAGATAGCCCACCTCACCCTGGCTTCTGGCAGCTCAATCTTCAGGGTCAGCTACTGCTGACCCTGAAGGCACTCACTGTGACAAATACCTGAGATAAATCAACTTTAAAGGGGAAAAGATTTACTTTATTTCTGTTTCTGTTGTTATTGTGCTGCTGGGAATTGAACCCAGGGCCCCATGCATGCTAGGCAAGGGCCGTATCACTAAACTACATATCAGTCCAAAAGGTTTATTTTGGCTTATGGTTTCAGAGGTTTTAGTCCATGGTTAGCTGGACCCTGTGGTAACACAGTATGTCGTGGTGGGAGGGTGCAGTAGAGGACTTCTGTTCACTTCATGGTGGCCAGGAAGAAAAGAGAGAGGAAGATGAGAGGTCAGAGCCCCAACATCTCCATCAAAGCCATGCTCTTGATTACCTAATTTTCTGCCACTAGGCTCTACCTCTACCAAGCCAGGTCAGGTGTGGTGGTGCATGCCTGTAATCACAGTACTCTGGAAGGCTGAGGCACGAGGATTACAAGTTCAAGCCCAACCTTGGCCATTTAGCAACTTATCAAGACCCTAAGATAAAAATGGCTGGGGATTGCAGTTCAGTGCAGAGGCCCTGAGTTCAGTCTCCAGTACCACCAAAAAAACAAAAAGGCACCTCCTGGCGGTACCATGGGCTAGGGACCAAACCTTCAGCACATGGTCCTTTGTGGGACATTCCAGACCCAAACTATAGCAGTGTCCTTCCCACTTTCTTACCTGCATCTTACCTGTCTACTTCCTGTGGCTGTGCCCAATACTATCTAATCATAATGGCAGAGAATTCTTGGCCTCGTATGAGTGGGTTGGGGGCAGGATTCATGGAGAGGTGACAGGAAGCTCTGGAATAAAGGTGACAGAAAGTGTGGTTTTCCAGGAGACAGGCATGTGTGTGGTGTATGTGTGTGTGTGTGTGTGTGCGCGCGCGCGCGTGTGTGTTGAGGGGTTGTCCAGCCTGGGTTCCTCCCTGTGGTAGAGGTCTCTGTCAATCAGCAAATCAACACCCCACCTACCCTGGGGCTCATCAGAGACTACATTCGCTGTATTTGTTAATATCGCCGAGGCTACCAGGTCCCAAAGGACCTCTCTCCCGTTGCTGTGCTGCTCAGCCCTCCAGGCCCTGACCCAGGGTGCCCTTTTCCTCCCCTGGTGTTACTAGGAAGCACTCCTCCCAAAATGAGGCATAGATTTCTGCCTGGAAAGAAGCCAGTTCAACAGATTCAGAATGCAAGGGTTTTAATTTTCTGCTTCCTTAGAACCGTGCCCGGAAGAAAAGGCTAAATATTATCATTGTGGCTGAAGGAGCAATTGATACCCAAAATAAACCTATTACCTCTGAAAAAATCAAGGCAGTAAGTATGTGTTGTTTCTTCCTTTTATGCTGTTGCCCACCTGAAAATAGGAGATATTAGCATGATTGACAGGATTTCAATTTGGAACATTGCATGGTATTAATGTTTTTCTCCCTGATATTAAAAAAATACTTTCATAATGGCTCATAACTTGATTGGCCTGGGGGACATACAGCTCCCCAACTCCAGAGAGCTAGCACTTCTTATGTTCCTTGTTGTGACATTTCTCAAGACTCTGTGAGTCCCACAACAGGAGTAGAGGAGAGATGGTGGAAGGGCCAGTTGTGTTCTTGGTGGTATACAGTTCCAACCCCCAAACATCCCCTTCTCTGAGGGAGAGGAGGACTGACCACTTGCCAGCTTTGTGACAGTAGAAAAAGGTGGTGTCCTCTTATTACTCTTCCTTCTGATCCAGAGCAACAGCTGGGCGCATTCTCACCAAGAAAGCTGCCTCATGGCCTGTGAGTCACTGCTGCCTTGTGGCCCTGAGGAAGGGCAGAGTCTGGCAGGCTGTCATGGGGCTCGCTCTGACAGGGCTCACCTGTCTCAACAGGACTGTGATGTGTCAGCCAGGGTCTAGTGTTGTAGGCAAGGCACTGGGTGGTAGCCAGGCTCTGGTTCAACTTGCAGGTCAGGCAGCAGGCATTGCCAACCTGGCTTTACAAGTTGATTTCTTTATCATACCTTGCTGTGACCAATTAATGAGCCAGACACATGTGTTATGGATTCCAGTACAATACTAGCTCTGCACCTCAGGGTTAAGTCATTGACAGAAACCTTTGACAGCCATCTGCCAATATTTACAGAAAGTCATTGATAGAATCAGGAAAATATTTTCTTTCTCACTTAATTGAAGTAGAGATTAAATCACAGGACATTGGATCAAGAAGGGACCATGGACTCAAGATAGCCAGTACCACTGTTTATAGAGAGGCGTAAACTGAGGTCTAGAGAAGTTTGGTGGCCTCTACAAGTCACAGGCTGGCTTTCCTGTGGGCACAGGACTGATTTTCCTTAGTGCAGTTTTCCTTGGACTGTGCAGT